>JANXHW010000004.1:138975000-139587500 GCA_026170595.1 Plestiodon gilberti rubricaudatus | reverse complement strand
GTCTTCCTTTTAACAAAAGGCTAGCAGCATGCTAGCTTATAGCACAGAAGCAGGCATGAAACCTGAATGCTAAAGAGGCTCCAAACATTAACAGGAACTACTTCCTGTTAATGTTTGGAAGACACGTGCTTGCTTGGCTCCAGCGCTACGAAAATAAAGGTAAGTACTCCAATTTCAAACCAGAATATAGCAGGCTATGTGCTTTTGCCATGTTTTAATTCTCTGTATAAAACAGATTCTGAGAGAGTGAGAAGATTGTGTAGTAATATTTCTATCAAGCAAGTACTATATACCAAGGAAACTGGGAAATAGGGCAAATATCACTTTTCTCTGTGTGCAGGGAGTTCAAAACAAAACAATTACTATGAGAGTGAAAAAGAGAAGTGTTTTCCACAGTGAAAACAAGTACAGTTGGACTTCTGTTCCGGACACACACTTGCCCCGTGGATAGCGAGGATCCACGGATACCGGAGTTTACCTTTAAAAAAAACTGTAAAAGGGGAAAAAAGAGACTACCAGAGCATGATTTCAGCCTGTTTAAGCAAGAAAACGGAGTGGTTTGCTTCTAAAAGGTAAAAGAAATCCGCATTTTTTACCTTTTCTCCAATTTTTACAGCGTTTTTAAAGTGGAGCTTGCTGGTCTGGGATATGCGGTGAGTCAAATCTGCAGATCCCGAACCCGTGGATAGAAAGGGTCCAATGTATATGGAAGCAGCCTTAATGGAAAGGTCAGGGCCCTAAAACACTTCTCTATTGTGATAGTAATGGAATTTTGTGGTAGCAGTGAGCAGTCTCCTTGCCTTCAGAGTAGGCCACAAGAGGTAATTGCTCAATTTTCACCCGTGAAAAGGAAAGCTAGGAATGTTCCAGGAACTCCCTTGCAATCATGTCTTTAGCATATTTTGACTTAAATCTGCTTTACATCCTTCCCTGCTTTTGGGTGTATGCAGCCATGTATTTTTTGAGAATGGCTAACCCATACTTGCTGGAGCCAGGGCCCGTGAGAGGAGGGTGCAGGGGGTATATCGTACCTGGGCCTGGGGTCAAAAAGGGGACCTGGGAGCCAATGGAGAGGAGCCAGAAATCTTCTGGGATCTCAGAAATGTTTGATTATACAGTATTATGTGAAGACTTGCATTCACATTTTGTGTAAGCCTTACATAGTTTTATGTATCATACTGTAATTCGTATACATTTTGATTACTAAAGTATGGAAATAATCGTAATACATGGTAATAGTACCAAATCTGGGGTTCAAACTCTACTGAAAAATATATAATTCTAATCTATTTGTTCAAAGTTTCATTTGTAATTTGATACATATATGTGCATATAATATGGTATATACAGCATATACAGATCCACCAGATTATCTGGAATAATAATATTTTTATTGTATTGTATTTGGTACTTTTGGGGTGGGTTTTAGTTTTTGAGGGCCCAATCCAATACTCGCTGCGTGATGTCGCGACAAGACCTCTGCTGGCGCTGACTGCCATAAAGCAATCGGTGTCAGTCATAAAAGGCACTCTGACAGTGCACTGGCGGGAAGGCCTTTGCTTTCCCGCCTGCACCATTGCATCCCCCCATGATGCCAGAACAAACATTGCCAGAACAGTTAATTTTCATGCTGTGATTTGAATTTTTTTTCACAAAAAAGGCCAGGAGAGCTTTTTTTAAAAAATAGTAAGTTTATCTACCTTTTTTAAACTAATACTTATGTCTTGATGATGAGATCTGCATCACAATATAAAAGGATGTTTCAATGTGAATTCTTTTTTTCATTTGTATTGTAGTGTAAACAAAGATGTTCAAATAAATGTGCTTATCTCTGATCCTCTTTAATTTATTTATATTTATCATGGAGGGAGTATAAGAGCATAAGGCCTTAAACAAACGCAGAAAATTAACAGAGCGCTTCACTCCACTCTTGTCTTCCATACTCTTTTTGACTTTACAGGCTACAGCTCATGCCATGGCATAAAACAGTAGTGGATAAAAACAGAATGACTAATGGAGAGAAACTTTGAACCCCGATAAAATTCCTCTCAGAGGCCCTGGCTGGAGCATAATTGGGCGGACTTTGTACTTTGTTAGCTGCTTCTTTTAACTATGATGCCATTTGCAACTATTGTTTTTATATGAAGTATACTTACCTTTAGTTCTTGTTTACTTTCCTTATCTTTAGTTCTTGTCTACTTTCCTATCTATCCTAGAGCTGTGGGTGATTCATTTTCTAAAGATACTCTGCCCACCTCTTTCTGCCTGATAGGATACTTGACCTACAACTGGGCTTCCTTTGTACTTACTAAGATTTGCAGTGATTTACAGCTATTTGTGCCTGCACACTGGATCATTGTGTCAGACTTCATATGCATATATGAACATATGAAGCTGCCATATGAGTCAGACCATTAATCCACCTTGCTCCATATTGTCTACAGTACACTGACTGGCTGATAGGGCAGGTTCTATAGGTTTTCAGGTCTAGAGCCCTATTTGGAAGTACCAAGGATCAATTACAACTGAGCTATGCCTCCTCTGAGAAGACACTTATAGGGCAATCCTGTACATGTTTACTCAGACGTATGTCCCATTGTATTCAAGGGTTTTGTTGTTGTTGTTCAGTCGTTAAGTTGTGTCCGACCCTTCGTGATCCCATGAACCATATCCCGCCAGGCCTTCCTGTCCTCCACTATCTTCCTGAGTTCGCTCATGTTCGTTGCATTGGTGATGCTGTCTAACCATCTCATCCTTTGCCTTCCCCTTCTCCTTTTGCCTTCAATCTTTCCCAGCATCAGAGTCTTCTCCAGAGAGTCCTCTCTTCGCATTAGGTGGCCAAAATATTGGAGTTTCAGCCTCAGTACCTGTCCTTCCAGGGAACAGTCAGGGTTGATTTCATTTAGGATTGACTGATTTGATCTCCTAGCAGTCCAAGGGACTCTCAGGAGTCTTCTCCAGCACCACAGTTCGAAAGCATCTATTCTTCGGCGCTCAGCCTTCCTTATGGTCCAACTCTCACAACCATACATTGCTACTGGGAACACCATTGCCCTGACTATACGAACTTTTGTTGGCATGGTGATATCTCTGCTTTTTATTATGCTATCTAAATTTGCCATAGCTTTCCTTCCAAGGAGTAAGCGTCTTTTAATTTCATGGCTGCTGTCTCCGTCTGCAGTGATCTTGGAGCCCAAAAAAGTAAAATCTGTTACTGCTTCCATTTCTGCCCTTTCTATTTGCCAGGAATTGATGGGACCAGATGCTATGATCTTAGTTTACTCTCAGGTAAAATGATTGCAGCACTACTGTGCTTCCCCCATATCTCTCACCTCTGACTTCTCTCTCTTCTAATTGAGAGAGATTAACAATATCTAATTGACAATATCCTTCGAGCAGCCCCATCCTGCCTAACGTTTGGCCGGTGGAGTGCATGCTCCGCTGTCCTAAGGATTTGCAAAAGTTCCAGAAAGCACTTTTGCAGCTCCTCAGGAGTAAGCGGTGGAGGCTGGAGCCACTCACTCTGCCATCCCCTGGACTCTGCGCTGGCCAACCCAGGTAAGTCTAGGCCAGTCAGCGGGAGTGGCGGAGGAGGAGGCCTTTGGCCGGCCCCGCCTGGGAGGGGGCAGGAATATCGACGCTGATATCCCAAGCCCCTTCCCTGGGCTGGACTGGCCTTACACGGCCTTCCTGGACGCGTGCCAGCTAAAGAGCTGGCTTGCATCCGAGGAGGCCCATTGGAGCCTTTGGCGCTTATACTGGGGACAGGGGTATGAGGTGAGGCCTTGAGGTGAGGCCGTGCCAGCGCGGCCAGTATCTTGCGCAAGATACAGAGGCTGGCCATTTTGGCTGGCCGCTGCAACTTGCACAGGGTTGCGCTGTTAGTCTTCTCAGCAACTTCAGCATTATCCTTTTGTCTCTTTCTTGACTTGCATTACAGTTCTGACTAAAGTGTATTGGTTCTTCCTATAATATTTTTGAAAGTTATTCTTTTTATCTGCTTCTTCTAATAAGCACTTTATTTGGACAGTTAACATGGGTATAGAATTACAATTGTGAAGTTTTGTTTAGTGTCTTCCTCTCACTCAAACATATCTCCTATTCTCACCTCTTCTGTTTGATTAACTTTATTTATTACACACTTTATCTTGTGTTTTCTATGACGTTTAAACTTATTCTACTCTTTATGTATCTTCAAAGTTCTGCCCTTATCTATATATGTTGCTTAATCTTTTATTTGGTCCCTCTGTTCACTAGTGATTAACATGTTACAATCTTCCTTTTATTTTTAATTGCCATCTTTTTCTCTTATAGACCCTTATTCTTAGCACTCTTTCCTTTTGAGCTACTTAGCTGGTCAACTCGGTCACAGTCTACACTACAAAATAGTTAAGCCTATCTTCCCTGAGGCATCTGGTGGGGCCACTGTGTGATACAGGAAGCTGGACTAGATGGGCCTTTGGCCTGATCCAGCAGGGCTCTTCTTATGTTCTTGCATTTCCTTCTCTTTTCTATGTAATGTGTTTACTCCTCTTCTACTTATATATTAATTGCTGCGTTAAGTCTTGTTCTTCATCTTGCCCAATTAGTACAAAGCTTTTCTGTTTCCTTTCTGCCTTTTTCTCAGTGTTTTAGAATAGATTATAAACCTGTGGGCAGCAATCCGCTCGTTTTATTTCTATACAATACCTTATTTCTGTACAACCCCTATGGTGCTATCCTATTTCTGGCTTAGGCCTATGGTGTTGTGAATGTGCTGTAAGGCACTTTTGTGGCACCCAGAAAGTAGGCGATGCCAGTACCGAGGCCTGCGCTGCCTGCCTGCTGAGCGGCAGAAAACCCTGCGCCATGAAGCAGGCAAGTGCCTCTCTGAGCGGCACAGGGCCTTGGGGAGGGTGGGAAGGGGGTGTAATGGGGAGGGGTGGGCGGATTGGGCCTGGGAGGGGGGACGGATTGGTGTCTGTGTCGGACGACATATCCTATCTCCCCTCCCAGGCCACGAGCCCCAACATGGGGCTGCTTGATCCTCCACCAGCTTAGGAGCAAATACGGTATCTGCTTTCCCCAAGTAGACCTCCAGCCTGTTCCTTCCCCAGATAGGATTCAGCATGGACCATGCTGAATCGCCTACACCGGGGGAGGATAGGACTGGGCTGCCCTTACATTTTAAGGGTTCTTACAAAGAATAAATGATTACATTACAGTACTAGATCTTTCAGTGGTCTCTAAAGGATACACGGTATGGTGTCCTATAGAAAGATGTGCTCAAGAATGTTCTTTGGTAAAATCTTGCCTTTGCTTGTAATAGGTTTGGTCCAAGAAAAGAAAAGCACATGAAATAAGTGCAACACAAAAAGGTCCTTGGAAAGCAGCAGAGATAAATTTATTTAACCAAGAACTGAATGTAGCTCTTCATTGGGGGAATTCTTTACATTTAGAAGCATATAGTTGTGTAACAGAAGAATCAAAAGAATATGTTATGCTTCACACTAAAATATACAGAGTGTTCTAGTTACATCTAGCCTGAAATGCTTGGGGTGGTTGAGGAGCCTGCACACACATGCTTTAAATCTTTTGTGTGTCCTCCTAAAAACACCTTTCTCTTGTGCTTATAGTTCTGACATTGTATTGGAGGCCTTCACCAAAGGCATTCCATTTTTTAAAATTACAGGTGCTACGAAGTTTTCCTGCATGTGGATGGAGAACGCATTCCAGTCAAGCTGCTGCAGCATCGCCAAAAGGCAAATCTGCATCTGGATTCAGCTTTGGTAAATACTGACAAGCACTGGAAAAATATTCTGTACTATTTTACTGCCGTTTTATCTTTGTCGGAAGCTTCACAGAAATATAAAGACATGTCTTTGAGCCATACTATAAGTTGATTTGGGAATCCTTGCCCTCCTTTTTATCAAATGCAGGTGCAGAGGAGGACTGCTAATTTTTTCAGGAAAGTGATGAAAGGTTAACTTTCGCTCCCACTGCATTTTTCTCTTCTAAATTGCAGTTCTCTGTCTACTTAGTGCAGAAGACATGCACTTGTGTCTTTTTTCACCAATAACACTTTGAGGAAGTAATTTAGATCAGGAAATGGCATAGGAAGGAAATGCAAACTGTTCTTGGGCCGTGCTGGTTCCCTGATCAAACTAGCCCCCTATGATGGCATTTAGTGTGTGTGTGTTTTGGGGGGAAACTTGGGGGATTAATCAGAAATTTCCCCATGAAATGTGTAGTTTGGCTCTTCCTAGATTAGAAGGTCTTGAAAGATGTTCTCGGTATAAACTGAGAAACGCTTGCGGCATAAGGAATTATTTCGCAGTTGTAATGTTTTTTAAAAACCATCTGGTTATTTCTTAAAAAACAGAATCTCAGGATGTATTAATAATGGTTTTGGTATGGAAGATATTGAGTGATATATCCATGTAACAGAAGCAAAGTTGAACACTTGTCTTTTTTTTTTTTTTGCAAAATATGTTTTGCAGTGGTGTCATGATGGCATGGGAAAAAGGGGACACATCCTTGTTTTAGGTAATGCCAGCACAGTGGCACAAGTGTGTAGAGAACGGGGTTTGTACTAGAGCAGTGGTTCTCAAAGTTCTCCCCATGAGTTGGGGAGAACCATGCAGAGGCGCAGCTACGCCCCCATGGGGGGCGCCAAAGCGATACCCCCACGTGACGCTGCAAGCCCTGCCCCCGGGGGTGTGACATCACTGCCACCGCATCGCCTCCGAATTTCGGCGGCACCACAGCGTGAAAGTTCACCCCCCCTGGCGTTTTCGCCACCTTTTCTGGGACGTACGGAGCCAGGGAGGATGGGAGGGCTGATCCTCCTGCCCTCCCAGGCTCCGTGTGGCTTAGAAAAGGCTGCAAAAAAGCTAGGGGTATGTGCTTTCGTTCGGCGGCGGCACCAAAATTCACCGGTTACACGGCGGCAGTGCACCCCCTCCGATGCTTAACACCCCCGCCTCCCTGGCCCCCCCCGTCCCCCCTAACGACGCCACTGGAACTGTGAGTACCAGTGGGGCGATGGCAGTGCTCCTGGGATCGTGGCGGTGCTTCCGGGATTGTGCTGGTGCTGGGGTTGCAAAAAGGGTTATTTTATCTTGGTATGAAGGTTCTCATGGCTAGCTATTACTTGTAAAGAAATTGGAAGTATGGGTTTCTCAGCCATGTAATTAGTTGAAGAATAAAGTTTTAATACTAAAACATTAGTCCTGCTGACGTTTCACCCTGCACTTAGGGTTATTTTTAACTTACGATGGTTGCACTGGCCCTCTGGAGGGTGCAGAGGGCCTCCCTGCGCTGCCGATAGGCTCTCCGAAGCGATTGCAATCCACTTTGGGCCTCCCCGCACCCTCTGAAGGGCTGGCACAACCATCGTAAGTTAAAAATAACCCCTTTAGCCACTGGCAGTAGCACGATCCTGCCGTCTCCCGTTCCCGCAGATATTCGCGGTTCTCCTCAACTCGCAGGAAGAACTTTAAGAACCGCTGATCTTGTTGAAATTTGTGTTTAGCCTCTTTGGCCATGGTTCCATGGGAAAACATTATAAATAAAAATGTGTAGTGGTAGGAACTACTTTGTTCACGTTACATTGCCAGAGGTGTCCTTGCCTAAATTCCAGCAGTTGCAAAGGAAAATCTGGGCATACAGACTAGGAGTTGGAAAGACTGAATCAAGAGTAAGGCATGAAACGGGCAATGTGCTCCATCAAAGACACCGTAACAATTCCCCTTACCAACAGAGATTCCCGTTCCCCCCCCCCACTCCCTTAATCTTTCCCCCTTACTATTCCATACTGACACTTCATCCTTAGCTGGTGGTGTCTTCTGTAAGTCCTAGGAAAAAATCGTTGTCTCCCCATTCAGGCAGAAATTCTCCTATATTGAAGTGCTGCTTCATATTTTATTGCATCCTGGCCAGCAGATGAATAGGGAACATATTCTGGATCAACATATTCTGAACCAACTGCTACTAAAGAGTAGAATTTCAGGCATCTGATATTTGAAGATCAGACTTTAGGCATATTATAGGATTTGTGCTTAATCTGCCACTTTTTTTAGAACTTACTGAAGAACAAAAAGAATTTCAAGCTACAGCTCGTAAATTTGCTAGAGAAGAAATCTTGCCTGTTGCTGCTCAATATGACAGAACTGGGGAGGTAGGTTTGCTATATATTGGGGGGAATGTCTTGCTTAATGTTTCTTGCTTAGTGTTTATAGAGGTTTACTTAGTGAAGCCAGGCATAAAATATTTTCTTTCCCCCTACTCTTTCTAGTATCCTGTTCCTCTCATAAAAAGGGCATGGGAGCTTGGCTTAATAAATTCACATATACCAGAGAGCTGCGGTGAGTGAACAATCTTTTTAGCTATAAAATAGATTGGATTGAAGCACCCTCTTACAGGGTGCAAAGATACTATGGATTTTAGAAGAAATGTGTTCTGAATGTGAAGCAAGGAATATTGATAGCTAGCTAGCACGTCTGAGGGACGTAAAACATTAGCTGTAAAACATTGGGGATGGTAGGGGCATATGCATGCTTGTGTGGACACGTGTCGTGTGTATCACTAGACTTCTGTACTGTTCACTTGATAACTAGCAGATGGATGTGTAAACAATAAAAGACTTTGTATTTGAGGTGACAATTTTACATCTTTAGCAGTGAGCATGTCGGCCTGCGCAAATCATTACTTGACATTGCAGACCAAGTGATGGAACATGCATGTGTGAACCAGTCTAATTTAGCTGAGTTTGTGGGGTTAGTTGAAACAGACATATATCCTGAGATTGCTGTGTGCTTTACTTTCTAGAGCAGAGGTTCCCAACCTTTGCCGCCAGGTGTACCACCTGGAACGGTCAAATTTTCTAAAGTACCACCTGCAAAAAATATAATTAGCTAATTAAATGGATTAATTAAGTAAGTAATTAAATGGATTTATACAGACTTATTTGTGCCGTAAACATATATACTTATGTATTTTAATGAGACCGTTGAGCCTGCATCGTGGACACTAGTTTTTTGACGTCATGCTGAATCTGGCTCAGTTTTAGCCTCAGGTCGGACTCTGCGTGCAGTCTGGAGGATCTCCCTTTGCCATACTGCCAGACCAACATGTCAGTGCATGCAAGCAGCTGTACTAACTTACCTAGTTTGGATTTCAAAGGAACCACTTCCGTAAGACTTTAGCAAAAGTGTTTTTCTGGCTTTGAAAGGCTGCACAAAGGCTGCACGAACCCCCAAATCCACAGCCCTCAGACGTTTCCTTTCTGGTTCCCTAGTCACCAAATTGTGCATAAAAGATGGAACAAAAAAGCTTTTGGATGACTGGAAACAAAGAATGACAAGCTGGTCTGCAAGAGGAGACTCTAAAGATGCAAACAGGATCAGGGTAAAGTACACACATGGGAATGCAACTTGCCACACAAGCTCAGGTTTTCTGTTCCAAATTGTGAGCATGTAGAGAGGAAGTGATGGAGACAGAGGCACCTTTGGGCTGTCCACTGAAATAGGAAGACATGAAGTTGATTTAAGAGGGGGCCTAGCATGACCCCCTCCCCACTCTTACTTTTGTGTCTTCAACACTGAGCGGCTGTTTTAAAAGTGAGCGTGCCGCTTTAAAAGTGCTCCGTCTCCTGAAATAGGAAGACACGAAGTTGATTTAAGAGGGGCCCCCCGCTCTTTTCGTGTCTTCCTTCAACATGATGATCTCCGACTGCTTATTGTAGCAAGCAGAGCAAGACCGAGACGAAGTCCTAGATGGGCTCCGAGAGCAGGCTCCGAGAGCCCATCTAGCCCATCTCGGTCTTGCTCTGTTTACTATAATAAGCAGCCGGGGATCATCGCGTTGAAGAAAGACACGAAAAGAGCGGGGGGGGGGGCTCTTAAATCAACTTCGTGCCTTCCTATTTCAGGAGATGGAGCGCTTTTAAAACAGCCGCTCACAGCCGCTGCCAAGCGCAGCAGCTGATAAGGCCCAGCCTGTTGCATATTACCGGCATTCGGTTCGCGTACCACCGGTGGTACGAGTACCACAGGTTGGGAACCTCTGTTCTGCAGGAAGTATACATGATGAATTAAACTAGGGTGCATTTGGATCTTAGTTTTATACGATATAAAAGTAAATCTTTTCCTTAGTATGGATTTTTATGGACTGGAATTTTTTTAATTAAATGTTTTTATCATAGGTGGCCTTGGCCTTGGAAGTTTTGATGCTTGCCTTATTACTGAAGAATTAGCTTATGGATGTACAGGAGTTCAGACTGCCATTGAAGCAAATTCCCTGGGTGTAAGTGTTTTTCTCTTTTCTGTATAGTATCTACTTTAGACAATGACTTCCTGTGAATTAAAACAAACTATTTTTGTTGTTTTTTGGCTAGCAAATGCCAGTCATCATTGCAGGAAATGAGCAACAGCAGAAGAAATACCTGGGGAGAATGACTGAGGAACCCATGATGTGTGTAAGTGTTTTCACTGTCTGTGTAATTTTATTTTGCTTTCTTTAAAGAAAAATGTGGGAACACAGGTCAAAGCTTAGTTCAGTGTTCTGAAGGTGTGTGTGTGTGCACATGCGTGTAATGAGTGGATCAGATAAAGATCAGTCTGTATAATTTGTACTTGTGAAAAGGATTTCATCAAAAAGTATTCTGAAAATATATGCAGATTTTTAGGTTGTGAGCCCTTTGGGGACAGCAGGGAACCTTTTTTATTTTGCTATGTAAACCACTTTGTGAACTACTTTTGTTGAAAATCAGTACTGTATATAAAACATTCTTAATAATATTGGCAGCATAGTAACATTTAAATGGCATGTTAACGGTTAATGTATACAGGTAGCCCAAAACATATGTCCTAGTTCCATTCCATCGTCCGGAATTTGGAACCACTGTAAGTTGGAACAATGCTACTGTGCCTCTGCAAAAGCATAAGACTGGACGGACTGCACCTGCACGAAAGCACCACTGCGACCATCAAACTGGCTCTTGCTGGTTCAGTGCTTTCATGTAAGTGCGAAAGCACAAGGCCGGAGAGACTTCGCCTGTGTGAAAGCCCTGACATGGCTGTCCTTGGGTTGGGACACCTGTAAGCAAGACATCTGTGAGTCGGGGACTACCTGTAGTACAATTTCTTGCAGAGGCGTAACTGAGAGAAGGAAAAATTTACTGCGTTTATGTGAGCACATAGTAATTTCAAAACGTAATTAGATAGGTTATGTAAATATTTACTAAAAGTCTGATAGTCAAAGTGACTATGACTTGGTCTAGTGACTAGACGTCTTGGACTATGACTATCTAGACTTGGGAACAACCAAAATATGGTGAGTCACTTGATAGAATAAGTTGCCGATATGGCATTCTACAGTCTACCCCCATCCAGTGTTCATTAAGTATAATGCTTTTGGTCCAGAAGTGTGCATGTAGCGTCTTTTTGCACAGAGGCTGTAGTTCATTTTAATGTAAGGAGAGCCACAAAGGAATATGTTTGTCATTGAGATGAATAGTGACACTTTTACATTGTGTCTGCAAGGAGCTACTGGATCTGGTGGTCAGTTCTAAGCCATTGCAAGATAAAATATAAAATCAACTGTGCAGTAATACCTTTATTAAATTTAATTTGTCTCTTCAGCATGTACTGTATACATTTTTCAGGCCTACTGTGTGACAGAACCAGGAGCAGGCTCTGATGTTGCTGGTCTAAAAACCAGAGCTGAAAAGAAAGGAGATGAATATATAATTAATGGACAAAAAATGTGGATCACCAATGGTGGCAAGGCTAACTGGTAAAGCAATTGTTACATACACTTTACTTTGATGCTTTCTTTTTTGCATATGAAAATACTGTTTTAGACTTATTAAAGCCGACTTTCTATTTGTACTTGTGTCATGCTCGTTGTGACTGAGAAACCAAATGTTTGGAACTGGGGGTGGGTGAGATTTAGGTGTTGCCTACCACAAATGGAGCATGACATAAAATGGTGATTTGTTTCCCACATTCTTGACCACAATCAGGAGTTGGCTTGAGAACAAAGTAATAAAGAGAAACAATTTGGGAGTTGATAGTCTGTGATGTGGTTTTCTGGAAAACTTTGAATCGGAATATGCATGTGTAACTTGAAAAATGCATTTGGTGTGTTTTTATGAAATAATATTGCTAAAAAAAGTTAAGACTGTCTTGATAACTAGTCTGTAGTGATATAATTTATTAGAAGCATCTATTAGACTGAACAAAAATATTTGTTTCTTTGTGTGTTAGGTATTTTTTATTAGCGCGTTCCAATCCTGATCCCAAAGCTCCTGCAAGCAAAGCTTTTACTGGATTTATTGTGGAAGCAAACAGTCCTGGAATACAAGTTGGAAGAAAGGTGGAGTGTGATAGACACATATTTATTATTTATTATTATTATTAACAGTATTTATATACCGCTTTTCAACAAAAAGTTAACAAAGCGGTTTACAGACAAAAATCAAATGATTAAATGGCTCCCTGTATTTAAATCTTGGTTCAGATCCCAGCAGTTGGTTCTTCTCAATAAATGATCAAGGAAAGCATCCCCATATTTTATTGGTGAAGCTACTCTATTAAACTCCAAAAACATAAATGATAAAGATCATTTGTGGTGTTCTTTTTTCAATTTTCAAAAACAAGCACTGTTTGTGTATCCTTTATAGAACTGTTCTAACTCTGGCACTCATAATTTTGTTGCTCAGTCTGTAGGACACTTATTGAGAAAGGAGTTCACTGAAATTGATGCCTTTTCACCTGTGTGTTTGTAATAGCCTTCTAATTAGGTGTTTATTTGATTACTTGTATTGAGCAATGATTAGTTCAGGCAAAAGACATTAGTGCAGTACATTAACTCTTTTGCCAGAAGAGAGTGAAAGAGTGTGCGCGCGCGCACACACACAGCAACCACAGACGATGCATAAACGTTAGTGAGGTTAATTATTTATTAAATAAAACAGTCTGTCAAATCAAAGCATTATGGGGGCAGTTGCCAGCCTCTTCCAGTTGCCAGTGGATAACCTCATTCTTACTAATTTTCAGTGGAATTGATGGCTACTGTACATGTGATAATTTGTGTCCTCTTGAAATGTTGTCACAACGCTTATATAAAGGCCTTCTTGGCTTCTATTATTTGTAATACTGTGTGTGGGTGTGTGCATGCATGCAAAACTAGCATTCTGTAGATGCAATAAATGATTCTTGTATCTCTGACTAAAAGGACAAGTCTTCATTAGTTTTCAACTAGACGAAAGAACTCGGCAGTCATTTGTGTTTATGGCTAATTATATCTTGCATCAACTTTTGCTTTCAGGAGCTTAATATGGGTCAGCGCTGCTCAGATACGAGAGGGATCGTATTTGAGGATGTGAGAGTACCCAAAGAGAATGTACTAATTGGTGAGGGAGCTGGCTTTAAAATTGCCATGGGAGCATTTGACAAAACAAGACCTCCAGTAAGTATCTGAAATAAGTTTTAGAAAAATCTCTTAATTGCAGAATTCTAGATTTATTATACCCATCATTAAAACCACAGGTAGCAGCTGGTGCTGTCGGACTAGCACAGAGAGCTTTGGATGAAGCTACAAGATATGCTATGGAGAGAAAAACCTTTGGGAAGATAATTGCAGAGGTATGTGAATCTTCAATCATTTTATATGGTGTATTTTCCAGTAAATGTGTAAAAATCAGTATGCAGTTAGCTTTTTTTAAAAAATTTTTTTTTAAATTAAACATACGTATACTGTACTTTAAATATAGGTTAAAAGTCTAATAAAAAGTAGCCTGATGATTCACGTGGTGGTGATGAAATGTCTTACCAATTTAGTAGGTTTACTGTTAATACATATTGAGCTTTTGGAGTCGGAGATTTAAAAATTGAGGAGTCTGAGGTTTTGTGTGCTGACTCTACATCCCTGACTGAGGAAAATGTATATTAGAAAGTAGTGACATGACATGGCAAGTACTCTTAAGGAAATCCTAAAAGGATTTTTTTAAAACCAATAAATACTGTAATCATTCAGTTAACCTAATTTTTGTGACTCTCCGTACAAAGACAGATAATTATGCCCATCTTTTCTTCTGTACCATGCCTCGAAGTTAACTTGTCAGTGTATGTTTAATATAGCACCAGGCCGTGTCCTTCATGTTGGCTGAAATGGCAATGAAAGTGGAACTTGCTCGCCTGGCTTACCAAAAGGCAGCTTGGGAAGTAGATGCTGGTCGTAGAAATACCTACTATGCATCTATAGCAAAGGCGTATGCTGGAGACATTGCAAACCAAGTAGCCACTGATGCTGTCCAGATTTTTGGAGGAAATGGATTCAATAGTGAATATCCTGTAGAAAAGCTAATGAGAGATGCCAAAATATACCAGGTAAGTAATTCATATAGAATTGCTATGATGATTAGTCATAGTTTATGAATACAGTAATTAAGTCTGAATAAATGTACCTATGAGTAAAAAACAATAGTTCTAAAGAAAAAAGCCACACTGCAAAAAGATACCATCTGGAATGTAGTTGTTCATGAAAGATTGGACATTTATATATTGTAAAAAAAACACAAACCATTGGGGGTTAGGAAAGCCTGCCCATGTACACCGCCTTGGATTAAAGTCAGAGGAGAAATCAAATGATGAAGAAAGGCGGTATATAAATATTGTTTGTTATATGCTCAAGTCCTGCAGTCCTAGTACTCTTCTCTCCTTCGCATCCTGGAGAATCTTACATTTTACTCTAGGTTTCTTCTTCCCTTGCCAGATGAATTTAGAAATATCTTTCTGCCATTCTTTAAATGGTCAGATAAATCAGATAATATAACTGGTATAGTTTGAAATAGGAACATCATGTTTGGTAATACATTCATCTTGATCACCAATATCCTTCCTAATAAAGACAATTTCAGTCTTTCCCATCTTATAAAGTCTTTCTTGACTTCATTCCAAACTTTAACATAATTATTTTGAACTAATGTACAGTTCATATTTATCAATACAATCCCCAAATATTAACTTTTTTCCCACCTTGAACCCCGTTCAGGGCCCTGCAAATTCTTAAATAACAGGAATGTCCCTTTAAGTGCTTAAAACCCCAGTTCCTCCCAGCCCACAGGTGTACACATTTAACTCCTGTTGCATATATAAACCCTTGAGTAAAAATGCCTTGAGAAGAAAGATATGCAGGTGGGGCTACAGCAGTAAAGGACATAAATGTGGGTATTTTTTACATCTAATTCTTCAAAAATGTTGAGGACTTAAATGCAGGAAAACATAACAAGGACCCCCTGTAATGGTATTGTTTGTTCTATGCACCTTGGAGGGCTTTGGACTTGTATTTCTTCAACAGCAGCCCCCATTATGGACCTTCTCTTTGGAAACTGAGGAGACTTTCAAAGTAGCTTGTGGTGTGCCGTGGAAATCAGTTGTTGAAAGAAAAAAAGTACAAAATCCCACAGGGCATTTTTGGCCCTGAAATAACTCTTTGGATCCATCAAATAGTTCAGCATTGCAGTAGAGTTATGTTATCCCCGTTATACATCTGTATCTTGGGTATTGAACTAGTAACCTACTCGTGGTCGCAAAAGAGATCCACTGGGTATGCACAAAAATTGCTCATATATACATTGTACTTATTACACCATTTTTCTTTTCAGATATATGAAGGAACCGCTCAGATTCAAAGGCTGATTGTAGCTCGTGAACATATTGGCAAGTTTAAGGGTTGAAAACATGAGGATTTTCATTTTATAACCTAGTAATATGGACTTTGTAAGTTAGTCCTGTGAATATTATCAGTTTTGCAAACAACCTTGTCTGCTTGCATTTGTAAAACAAAACCTGTGCCTCCAGTTTTGAACTTCCTTTACTTGAAGAGGATACAGAATTAATGGTTCCTGTGCCTTTGATTATAGCAGACTTACGAAATGGATATTTTGTTACATTCAGATATAATGGAAATAGCCATACAATGCAATATTTTCACCAATGGCATTATTTTGACTAGCTATAGTATTAAAATGCACTACTCTGAAACCAGATTCTAGACTAACATTGCATTTTCTTTATAATCTGGGGTGTGAATTTCCTGTGATACTGAAATGGAAAATGACTTTTTAAATCTGTCTGAAGACTATATTGGTGCCCAGTCTCTGCATCAACAGTAATTCAGTTACAGCCCAATCCTCCCTAACTTTGCACCCAAGGATCCAACGAGGTTGGCACAGGCAGTGCTGGATCCTGAGCGCAAAACGGGAGCTAGGAGGTCACCTTGGGGGAAGGGTACTGGTCTCCTCGGATCTGTGTCAGCTATTTCGCTGGTGCAAATCCAGGAACCCTGTGTAGGGGAAACCAGCCAGGGAAGGGGGACAGGATTCAGTGTGTGCTGCTGCCACCAATCCCACCCCCAGTCTGGTCCGCCCGCCCCATCGCTGCCTGTTCCTGCCCGTTCTACCCTCCCCCTGCCCCATCCCACCCTTGCGCCGACCGGTGCAAACCCTGCCCTCCTGGGCCGTGTGCCAGCTGGATCTGGCACGTGGAGGCCAGTGCAGGCCTCTGCAACAGCCTGGAGCCAGCAACTGCCTAACAGTTTTTGCAACAGCTCTGGGCTGGCCCAGGACATGCTACATCAGCCCAGGGTGTGGGGAGGATTGTGCCCTTAGTCTATCACATAAAGCACTTGACTGCCACAGAAGTGGGAAGGGTATATAACTTTGCCACAGAAATGGAAGAAATTTTAGCTTTTGGAGGTAGTCGGTTTAAGGTGCAGTGCCATAGAACCGTGGTTCTTAACCCATTTTTGGGTTAAGAGTCATGGACCCTTCTGAGAACCTGATGAAAGCTATGGACACCCTCCCCAGAACATTTATAGTTTGCTTTTCAAAAAGTATTTCCAAAAATGCATATAAAAACACGAATGTCTCCTTCCTCTGAGGTGAGCCCCAGCCCTGCCGGCATGGGCCGCATCTTGCGCAGGATGCAGCGGCCGGCCAATTCCTCTTTTTTGGAGGGGATTTGAATCCCTTTTCTGTACTGGGGCCTCTTGTTCTTGCTGCACCGCTGGTTACACCGGCACAAAAGTTAAGTCGGATTGCGCTGTTGTTCTGTTAACTTTTTTCATGGGGAGGTGAAATCTTCCTATTGTATATTCTTCAGTAACATTTTGCATCTGTACAAACACTGCTTCACACATGTTGTAATCCTTACAACAATCGTGGGTAAGTATTATCTCTGAATTGTGGGTGGGGACCAGAGTATGCAATCCTATACACAGTAACCTGGGAGTAAATCCCATTGAACATAATAGGATTTAGTTCTGAGTAAATGCATAGCCACCGGTGGCTTAGGAGCTGCGGTGTCTTAGGAGCTGCGGTGTCTTAGTGGTTAAGATGCTGAACTGTAGACCGGAAGGTAGGCAGGACAGCAGTTTTGAGACCTGAGTGCCGTGTGACGGTGTGAGATACCGTCTTCGGCCCCAGCTCCTGCCATCCTAGCAGTTCAAAGGAAGAACTTGCAAGTAGATTAATAGCTACCACCTTGGTGGGAAGGTAACAGCGTTCCATGCGCCTTGGTGTTGAGTCACACTGGCCACATGACCACAGAAGCGTCTTCGGACATCGCTGGCTCTTTGGCTTTGAAATGGAGGTGAGCACCACCCCTACAGTCAGTAACAACTGGCTTTCAAGCAAGGGGAACCTTTATATTTACCTAAATCATGCATATAGGATTCTTCTATAAGGCTACCTACTGAGTTCTTGGCGGAGGTGAGATTTAAACTGGGGTTGTCTAGATTCACAGCTCAGGCTCTTAGCAGCTACATTAACTTTTAATACTTTTATTGAGTGGGGGGGTTGTAATGAATAGGGTGGGGGGAAATGAAGTACATGCCAAGAGCTGAGCGAATGGAGATCAGAACATGAATAATATTTTTAAAATATACATGGTTGCTTATAGTTGTAGGAGAGCAGTTCCTTTGATGTGAATATGATTTCAAAAGCGGTTAAGGCCGGGGATTCCTAATAATGTAGAATTCTCATATATTCCAACAGTAGTTTAGGTGGGTCTACTCACTCCATCCAATCTGACCAGAAATGACATCCTTCTCGTAGCACACGGGCCACATAGAAGAAGAGTAAGGGCACCTAAATGAACAAATTCCCTGAGATCCACTGTAATTTAAAGTCTATGTACACATAATCTGGGAGTAAGTTCTATTGATTACCATGATCATGAGATTTGCATCTGAGAAGACATGCTTAGGATCGCGCTGTTAGTCAGCAGCAACTGAAAGGAAAAAAGTGGGAGAGACAGAGAAGCTGGAGACATGCAGCTCGATCCTGGACGTGTTTCCTCGGAGATATGCCCTACCTACTTATCCAATGAGACTGAATTACTCCCAAGTCAGCCAGCAAAGGCATCGTTCCCGAGACTGAGCTAAATGCAGGCATTCTGAAGACAGCTACCGGGGTCCTCAGACTCGGGAAAGAGGCAACGGAAATGCTTCCTTTGGCTTCCGCTCAGCCGCGTGCGCAGGCCAGTGAGCTGGCTGCTGCGGATGTGGCAACATGGTGAGTAGCGTTTTGTTTCTCTCCCGCTCTAGGGGTGGTTTGCCCGCCCGCCCCGCACTCTCTGCTTCTTAGCGGCGAGGGAACTGAGCTCGTTATTATGCCCCCGTTACAAATATGTTTGGTCAGGGGTTCTGAGACCGCTTTGGGCTGAGAGGAGATCAGCGGCCGAGGTAAGCGAGGCTGGAAAACTAAAAGCGGGTGGACGGCTGGCTGCGTGGTGATTGGTCAGTCGGGCTGCTACGTTCCTTTGCGGGCAGAGAACGAAAGAAGGACCTGCTGCTCTGCAGAACCTGCGCTCGCCCTATGGGAAAGAGCCACGTGGCTGATACTCTCTGCTTGGGGGTGTTTTGGCGCCGTGGCCATTCTGCTTCAAAAGCAAAACGTTGATTTTTCTCTTGACCCCAGTTGAATACAAAGGATGGTTTGGGTCGCTTGGGAGTCGATGAGAGCAAGCTCTACTTTGTGGATATTGGATGGATGGAGGCTCTCTCGGATCTCGATCGACATCTCGACAAATCTCGGGCAATCTCAGTTCTCCACTGCTAGAACTAGACTTATGACTCGCTTTGCTGGTTTTTTTTTATACAAACTAGCCTGTAAAGGGCCATGTACTTTGTAGGAGCTAAGGAAATGACTGACTATGATTGCTAAATTGGAGGAAATAAATGTTAAAGGTGGGTGAATTGCTATTTTAAATTCTTAAAACTTCAAGATATTTGATTTATTATTCAATACTACTGAAAAATAAATCCAATATCTTGACGTTTTAAGAAATCAGTAGATACTAAAGGCTATAATGTAACCAAATATGAGCAGTAACTCAAACATACCAAACCTTTTTCTTTACTTCTTTAAGCATGTAAAGTATGTAAGTAGCCCACCCTATAATCTTGTGAGGTAGAGTGCTGCAAACTATTTTTTTTCTGTTAGAGATTGACAGTAAAAATGTCTTTCTGTGAGCGTGAGCAAGGTAGGACTTGCATCTGGGTTTCTCTAGTCCAAGATTCAGTGGTACCTTCTAGGATAGCCTAATCCAACATAAATATTAAAAGGCAGTTTAAGCTACAAGCTATATTTTTGTCTTATTACTAATAGCTTCTCTTTCCAGTGCTTTACTTTTGCATGCCACATGGCACTAGCCCCAAATACAGTATATTGTGTCTGCTTGTACTTTTGACTCATTTCCTGAATGTGTCCACATACCCCAGCCTAAAAGCTGTGTAACTCTTCCTTTGTTCTTGAAGTACTTCCTGGAAGGAGAGAGTGTTCTGTGCCTGATTCTGGTGCTTTAAAGCAAAATCATGGAGGAAGGTGGTGATTTGAAAATCCAAAAGCTTTTGCTTTTAGTCTTGGGTTACACTGACTGTTCAAGCAATGTTTTCTTCTTAGCTTCACTTTATGTGCTTTTGTAATTAACTTACAAGTATCTCCGTGATTTTGCTGTTCATCAGATATCAATTTCCTAGTTAAACGAGTGGGTTGTCTAAAGAGAACTCGGTTAAGCAACCTGCCTGCCATCCAGTGAGCTCCCTTCTGCCCTTGCCTGCCTTACAAGGTTTCCTCAGCGCTGCCAGTCTACCCTGCCTTCACTAGGGTGTTCTAGGAATGGAGAGCACTCCAATGGAAGGCAAAGTGGTAGTGCAGAGGGAACTGTCAGCGCAATCCTGTGTAACTTTGCACCAGTGTAACAGCAGATGCACAAGTGTAAATGCAATTACACTGGCATAAGTGCACTTATGGTTACACAGGATTGTGCTGTGTGTAAGGTAGGTAAGTGCAGGAGGGGGCTCGAAGGGTCTGGATTGTATGTGTGAAAGTTTAGTTAAATGTTACATTTGGGTAGGTGATAACTATAAGCCCTGTTCCTCATGCATGCCAAACAGCAGTGTTTACTGCCAGTTCTTTTTTCCAGCCTGCGCAGGTTTTCCATTGCAGTGGAATCCTTTACTACCTGGTATTCATCTTTCTCTTTTTTAACATTCAAGCAACTCTGAAGATGGTCACTCTGACTTTTCCTGACCATCTTTTCTCTTGCATCCTCTTACTCCTAATGTAGATGGTTTTAATTAGTTTGTGTTTTCAGAGAACCTGACACTTTTTAATTCTTTGTATAGCCTCTACTGCTTTTAAGCACCTAATAAATAAAGAAAGCTGAGTATTCAAGGAGAATATCTGCTGGACAAGAATGACTGTGTGGTAAAATATGCACAGTGCAACCCTTTTCCAACACATTAGAGAACATAAAATCCTGGTTCACATTAAAATAAGTCACGAAATGTTTGCTTTGGGAAGGGTCAGGCTTTCAACCCAAGGTAATGCAAGTACTAAGGTTTTTGTGACTGGCACAAATATTACAATTAAAATTAGAGTTTTCCGTGTTAAATGACCATGGTCCTAAAAGAGTTTTTATCCCTAACGTTTCACTCATATTCGCAATGAGCTTTGTCAAAGGCAGTGAGTAATGCAAACCACACACCAAGAGTCCTCTTTCCTATAAAATAGTCCAGTTCAGTGAGCTTGGGAGAGTTGAATGTTCATTGCGAGTCAAATTGCATTTTGACACAATTGCATTATTTGGGCTTTTTATTGAACATCTGGGGAAATGTAGTTTAATAATAAGCAAAGCAAAGAAATATTTTAAGAGTGCTCTCCAAGACATCTTTTTCTTAAAACGGGTCCTGTCTCTTTTCTCTCCTAGTTAACTTGAATGCACAGTAAGCATTTATTCTGAGAAATTGTTTGTGTTCTCTCAAAAAATGTGTAGGTCATTTTATTGCTGGCACTGTGAATTCTTACAGCAAGGTTTGTTAGAATGGCTTACTGTATTTCTTCAATTCTAAGACGCATGTTTTTTCCCAATTAAGCATTTCAAAAAATGGGGTGAGTCTTAGAATCGAAGGTCTCCAAAAAGCACCCCAAAATGCTATCTTCTTACTTACTGGGGCTTGGGGGAGCTTCAGGGAGACCTGCGTGACCCTCTGCAGACCTCCCCGATCTTCAGTTCGGCAAAAAACTGTGATATTCAGCCATTTCCGGTTTTCGCGAAACCAGAAATGGCCAAAAATAGCTGTTTTTCACCGAACTGAAGATCAGGGAGGCCTGCAGAAGGTTGTGCAGGCCTCCCTGAAGCTCCCCCAAGCCCAGGTAACGAAGGAAATGGCACTTTCTGGCGGGGCCAGAAATGCTATGCAAAGGCAGTGCACTCAGTCATCCTCAGCTGCAGGAGACATGCTGGGGAGAGTTGGTGCTGAGCGGGTAGATTCAATGAAGGGGAGGTGAATCTTACAATCGATGGATTTTTTTTCCCCTGCTGGTGGTACTGAAAGTAAAGGTGCGCCTTAGAATCGATGACGCCTTAGACTCGAAGAAATACGGTATTTGAAGAAACCCTAAGGATCAAAGTTCAAACTTTCCTTATTGGAAAACCAGAGAAGCAGTGTACTGTATAATGTATATACGTTATACAGGTCGTAATGTATAGCAAGGTCGTAATGTATAGCAAGAGCCTTCTAAACCCTTGAAATAGCTGTTAAATTAGCTGTACGTTTTTCTTGTAAAGTGAAGATGTTTAGATTGAAACAATGATTAAAAATTAATTCATCCAACCTTAATTTTTAAGGGAACACCACAAAAAGATGTCATAATAAAAAATGACGCTCCAGCTACGTTGTTTTTGGAGAAACATTCGGATTACATAGCTGCTTATGGAACAAAGAAAGATGATTATGTGAGTATTAGACTATACTATAAGTTCAGTAACATTAAAACAAAATCCTACTATAGTGCTGTGAAAACAACGTTGTTAGTGGAATAATCTACAAGATGGTTTCTCTAGGTCAGTGATGTTACCTGGCATGTATTATCTGACTTCAAAGCTGAAGATCTACCCCTTTAGCTCTAGAATTACACTGAGACCTGAGAAACATCTGTTGCACCTTTTTTAACTGCTACTTGCAATGGTGCTTTCTGCTAAAATAGTTTGTTGTTCCATGTTTAACCTATTTTGATGTGAAAATAAATGGCTGCTGTTGCTGTTAACCTTCAAAGAGATAATCTCCATGTTCAGAAGAACCATACATAGCTTCTCTAGATAGTGGTATGATCTCAGGATCTGTTTGATTAAACTCTATGTTATTACCGTATTTTTCGCTCCATAAGACGCACTCCCCCCCCCCAAAAATAGGGGGGGAAAGCGTGTGTCTTATGGAGCGAAGGTTACAAAAAAAAAGTAAAAAGGTACTTACCGGGGCTTCGGGGAGGCCTGCGAGAGCCTCTGCAGGCGTCCCCGATCTTCTGTTCGGCGCTAAATGGCTCTTTTCAGCCATTTCCAGTTTTCTGAAAACCGGAAATGGCCGAAAAGAGCCATTTAGCGCCGAACAGAAGATCGGGGAGGCCTGCAGAGGCTCGTGCAGGCCTCCCCGAAGCCCCCCCAGGCCTCCCCGAAGCACCCAGAAGCCCAGGTAAGTTTAAAACTTTTTTCCCTATTTTTTGCTCCATATGATGCATGCGTCCTATGGTGCGATGCGTCCTATGGTGCGAAAAATACGGTAAGTTGTAGAACTTCCTTCATAAATACTGTGATGCATGCACAGAACCTCCTGCAGGGGTCGGCAACCTTTTTGTTTAAAGGGGCCGGACGTTCTGCGGTGACATGATCACATCACTGCCAGACTTCTGAGTTGCCGAATACCAGGAAGCAGCTGTGTGGAGTTTGGCTTGGGAGGCAAAGCCACGCTTTGGATGGGGAACGGCGGAGCCACCTGCCCAGGTTCACAGAGTCCCTGTACCGCTGCGCACGTTTGCCTCCCAAGCCGAGGTTCGCACTTTGGCTGGCGGACCAGATTTGGCCCACGGGCCGTAAATTTCCAACCCCTGCTTTAGAGGCTGAGAGCTCTTTCATATACTGCTGCAGCACAGGAACATTCATAGAACACTTTATGAAGTAACTATTACTAGCAAGTAAACTTTCTGCAAGTTATGTATTTTGCTGTTATGTATTCTGCTTCACATATGGACTTAATATAAGCCATGGACAGAAATAAAGCAAAGTCCTTTCAGCTAGACCGTCTGCTGCTAATAAAATATAAATGGGAAACAGAGTTCCTTAAAAAGTGTTTTGAGAAGGCCCTTTCCAGTAAAAATGGAATGAAATAAAACGATTCAATCTTGTTGTTTGGGATTTCTTTAACAACTGAATATGTGGTTTTTATTACGTTAGCTTTGAATCCATTATTCTTTTCCAGGAATACTGTATGTCAGAGTATTTACGGATGAGTGGTGTCTATTGGGGACTGACAGTAATGGATCTTATGGGTCAGCTGCATCGGATGAGTAAAGAAGAAATTCTGGAATTTATCAAATCGTGTCAACATGACTGTGGTGGAATAAGTGCCAGCATAGGTCACGATCCTCACCTTTTATACACGCTTAGTGCTGTCCAGGTAAATGCTTGAGCAGTAATATATGCTTAGTGAATTTGTCATGTTTTACTAACCTTGTCTTTTTTGAGGCTGTATGGTTCATATCTCATTGTAAGTGCACTAAATAACCATTTTAGTGTTAATACAGTATACAAGGCGGCCCCCGTATCCACGGATTCCTCATCCGCGGTTTCAGTTACCCACGGTTGAGGACCCCCCCCCGGCACTTACTTTTAGAGGGAAACCCCCATTTTTTCTTCCAAAGCTGAGTGAAAAGCTTCTTTACAGGCCTCCTTACCAAAAAGACGTCGGTGCTAGAAAGTCTCAGCAACCTCTCAGCAAGGTTGCTCTCTAGCACTGACGTCTTGTTGGTGAGGAGGCCTGTAAAGAAGCTTTTTACTCAGCTTTGGAAGAAAAAACAGAGGTTTCTCTCTAAAAGTAAGTGCCGGGGGGGGGCTGTGGAGGGCGCGGGGGTTGCGCCGGTGCGCAGGGGGCTCTGAAAACAGCGGAGGGGGCGTTTGCCCCTTTCTGCGGTTTCAGGTATCCACGGTGGGGGCTAGAACGTATCCCCCGCGGATATGGCGGCCCCCCTGTATGCTGGTCTTTGAACTTATTGCATTTCCCCAATTTATTTTCATCTCTTGTTATCCAAAAAAGCACACTAAAATGCTGAGAGAAAAATCATAAAGTCTGACAATTTCACTAGTGAACTGCTAGTGATTTGGGGATGATGAATACCTTCCTTTTGGTCCCCACATAATTTTTTAAATATTTTTTTCTGATCAGAGTTTTCATTGAATGGGGCTTTATTTGGCCAAAGTATAGGGCTGTCTCAAGCTTGACCCCCAAATCCTAAAAAGCATTGTTCAACTCAATTCCTCTAAGCTTTGCATCTTGAAAGAGAAAAGACAGGGTAGAGGGGTTGGCAAGGTTATGCATTTCTTCTGCGGTGAAAGGAAGGCACTGTTGTGACACACAATACAAGTAGCTGCTCAGGTCCATGATGAGGTTTAGTATTTTTACCTGAATCTAAAGCTGATGTGGTTTTAACACTTAGCTCTAGAATTACTCTGAGACCTGAGAATGTTTTTGTTGCATTTTGCATCTTGCATTTTTAGATATTTCAGTATCCTCTAAGAGAATAGACAATCCTGAATCCCTATAGCTTATTCTAAGGAGCAATGTAGATGTAAAGATGAACCATGGCTTAATGGATTGAGAGGAGACTGATGGTCAGAGGAAGCACCAAACCGTGGCGTGGAAGGGAGAAGAGAGAAGAGAATTCTTCAGTGTGTTATCGATGTGTTAACATCTGAGTGTTGCCAACTCTGGTTAAGAGTGCTCTTAAAACACCAGTTCTGCATTCCTTTTTAGTACTGACTTTTACTATGCACCTGACAATTTCCAAGAACCTAGAAGTTGTACTTTGTGTTACCCACACAGCTGTTACCTAACTAAAAGTAATTATGTAAACTAATAGCTTTCGTATGCTACATTCCATTCCTTAAATTATGCCCCATTTCTTATCTTGTGTAAAACACAGTAAAAGCTTTTTAAAAAAATTAAGAAAATATTGTCAGCACTATGTTTTGCTTATATGCTATAGATGGCCAAACACCTTCTAACTCTACAATTCAAGACAAAGATCCAAATCCAGTAAAGTTATAATTTAAGTAACAGATATTACTTGTGATGTTTCTAGTTCTTTTGAGTAGTTCTTTATACTGAACTGATTTTTCTTTTTAAAGGATGCTGAAAAGGCATCTTGAGATCTTATGGAAAATCCAGGTGTATGCATGCCTGTGGACAACAGCACGTTTTTGCAATGGGAGCAGGGAGGAAGTATTGCCTAGGAGTGGGAGAGGTGCAAACAGTTTTGTATATCCAAGTATTTTGATCTACCTTGGATTGCTCAAAGGAAGGAGTGGTGTCTCAAGTTCCTTATGGTTGCAGGCCTCAGTACCTCATGGTGGTGAAGAAATGGGACAGAAAAGGGTAGGGGAGAACGGGGGGGGGGGAGCTGTTGGGATATGTGCATAGATAGTTGAATTGGGGGCATGTGTAAGATGGGGTGGAGGGGCAGGCATTACATAGGCTTATCTAAAGCCTGCTCCCAGAAAGTACTTTCCTCCAATTTCCATACTCTCCCCCCCTTCCCCTGCACCCTTCTGAACCATTCTAAATTATCTTCCAAACCTCAGGATTGCTGTTAGGGAGGCACAGCAACATTGCTGTTAGGGGTTATGAAATTAGGGTTTTTCTATGGAAGTGTTGGCTTCTCTAGTAAGCTTTTTGATAGTAACAATAAAGTGCCACTTTAAAAATTTGATAATGTTTTATTTATTTAATTTATTTAAAGAATTTGTAGCCCGCCTTTCTCCCGAAGGCACTCAAGGCGGCTTACAACATATTAAAATACATAAACAACTTTAAAACAATTAAACACATTAAAATAATTAAAAACACTTGAGATTAAAAACAACCCCAATGGGTCACCAGCATTTACATATATAACCATTTGTTAAAAAGTCAGCCCACCGTGTCAGACATTAAAAGCAGTCCTGAATAAAAACGTCTTAAGGCCCCGCCGAAAAGCCTCTAAAGAGGGAGTCGTTCTTAGTTCCAAGGGGAGGGAATTCCACAATTGGGGCGCCACCGCCGAGAAGGCCCTACTCCGCGCCGCCATCCCCCTCACTTCCGCCAATGGCGGCACGGTCAACAGGGCCCCCCCTGATGACCTCAGAGTACGGGTCGGATTGTAGGGAAGGAGGCGGTCCCTCAAATACCCTGGACCCGAGCCGTTAAGGGCTTTAAAAGTCAAAACTAGCACTTTGAATTGTGCCCGGAAACGAACCGGTAGCCAGTGTAGCCGCCGAAGCAACGGTCCGACTGAGTCGAACCGACAAGCCCCGGCAACCACCCGGGCCGCCGCATTCTGCACTAGTTGCAGTTTCCGAACAGTCTTCAAAGGCAGCCCCACGTAGAGCGCATTACAGTAATCTAGTCTAGATGTCACTAGGGCATGGGTCACTGTGGCCAGGTCTGCACGATCCAAGTACGGTCGCAGCTGGCGCACCAGCCGAAGCTGGGCAAAAGCCCCCCTGGCCACAGCCGCTACCTGGGAATCCAGGAGCAGCTGCGCATCCAGGAGAACCCCCAAGCTGCGGACCTGCTCCTTCAGAGGGAGTACAACCCCATTCAGAGCAGGACGATGATCCAGTACCTGAGTCGTAGACTTCTGGACCAGAAGAACCTCTGTCTTATCAGGATTTAATTTCAGCTTGTTCGCCCCCATCCAGCTCCCAACTGCCTCCAGACAACGATTCAGGACATCGACCGCCCCCTTGGAGTCAGGTGGAAAGGAGAGAAAGAGCTGGGTGTCATCCGCATACTGATGACACCCTACCCCAAACCCCCGGATGACCTCTCCCAGCGGCTTCATATAGATGTTAAACAGCATGGGGGATAGAATTGACCCTTGTGGCACCCCACACCTCAAGGGCAAGGGTGCCGAACAAGCATCCCCCAGCACCACCTTCTGGGATCTGTCAGCCAGGAAGGAGCGGAACCACCTCAGAACGGTGCCTCCAAGCCCCAACCCAGCCAACCGACCCAGGAGGACACCATGGTCAATGGTGTCAAAAGCCGCCGAGAGGTCCAGCAGGACCAACAGGGACGCACTCCCCCTGTCCAGTCCCCGGCGCAGGTCATCCACCAAGGCGACCAAGGCCGTCTCTGTCCCGAACCCCTGCCTGAAGCCAGACTGGAATGGATCCAGATAATCAGCTTCCTCCAAGACTCTCTGGAGCTTTTGGAGTTTCTTAGGCAGGTTTTAGGAAAGATTTGTGTGTTGGATGTTTTTTGTTAGATGTTTTAATTGCAGTGGTTTTGTTTTGCAGATTCTTACTTTGTATGAAAGTCTTCACGTTGTTGATGTAAATAAAATCGTTGGTTATGTAAAAAGTCTACAGAAAGAAGATGGCTCATTTGCTGGAGATAGATGGGGTAACAATTTTTAAAACTCCTGGATTGCCATCTTCTGTTGAAACAATGCAACACTTTCTCATCTTTGTTTTCCCCTTTTGTATGTTGTATAGCTATGTACTGTATTTGGGAAGGTTCAAAATTTAAAAGGGTTGTGATAGTATTCCCATACAAATTGGTGTTTGAAACGGTTGCTTCTCAGCTCTGTGATGAGTCTTTTGTGTTCAGCTGATTCTAAAGTTGATGTCTATCACTTTAGCTCTAGAATTACTCTGAGAGCTGAGAATAATATATCTACATTGTCAAGACACTAAGAGCCTATGATGTTGTTTGACTTCACTGTTTTGATGAAGTATGAAAGGAGCCACTATATTTTGATTTGGTCATGACAACACATGTTGATCTTCTTACTTATTAAAATAAAACAAACAATTCGTTATTTCAAGAAAACATGTATAAACATTATCATGATGTATGTGAATGTTGCTCCTAAAATTGAAGTTAGGCTACTTTTGAATGATAGCACAGTTGCTTAATACTGCTATTTCAAAATCTTCAGCATTTATTAAAATTGCACTAGTTTTGTACAGCAATACTTTGACTTTTGTCCACTTGACTTTCGTTGCTTTGCTGTTTTCGGTTATAACCACATTTCAAATTTGTCCGCATGCTTTCCTCTTTCATCCAACCTTCCATGACATTTGTCAACGTTCTGTGCACCTCATGCACTCTTTTTCGTTCCATCTTTGAATAGATGTCGTCATCAGATGTGCATCGTTTTTTAAATTATCCTTATTGAATCTCTTATATTTGTAAAAATCGAAAGTTATCATGGCCCGCTACAATGTACAAAGATACCGGAAATACGGGTTTATCAGCCATGTAAAAATCTTTGTTAAAAACGTATTAGTTTAAACAAGTAAGATAGTTAAAACACAAACATGTTTTGTCCACTGTCTGTGGACTTCCTTAGGTGAGCAGCCTCAAAGCTGTAGGTTGTTAACGCATTCGCTGGCCAGGATCATCATTTAAAAGAAGAAAAGGTGGGGGAAGAGAACTGACTTACGTTCCTTCAGCCACATGGACGCCTGCCAGAGCAAGTGTGTCCACACGGGATGCAGAATGTGGCGTGAGGAGGGCAGTGAGGGGGCTGGAGAAGGCAGCGGGGTGGTGGTGGATTAGGCCTGGGAGGGTGGCAGGATCGGCAGCACCGGCGTATGCTGTATCCTTTTCTCTGGTCCTGAACTGCCAGCATGGATCAACTTGGACTTGCGCCAGCTATATTGCTGGTGCAGGTTCAAGTTGACCCGTTGCCAGGGCTTACCCTGGGGCAAGGGGACAAATGTCCCTTTACCCCAAGGAGACCTCCAGCGTGCTAAATTCCCCCACGGGTTGTAATGTAGCCTGTGCTGGCATTGCTACATCGCTGCATGGGAATTTAGTTGGGATTGGGCTGCCCATTACACCATAGAATTTGGTTTTTGTGGATTAGCTACAGGATAGCAACATTTGAAAGTAAATTTTTGGAAAGCATGAACAAATACTAGAAACGCTATTTTCATAAATCGATATATTTTTTAATCTCATTCTGAAGCTTTCATGGCCAGCTATCAATTGACAGTGTTTAAGGAATACGGGAATTGAATGATTGAACATGGCTTCTATTCCCGTATTCCTTATTTTTTAATCTGTTTAAATTGAACTATTTCCTGAATAGTTCAGTGTCATGTCATGATGTGGTGTTGTTTTTATTTCTTCCTGCAGGAGAAATAGATACAAGATTTTCTTTTTGTGCAGTAGCAACACTAGCCCTTTTGGTAAGTTCTCTTGTCGGCAACAGTCTGGTTTTGAAACACATGCAGGGATTACTGTGGTCATGGAATAGGGTCTTGACTAAGATGTATTTGGAGATAATTATATTCTGAAGAGTTCTTTTTTTAACAAGCTAACACCTTGTGAGAGATACTTTCATGGTGGTAAACAGGAGCTGGAGTTCCCAAGCCATGATAGTTTGTACTGCTTACAATGTCAGTACCTTGATACTGGTTAATCAGGTAGATGAGCTGCTCTGGACCATTTATATGGAAAAGTGGTATTAAAATGTGTTAAGAAATAAAAAACAAATGAGATTGTACCGTATAATGTTTTACGTTCTACCCCAAAACCTTGGTATGCAAGAGATTCAGGTCCTCTGGCTTTGGTTTACTGTGCTCTCTCACCCCACCTCTGTAATCTTGATTGATAACACCATATTTTAGTTCATGGAATCTGAAGCCCTCCTTCACAAGGCATGGGAAAGCTGGGTTTCATAGATCATGAGAACACCAAACAATGAAAATGCATTGTTTGATATTTGGGACACTGAGATCCTGTGCCCCATTGTGGTGTTGGGAGGAAGCTTTGCTTATATTTAAGGATACATAAGGGAAAGAGTTGGGAAGCTGACATGATCCATGAAAGTGAACCGATTATTCCCCTCCTCACTAGGAAATTATTTTCAGGGTTGATCTGAACATTTGCTAGTAACTTTTTGGATTGGACTTCTTTTGTGGTAAAGTAGTACAAACTCATTACAAACATTTATTGCATTTCAGGGGAAATTGGATGCAGTTGATGTGGACAAAGCAGTAGAATTTGTTTTGTCCTGTATGAACTTTGATGGAGGCTTTGGTTGTAGACCAGGATCTGAATCTCATGCAGGACAGGTGAGCCATGCTCCTTGTTAAATAAGCTTAGTAATGGATTCTTTATTCCTGTTCACACTAACATGGTAGCCTATGTTTAAAAAGAAAACTTATGGTATTTTTCTAATTTCCACATTTGTCAGGTATGTCTTAAAACATTTCTGACAGTGCAATCTTATGTACGTCTAGGCAAAATTGAGTTCAGTGGTTATTACTCCCACAAAAGAGTGTATAGGATTGCAGAAGAAGTTATCCTAGGATTCGCTTAATAAGCATGTGCTTATTTTCCCATGTATGCCTGGAAAATGACTGCACTTACATATTGTTCACAAATGGAAGTTAACTGTAACTGCCCGGCCCACCCATCCCCCAATCTATGCACCGACCGGTGCAAATCTTACCTGCACCAGTGGTTGCAGGGTCGGTCGGGAGGCGGAGAGAGGGCTGCTAGCATTCGCTTTTACAACACCCTCCGCCTGCGGGATTGTAAATCAGCTCCATACTATAATTTTGGCTTAAAATCTTTGATTAAAATACTGTATATGGGACTGTGGTTAAACATGTCAGTGTATTTTGTTAACTTAAAATATTTATTTATTGCATGAATGGTTGAGATTCTACATTGTAATCTTCCTTTGCTTTACCTGAGTAGCTATATATTTAAATAGACATGAACTTTATATCTGTAATTTTAGATCTATTGTTGCACAGGATTTCTGGCTATAACTGGTCAATTGCATCAAATAAATGCTGACCTGCTAGGCTGGTGGCTTTGTGAACGTCAGTTGCCATCTGGTGGCCTGAATGGAAGGCCAGAGAAGGTATTAAATTTTTTATTTAAAAAATATTTTTATTGATGCTGAATAGGTACTATTGCCTTTCCAGAAGTAATTTTTCTAAATTGTAATTTTGGTAAATACTGTAGACTATTTTAGCTTTAGTTGTAGTCCATAATGCCATCTTAGACTTTATTTCACAACATTCTTAAAATGCCCAATTGAAAAAAGAAATTGGGTAGTGCAGTCTAGAAATATACATAAGATCTCTGTAGAAAATACATTTTGAAAAACAGTTCACATGTATATTATGAGAGAAATTTGGATTTGAAAGCAAGTGGTTTCAAGCAGATTAATAATTTGGGATGGCATTAAGCTTTTGGAACTATAGATCCAAATTTATTATAATATGGCTATGTTATGACTAAGGATAGTAGTCCTAAAACGTCTCTCATGTGGTGGTTTACTACTCAGTGTAAGTTTATTACTTATAAAACTATTAATTACACTTTTGCTTGCATTCATTATTGCAGGCAAACATTAAAAATAATTTCTAATCCTTATATTAAAGCAGTCATTTTAAAAAGATACATCTATTCAAGAGCAATTGAAAACCGCAGAGTGGTGTCTAAAGGTTCCTCTCAACTGGAGAAAGATTCCCTTTTGGATGCCACCCATAGACTAGGTCTTCATGAGGTGTCGCCCACCAAATTGAATGCAGCCCAACAGCCACCAGATGCTCAATAAAACTCCTGTGTGTTTTTTCTTGCTGTCTGCCTGAGACTGCAAATACTAGGTAGGTTGTCAAGCAGCTGGCAAGACCACAATACAGAGATGGAAATGGTGGGGGCTTGCTTGGGTTGGTGGTCACAGTATGCAGAGTCGAGAGCTTTTTAATGTAGAAGTATAGTATAGTCTTTAAAATTAGTATTAAGTTCAAAATTGTGTTTCAAAAATTTTGCCTGATGAAGAGAGACCTATGAAGCAGTGGTTAGTGAAATACCATATATACTCACTTACAAGGTGAGAAATTTAGGCAAAAAAGGGACCCAGAAAAGCTACCTCGTCTTCACATTGGGTCAATGCACATTCTCGTTTCACCGTTCGTCCCCCCCGCCACCACCCCATTACCTTTTGTGTTTTAATTCAAGCCTGTGTCTTGCTTTTACAAAACATCTGCTTCTATAGTTTAATTAGCAGGGAAGCAGACAAGCTGACTGGAGGGTAGAGAGGCTCAGCAATTAACAAGAAGTAGTTCCAGTTCCTGCTGAACCTCTCTACCCTCCAGTCAGCTTGTCTGCTTCCCTGCTAATTAAACTATAGAAGCAGACGTTTTGTAAAAGCAAGACACAGGCTTGAATTAAAATACAAAAAGGTAATGGGGGGCATGGGGGCTTCTGCAAAGCATTATTAATGTGTGTGTGTGTGTTGCTGGAGGAGAGTGAGTGAATGAGTCTATCTTTAAAATGCAGCTCCCAGAGTGATCTTTGCAAATGCCGAGCCTCTCTACTATCCAGTTGGCTTGTCTGCTTCTGAGCTGCCATAGTAGGCGTCAGTTGAAACACAACAAAAGTAAGGGGGGGGGGCCCACGGAGGAATTCTTCAAAGTGTTATTAATGCGTGTGTGTTGCTGGAGTCCCCTCGCTCTCTCTCTCGCCAGCCAGCCATCGGGAAAAACCAGACCATATCTAATTCAAAGAATTCCACAAAACCTTACATTTTACCCGCGACTTATCAAAGGGTCATAGCAAATATCAGGATTTTTGGCTCAAAACTTGCCACTTGTCTTATATGCGAGTATATACGGTAACTCCAGGAGCAACTTAAAAAAAATTATACCCCACACTTTCCCCTTCTGTTAGGGAGGTTCTCAGTGGCTAACAGCACAAAGTTTAAAAACAAATAAAATAACTGAAAATACAACCACATATCAGAGCAGAAGCAGCAGATAAAAACATCAAATCAGCACCACAATCAAGAGGGAAAGTAGTCCCACTGAAATAAAACAAGTTTCAACTATTGCCAAAACTGAACTGATTTGGGTGCCAACTTCTCTATTGCAGGAGGGAATTTTATAATGTGGGTGCCATCGCAAAGAAATAACTTTTAGGTGTCACTGCCAGATATACTTCTGTCAATGGCAGAACACATGAAAGGGCCTTTCCTGAAGATCTTGGGACATGCTGTTTTATATGTTGCATGAAGGATGTCTCACAAAATCTTGTTTGTTCAGATATGGAGGAGATTACAAGAAAAACAATGAATCCAATTAAAACACAGCTTTTTTTCTTTATACATATGCTTGGTGAAAGCTGTAGAAAAGTCAAAGAAAGCTTTGCTATAATTCTGCTGGGTTAGAGAAAGAATAGCCTTCTTCCTAGAAACTACATATTTTAAAAATCTGTCTTCGCTCCATGAGTGTGTGTCTTAGGGCCCAGTCTTGTCCCCTGCCAGCCCATAGCATGCAGTTCTGCTGATGGAGTGTGCAAGTTTGCCCTGCATGCTATGGGGAGGGGGGAACAGATGACCCAGGAGAGGTAAGTAAAATGTTTTCTTACTTGCCTCCCTGTAGGCCTCTGATGGGTCTCCTAGACCTACACCAGCTATTTTGCTGACATACATCTGAGAAGACCCGGGGGGGGGGGGGAGTTTGGGAAGGGAAGGGATCTCTGCATGCACACTTGCTACCAAGATCTGCCCCCTGCCTGACCCACTCCCTACCCTGAACTTGCCCACTCCCTGCCCCACCACTTGATCTACCTGCTCTGGTGGGGCATCTGGGAGCTGCTGTCACATGGATGGGGCCTCCAACCATTTGCACCATCCGCCCCGAAGCTCACAACAGCAGGGCAGCTCTCAAGCTGCTGTTCTGGGGCTTACGGTGGCAAATTACAAGACCTGCCACCGTAAACCTGGATAGGATTGGTCTGTTAGTGTGGTTGTCTGTCTCTCAGTTAGACGGGAGGCATCTTTTCTTTTGCTCTTCATTTGTTCCACTTTACTCTTCCATTATGTTTACTAGTTACCAGATGTATGCTACTCATGGTGGGTATTGGCATCCCTGAAGATAATTGGCAGATTGCATTGGATTGACAGAGAGAAGTTGCGTAGCTTTATATTAGCTTGTCAGGATGAAGAGACTGGAGGATTTGCTGACAGACCAGGAGATATGGCAAGTTATCTGCTTTCAGTTGTTTAACTAAACCCTGTGTATCTACATTTCTAGACAGATTTGCAAGATTGGTTGATTGTTTTTATATATATTACATTTTTTAATTGTGTTTATGGTTTTATGAACATTTTGTAAGCTGCCTTGGACATTTGCTTTGGCAAGGGAAAGGTAGAGTATAAATTCTTTTAAAAAATACATCTGTTCTTTGAAAAGATCCATAGCCCACCAAAAACAGACACATGGTTGTTCTCCTAGATCTATCTTAGTCTCCCTCCCCCCATCAGACTGCTTTCACTCAAGAAGATAATCTGAAGGCACCTGATATAATTACTTGTCTGAAGCTGAGGAGAAATGGGCTTGATGACTACTACCTGAATGAGTTACTGCTTGGGAAGCAATGTATTCTTAAAATAAACCATGGAAATACAGTTAATGAAAGTGTATTTGAAATGTGGAACCTGTAGTCTGAAATCCAGTGCGCAATATATCATGTGCTCTTTAGAATTTGTTAGAATTCTTCTCTTTCTAGTGGCCCCTTGAAACTGTCAATTCCTAATCCTGGAGGTTAGGAAACCCTCTAGAGCAGCAGTCTTCAAACCACGACCTGCTGTCCGTCCGAAAATGGTATCCGAGTGCAGCGGTGATGGAGTCTTACTGTTCCACCCTGAAGCCTCCTACCTTCATATTCAAACTTTGTAAAAACTCGCACTGGGCAGCCACTTCCCCCAGGAAATTGGGGCACAGAGCCGTCTGGAGTGATGTGCAGCAGAAGCGACTGCCTGGCTCAAGTTTCTGCAAGGATGGGAGGCTGCAGGGCGGAACAGTAAGCTCTGCCACCGTTGTCCTGCTCCCGGATGCCGTTCTTTGGTGTGCTGGATCTGGCCCATGGGCCGGGGTTTGGAGGCCCTTGCTCTAGAGCAGTGGTTTTCAAAGTTCTCCCTGTGAGGTGGGGGGAACTTTGAGTGCTTGTGGGGGTGGGGCTACCTGCAGGGGCGGGGCCACCTGTGGCAGCGATCCTGGGAATAGCCGCTGGTGCCAAGAAACAAAGGTGATACTTACCTTTTAAAACTCTTTTTTCCTGATACCGGTGGCAATCACCATCGCCATGCTGTCCCCGCTCCTTAAGTGGGCAGGGGGCAGCTTTTGGTTCTAGTGGTGGGTCGTGACCTACCACTTTGAGAATGACTGCTCTAGAGTAACATCATCTGAGGTGTTGGGGGTTGTCATAGGGGCAATTAGCAATCCCCTCCTCCTCTACATTCTGGCCATACATTCTCCCGAAGAGAGAGGTGGAAGAGAGAGGTGGGCATCTGTCCCACTGAAGAGTATCTTATATACCATAAGCCTTCCTCAAGCTACTGTACTGTGACAATGAAGTTGTGTTTCCTGCAGAGTTGAACACTTCATCTGCTTTTTAATGGTTTCTGAAATTTCAGAGTACTTGTACTATAAAATATCTGTGGTTTTTCTTAAACTAGATCCTTAGAAACCTATTTAATGCATAAGTATCTGCTGCTAATGTCTTTAATGTATACTTTGATATATTCTAGGTGGATCCATTTCATACGTTGTTTGGAATTGCTGGACTGTCGTTATTGGGAGAAGAACAAATTAAACCTGTCAATCCTGTATTTTGTATGCCTGAAGAGATCCTTCAACGAATAAGCGTGCAGCCAGAGCTTGTGAGCTAGGTTCACAATGTTTGCAACACTGCCGTGTCCTGCTGCTTTTGATTTTTCTGTCAAAAGACATTTCTAAATGTGTTTACATGACAAATTACCACTTTACTATAAACACTGTCATTTTGTATGTGGAGTGTATCCAACGTAAATAGTGTTACATGTGCTTGACATTCTCAGTAACAGATGTAGATATGTTTAAATTGTCTTTAAATATGTTTGCTCCTGGGCTCTGTTTCAGTGATGTTGTTTCAAAATAATGTAGTAGGCACAGTAGGACGGATACTTGAATTGTGTGGCTTTAAATTATGACACAATCACTCTCATTTTGGTGACAGTCAGCATGCATTGGACAGTGAATTGTCCTGAGCACTGTTTCTGTTGAAAGAAATTTACTTGCTTATGCCAGTGACACTTTATGCGCTTCAGTTCCTATTTAGGATCTGTTATATAGTTTTTTAATCCAATTTGAATCCACATTTTCTTGTACCACATAATAGGAGAAATGTAATGGTACTCACAGACAATTGCTTTCTACTAGCGACTAATGAAAATCAATAATGCAGTTATAATGTAACGGTTTAAATTAATGGCCATGCTGAATTTTAGAAATTGTTCCTTGCTCTAAAATATTTATTGTAATTGTGATTTGATTCCCAGTTTCAGTCATACTTAGGATAGTTGTATATAGTAGAGAATAAAGCTATAGAAGAATATTATTTTTTGCAGAATGGAATATCTTTCCACTGGAACTCTAGAAGTGCCTCCATTTCACATTTGTCACACTTCAGCATTTGTAACATGGCTGAAAACTTCTCAGTATGAAGTGACATTCTGCTTGTAATAAATTAAAGCTAATTATGATTAAAGACTTCAATTGTTTATGGTCTATTGGAAGTGTGAGAAATCTTCATCACTTTGTGCTTGTTGCTGTTAATATATTGAGAAATTACAAAAATTAATGAAGTGTAAGAAATGATGTCATCCTTTTAGCTGCTTTTGAATAGTACATATCAGAACTTGGAAACAAAACTAAATGTGCACCGTAACCATTCTCCTCATGTCAGTGTTCTGTTTGCATTCTGTACAGGCAGTTGCAAGATTTCACAAGATATTATACGCACATTGTTTAAAGCCTGTCTTTTCATTTGTAAATGCCAGAATTGTCTTTGAAAAGATGAGAATCTCATGTTTTCAATACTAATCATTGAATTCTGCCCTTGTGCCATACTTGGGGTTATGTGATGATTACACAAAGCCTTATGTACCATGGTGGCAAAATACTAATTTTTCATTATCATGATCCCTGTACAATTGCCAGTGACACATTCCATAAAATTATGAAACATTTTGTACCTTTATATAAACAAGAGAAACTGAAAAATATATCTAACTGTAACTGAAGAAAAAAAAGATGCTTAATGGCATTGTCACTTATGCATAAGTGACAGTGTGAAGTTATGTTTTCAACTTAATCATACTGATTTTTTTGCATTTGTTGAACCAAATGTAATTCATGCACCGCTAAAAGATAGTACCGCTATATTTTATAAGACACCACATAACCCATATTTACAGTGCAATCCTATGCATCACTACTCAGAAGTAAGCCCCACTGTTCAGTGGGCTTACTCTGAGGTAAGTGGGCATAGAATTGCAGCATTAATCACTTGGCACCATTTCAATTTTTAAATTACGATGTGAGTTACTATTGTACTTTAATTTTCATGATCTAGCAAACAAATTACTTCACTAATGGTCCCACAAACTTGTTTGCTGACAAACTATACCACCATATTGTAACCACAAAAGGTATTTTAGTAATGCATATGATATTGATCAGCGTTGCTCTACCAGAATGCTGAATGAGAACAGTCAGCATTACTGTTGTTGAGACAGACAATAATTCATCTTCCCTACTTGTCAATTTACCATTCATATAGCAATGCTGAGTATTCAGCAACTTAATATGCATTATGTGGGTATAATACAACCCCTGTACATGGCAGGTTGGTATTCATATCCCCATGTGGCTGAAGGAGAATGATTTGCCGAAGGCTTCCTCAAGAGTTTACTGCAAGGGGAGAGTTGAGCTATAGACTTCCTCATCTGTAACTGCTGCACCAACTAATACTTCATGCTTTGATAGAAAGCAGAAGTTGCTTTCTATTGTAATCTTTAAACTAATTGCCATCTTATTTATGCAAATATAAACTTCAGGAGGACTGGTAGCATATGTGCTGACCTTTTTCCAAGTTGATCTGAAGTGTGTGATGTGTACTGCTTTTAAGTTGATACAGTGAAAAGTAATTGCAACCTTTTCTTCTATGCAGCAAATGTTCAGCTAGCGCCCTTTCCACTCTCGTTGTCCAGCTGGGAAAAATAGCCTGAATGACTGCTTGCCATATACCTGTACAGTACAAGCCAAGAATACTAGAGGAGACAAAACTGCACAAGTCAATGTTTAGCCCAGTGGTTCTCAAACGTTTCGGTCTGCACTCTGGAGCCCTTTACACTCCTAAAAGGAGTCTCAGGGAGCCCCTGCCGTGCATGCATGGGGTCTCAAAGAGGCCCAGAGCACCGGTGCAAACTGGGCAGTGGGCAGTTGGCAGTCACTTATGGTGTGCTTGTGGAGCCCCTGAAGTGGTCTTGGGGAGGGAGCCCCAGGGCTTCTAGGAGCACATTTTGATAAACGCTGATTTAGCGTATTTAAGCCTTAGGTTACCAACCCTCTAGGATTCAACATGGATCTCCAGGTGACTGATTAGGCAACCCTATTTATTAAACAGGATGTGCAGTGTTGGGAAATTGCTAAAGTTGATGTTCCCTCCCAGCTGGGTCATTCCATGTCAAATCAACCAATGAAAAATCCATTTTGGAACTTGATGTCATGGATTTTGTTTATTTTTGGTACATTTGTACCTTACCATGAGATGTTTAAAAATTATTTTTTTCAGATACCATCTTGAAATTTTGACTGATTGGCTACAAGATATATACCTTAGCTTTCATAGTCTGTAGCTTTCATAGTTTTCTTGTAAATGGCATTTGAAGGTATGGTGACACGTGAATTTTGGCATTTTTAGGCAATTTTGAAAGTTCAATATCTCAAAAATGGGTGGACAAAAAAAATCTAAAAAAATAATTTTTAAACATCTCATGGTAAGGTACAAATGTACCAAAAATGAACAAAAACCATGACATTAAGGTTTCATGCATTGGTTGATTTCACATGGAAATAACCCGGCTGTCACTGAAGAATTTGAAGGCAGAAGCAGCTGAGGTCTGTAGCATAGATATGCCCCCGAATCGCTCCCCCGCTATTAGTAAAAAGAAAAGGGCTGGGGAAGGCACGGCGGCGGAGAAAGGTAGACAGGAGCAAGTGGGAGTGCATGAAAGCAATTGCCTGTCTCTCTCGCCACAGCTGCACTAGACAGTGAGCTTCACACAAAAAATATCAGCGGGTGCAGGTAGTGTGGTATTTTCGTTTACGGGAAATAAATTCCCTGGCAATGATGATGCGTCGTCAACTTGCAGGCGGCCCCGCCAGCCAAAGGGTAGCCCGCGCTCCTAACTGGCGGCTTTACACAGGAAGCATACAGTATGCCAGATTGTGCTCCGTTTATTCCCCTTCAGTTCAAAATGAACGCAGTCCGCAATGCTCACCACCACGAAAGAGATTCTTTTTGCTTTGCTGGAACGTATGTTTTATTATTATATAGCCATAAAGAAGAGGAAGAAGGGCTAAATCCAGGACGTCGCTCGCTGACACCGCAGAGATATCGAAAAGGATGTTATCAGCGAATTGATTCTCGCAGAAGCGACTCCCGCAGGCTTCAAGGCGGGGAACGTTCCTGGCCTGAAGAGACCTTCCTGCGCATGCCTGGACCTCGGTGGCTGTCAGCGACGCCATTTTGTGCGTCTTTTACCTGCTTGGAGACGTGTTTTATGAGCACGGGATGAGTCAAGCGGGAAGCGCGACCCGAGGCAGCCCGTTAATCGAGGGGGCGTCGGCCCCTTCCACTAGCTATTCGGGGCATTGCTCGACTTCGTCCTGTGCGGAGCGTCGGCCTCGTTACCAGTTCGGACTCCGACAGACTCCGGGCAGTGGTGCCCCTCTGTCCTCAGACGAAGCGCCCCCTTGTCCTCACTCAGGCAAAGATAACAGCAACGGCTTCACGTCGGCCTCCCTCCCAAGGGGACTGGAAGGTGGGCGCTCCCTGAATAGACTTGCCCTAGTGGAGAGATCGCTTCTCTCCACTGCGTAGCAGTCCACGAAATTACCTCACGTTTTGAATGTGGTGCAATGAATGGCCCAGCGCATTACATTATTTTTAGTATATAATGGGAACGTCTCCTCTACTCTGAAGCCCTACCCCTACCACAGCTTCCCTCTCGAGTACAGTTCATGAATATTCTTTTCCTCCCAGCCCACAGGTGTACGCATTTAACTCCAGATGCATATATAATATACACCCTTCCTTGGGTAAAAATGCCTTAATATCAAAACTGCTCCCACAGTACCTCATTGACTTTTTAAAGGTTTTTCTGGCTCCTCTCCACCTCCCTAACTCTCAAATTCAGTTAATACACATGCCCTTTCCTATAATAAAATCCATGCGTGTTGACTTTTTGGGTGCTTTTAGCATATTATTGAATATGGATCGTCATTACTCACATCACCTCGAAAATGATCACATGGTCACTAAAAGCGAGTGGTAAGTGAATTGGAGTGAGCCAGAGCTGTGCCGAGGAGGGTGTGGGCAAGGTGCGGGTCCGTCTGGGGCAACTCAACCAGTGCAGCCCCCCCCCCACTATGACCATATATTGGTCATGAAAGCATGATACCCAGGGCAGCCGCCCACCCTGTTGTCCCATTTGTCCTACCCAAGAAATGGCTCCGCTTCTACCCTTACCTTTCTCCTGTGTGATCCCGTTATACAAAACAGGAAGAGCAGGACCCCCATTCTGCACTTTCAATTTTGCTGAACAGGTTTGCTACCTTCTGCATGGTGGACAGAACTTTCCCACTGCCTCTGAATGTGCTTAATATGTCTCATCATCAAGAAATATGCTGGTTTATTTTTGTAATGTACTGATATTAAGTGCATACTGTCATGGCTCCCCCCCCCCCATAAAGATTTCTGTGTTTATTTTCTGTAAATGTGAGGCACTACTAATGTGAACTAACAACCCTTGCACAGACTTTGATAAACGTTTTGATAAACAGGATTTTATAAAGGCATGGAAATTAACAATTAAAATATGTTATTTGGTAGCTAAAAATGGGTAGTATCATTGAAAGGTGGTTCTAGACAGAAAGTGTGGCCTTAAATAATAACATCAAATCTTATACTATAGAAGCCCCCCCTATTTAACAATAGGTTAGGTTCCAAGGGTCCCTTTGTAAGTTGTTTTGTTCTTAAGTCCAACATCACTATTATCGGTAGCGAACATGTTGTGAAATATGAAGAGAAAATGTATTGTGTATTCCTGGACTTACCCACGGCTGTAAGGATGAGACCAGTAGTCTCCCTGACCATAAGTCCTGTAGAAATTTTGAAGTGAACGAGTTCTCTCTTCAGATCCTGTTAGGGCATGCCTAAAGGAAGGGTAAAATCTTGGGTACAGAAAAGTTTTTGTGGCATTGGCTTGTATGACAACTTTTACAAATACAAAAAGTAAATCACGTCCTATAAAACTTGTGCCCAGGTTGCCAGATGTCTATCCAAGATTTTACCCTTCCGTTAGGCATGCCCAGAAGGATCTGAAGAGAGAACTTGTCCACCTCAAAATTCCTACAGGACTTATGGTAAGGGTCTGTATCACAGAGCAAGCAGAGTGGATCAGAGGCCGGCACGCTTGCAGTGGCAGGTTGCCCAGAGCACCATTGCATTGTGTGAAAGCTGTGCTCAAGCTGTATCTGGTCTGGGCAGTGTCTGTGCAAACTGCTGGGCCTTTGGCACAGCCAGGACCTAGTTGCGCCTGCGCAGTGCCACTACAGGCCAGGAAGGGAAAAGAGGGAGTCTAACTGAGGGCAACAGATCTGCCTTATATGATGGCGGGAGGCCACGCCCTGTTCAGGTGGAAGCAGACCAGGGACTCACTAGACAAAGGAAGAGGCAGCTGAGGGGGCAGGACTAGAAGAGGGATAGGCTGGAGGTAGGCTTCCAAAGTCCCCGGCAAGTTGAAGATGAGGTTGGTGAAGGCGGAAGATGAGGTCTAAAGGTGGAACATCCTGGGAGGGAGCTGCATGACACTTGAGGCCAGCATGCCCTTTCCTGTGGAGTACAACGGTGCTATAAAACCCTTCCCTGTGGGCACTCTGAGGCTATAGAAGTCAGCTGGGGCTCAGAGAGGATGAGTTGGCCAGTAAAGGGCCACTGCCCTGCAGTTGGGCCGGACCCGAACAAGGGAGGCCCAAAAGCCTGCCCCACTGGGGTTCCCAAGGCAGAGTAGACATGTATTTACATTATTCATACAGTAGTACGCCATATTTTGTGGTCTGACCTTGAAATAAAGGTTAAGAAGGCTTGCTGGAGCTGTATATAACAAGATAGGAAATGCTTGGGAATGGGCACTAATGCCATCTATGGCCAGGCACGTTTGTACTGTATCATGAAAGAACTTAAGTTGAATGTTCTTAAGTAGGGGATCTTCTGTACTGAGTCCAAAATAAGGAGGTAAAGTAAAATGAAAGTACGAGTATATCTGTTTATTTTCTTCATTATATCAAAATAAGATAAGCATGGGCACTCTAATATAATAAAAAAGTGGCATGGGCACTCTAATACAATAGAAAAGTTTCTAATATAAAGAAAAGTGGCATGCATGTAGAAATGTACTACTTTTTCCAAAAACAGAAAAGAACAAGGAGGAAGTATGTACTGTATTAAAATGGAAGAAAATATTGGGGATGTGTGAATTTGCTAGCATAAGATGCCTAATATATGTTGTGCGTGCGTGCGTGCATCAGTTTAATAGCAGTTCCTCTTTTTGTATTAATTAGATTCCTATTTTGGAGACAAGAGTTCTTATGCAGGAAACATTAGTACAGTGAATTTGACTAGTCCTTCAACCAGAGGACTAAATATTGCTCGGGCACGAAAAACACCTCTGTCCTCTAATAGATCAGGATGTAGAAACTGGACTCCTTTCAAAGGATATTCAGGTAAAGCTGAGCTGCAGTATTTTTATATTACTATATACAGTAATACTTGGATCCTGTATATATTCAAATGTGTATATAATAATAATAATAATAATAATAATAATAATAATAATAATAATAATAATAACCAGTATTTATATACCACTTTTCTTTGGTCATTGGATTTCTCCTCTGACTTTAATTCAAAGGCGGTTTACACAGGCAGGCTTTCTAAACCCTGAGGCATTTTTACAATACAATAATGTTCTAATCTTTCATAGAACCCTTCATTCTAGGTGGTTTCTTTCACAGTCCAGCCTCTCTCTAGCGTTCGCCTCATCACGCTTCAGCTGACAGGCGACCTTGACTCTCGCTCAAAGTGCAGCTGCAGCTTCTCTCCCTCACAGAGACTCGTCAGCTCGGCATGCCGGCAGCTCTCCAACAGACATGGATACTTCTGACCATCCCAAACTGCCGTCCTTCAGATCTTCAAGCATATGAGACGGCCGCTCTACCAACTGAGCCAGACCTTCTTATATTCATATAAGAATTGCCTTGGTGGATTAGCTTATTAAGACCATCTATTCCAGCATTCTCGTTCCACCAGTAACCAGCCAGACCTTCTTGAAGCTCACAAACAGCATGATGGTCTTCTGCTGTAGTATGTCCCCAGCATTTGGTACTCAGAGGTATACAGCGCAATCCTATCCAGCTTACACCACCGGTGTAACTCAGCGCAATCCTATCCAACTTACACCACCTGTGTAACTAGGTGGTGCAGTGAGAACAGGAGGCCCCAGAACAGAAAGGGGATTCAAATCCTCTCCAAAGGGGGATTCAAAGGGGATTTGAATCCCCTTTCTGTTCTTGGGCCTCCTGTTCTCACTGCACCGCTGGGTTACACCGGTGGTGTAAGTTGGATAGGATTGCGCTGAGTTACAGCGATGGTGTAAGTTGGATAGGATTGCACTAATTGTGTCTTTGAACATGGAGGCTATTATGGCTAAAATCTATTGAAATGCCCTCCATGTATTTCTCCAAGCCTCTTCTAGTGAGTACAACCAGTGCCAGTAAATGTCAGAAGTTGAGGAGCCATAGTTCATTTATTAGAGTACATGCTTTGCATGCAGAAGGTTCCAGGTTCAATACCTCACATCTCCAGGTTTGACAGAGAAAAAAATTGGAAACCCTAGACAATATTGAGTTAGATCGGACCAATTGTCTGACTCAGTATAAAGCAACTTCCTATGTTCCTAGTTATATGTTGTGGCATGCCAAGCTGATGAGCTGCAGAGTCTCTGCGAGGGAGAGAAGCTGCAGCTGCACTTTGAGTGAGATTATCCATCCATCCTTCCTGGATGTAGACAGACAGTTACAAGTCAAGTCAAGAACCTATATTGGCATTAAAGACAACAAAAATCAACATACATTACATAACACATATTACAACCAAACAAACAAAGAAAAAGCCCAATCAAACAAAAACAACCAAACATCGGGCTACGGTCTAGGGGCTAATACATCAAATATCTGATGCACAAGACGATTGAACAAACAAAGGCTGCAACCCTTTCCATTGTATCACCTTCCTCTGTCGATAAGATGTTTCGCAATATCTCCTGATCTGCTAAACTCTGAAATTTGGCAATTACTGGGACTAGATGTTCTGTGCGGGAAGCATTGTGGAGCGAGCAATATAAGAATACTGTATATGTGAGAGGGTCTCTACACAATTCATGCCACATGGGCAATATCTCTCAGACATTGAAATTCCATTGTATCTTCCTTGTAGCAAAGCAGACGGGAGGACATTGCATCTCGCTAAGGAGAGAGCTCTACGATTCTGCGGACATTTCAGAATGTATAAGTATGGGGCCATCTTACCTAGCGTAAATGAAATGTGGAATTTTAGCGGGGAACAGGAAGTACAAGCTTTGCTCTGCAGCTCTACCCGTTGCTATGTATTCTGGTCTACCCTTGAGTAACTCCGGCGGTATGGCATCAGGGCCTGAAGCCTTACCAGATTTGAGTTGGGTAATTAACTGTCTCACCTCCATTGTAGATACTAGGGGCCAATCAGGGAGATCTAGAATGCCAGTATCAGGTGGGAGTTGTTGGGAACTACTTGGTATGAAAAAGAGTTCGGAAAAATATTAGACCCAAATAGATGGAAGAATCAATGCTGGGTCGTGGGCTTCTGATCCAAAAGACCCAGACACAAGTGCCCAAAACGGTTTGTTGTTTTTCTGGTGTGTTGCTTGAAGCAATCTATTCCATCGATCACTAAACAAATTCTGTTTCTTGCTCAATATCATAGCTTTCAGCTGTTTCTTGAGTAGGAAAAAACTAGATAACTCAACCAAATTTCCAGTATTCCTAAATTCCAGGTAGGACTTTCAAATTAATCTCTTTAATTCCTTGCATTCACAATCAAACCAATTTACTCTATCAAGAGAGGCAGCATTATGATGTACTGGAGTTTTATGCCCCAGCTCTACTTGTAGATATTTAATCAAGTCTTCATAAATTTCAATTTGGGCAGGGGGATCATTCGCTGTTATAATAAACGAAGTTCTTTCTTTATACTTTCCCTCAGCTATTAATTTACAAAACTTTGGGATGAGCTCATTATTGCATGGGGACAGACAGTTACGTTAGAAAGCCCTTTTTGCCTATGTTGCATCTACAGTTTTCTTAAATTGTATTAAATGGTTTTTGAGGCAAGGATTCATCGTTTCAAAGGAAGCTTACATGTATTAGCTCTAAATAAAGTTTACATAGTGCTTCATTCTGAAATCTTTTTGCTTCTCCTGTTGGTAAAGTTGCTTGACTGGACAGTAGAGGGCAGCATAAAATTATATTAGATAATTTTTGGAAATTTAGAGTTGGCAAACTAGACTTTAGTTGTAGTCTTAAATAACCACAACACAGAATTACAATGTAAAATACTATATTTTGCCAGGCTAAATTGTTCTAAGGAAAGCTAATAATAAATTATTAGAAGTAGGAAAACAATATGCTTAGTTTTAAATGCCTTCAACTTTATGTAAGGTAAAGGTATCCTTTGACAATTAAGTCCAGTCGCGTCCGACTCTAGGGAGCGGTGCTCATCTCCGTTTCAAAGCCGAAGAGCCAGCGCTGTCCAAAGATGTTTCCATGGTCATGTGGCCGGCATGACTCAACACCAAGGCGCATGGAACGCTGTTACCGTCCCGCTGACGCGGTACCTATTAATCTACTTGCAATTTCTTGCTTTTGAACTGCTAGGTTGGCAGGAGCCGTCGCACGGATTCGAACTGCCGACCTTTCGATCAACAGCTCATGGTTCAGTGGTTTAACCCACTGCGCCACCCGCTGGCTCTTCAACTTTATGTAGTCCGCCTTAAACATTGTTCTGCCTTATTGAACTATTACATTTTATGGGGCTGCTCATTGCTTCTATCCATTTCCTGGATAGATTTCAGCTTCCCCTTGGCTGGAGGACTGGCTGTTAGAAGGGGTGGTGGCACCTACCTTAGGGCTGTTTGCTCTGATGACTCGTGCGCCTGTCTATTTGGGATGCTTGGCCAGTCAGGTGGATGTGTGCAAGAACTTGTACTCAACATAAGGTGTATTTGCCTAGGAACTGTGCCCTGCTTTCTCATGGAGTGTTAAGACCTTTAAGATGGTAGGATATGCAAGAACAATTAAGGAACATGTATTTCTGACTCACTGGGAGTGTGAGACCTGTGAACCAGGAGTGCGTAGGATCGGTCAGGGACCCAGGACCGTGACTCTTCTCCCTCCTGCGCCACTGGAGGGAGAAGGGAGTTGCTGCTGTTCTGAAGGGAAGGGGTGTGGGCTTCCCTATCCTCCCCTCCCCCCTTATTTCAGGAAGGTTTGTGGAGGCAGGGTGGCTCAGCAGTAGGGGGAGCAGCATTTGTGTCCCTCCTCTAATGGTCCTTGGGCTTCAGCTGCACTTGGTACCATTCACATTGATTGTTCTGTATGAGCAATAAGTATTAATAATCAAATAGTTTGGGAAATACAGTATTTTCTCTTAAAGCACAAGATTTGTTTTCTATTGATTTTATTTATACAGGAATATTTTTTTCTAAACATTCAAAGTGATGGCAAGTTCCTTTAACTTTTACTAAACTACAGTATTGCAAAATCATGTACCGTACCTAGTTTTATGGCCCAGTCATATGAACTTCTTTGTAATAAGGTCCCAGTGCTGATCAACTATTTGCACTGTTACACTGGTTCCCCCCCCCAAAAAAAAAAACCACAACAGCACATCTGTCAAAATAATGCAAGGATGAAGAGGGAATCCTCTCCCCTCGCATGTTTTTGGGGTGCCTTTTGAACCTATGAGCACTGAAGAGCATCTTCAGTGTTCATGGGTCCAAACGTGTGCAGCCATAACTTGCAAGTGTACAGCCACTAACTTACATTAAACATACAGGAATAGAATTGGTGGACATGATTAGATTTTATTCATGGTGGCAAGCTTAGCTCACTATTGCAACCTCCATGGCTATAGTTCGTGCCTGAAATAAATAGCATGAAAAAGCATGTGGCTCCACATACATTATTTTATTTTTTAACAAGGGGCAATAAAGTCACTTTGCTATCTGCACACATTCTTGGTTCAATAAATACAGTATTTTAATTTTTGACCATCCATCCATCTGGCACCACAGCATAAAAAGATACATACGGTAATAAAACATACATAAAAACAATAGTTAAAAACCACAGTTGCCTAAACAACCGCAGCTAAAAATATAAAAGCATAAGACAAACAGCAGATGAAAACTCCAGGACCACCACCACCCCATGTTCTCAACTATCAAGTCTCCCCCCCCACCCTACCCACCACCAAAAGCCATTTGGGAAAAAAAAATGTTTTCAAGCCCTGTCAGAAAGTGTCCAGGGTGGGGGCTGATCGTACTTCACCTGGGAAGGAATTCCACATTTTTTTTTGGGGGGGGGCACCATTTAGAAAGATCTTCTCACTGAGGAACTAGCTTTCCAATTGGCCCCCATGCCATCACCAACCCCAGTTTGCGCTGACCAACACAGGCCAAAGGAAAAAAACCCTCATGGCTCACTTGCCTGCCCAAGGGATATACTCCTCAACCCAAAGGTAACCGAAGAGGGTGGGAGTTCCACACTGAGCAGCCAGATGCCTGTTGCTCACTGCACGTCTCTGTTGCCTCGTCTTCACGCCCCTCCAACCCAGATGACAGTCAATAGGGAGGCTGGTGCAATGTAAGTGGTAAAGTGATATCCAGAGGATATATTCCTCAGTGCAGAACTGTTCCAAAGGAGGCAAGAGGGTGGTGGTGGTATAGGAACGCCATTGTTACTAGGCTGCCATGTGTCCATTGCTCCTGCCACTGTTGGAATTCACTTATGTTGTATAGAAGATGGAATTCTCTCCCTTGTTGCTCCTCACCACCTCTGGTTATTATTGCTGCTGATCCTTGTTCTTCTCTCCCCCCAACAGATGAACCAAATGGGGTGGGGGGGGCTAGAACTGGCTAAATGCTCAAGGCTAAGAGCTTTGCTTTGTACCAGCAAAGGAGGCGGGGCAGAGTCAGGGTCTCTGGTGTCTCTTCCATCTCAGGCCCAGGTGTTCTCATTCTCAATAGTACATAGGCAGATGTACTTTCAGATCTTTCAAAATGAAATTCACTAAATGTGTAGCAATATTATTGTAGTTAAATTTAATTTGTATTACTGTACATGATTCTGATGTATATATACGCAAGGTGAATAAAAAAGAAACTGACATTGATAAAGATGTTGACTACTGTGATAGTGAGCTTGATGAAAAATGAAAAAGATTGATGAAGATGTTAGTTTCTATGTAACATCTTATTTAAAAGGCTGATGAGCCCACTAATACTATAATCACTCAGAGGGCATGTTTTTTTAAAGGAAAAATACACTGATGCTTCGACTGTTTGGAGATTCTCCATTAACACACACAGGCAGCCCAATCCTGTGTAAGGATTCCCAGCCGGCCTAAAGGGCTGGCCGTGGTATCCTTTTGCTGTTCCGGGGCAGCCCGGGAGCACCTCAGGAGAAGGGGATGCTCGTCCTCTTCCCCGAGTGTTGGCAAGCCCAGGGCCAGTGAGCCTACTCAAATGTCTGCCAGTTCTGGAGCTGGCATACATTCGAGTCCTAGGTGTCAGGGCAAAGTGGGCCGGGAGAAGGCTGGGGATATTGGCGGAGCTCGCCGTCGATATCCCCGCCCTCCCCTGCCCGGTTTGGCCAATGGTCGCCCTCCCTCACTGTCTGGTCCGCCCTCCCTCTTCCCCTGCATCGGCTGGTGCAGGGCTTACCTAGTCCGGCGGGTGCAGGGACGGTTCCCTGGCGGAGCGAGGACTGCCAGCCTTTGCCCCGGCGGCCCTTACTTGCCAGGAGTTGCAAACACGCTTTATGGCGCATTTGCAACGCCTTCAAGCGGCGGAGCGTGTGCTTCGCTACTTGAAGATTACACAGGATCATGCAGATAGTTTCCAGTGATGCTGTTGTAGTCCAGTATCATATCTTTGCTGTAAGACTGAATACTCTATTAAAAATTCAATTCAGTAACCATCAGAACCATATGATTATTATTCTTTAGCCTTGTAATGTAGTCTATATTGAAAGTAATTATCTAGACAATTCTTGGAACATTTTTTGAAAGCATCATTAAACTATTTTATTTCATTTGATCCTGCTTTTCCTCCAAAGAAGAATCCCCTATATCCTCACAAGTCTGTGAGGTGCATTAGGCTGATCCTAAGGGGCAGCCCGGGACCTGGATAGAATACGGCAGCCCACCCTTTAGGCTGGCCGCCGTATCGTACACAGGATTGGGCTGTTAATAAGCTTAGTGCAGTGTCTTGACAACTTGGCTGTAGTTCACAGTCCTCAAGTACAGTAATTTCAATTAGCTCTCCATCTAAACCATCTGTAAAGAATGGAAACAATTGTGAGAAACTATTTAAGACATATGATCCAAAATTTGACCAAGTTTTGAGTAAAGTGAAAGACACATTTTAATCTTGAGACAGGAACACCAAGATCTATTGATTTGTAAACTTGACAGTTCAGTGGTCACAGCTCAGTTTTCAAGGACCTACCAGTAATCTCCCCTTCATTGCATTATTATTATTATTATCATTATTATTATTATTATTATTATTATTATTATTATTATTATTACTACTACTACTACTACTACTACTACTACTACTACTACTACTACTACTATAACTGGAGCACAAGTAGAGGAAGACATATGACCGAATATAAGTTACAGCCCCAGACTAAGGCCTGCTTTGTGACTGTGATGGTGGTGGAAAAAGCACTGTCTTTGAAAACCTAGGTGGCAATTGTCATCAGGAGTGCTTTTTTATAAACTTCTCGTAGTTTACCAGCTGCAGCTGTACCTAGAAATGTTGGACCTAGCCATTGTCATCCATGCACTGATCACATCCAGGTTATACTACTGCAATGTGCTGAACTTGGGGTTGCCTTTGAAAACAGTTTGACAACTTCAGCTAGTTCAGAATGCTGCCGTCAGATTACTGGCGGGGCAAGTAGATGGAAGTAAATAGCACCTATTTTGCAAAATTTACACTGGTTATCAATTTGCTTCTGTGCCCAAATTAAAGTGCTAGTCTTGGCCTTGAAATTCCATGATCTGGGACCGAGCAACTTGAAGGACTGCTTTCTCCCATTTCCATCTTTCTGACCTCTGTGATCAGCCTGGGAGGCCTTGCTTTCTGGCTTGCCTCTGGCAGAAATCCAATTGGTGGGCACAAGAGATGGGGCCACTTTAGCAATGGCCTTGTGTCGTGGAATTCCCTTTTCAGAGAGACCTCTACACTTGCAGTGTTAAGAAAAAGATGAAGAAAAAGATGAAAGGATTTTTATTGGCAAGTGCTTCCCATCTCTGTAATTGTTTATGGCTTAAATTTTTTAGTACTTATAGATGTTGTATTAATTACTGTATGTGTTTATGACTTTTTTTTTATTCTCATCAATTTTTTTGTAAACTGCTTTAATCTCTTGGATAAGCAGTATAAAATTAAATCATAAATAAACATCAAATATATAATAATTTTTAGTACCTATTTTATTTCCGGTTTACACACACAACTGTTTTTTCCATTGAAGCAAATGGAATGTGGCAGCCATCATGTCTGGAGACTCCTTATGTCTAGCATAGCATATTTTGAGCTTTTGTCTTTTTTCTTAAAACATACATAAACATTTTTCCCCATAGAATAAAATGCAAACTGTTGTCTTTATTGAATAGGACTTTAGGGCTAATGGAAAGCTAGATAGTTTTTTATGTGACTAATACTGAAATTTTACTAATTTTCTTCTGACATTTAAAAGGTGTAGAGCACAATTCAGTCAACATTAAGTACTTTTAAGCTATATTAATTTCAATGGGAAAGGTAAGGAGATGCTTAAATGTCTCCTACTGAAATCAGTGGAACTAGAAAGTGCTTCACTTCCCTGGCATGAACTCATTATAATTGTTTTACAGTGTAGCTGCCCACTTAAAAAAGTAGTTTATGTCTGTCCATTCTTCATTCAAATCACATTTTGTTTTATCTTATATAAGCATTTGTAAATGTTTTCCATCCATCTCCATATTAATATGGAATTTGAATCACTTACAGACCAATCCTATCCTCCCTTCCACTATGACAAGCAGGCGCACCAAAACAAGCCAGTGCTATATGGTGTGGTGGCGGCGGCAATATTTTCCCTTCCCCCTCTTGTAAGCCCCTCAGTCACCAACTATGTAGCTGGTGCAAGTCTGAGGAAAGAAAGGAGGTGTGTTGGGAAGCTCCGGAAGGGATAGTGTCCCAGCATATGTTGCTCACATCGGGATACACCCCCTCCTGCCTGACACGCCTCCTGCCCAGGAACACCTCTCTGTCCACGGAAGCCCCCCCCCGCCATCATTCTTACCTTGGTGGGGTCCAGGCAATCCATCAGCAAGCACTGGAAGCAGCCGGCACCTTCCACTGCCCGTTCATGGGCTCCGCACAGCAGTGCACCTTTTGAAGGGTCACTGCTGCAGTTACAGCAGTGGAAGTGAACGTCCGCTGTCATAATGGGATCATAGGATTGGGCCGTTGGACTGTGATTTTTCTGAAGATTTTGGATTTTTAAAAATTACATACGTCTGAGATAATCGTATACTTTAAACAGAAGATTCAGTCACCAAATTGTGTAGTGATTAGTGTCAGAGTAGGACTAGAGAAACCTGGATTGAAATCCTCACTCAGCCATGAAGATCAGTGGGCTAGGTGATATCTTAGCCCAATGGTTCCCAAACTTTTTTGACTCGCGGCTCCCTTGACCTCCCTCGCCGTTAGCTGTGACTCCCCATTACAGTGCATGGAAGAAACAGGCACTCTTTACATGCTCAGAGACACCCTTTCTTATATGTATGTGTATATGTATGTGTATATTCCCAAAACGAGCCCTAAAGTGGATTTTCCATGCTTATGCTGAGCAGCAGCTAAGCCAGGAGTGCGCAGGGTGGGGTTGGGATGCTGCCCTCCCTCCATTGGCAGGCCTGGGTAGAGGGCACTGATGTTGTCTGTGTTAGTCCTATTCATGGCAAGAGAAACATCAAAGCATGGGAGGGAAGCATTGGTCATGCCCCACCCCAGTTGCATGAGAGAGAAAGAGAGAGAAAGCTAGCTCCTTTTGGTAGCATCTTTGCAAGATGAAAAACAGATTCTTATACTGCCTGGCAGTTTCCAGGGGGGGGGGGGGGTTGTCCCAGCAAATAGAGTGGGGAACTAACTTAGAGGTGGGTCAGAAAGGAAGAAGGAGAGAAATCCTAATAATTAATCAACCAAACTAAACATAGAAATCAAAGACTGTATGTAAAGCAGAACCTGCTCTGCACCATTTTCAATTGAAGTTCTTGCATTTGTTTTGTGTTTGCTTTATTAAAAACATTCAACAGAAAGAAAATACTTTATCTGCAAACCTGCAATGTCTGAATGAAACCTGAATGAAAATACCTTATCTGCAAACCTACAATGAGAGAAACGGGATGCTGTCTTGTCTCCAGGAGCTCGCTGTCTCCAGGAACTCAGCTAACGCGACGCCCCTGGCTGCTTTCGATGACGCACTTGGGAGTCGCGCCTCACACTTAGAGAACCTCTGTCTTAGCCTAATCTGCTTTACAGAGTTGATGTGAGGATGAAGTAGGGGGAGAGGAAAGAATCATGTACGCTGTACTGCACAAGCTTCTTGAGGAAGGATGAGATTAAAAAAATGTAATAAAACAAATGCTCATAAGCAATTCCCATTAATTCTTGAGGGCTTGCATCACAACATGGTGAACTGAGTGAGGAGTCTAAATGTATCTAACTGTTTTACAGTTACATCATCTTCAGCAGTCTCTGTTCATACTGTTGCATCTGTTATTGTGGCTGTAATAGAAGGGAGAGGTCATGCAAGAGGTGAAGTGGGAATGGCAAGTATTGATTTAAAAAATCCAGAGGTCGTATTGTCTCAGTTTGCTGACAATACAACATATGCTAAGGTAAATCTGATATATCTTATATACATAATTTGCTTTAAAGTCAGTAGGAACTGTGATGCTTTGCTCAGAATTGTTGCTTTGATTTTGGTGGATTGGGTCAGGATTTTAAATGCATCTGACAGGATTTTAAATGCGTCGCCCAGGGAGGTGTGAGGGGCGGCAGCCAGAAACAGGGCCTTCTCAGTAGTGGCACCAACCTTATGGAATCCCCTCCCCTTTGACTTACGAACTGCTCCCTCCTTGGACACTTTCCAGCGAGGCCTAAAAACCTTCTTGTTCAAAGAAGCCTTCTGAGTCCTTGCCTTTTTTTAACATTCTGCTGGCACAGGTGGGGCGCTGCTGTTTTTATGATCTGTTTTAATTGTAATAATTTTTAAATCAATTTTTAGATGTTGTTTTTATTAGTTTTTGTTAACTGTTTTGAAACTAACTATTTATGTATGTTGTGAGGTGCTGCTCGTAGGTGATCTGGGCAGAGGGGTAGTCAGAGCCGCCTCTGCCCCTCGATGCCCCTTGAACACGGGGTCGACCTCCAGCCCAGCAGTGGGGGCAGCAACTGGAGAGTCTTTATGCTGAGCAGCGTGCAATGGCCTCAGATATGGCGTAAGGCCGGGAGGGTTCCGTTCACCCTGGGTCCCAGCCCTAGCCCGGCTTGTCCGGCTCGAGAGGGGCTACTTCTCCGGAGGTCCAGCCCTGCCGACAGCCGACCTCCTCACTGGCCGCTGACAGCTCTTTATATAAGGGCTCCTCCAAGGTTGCCGCCCCCTCCGACTTCGCCCCCTGTCCCCTCAACCAATCCCACTACCCTTGTTGCTTGGTCCCGCCCCTGCCCCCTTCCGCCGGCCGTTGTGGACGTCTCTCACCCCAGTCTGTTGTTCCCTGCTGCTCCGGGCTTCCGGACGCCGCCGGGCCCGGGTTGGGCGATTCGTCGTCGTCCTCCGTGTCAGCTGGGTGAGTGGGGACGTTAACCCCCGCGCCGGGGCCGCTCGCCGCGGCTTCCGGCTGCAGCGCCGGGGTCGTCCCGCCGCGGGGGGTCCAGCTGTGTCCGGGCTCGGCCTCCGGCACGGCCTGCCATGTCCGGGCAGGGGCTGTCCCGCCCGCTGCGTTCGTCTCCCGGCGGGAGAGTCCGGGTATGGGTGGCCCGACCCCCGCGGAGGAAACAGCCGAGCTATCGATTGCCTTGGCTGGCTCCGCCGGGTGGGTGCCCATTCCTGGACATATGTATTTTTTGGGTATTGTATTTTTCTTTGTTGTAAGCTGCCTTGGGTCCCTTCGGGGAGAAAGGCGGGATATAAATATTGTAAATAAATAAATAAATAAATAAATAAATAAATAAATAAATATTTTACAGGTATGTTATAACTGGACACGAGTCAAAAAGTAGGATAAAAGTATAGTAAATGAATTCTTATCTGCGATCAAATATGATAGTGAACGATCAATTAAAATGAGCCAGAGTAGAAGGACCATAATCTCTATTATAGTTTGATCCATGATTAATACTTTAATATGTGTTTGATTATCCAGTAGGGACATATAGCCCTAACTCATGCTGTTTGTGTCAGTTATATCTCCACTAACCATATTGTTTTAACATGTATGAAGGCCAGTCATTGTATGGAAAATACAAATTAGTTGTGTGTTTTTATATTTAGAAAGACATCCTGTGCTATATATCTAACAGCCCAATCCAAATTTTGGCCATGGAACCAAGAAACCGCACCATCAATTACATAAAAACATATAGAACTTCAAACTTTGTATTAGAGACAGTGTAGTGGAGAGATTGCAATTGCATTGGACATTATTACAAGTTTAAAGCGAGATGTTACACGTTTTTGTGCAAGGGTGTGTAAAGTAATTGGTAGCGGGTAATTTTTTTAAAAAAATATCTATATTCCTAAAAAAAATCTATATTCCTAATGGGCTGCCTCACTGGCGCTGACTGCTGCAAAGCAGCCATAAAGGGGGGAGGGTGGGTGGGCGGATTGGGGGAGTGGATGGTGGAATGGGGCAGAGAAGAGGGTGGATCAGACCTGGGATGGGAGCAGGATAAGTGGTGGCAGTGACGCACGCCAAATCCCGACCCCCTTCCCAGGCCTGATCCGCCTTCTCAGGTCATCATGGACTTGCACCAGCGATTGTGCTGGCACAGGTCCGACCTGACCCATAGCAGGTGCTGGGGTTTACCCCAGGGCAAGGGGACAAATGTCTCCTTACCCCAAGGAGACCTCCAGCAGCCAAACCAACAGAGGTCCAGGCATGTGCATTATTTAAGTTCATGTTAAATAAAATATGGTACCCCAAAATGACATCCAAGATTGAATTTGGTAGATTTTTTTATATGTTGAACAGGATATCTTTCTGAGTGTAAAAAAACCATTTATCTTTTTTTTTCTTTTTTGCAATTGGTTTGATGGAAAATTGTAAAGTGATGGGCCTAATAAATACCTAGACTGGCTTCCCGTCCACTCCCAGACCTAGCACAAACTCCTTACTTTTATCTTCAAAGACCATGGCCTTGTTTCCCCTCCTTCCACTAACTCACTATTCTCATATCCCGATATATCCCTACTTATAGTTTTCATTCCACCATGCTCAGCCATCTGAAGATCTCCTGCTCTCCCAAATGACACTTCTCTTTCCTCCTTGCCACCTTTATGCCTAGAAGTGTCTGTTTGGTGATGCTGCCTCTGTCTTTCTTTCTTAACGTCTCTCCTGAAAAGTCACTTTTTCTGTCAAGCCTTTGACACAATTTCTTAGTCCTCATTCCCTAATGAAAGTAATGACCTAATCCTATTCTCCCCCCCCCTTGCTGGTGCAGCCACGCCAAAAACGAGCATGCTGTATTCAGAGGGGGAGGGGGCAGATCAGGAGGCTTCGGAAGAGAAAGGGAATTTAAATCCCCTTACCCCTTCATAAGCCTCCCTCTCCACAATGGGTCTTCTCGGACTTGCGCCAACTCTGTAGCTGTCACAAGTCTGAGGAGAGAAAGGGGGTGGAGAGACTGCTGCTGGAGGGGATAGGGTGTGCACCATCACTGCTGGATCCACCCTCTCCCTCTCCCGCAGCGTCCCCACCCCTGTTCTTCCCCCTGCTCGCCCAGTTTCACCCTGCCCTTTACCTGCTGCTGTCTTACCTACTCAGGGAGGTCTGCCAACGGACGGGGAGTGCAGCACTCCCAAAATGGCCATTAGCAGCCATTTTACGACAGTGGGATTTGTTTCCGCTTTCATAAATGGCTGTGTACGACGGCCCAGTCCTGGATAGGATTGGGATGTCCGGCATGTAACTGGGAAAAAATGCATATTTTACCCTGTTTATTCTTGCCTCTGTCTTCCACCCCCTTCCCTGCTGCCTCTTCTGTGTTCTTCAGGGCAGATACTGTACCTATTATTATTATTATTATTATTATTATTATTATTATTATTATTATTATTAAACAATTTGATTTGCTTTAAATGTTCAAATAAATATTTTTACAAAAATCATGTTTAATATTTTTTAGGTTGTGACCAAACTCAGAATTTTAACACCCTTAGAAATCATAATGTCAAATACTGCTTGTGATACAGGAAATGCCACAAAGTTGTTCAGCTTGATAACAGAACACTTCAAGGTACAGTTCAAGAGCACTTATTTAACGGATTTTAAAGACTAATTTGACAAGTAAAATTCATCAAGCAGTTGTATTGTTGTCATATACTCATTTTTTAAAGAAGATTTAACTCTCATTGACTAAAAATGAAATTAACAGCTACATTCTGGTAGCGCAGCCTGATTTACGGCGTCGCAAAATGCGATGCTCTATGGTACACTGCCAGAAATGGCAGTGTGACAGTGGCCTTGCTGGATCCCCCGGCGCTGGTAAGTCAGCGGTGGGGCGAATCATGGGTGGGGAAGGGAGGATTGGGATGTTCCATGGAAGGAACTAGGGGTTGTGGAGGAGACGGGAGAGGTGGATCCAGTGGCAATAGCACAGGCCAGATCTTATCCACTCTTTTGAAAACTTCCCTTTTTCCTCCTCAGACATACGTCACCAAAATAGGTGCTGTATGTCTAAGGAGACCCATAGGTGGCCCTAGGGCTTTCGTGGAGGTAAGTAAAACTGCTTACTTTTATGGTACGGATGCATCAGTGCTGGTAGAAGGGGATAGGATTGGGACCTAACTCTCTGTGAAGATCTTAAAAGGAAAAGCATCACATACTTTAAAAAGCAGTCGTCACTTGGATAGAAAAAACCGCATGATAGGTCAGAAAGTCTGCATTAATCATGGGTGCATTTTTCTACCATCATGCCAACTGTTAAAGTGTGTAATTAATAACATTTGGAACAAATACTACATATGCCAAATTGTTGCTTTATCTACAGTATGTGCATTGGCACACAGCAGACTCAGTTTTCTCAACAGAGCATTCAGCAGACAAGGACAGTGGGTACAATCCAGAAGCTCATGTGTACAACAGAGTTATTTTTGCATAGGATGAACTACTGGCCAAATTCCAGTGAACCACTAATCACTTGCTGGTTGCTAGAATCCTGGCTGTACTAGTAAGACACTTTTTATGTTTTAATTCAGCGCAATATTGCACTGAAATATATAATTCAGCACAATATTGTGCTGAATTATATATTGCACTGAATGAATAAATAAATTTATTAATTTATTTAAGGTTTACTGGACACCACAGCATCTTTATAGTAAAGAATTATTTAAAGACTCAGGCAGCCCAATCCTATGGGCTCATAGGGTAGTTCCAAAACCAGCTGCAAAACCTTGCGGCAGTTGCAAAACCAGTTCTGGCAGTGCGCAGAGTTGCACGTTGCTGGAGCGCCTGCAGGAAGACCGGAGCCTTTCCACACAAGTCTTGGATGCGTCAATGGAGGTAAGGTGGTGGGGGGGGCAGGACGGGGCAGGAGGAGGTGGAATGGAGGTGGGGGAACGTGGAATGAGAGCAACGGGGGCAGGGGGAGGCTGGAATGGGCCCGGGAAGGGAAAATGTTTAAAATAACTTTGGTCCACTAACTGCATGGATCAGATCCATGGTAAAATACAAATATTTGAACTGTGAGCTTCTACCAATATGTTTTACTCTTTATTGTGTGAATGGAAAAGATACTATGTCAGTGGTTCTTAACCTGGGTTCGATCGAACCCCAGGGGTTCGGTGAGTCAGTCTCGAGGGTTCGGCAAATTTGCCCTCAAACGTTCTGCGCATGCGCTAAAGCTTATAAATAGGACGTCGCGCATGGGGCTTCCCTCAGAAGGCCTTGGAGCTCCGCCGAGGGCGGACGCTCCGAGGCATCCTCCGAGGCGTCACTGGAGTGCGACGGGAAGGGCGGACCGCCTGCGCGCGACGCACGGGCGCGACCGCGCGTCACCCATTGCGCGCGTCGCCCCCAGGCGGTCCGCCCTTCCCGCCGCGCTCTAGCCACGCCTCATTGGCTGCAGGTGATAACGTGGCGTGGCCTATCTGTGCTGCAGGGAATTTGGTGCGCCCAGTAGACGAAGTGTGTGATTTCTTTCTTAATATTTATTTAATTTAATCCCTTCATACTATGTCGAGCAAAAAAAGAAAGTGGTTGGACGAATATGTACAATATGGATTCACATGTATAACGGAACGTGATGGGAGTCAGCGTCCTAGCTGCATGATTTGCAATGCCAAGTTGAGCAATTCTAGTCTAGCACCAGCAAAACTAAGAGAACACTTCCTTAAGGTAAAGCCGCGCATTTCTGAACTGGTCTCTGAAAGGCAACAGCAGAAGTCACACTGATTTGCAGTAAATTTTCATTATTATGTTTTTGTTTTTGTGTGAAAATCATGTTTTAATATTTGTTCTTAATGGTTTTGTTCTTTAATGGTTTTGTTCATTTTGTGCACCTATAAAAATATACCTATGTATATATACCTAAAATATATACCTATGTTTTGAATTTGAAAAAATCATATTTTATTTTTCAAGTTAAGGAGGGTTCAGTGAATGCGCATATGAAACTGGTGGGGTTCAGTACCTCCAACAAGGTTAAGAACCACTGTACTATGTTGTTAATTTCTTTAGAGTAAACCATATTTGAAAGAAATATTCTACACATTGTAAGACTTCTACATAATACTGCCTTTGTTTGTTTTCCAGGATGTGACTTTTACTACAGTTCAAAGAAAATACTTCAATGAAACTAAAGGCTTGGAATATATTGAACAATTATGTACACCTGAATTCAGCACCATCCTAATGGAAGTTCAGTCCAAGTGTGTGTGTGTAGTAAAAATCATCAGTTACCCATGTGCCTTTGCATACTGTTAGTAGATACACAGTCAGTAACCTGGCAATCCATCTACAATCTATCTACAAGGCTCCTCAGCCTCCCAACTGAAATCAGTGATCTAAGTATTTTAAGATGTAATGACGTAGTAGTAGTAGTAGTACCAGTACCAGTACCAGTACCAGTACCAGTACCAGTATTTATATACTGCCTTCCTTGGTCATTGGTTTCCCCTCCGACTTTAATTCAAGGTGGTTTACACATAGGCAGGCATTTCTAAACCAAAGTGTTTTTTACATTTTACAATAAATGTTCTAGTCTTTCATAGAACGCTTCATTCCAGGTGGTTTCCTTTCATGGTCTGACCTCTCTCTGGCATTTGCCTCCCACACTTCGACTGACAGGCAAACTCTGTCTCCCACACAGAGTGTCAGCTGCAGCTCTCTCTCACACACAGAGGCTCTGTAGCTCGTCAGCGGCGTGTCGACAGCTCTTCGACTGCTCACGATTCTTCTGGGCATCTCGAACTGCCAACCTTAGATCTTCAGGCATAAGAGGCTGCAGCTGTATCAACTGAGCCAGACCTCCTGCCCAGTTTGTATACAGTAGTATAGGTAAAGGTAAAGGTATCCCTTGACAATTAAGTCCAGTCGTGTCCGACTCTAGGGAGCGGTGCTCATCTCCGTTTCAAAGCCGAAGAGCCAGCGCTGTCCGAAGACGTTTCCATGGTCATGTGGCCGGCATGACTCAACACAGAGGCGCATGGAACACTGTTACTATCCCGCTGACGCGGTACCTATTAATCTACTTGCAATTTCTTGCTTTCGAACTGCTAGGTTGGCAGGAGCCGTCGCACATCGCACCTTTTAATCGACTGCTCATGGTTCAGTGGTTTAACCCACTGCGCCACCCGCTGGCTCATACAGTAGTATAGAGGATGTTAAAATACAGTGATTTGTTAAGGCATATAAGCACAGGTGATAATAATAGCACTTGGTTTGATTCATTGTCTCAGACAAACTATATTGCTTATTTTAAATGTTTCTGTAATCATTTTCAAAACTGAAATGTAATGTACTAGTTTCACTTTCCTTCTGCCTTTTATCTCTCCTAGATCACTAGAGAACAGCAATACGTTCTTACTTAGCAACACAAAAACAGCAGGTCCACGCTGTATCCTGTGGTGGAGAGGAGCGGGCTTGGGGTCTCCTCAGTGTAAGGGGACATTTGTCCCTTTACTCCGAGTAAAGCTCCAGCCCCCGTAGCGGGGCTACTTGTGTCTGCACCAGCTATTTTTCTGGCGCTGACCCGAGAAGCCCCGTGTAAGCCAAAAAGGCCTGGGAGGGAGCATAGGATTTGCCGTGCACCAATGTCACCGATCCCTCCCCCCTCCTGGGCCTGATTCTCCCTCCCCCTGCCCAGTTACATCCCTTCCTGCCCTCCCCCAGTCCCCGCGTTGCTCGGAGCAGCCTTACCTGTTCCAGCGCATCGGACTTCTGAATGCAGGTCTGATGGGATGGTGCAGACCTTCCCAATGGCACATTTGTGACACCCTAGGCCGGCACAGAGGCCGCAGTGCTGGCGCTGGCCAAAGTTTAATTTAAAACAGAGAGATTTCCAGGTAAATATATTTAGGATCAATGTTATTGTTCCGTTAGGCTACTGTAATGACATTGAAATAGCCATTTGTTTTATTGCCTTAATAGATAATCAACAAGAGTATAAAGATTCTGTACCATTCAGTTCAGTTCCTTGATAACTCCAGGTTGTGCTCTTGCACTGCTGTTTGATATGTGCATCTAGTGATTCTTTCCAGCAGAGGGAGTACACACAGAACTCACTGCATCTGTTGAAAAAGAACAATTGTATAAAGCAGTGTATCTTCGATCTACCCTCTGGTCCGGTTTTTTCACATATTTACTCAGTAGAGGCTTCTAAGCTCTGGTCTGCTTCAGCAGGTTTTACTAAATGATTTCTTTTCAGATAGTTTAGTTATCAAATCCTACACTGTTTGAATAATCATCCAGTACTGGCTTTACATTCTGCTTACTATAGGGGGTTGCCAAACTTACTTAATGCAAGAGCCACATACGATAAACTTCAGATGTTTGAGAGCTGTAATATTTAAGAAGCATTTAAATTCTTAAATATATTTACTCACCATGGACATTAAACTTATGTTTTAATCCAGTGGACTCTCAGTTTATACCTAGTAAATCAGGGGTGGGGAACCTATTTGCGGTGGGGGGCCATTTTCCCATAGGGAAAATTTGCTGCGGACCGGCCGTCAGGCCGGTCGATCCCCTCCCCGCAAATTTGACCCCCCACGAATTTACCTCCCACCCACCGCTCTCCCAGCCCACCCACCGCTCACTCTCCCTCCCACCCTCCCACCGCTCGCTCACACTCCCTCCCACCCTCCCACCGCTCGCTCTCCCTCCCACCCACCCACCCGGCAAGCGCCCACCCCCATCGCTCTCCTCCCCCCACCCCCATCGCTCTCCTCCTTACCTTACCTTCTCTTCAGCCTCCATGCCGCTGGCGGCGGTAGCGGCCCCACGCGCGCTCACCTCGCCCGACTCCTTCACAAACCCGGCTGTTAGAGCGCATGTCTATAACAGCCCGGTTTGTGAAGGAGTCGGGCGAGGTGAGCGCGCGCGGGGCCGCTGCCCCCCTCGCCCAACTCCTTTTCAAATCCGGCTGTTATAGACATGCGCAGAAACAGCCGGGTTGAGAAGGAGTCGCGCGACCCCTTCTCAACCCGGCTGTTTCTGCGCATGTCTATAACAGCCGGCTTTGAAAAGGAGTCGGGCGAGGTGAGCGCGGCCCCTGGAGCCTCCGGTCCGAGCCCACGCGGGTCGGACCTGATGGAATCGGGTCCAGGCTCGCGGGGGCCGGACTGGATCGCTCCGGGGGCCGGATCCGGCCCACGGGCCGCCGGTTCCCAACCCTTGTAAATAATTATAAAGCTTGAAAATTTCTTATTTACCTTTATATTAATTGTGATGCAAAAAGGAGCTCAGCCAACACATTTCGCTTTTCTGGTGAAAAACACTTTTCTGGTGAAAACCCTGGGGCATTTTTTCACTGGGAAAAGGGTGCTAGGGGTCCAGGTGGGCGGGGGTGACTCCTTTCTCCCCCGTTGCACCGAAAAGCCCATTTTCCCGCCGCTGCCACCATGTACTCTGCATATAAGTTAAATAAGCAGGGTGACAATATACAGCCTTGCCGTACTGCCTTCCCAATTTTGAACCAATCGGTTGTTCCATGGCCAGTTCGAACTGTTGCTTCTTGACCCGCATACAGGTTTCTCAGGAGACAGGTAAGGTGGTCTGGTACCCCCATCTCTTTAAGAATTTGCCACAGTTTGTTGTGATCCACACAATCAAAGGCTTTTGCGTAGTCAATGATGGACATAAAAGGCTCCCAAACAACAGGGAGTTTAAGGTTTATTGTTGTTTAGGATTTATTTTTATTTTGTCTTATTTCAAAGGTATTACTGTCTAGCAGCTGTTGCAGCCGTGCTAAAGTACGTTGAATTCATTCAAAATTCAGTTTATGCTCCTAAGTCACTTAAGATTCGTTTTCATGGAAGTGAGCAAACAGCAATGATTGATTCAGCATCAGCCCTAAATCTTGAATTAATAACTAACAACAGAGACCCTAGGTAAGACATTGTTTGACTGTGGAGGAGAGAGGAATTTCAAGCATATGTATGGTGGGCAGTTTCATAATTCTTCCAACTTTTTTGTTGTTGCTGCTGCTATCATTATTATTAATGAAAAGCAGCCATGGGAAGCTGAAATTGGGAGGAGAGGATCAGTGTGGGGAAGGATAGCCTCCCCTGGCTGCTTTTTGGTTAAAAGACCACAATAAGAGCAAGACTCACAACACCGCTTGTCACGTTGTACACTGTAGAAAGAAGTAATTGTTTATGTAAGAGTGATGTATAGAAATATTGCTTCAAAATCATGGAGACATTGACCACTACACATGTCTACTAAGAAGGAAGTCTCACTGTATTTAGTGGGTCTTAATCCAAGATAACAGCCTGATCCTGCCTAAGATGTGGTGGCTGCTGCATCCCAGGCCAATTGCGGGCCCTGCTGGTGTGGCCCGGGCTCACCTCAGGGGAAGGGAACATTAAGCGGCATGGGCCCCAATGGGCCTCTTCGGAAGCATGCAGAGGAAGCATACCAGGCATGCTGGTGCGCATCCAGGGAGACCTTGTAAGGCCAGCCTGGCCTGGGAAGGGGCTCGGGATATCAGCGCAACTCAACGCCTATATCCCTGCCCCCTCCCAGACCGGGCTGGCCAATGGCCCCCTCCCTCGCCACCCCTGCACCGACCAGCATGGGGCTTACCTGCGGCAGCCGGCGCAGGTTCCAGTAGATGGCAGAGTGAGCTGTGCCAGCTTCTGCCCTGGTGCCGCTTACTCGAAAGGAGCCGCAAATTACTTTACAGCATGTTTGTGACTTCCTAGACCCAGCGGATTGTGCGCCCTGCTGGCCCAAACATGTGCTGGATTGGGCCGAAAGTGTGTTTAGGATTGTTTTTCACTACTGCAACAACTTTCACAAGTATATAGTGTGAACATTCTTGGAAAAAGTGACAAAGATGGATTAATGCTATTAATTGATTAATTAGTTTAATTCAGGGGCAGGGAACCATTTCCCTTGCGAGGGCCGTTTTAAATATTAGAAATTTGCTTGAGGGCCGGCCATAAGGCCGGGCGCCATTTTTATTTATTTAATTAATTTTTGCCCCCGCCCCCCATCGGCATCCGGAGGCTCCGCGCTCACTGTCCGAAGCTGCCGCCGGGTCTGCGCATCACCTCCGGCGTACCATGCCGATGAGGGCAAGAGGGCAAGAGCTTGCCCTCATCGGCGTGTGGTACGCATGTGCGAAATGGCCAACGGCCTGGTGAGAAGGGGTCAAGGCGGCGGCTGGGGAGGACATGCAATGGCCCTCTCCCGGCCTCCAGAGGTGACGCGCGGACCCGGCGGAGCCTCCAGGGGCCGGTTGGGCGGCCTCCCGGCAATCTCTCCAGGGGCCGGACTGGATGGCCTCGGGGGCCTGATCCGGCCCTGGGGTCGGAGGTTCCCCACCGCTGGTTTAATTGATTGATTAATGCCATTTAAGGGCCACCCCTGCCATTGGACAAGGAGCTTTATTACATCCAACATGGAAGATAGTAGAGGAAAGGTATAATGGAAGGTTGCACAGTCTTTACATGGATATTTCATAGTGTTTGGTTTTCTTCCTTGCATGTGCTGCCTACTACAACCAGCATTACTCTGTGGCAGCAGGTCTCAAATCTGCTGGGGCCACAACCCACTTCTGTCCCCTGGGGGTGGGTCACAACCTACCTCCTGGCGCTGCTCCCTCATTGCTCTGGCCTGGCGAACAGCCTCCGTGGGCCTCAGAAAGGCCTCCTGACACAAGTAGAAGTCTCGTCGGTGAAACTGGAAGTGACCTTCGGGTGACCTTCAGTGTTGCTTACTTCTGAGTAGACAATGCATAGGGTTGCACTTCCATTTTATCTATTTTAAAACATTTATTTCCCACCATTTCCTGTTCTGCAAGGAAAGCTTAAGACAACTCACAATTCAAGCATTCAATAAAAACAATCTAATACAGATAATACTTAATAACACAATATATTTTTTTTAAAAAAACACCTAAACAATAGACAGCACAGCAGCAGAACCAGGAAAAAGAAGCCATACCAAAAAACAACTGAGTGAAAGGCTAGGCCAAATAAAAATATCTTAAACACCCCTCCCAAAAAATAAAATCAGCAAAGAAGGGAGTGCTACTCCATTCAGAAAACGTTGACCCAATGGCAGACCCAATGCCTGGATCACATATCTCACGAATAGCATCTCTGTCTTGCTCAGATTTAATTTCACCTTGCTAGCCCTCATCCAGCTGTTCACTGACTCCAGACACCAGGTCAGGGTTACAAACTTTGACATTCGTGTTGACGTTCCAGCCTATTTCCATCTCTGCTATGTGTGTATGTTGATCTCTCTTCCTTCTCACATCCACTGCTTGCACAAATAGTAAAAGCGGTATTAGTTTCAGTATATTGGTGATGCAAATTCTTGTGAATATCCTTATTTTGCTTGATGAAGTATATAATTATTACAGTTTTAATTCTTGATACTAACTATACAAGTGAGCAATTTAATATTAATATTTTGTCTCACTTGTACATTTGTTCTAATCACAATACTTCCATTTGGCATAAGCCAAGTAAATTATTTCTTTTTCAGTGAGAAATAAAATTTATTCTTCTGAAGGAAGCTTTATACACATTTATTGTCATACGCTAATAGACAAAATGCATGGCTCTGATTTTTAACAAATCATACACACAAATGTATGTGTATCTGCAGAATTGTTTTAAAATGTTATGTACTTGAGGCACAATAATTGCTCGAATTCTCCCTTATGATGATATCCTCGTCAGTATTCCCTGTAAAGTGCGCAGACCTCTTCTTCCGCTGTGCAGCGATGTAACTGCAATGCGACACCATCTCCGGACGCTCTGCAATGACGTCGCATGTCATAGCTGAACTTCTGGGTTGCCAAGCTCTGCACTATGTGGAGCTCGGCTTAGAGCTGTGCAGCCTTATGGCGCACAACTTTCGGGGAACAGTGATCTTAGTCCCTTTGCACATGAGAAGCAGTGTGTGGAGCAATTCCTTATAGGCTTTATCTAGATAACCTTTTTCTTCCCCTGCTAAGCCAGTGCTCTGCTGGGTGCACTGTGTATTATGATGTGGGTTTAGTCAAGCTAAGGTTTTCTTGTGTGCAACCAGGTAGTATCCTCTTCAGGCCCCTGTAGTGATACTCTTGTTCCAGCTGAAAGGAGTCATACTCATCAGGAAACTGAGCACATATTGATAGATATTGCCAAGTGAGGCATGCAAGAATCACTGCATGGCCAGCATAGCAGCAATAGGCATTGTATACAGTGTGGCGGGGGGGGGGTAGTTGTAACTGCTTGCCACAGGTGGAGGGAGCAGGGTTGCAGCCTTGGGCTGGAATTTGTGCTTGTGTGTGTTAGCAGTTACAAAAATAGTTTTCTAAATAATGGGTGGCATTCTGACTAGTGTTTTTGCCCTCAGGAGCTCACTGTCTAAACAGAAGCACAAATGAGCAGACCCAAATGAGCAGAACGTTCCTTCTGTTTGGAGGAAGCTTCCATTTGCACAGCAAGTTCCGGACCAAAGCGCTAGTCAGGATGCTACTCAATATGTACATTTAGATTGGCTTTTATCAACTTTATTTTGTGTGAGTTTAAAAAAAAGGTGTATGCTGTTTTCAAAGGAATGGCCACACGCTTTTTGGTGTTCTAAATTATACTAAAACACCAGGGGGAAGCCGAAGACTTAGGTCTAATATTCTAGAGCCTTTGATTGATGCTGCTACCATTAACATGAGACTGGATTCTGTTCAGGAGCTACTCCAGAATGAAGAACTCTTTTTTGGACTTCAATCAGGTAATCATATATTAGTTTATAAAAGGTTTAAAATATTTCCTGTGATAAATAATTAGTAATAATTAGGCTTACCAAATTTTCCCAGTTCTAAGCTGGGACACCCCCCACAATTAATTAATTATTTAAATCAAATTAATTAAAAAATGAAAATAAATTCTTTTGGGAGGCACAAAGTGCCCTTTACCGCCCAAAGAGCGCCCCGTAATTTTTAATTATTTATTTATTTTTACCTAGCCTAATTAATTAATTAATTACCCATTTTAAGGAACCCTATCTATTATATGTTAGTTTGACACAGAATGCATGCTGGCAAACAGCCAGAGTCTGGCTAAATGTAAATAATAAAATACACCCCCTAAAAATGAAATAAATAAGAAAGCAAAAATTTTAAAAGGGATGGCCACAGTCACCCCCCTCCTTTACGTATAATATTAAGTATGATAATAATTAATAATAATAATTACTGAATTAAATGACTACAGTTTCTTCTTTCTAGTCTTCATTTCTGCAATACACCCCCTAATAAAAAAGATAACTGCACAGGAAAGCAGCACATGGGGGGGGGGGGAGGAAAGGAAAATAAAACCCTGGGAAAAGCCACTTTAGAAAACACACACAGACACATTTGAAGTACAACAAAACACCCTCAGGCGCAGCTGAAGACACCCCCAGACCCTTACAATACAATACACCCCCTTGCAAAAGTGCACCCCAGCAAAAGTGCATTTTTCTTTGAAGGAACACACACAGGACAATCCTATCCAACTTAGGTCCCAATTCTATCCAACTTTCCAGTGCTGATGCAGCAGCCATGCCAACAGGGTGTGCACTGCATCCTGTAGTGGGGGAAAGTCACGGAGGTCTCCTCAAGGGCTGCACTGCTGCTGCATCGGCACTGGAATGTTGGATATGTTAGGCTGCAATCCTAGGAATTAGCCCCACTCGGAATTAGCCCCACTGAACACAATGGGACTTACTTCTGAGTAGATTTGCATAGGATTGGGCTGTTAGTCCCCTTGACATCTGTGGCTTTAAGTGGGTTGTAAATCTAGCTGTATGGTTTACTAGACTTTTGCTTTTTAGTTATTTCAAGATTCCTGGACACCGAACAACTACTTTCAGTTTTAGTTCAAATTCCAAAGCAGAATACGGTATGTTTATACATATTTTACCTGATAAATTATGAATAGCTATCTATAATTGCCTCCTTTTTCTCTGTTCTTTTTTGTGTGCTCTGCTGGAATGTCTCACCATTTATTTATGTATGCTTAATTCACAATGACAACACTGATTGAACATTGTGTATTTTAAATATGAGCACTTTTGTACTGGAGTGTAAAATGGGATCAAAATCTTTTTTGGATTTCCAACTGTAGGCTATGAATGTACAGTACAGTATTAGATTTGTGGTTTTTTCCCTTTTGTTTATGTACTGGAGGCTCTGGCATCATTTGGGGGTGCCCTGAATGTGGGGTGCACTGGGTGACACTAATTCTTTGGTGTGACACCAATTCTTTGGAGTGACACCACGGCCACCCCGCTGCCATTTTGTTTTCGGCTACTCGGAGTCACTTTTGAAAACGACTTCTCTCCGAGCAGCTGAAAATGGCCAAGCAAGGTCACCCCCTTTGGCAAGGATGACACCCCATTGACTGACCCGAAGATGGGCCAGCCAATACAGTGTCACTCTTTCCAAGGGAGGGTGTCACTCACACCACCTCTCCCTGCAGCCTGCAGGGAGCTCGGCTTGGCTGTCCTTGCAGCTCTGCCTCTGAGTCGAAGCGAAGCCGACAGCAGAGTCTCATTTTCACAAAGGCGTGACTCGGCTGTCAGCATCACTTCAACTTGGAGGCGGAGCCGCGAGGACATCCGAGCCAAGTCCCCTGCAGGCTGAAGAGAGGGGTGGGTGACATCCCCATGGCTTTTCCCGTTTGCAGCCAGCTTTGCCTCCAACCCAAAGCCGCCTGAGTCGTTCCTTTTTGACTTGGGTGGCTTTAGCTTGGAGTCAGAGCCAGCTTCTAAAGAGTGGAAATAAAATAAATACTGTTAGTGAAACAGGTAGTACGGGTAAAGCAGCCATATCCATGTAAAAAAAAAAAACACAGCAATCCGACCGAAGTTTAAAAACAATGACGATTTTATCTGGGTTTAACTATGTATTCCCGGACAAACAGAAATTATTAAAAAACCACGGCTGGACAAGTGAGCCCAACGTTTTGTGTCCTAATTTGGACACATCTTCTGGGGCAATCCAAAAAGGAATGAAAGATGTTACAGTTCTTGGCGTCTCACTTCGTTGCTTTGAACTTCGAAAGCGCGGGGAACCCGCTGTCAGTTGAACAGAAACCATTCCGGAACTCATCTGTCATCAAAGAGATCGATCCTGCAAAAACTGACTGTGATAGCTTACAATTTTGTCCTTTAGACCTGGTGGTTCAATAACAGTTGTATGTCAGTTCATGTTTTCTACGATTACAGTTCTGACGGGCTGTCCTTCAATAGTGTATTTACAAATGTCTCACGAGACAACTGCGGTTATTGCGAAAACTCCGCAGGAAACCCTGCTGTCAGGCGATGGGGTTCAATCTGAAAACAGTTGCCAACATAGAGGTTGATACTGCAGTTGATCCTGCATTTACTGGGATGATTCTGTATATTTCCAAGGGGCTGTTGTTCACTTTGAGACCCGGTGTCTATCAGTCACATGGTATCAACTCGCATTCTCTGTTGTTACATTGTTACGAGCCTGTCCCTTCATAGGATGTTTACGTATGACAGGGAGCCAAATGCGATTGGCAAGATTCAATTCTTGCTGCCTATTCATCAGTAAGTGAGGTGGTTTTTTGCTAATCTCAAGAGCTTCCAAGTTCTTCAAAATCATTCCCTTGTTTTCTGTTCTTATAGAACAGGTTTCTTTGAATTGTATAGAGTGTCCTGTGGTGAGAACATGTTCAGCCACCGCAGACTGTTCTGGGTGTTCCAGTCTTACCGATCTTACATGTTCTTTTAATCTAGTGCTGATGGATCTCTAAGTCAATCCAATGTATTCCTTTCCACATGTACCACAGGGAATGCTGTAAACGCCTGGGTTGGAAAGGGGTGGTCTCTTGTCCTTGGGGTTGTTTAAAAGTTGCTCAATCTTCCTGGTTGGCTTAAAAATTGTCCTGATGTTACCCTGCCTGAGAGTTCTTGCGATTTTATCAGTTACCCCTTTAATAAATGGTAGAAATGGCCAAATTTGAATTAACAAAACGAAGCATTTTCCAGGTTGTTCTGATCGTTTTATTTATTTAAGAAGAGATTGTCCTAACGTTTCGCTCCTAATCTATGAGGAGCATTATCAAAGGAACAGCAACTTGCTGTCTGCTCTAGTTCTTCTTGGTGCAAGAAGTTAACAGTTGGGAAGTTAACTGCTGCCTTTGCCAAGTTCTTTAAAGGCATATCACCATTTTATAACGAAGTTCCATAGCTGACAAGATTTTCCCTATATAAAATGGGGCAGCAAAACGCAACAGCCCTCCCCCCATGCAGCCGATCGTTGAGTGCTCAAACAGCCACGCGATGTGAAAACTACTTTGGTGCCAAATCATCTGCGATATCGAAGCAGTCTCTCTCTTGGTTTCTTGATGCTCTGTCAGAGTGCGAGACCTTTTGATGACTGGAAGCCAACTATCGCTAATCTCTACAGATTCCCCCTTCCTGTTTACTGCAGTGGGCTGTTTTATTATTTCAATTGCTTCCCTGTTCAGACGGGAACGATATTGTTTGGTTTTGACTATAACTTGGGTGTGCTCAAAGTTAATCTGGTGTCACGTTTTTAATGCATGGTCCACAATAGCTGATTTATCAGCTTGTTCCAACCTTAAATATCGCTGGTGTTCCTTTATGTGTTTATAAAAAGAAATACTCTTTTTACCTTCCCCTTTCTTGGAACTGTCCTGTATAGTGTGGGGCAGAGAGGCTTTTCTTTTAACCTCATGGCATGCTTCTCCAGTGATTTCCCCTCCAGATTACTATAAACCAGCGTCCCTCAACCTTTTGGGATCTGCGTACCCCCTCCCATGATCCCCCAAGCATGCCCCTGATTCCCTCCAAGTCCCTGGGACCCCGCGAACCCCTTCCCAAAAGTGCAACCCCCAAAGAGGGAAAAAAGCACTTTTTTCGTCAATGCGATGTTTCCGAACGGGTCCTCCAGTCGGAGGACCCGCTCGGAAACGCCGCATGGCCGGAATCGTTCTAAATAGCCCTTACCTTTTTCCAGCCATGCGGCGCTTCTGAACGGGTCCTCCGGCTCGCGCTGCAAGCTGGAGGGCTGTAGCCTCTCCCTCCGGCTGGCAGTGTGAGCCGGAGGACCCGCTCAGTCACGACGCATGGCCGGAATCGTCACCCATAGCTCTCCCTTGCCTTTGCTTGCATCCACCGCCATGTTGAATCTCCCAAAGTCTCGCAAGATCCAAGATCACGGCTCCCAAATCTCATGCCGCAATCTTGGATCTCGCGAGACTTCGGGAGATCCAACATGGCGGCTGGTGCAAGCAAAGGTAAGGGAGAGCTACGGGTGACGATTCTGGTCATGCGGCACGGCCGAGCGGGTCCTCCGGCTCACGCTGCAAGCCGGAGCGCCGCATGGCTAAAAAAAGCGGTTTTTCTCTGGTACGCGCACCCTTAGGGAGTACGCAGGGGTACGCGGGGCAGCATCTCGCGTACCCCAACCTGTGGCCCGCGTACCCCTAAGGGTACGCGTACCACAGGTTGAGAACCTCTGCTATAAACTGTTAGAGATTCAAGTAGGTAAATTCTCTTCTCTCTATATTTATTTACAATGGATATCCTCAACATGTTGTGGCTCAATTGCCTTCAACATTCTATAGATTCTGGAAGGCACTGAGCCGATTTTGAAGTTCTTTTAAACCTTTTCTTTTAAATTATAAGTGAATATACTTCTGAATCTCTAGAAAATGCCCTGAGTATTAGTGGTGCCAAGCTTGCGAAAATGGGAAAAGGAAATTAAGGGCCCAATCCTATCCAATGTTGCAGCGCTGATGCAGCTGTGTCAACAGGGTATGCACTGCATCCTGCGGTGGGGGGGGCAGTCACGGAGGCCTCCTCAAGATAAGGGAACATGTGTTCCCTTACCTCAAGGCTGCATTGTGGCTGCATCGGTGCTGGAAAGTTGGATAGGATTGGGCCCGAAGTCAGTAACATTAATAAAATTATAATTATTCAGGCTTATTGGCCATGGATTAAAAACTTTAAAAACGTTGTTTCCTGACATTTTGCCAGGATCTGTGGCTGGCATTCTCAATGCCAGGAAACAAAGTTTTTAAAGTTTTTAATCCATGACCAATAAGCCCGAATAACTTTCTTAATACCTCCGGCAATAATATTAACATTATTTCTTAATAATTTTCTTAATACCTCCGGTCATGAAAGTCTCAGAACCTACATCAGTTAACATTCCTACCGTAACATCTCTAATTACCCTGCATACAGTAGGTGACAACTAAGCCACAGCTCATAATGCTAGGTAGGCACAGGACACATTCTGCTAAGGATACAGTAATGTGATAAAATGTACTCTGCTTTCTAACAGGTTAATGCATCTGAATCGAAGATAACAAATTTAATCTATTTGAAGCATACTCTGGAACTTGTATTGCCTTTGAAGGTATCATATTCTGAAACTCTGTAAATGCACAATATTGTTAAGGTACTTGGAGTAGTGTTACCCAGATTTCTTACTTTGAGTGCCAGTATATCAGGTTGCTTGACGAGAGAACTGTTCCCCTGCTTTCTGCTGCATAAGAACATAAGAAGAGCCTTGCTGGATCAGGCCAAAGGCCCATCTAGTCCAGCTTCCTGTATCACACAGTGGCCCCACCAGATGCCTCAGGGAGTACACAGCCAACAAGATAACCTGTTTCCTGTTGTCACTCCCTTGCACCTGGCACAGAGAAAACCTACTTCCAAAGCCAGGAGGTTGCTTATGGCTTGTAACCTGTGATGGTCCTTTCCTCCATGAATCTATCCAAACCCCTTTTAAAGGCATCTAGGCCAGGTGCCATCACCACATCCTGTGGCAAGGAGTTCCACAGATGAATTACACGCTGGGTAAAGAAATATTTTCTTTTGTCCGTTCTAACTCTCCCTCCACTCAATTTTAGTGCATGTCCCCTGGTTCTGGTGTTGTGCGAGAGGGAGAAGAATTTCCCTCTATCCACTCTCTCCATCCCATGCATAATTTTATACGTCTCAATCATGTCCCCCCTCAGGCATCTTTTTTCTAGGCTGAAAAGCCCCAAACGCTGTAGCCTTTCCTCATAAGGGAGGTGCTCCAGCCCACGAATCATTCTGGTCGCTCTTTTCTGCACCTTTTCCAATTCAACTATATCCTTTTTGAGGTGTGGTGACCAGAAAAGATCACAAAAGTCTAGAGGGTGGTATTGCAGCACATCTACTCATCAGATGAAGCAAAGGTCCACTTGAAAGCTGATACAGTAACAAGCCTCATTCTTTAGTCTGAACAACTTGGACACAGGCACAACTGAACTATCAGACTGCCTACCAATGAATGCTTAATAGTTTGATTGCCTGCCTGCTCCCTTCTTGTTCATCTCTAGAGCATGTTCTATTTGTTTGAAATCAACTCACATCTATATTATATAAGGCTCTTCCTTATCTGTATTGTATACACCTAGAATTCTGAAGCAGGCCATGAGTAAGACATACAGATTTAAAATTTATTCTGCTTTCTATATTATCCTATTGTATTACTTTTAAAATATTTTTCTGATACCGTAAATCACACACACACACACACACACACACACACACACACACACACACACACTAATTACCTTGTTCATGTATAATAATTTAGAATAAGTATGCAATAAATATGCAACTCCTAATAGGACCCCTGTTTCCCTAAGATATGTGTCAATATAGAGGGAAAGATCAGTTATGGAATAAGATGTTAAATACATTAATATCTGGGATGGTAGGCAGGACTTTGAACATGAATTCTGTTCTTCACATGGTTATTGAAAGAGTAATGTAGTATTGACAGATTCAGCTAGCTGTAACTTCAGTCCAACACGAGTGAACTAAAGGCTATTGAATCTATTAACATTTCTGTACATTTGTATAAAATTTATATATATGAAAATATATAATTTTCATGTTGATTTTAACAGGATGCCTTAAAAAGTTACAAGACACAATTGTTAAAGGCTTACTATAGTTCTTTAGAAGATAACAGGTACTGTACTGTATAAACACTATAATTTTATCTTGTACACCTTGAAGCTATTGCTTTCAGTTTTTGCTTCATTTAACATGGTTGATTTTATTTTTTCTTTAATTGAATAATTTCTCTCTTTTTTGCATATATATTTATTAAATTTATGTAATACAAGTATCTAACTATAAAAACATTTCAGAAAACACAGCAAATAGCGAAGCAATAAGTCCTAATAACATATAGTTCACCTATTACCTAAATGTAATAACCAAAATAAACATAACTCTGACAACATCTTCTTAACAATTTAATTTCTCCCTCGTCCAATAATTTAATTTATTCTCCTCTATTCATCAAATCCCAAAATCATTAATTCATTATTCTCTCTCATATGCAGAAAGTCAATGAGTGATTTCCAATTATTTACGAAATCATCTACTGACTTCTCTTTCAAGTAAGGTTGTAAGTTTATCCATTTCTGCAAACCCCAAACTTACTTCTCAGTAGACATGCATAGAATTGTGCTCTAAGCCCCACTGAACTCCATGGGATTTACTTCAAAGTAAACAAACATACTTGGATCAAACTATTTTCTTTCTTTTTTTCTTTCTTTCTTTCTCTCTCCCTCCCTCCCTTCCAATGCCCTTTTCCTGCTTATTGTCCATATCTCCCTGGGGTTTTTTTCAGGGTAGTCATGTCCTATTCACACTGTAAAGCTCCAGCACACTCAGAGATCAATCCAACGGAGGTCTGGAATGGCGGAGTGAGCGCTCTGCCATTCCAAGACGTCGCGAACGTGCTGTAAAGCATGTTCGCAACACCTCAGGAGTAAGGGAGGACGGCGTAAGGACAGCCGCCCTCACTCCGCCGCCAGGACGTCCCCACGGCTGCTGGAGGAAGGTAAGAGATCCCCCAGTGGGCATGGGAGCAGTGAGGGAGGGGGCCCATTGACTGAGCCGGCCCGGGAGGGGGCGGGGATGGCATCCACCATATCCGCGTTCTGATTGGCTCGGCCGTTACATGGCCTCCTACTTCTGCCAGCTATCTGAGGAGACCCATCGGACCTTTCCCGGTTTACACTGTCGGAAGAGGATGAACGTCCCCTTCCCCGAGTAGACCTCCGGGCCGCGAACAGGGAAGCGGGCAGCCCTGGGCCACCCGCCGGACACATATGGTGGATTGTGCTGCCCCTGTGTTTCCAGTCTGTCTCTCTCTAATCTCCTCCTTTCCCTGGTCTCCTGGACTTCAAATAGATCCCACTATTCACTGTGAAAATAAACATCTTTCTCCTGGCTCTTGGCAGGAAGTGACTGTGCTAAGCTGTGTTTAGGCTCTGTAGAAATAGGCGTTGTTACGGTGGGGGCGGTGGGCCCCAAGCGGCGGGTTGCGGGGGTGTACCTTCTGGTGCTCCCTCCGCTGCTGGTCCATCTTCGTGCAGCCGTTGTCAACTGCAAGTTTCGCCCTCCCGCCCTGCCAGGTGCCGTTTGGCTCCAAAAAGGATCCGAAAAGCACCGGGAGGTGTTTCTGTGCCGCGGTGGCATGCGATGATGACGCCACACACCCCGGGGCAGGGTGTATTGCGTCCTGTGGGGGGTGTTGCGGTGGCGGGCCCCTCCCACAGGGGGGTGTAGAGCCGCTACTATGTAGAAATCCCCTCTCTAACCCCTAGTTTGTCTAGGCAGGATGAGTTTTGGATTGTTTTAGGGCTTTTTTGAGAAAGTTTTGAGGTTCTATATAATCCTAAAGAATTATCTACATTGAGGTACCTCCGTGCTGTCGTTGGGTGCCTACAGACCTATTGCCACCAAATCTAGAATTCATCATTTTAGCAATAGATGCCTAGGACAGGGCACAGGGGTGGCCAACCATCCACCATTAGGGCCTCTGCGTTATGTAGAAGTGTAGAGTTGTGTAGAAGACAGAATCTTGGCAGCTGCAAGTGTTGATGGTGCTGCTAAAGCAGCTGCACCTGCTGAAATGCCCTCTCCTATACAACCATTAAAGGGCCAGGAGCATTCATGTTGAAAGGTTGGCCACCCCTGGCCTAGGATTAGATGGTACTATATAACTTTCTATTAGATCATATGATGCAGGTTTAAAAATTAACCCATAGTGTAGATATTGTGGATTAAGACGTTCTATTTTTTATTTTTATACAATGATAGTGTTTGTAGCATATGACAGATATTTCCACACTTTTTCTTAATTTTTCTAGGTTTGAAATCATACTTGAAAAGATTAAAACTGTCATTAATGATGATACAAGATATACAAAGGGATGCTTGAATATGAGAACTCAGAAGTGCTATGCAGTGAAACCCAATATAAATGAATTTCTTGATATAGCACGAAGAACATACACTGAGATTGTAGATGATATTGCAGGTATTTTGATACTTAATTTCAAAGCATTAAAAAAATTAAAAGAACATATAACTTTTATTGACATTTAGAGCGAAATCCTGTGTAGAAATCCAGCCGGTATCTCTTACTCACAAGTCATCGCAAACGTGCCTTATGGCATGTTTGCGATAGCATCTGGTGACGGAACGCTCGTTCCGTTGCCGGATCGCTACGGTGGATCTGGCTGTTAATGTAGTCATGGGTTGCACATATTTAAGAAGATGTTCAGATTCTGAAAGACTTTCCACATATGGCCCACTGTTCTGGGAAATTCCTTCTGATGTCTCTTTGTAATAAACAGAAGTTGCACAACTCTGTTCACACTACAACTTTGATAATGTTCCTTTGCCACCTTTTGGCTGGCTAACAGAATTTTAAAAAGCTAATTAAAAAACACAGGAAATAAGGTATAAATGTGGCCTGTGAAAGCGTGGAATCCTCACAGATTGTGCCTGTGTCTGATCTTCAGAAATGCCCCCCCCCTGTATGCCCCTAGGGTCCCCTAACCCTCAAGAGAAGCTTTCCAGGTTGCACAAGAGCTGTGTGGGGAAGATGGGGTAGGAAAGTTGCTTTCACACGTTTCTTTCCATTCCTAGTTCTTTGGATATTCCTGCTATACCTGACTTCTGCTCTCTGATCTTTTATACAATATCATGGTTAAGATTTGTGCAATGTTATGATTTTTACTGCTCATATAATCAGTTTGTTTTACTTATTACATAAGGAATGATAACACAACTTGCAGAAAAGTACAGTCTTCCTTTGAAAACAAGTTTTAGTTCCGCTCGAGGATTTTTTATTCAGATGAATGCCGACTGTGCAGCAATACACACTGGTCAGCTTCCTTCAGAATTTACTAAGGTACATCTTTTGAAGATGTTGGTCTTAAATCTATTACAGTTTATTAATTTACAGAGGAATTTGATGAGTGTAGAATATCATTTTTATTTATATTTCTCCGTTGCATTGCTTAGTAGAGATGTTTGTTTCCAAGATAACCATAACTGAGATGAGGCAGGAAAGAGAGCACACCATACAAAATGTTAATTATTTGATAATTAGGGAATGCATTTCTAATAGAGATAAGGTGGCATTGGTACTCTTATACAAAACATTAGAGAAGCTGCATCTTCTGGGATACCATAGTTTGGATTATCTATGTTCAAGAAAGCTAAAACTAAATCTGGAAAAGTAAACTAAAACTAAAACACAGTACTTACAGAATAAGTGGTTACAGCATCAGCATCCATGTCTGGTGAGTATCTAAGACTACAATTTTCCATGTTTGTACCATAGTTGATTTACTCTTAGGCTCAGCATCAACTGGGAAAAAGGCATGTCTTGCTCCTTCAGTTCATTGAGGCCATCCTAGATACATTCTGGAGCTGGGCCTTCTTCCTGGAGTACATAATACAATTCATCCTCTCCTTGGTACACCACTTCTGCATCATCCCAATTCAGTGGGATGTACAGCAGTTATTGGGGTGTATGACTGCAACCACAAAGGTCCCCTTGATCATGAAGCTGTGAATTTGGCTTTAATTGTGATTTATCTTCTTTCAACCCACTCAGGGACACTCCCCCTCCCTTTCCAAACTCTTCCACTTTTCGGAGCTCATAGTGCTGGTGGGACAGTGTCTCAAACCTCCAGTGAAGACTTCTGTCCCATATACCGGTAATACTAGCCATGCTCACTACATGGGGGAGGTCCCTTAGAAATGTTTTTGTACGTTTAATCTTGGGGGGGCACATGCATCTTTTAAAATTATAATTTATATTTTTAAATCTTAAAACATTCAAAATTATTAAAATTATAAAAAACTTTTGAAAAAAAATAGATGAAGAATCACAAAAGGATAAAGAAAAACAATTCGTATAGGGCAAACATAACACAAAAACCGAGTCATAGTTAAGAAGATGCATTAGAATATACCGTTCAGAGGAAAGGCTGCTTCTGTGGGATGTCACCTTTACCGCCAGCTATTCTCTGAGTCCATCTGCAGCTTTGTATACTGTGCCTGTTATACACTGATTTGGAAGCCAATGTTGGCTGAAAAATGGGGTACAAACATAATTAACAAGAAAGTAAATAAATACAGAGTCCAAGCTGTTATACGAAATTGTTCAACAAGCAACTGGCTTTCAAGAACACTACAAATGTCTGTTGCCTGGTTTTTATAAGAATTACGGCGCAATCCAGTGTACAATTGCGCTGGGGGAGCGCTAGGCCGTAAAGCACTTTCGCGACACATGGAGAGTAAGGGCAGCCGGGGCAACGACCTGCAGCCATCCCTCCTCCGGCCCCGCCCATCCGAGTAAGTCCAGCCCCAGTAAGTCCGGGGAGGGTGGACAGGGTGGTGAGGGCCCACCCAGGACTAGGAGAGAGCGGGAATATTGGCGGCGAGATCCACCGATATCCAAAGCCCTCTCCCAGCCCGGTTTGCCCCGACACGGAGCGCTCGAATGTACGTCAGCTCCAGAGCTGGCGTACATTCAAGTAGGCCCATTGGGCCTCAAGCTGCTTACACCCGGGTAAGGGGACTATTGTCCCCTTCCCTCAACGTGCACACAGGCTGCTCTGGGCAACCCGGGACCTGGATAGGATACAGCGGTCGTTCCTTTAGGCCGACCGCCGTATCTTACACAGGATTGGGTTGTTATTTACTTGAAGTGAAATGCCCAATGATAGATGTACCATTGCTGTAAAATAGCACATTTCAAAGATCATTAATGGATGGATGCATATCATGCATGAACCAAAAATACCAACATGCTGCTTCCTTTCCATGCCCCACATTGAAAAACTTATCCAAACAGTAAATACTTGAGATGGTGTTTAAATTAAAGCTATTCTGCAATATGTACAACCAGATCTTTTGGGAATAGTATTTTTTTTTATTAAACAATTATTTTAAAGTGTTATAAATGTTTCTATCAAAGTCAGATTTCAAAAGTAAAATACGAAGAAATGCAGAATTTTGCAATTTTACAACATTTCACTTTGCCAAATGTATTTTCTGTTCCAGTCTACAGGCACCATTTTTTCAGGTACACCTACTCTCTTTTTATTTGTGAAACTCTGTGGTCAGGACTGTAGAAGGTGGATGGCCCTGTCTTTGGACAGGAGACTGAAGGTCTTTTGGTCTTTCCCTATTCTATGATATTACCACTTGATAATGTACGATGTTACCATCATTACAAACTAAGATTTTCAGCTTGTGTCTTTGCTTAATTACGGTACTATTCTATTTATCAGTAATAAAAACAGTTTTTTCTCATGCTTTGCAAATTAATTTCACTTTGTTTTCTGGGAGTAATTTTATTTACGCTTATCTAGCATAGTTTAACGTTTGGTTTTAAATTTCCCTACAGATTACTAAAATGAAAAATATATATAGCTTTACTACACCAGATTTAATGAAAATGAATGAAAGATGCCAGGAGTCTTTGAGAGAAATTTATCACATGACTTACTTGTAAGAATCCTTCCAACTTTTTTTTAAAAAAATTCTAAATAGCTTAAATCTGCAATCCTTTACACATTTACATGGGAGTAATGCCCCAATCCTATCCCTACATGATGCAGTGGAGCCTACAGAGCGCACGTGGCATCTTATTGGGTGAGCTACCAGACAGCCAGGGATAGGTAATGGGCAGTCCAAACCCTAGCAGGATGCAGCAGTGCAAATAAGGTGCCCACCACATCCTACGCAGAATTGAGCCTGTGCCAGCACAGTCGGAAGCCTCCTCGGGGTAAAGGGACATTTGTCCCCTTATCCCGAATAGAGCCCCAGTCACCCCAATGGGTCTACTCGAATGTACGCCAGTATTTTGCTGGTGCACATTCAAGTCGGCAGTGTAACGCTGGTGAGGCCTGGGAAGGAGGGTAGGATTTGGCAGAGCATGCTGCCGTTGATCCCTCCCCCATCCTGGGCCCAGCAGACCAATCCGCCCCCCCCAGAACACCCCTCCCTGGCCTGCCATGGGGACCTACCTCTGCCACTCACGGCACTTCACCATTCTACAGTGTCAGAGGAGTGGCACAAGCCTCTCCGTCGGTGCCGCTTACTCGTTGGGTGCTGCAAATGTGCTTTCCAGCATGTTTGCGACACCTTAGACCAGCGGACTGATCGCTCTGCCGGTCTAATTGTAGACAAGATTGGGCTATACATATTTTTTTACTTAGCTCCCCATACACTGCCTGGCTGCCAATGGGTCTCCTCAGACCTATGTCAGTTATTTAGCTGGCATAAGTCTGAGAAGCCTCAGGGGGCATGTTGGGCCAGGAAAAGGAGGATAGGATCCCAGCGTGCACAACTTCTGCTCAGATCCTTCAAACCTTTCCATGCCCTCCCCACTCTCCACCGTGATCCTCCCCCAAACCATCCGCAGCCTTCAAACCTTTCCCTGCCCTCCCCACTCCCCATCCTGATCCTCCCCCAAACCATCCGCAACCCACCCCTCCCACCACCTTACATGCTCCAGTGTGACCTGAGTGAGCCATTGGCACATGTGCGGGGCTGCCAGCCATTTGCACTGGCGGTACCATAATGCACAACAGCAGCACACCTTTTTGCAATGCCACACTGGGACTTATAACTCCAAGATAGGATTGGGCTGTTAGAGCACAATCCAGCGCAAAGTTCTGCCGGTGAAACGAGAGCTCTGCCAGCCTAGGGTGTCGTAAACATGCCATAAGGGTAACAGAACCTCCTTGTTAATTTAGTTATACATTTATTTACAATAATTATATTCTACTGTTCAACCACAATGGTTATCAAGACGGTTGATATAATCAAATTCTGACCTATTGCTTATGATAACTGAAAATTAATTAAATAATAATACAGCCATGTTGTGTCCAGTATCACAAAATGTTTTCTAGCTCTGATATCAACATGTTTAACAGTTGATATTTCAGATAGCTGTCTGAGAACCATCAATGTTTATTAAATATTTTATTGCTATTCTGAACAATACAATAAATTCTGCTGCTCTGTGTTTGCAGGATAGTGTGTAAACTTCTGAGTGAAATATATGAACACATTCATTGCTTGTACAAACTCTCAGACACCGTGTCTATGCTAGATATGTTGCAGTCATTTGCTAATGCTTGTACACTTTCTGACTATGGTAAGTAACCTTGTTATTTAGAGCAACTTCTGCTAAAACTTATGCAATAAATTCCCCTATCATCAAATCATGTCTTACAGCCCAATCCTATGGGCTGGAGTCACCAGTGGAATACGTGTTCCTCTGGCGGCAACTGCTGAAAAAGCCATAAAGTGCTTTCCAGCACGCACAGAGTAGTGCGATGCCGGAACACCAGCAGGGAGGTTAGAGCCTTTCCACGCACATTGTTGGCTCTCCAGCTGCCCACTGGAGCAGGTAAGCCAACGGGAGAGGTGGGAGGGGGTGGGGTCAGTGAAACGGGCAGGGAGGTTGCGGGAGGGGGTGGATCTAGTGGCGATGGTATGCATAGGATCCTATCCTTTCCTGCAGCCTCCCCACCCCCATTCTTCAGTCTTGTGCTAGTGAAATCAGACCACATCTACCCATGAAGGGCATAGCAAAATCATAGCATAGTGCAGGTCCAAGGAGACCCATTGTGGAGTGGGAGGCTTACACAGGCCTACTGTCAAAGCCCCCCCCCCCCCGGATACAGCACACTCGTTTTTTTACGTTGCTACACCAGCAAAGGGGTGGTGGTGGAAGGATAAGATTGGACTGTTCGTTATAGTAGCTAATACTGTATAATTTACTAAGGTATTTGGGATGTACCTTTGCTGCACCACTTTGGCATCAGATATATTCTTTTTTCTTGGGTTAAGTTTCTCAGAAAATAAAATTAGGAGATTGGAGCTTAATTTCATTTTGATCACTTTTTAAAAAAACATTTAAAAAGTTGATTCACTTATGTCCTTTTCCACAAGAGGTTGAACATATATACCGTATTGTCCCGAGTATAAGACGCACCTGATTATAAGACGCACCCTTAAAGTTTGGTGCTATTAAAAAATTTTTAATTAAATCACTGGCATTATTGCAACAGCCTGATTATAAGACACACCTCTAGTTAAAAAACTTAAATTAGGAGAAAAAAGTGAGTCTTATACTCAGACCAATACGGTATTTTAATAGTAGGAAATGTTGACTGCAGCATATGATGGAACAAGCGAAGATGTCAAAAAACTTTAGTATTTTTAAGAAAACTTATTGGAGTTTGTAGGTTTATAGCTACAATCTTCAAAGTAACGTGGAAATTTTCATGCTAATGGTGCTGTGCTTGTGCTGGATCCGGGAGCAAACAAGAAACCAATGCAGAGATTTAAAGAGGGGCATAACATGATCTTCAAAGTACTTAGCTCCATTGAAAAACTACTCATATTTATTTATATAATGCCACCAATGTACATGCTACTTTCAGGTCTCTGAAAAAAACAGGTCACTGCTCTGACGGGCTTAGCATCTCTAGAGTCTAGATTCTAGACATTGACACAAGGGAGACAACAGAGAGAGGAAAGTGGGATGGAGGCAAGGGTAAACAGGGGAAGCATATTGGATTGTTTCAGCTTCGTTTACATAAACCTAATTACAGTAGGGAATGAGAACTAAGGTGTGGTTACAAAAGGACAAGATGGATTGTAAGAAGGCATTTGAAGGAAGTGAGTTTCCAAGCACAAGGGTCAGGAAGGGAGAAAGGATAGAGTAATTTGAGGGTGCAAGACACTAGACACTTATATGCTCCAGGGCAAAGGTCATGGACAGGATTTGAGACTTACAGCCCAATCTTGTCTAGCAGGATGCAGCAGCACTAATAAGGCGCCCACCACATCCTACGTAGGATTGGACCTGTGCTGGCGCAACTGGAGGCCTCCTTGGAGTAAAGCCCCAGCTGCCCATAATGGGTCTACTCGAATGTGCGTCAGCTATTTTGCTGGCGCACATTGAAGCTGGCCATGTAACACTTGCCAGTCCTGGGAACGGGAATAGGATTTGGTGGAGAGCGCCGCCAATGATCCCACTCCCCTCCTGGGCACAGTGGGCCAATCTGCCCCCCTGGAATGCCCCCCACTCTCCCCATCCTTCTGCCATGCCATAGGGACTTACCTCTCCGCTGCGGTGCTCCACTGTTCTGCGGCGTCGGCAGAGCAGCGCAAGTCTCTCTTCCGGTGCCGCTTACTCATCGAGTGCCACAAAGTGCTTTCTGGCACGTTTGCGACACCTTAGACCAGCAGAGCAATCAGTCTAATTATAGACAGGATTGTGCTATCAAGAAGTAAGGTGAGGCAAGGCCATGGAGGGCTTTGAAGGTACGGAAAAAGAGCTTGTGCTGGATCCGGGAGCAAACAAGAAGCTAGTGCAGAGATTTAAAGAGGGGCATAACATGACCAGTGCACCAAGCGAGGTGAGTGACCTTTGCAGCAGAGTGCTAGATGAAGGTGAAGGGAATATGATGAGCTAAAGGAAGACCAGTAAGGAGGGCATTGCAATCAGAACATGAACTAGAGTTTTTGCTGAGGAACAGTGAGGGCCACATTCTTGTGAAGTGATGTGGATAGGGTCCTCTGTAGTTTGAGATCGTCTTCCTGCCCTCTTGACCCTTGCCCAGCTTGGCTAATACGATCTGCGCGGGTTGGGCTGGCCAATTGGGTGGAACCTATTGTGAATTCATCTTTGTGGGAGGGAGTGATGCCTAGCATCTTGAAGACCGCAATTGTGTGCCCCCTCCTGAAAAAACCATCTTTGGATTCCTCCAATTTAAATAACTATCGGCCAGTTTCCAATCTGCCTTTTTTGGGTAAGGTGATTGAACGGGTGGTGGCATCTCAGCTCCAGGGGATACTAGATGAAACGGAGTATCTGGACCCTTTTCAGTCTGGCTTCAGGCTGGGCTTTGGGACGGAGACAGCCTTGGCTGCCCTGTTGGATGATCTTCGCCGAGGACTGGACAGGGGGAGTGCATCCCTGCTGGTCCTTTTGGACCTCTCGGCGGCTTTCGATACCATCAACCATGGTATCCTTCTGGGTCGGCTGGCCGAGTTGGGACTAGGGGGCACTGCATTGCAGTGGTTCCATTCCTACTTGGCTGACAGGTCTCAGATGGTGATGCTGGGAGACGCCTATTCGGCACCCTGCCCCTTACAGTGTGGGGTGCCACAGGGTTCTATTCTGTATCCCATGCTTTTTAACATCTACATAAAACCATTGGGAGAGATCATCCGGGGATTTGGAGTTGGGTGTCACCAATATGCTGATGACACCCAGCTCTATCTCTGCTTGCCATCTCGCTCCAGGGAGGCTGTGGAAGTCCTGGAGTGCTGTCTGGAGGCGGTTGGGGTCTGGATGAGGGCTAATAGGTTGAGATTGAATCCAGAAAAGACAGAGGTCCTACTGGTCAGGAAAGCTTCGATGCAGGTACTGAGTCACCTGTCCGTTCTGAATGGGGTTGCACTCCCCCTGCAGGAACGGGTGCGCAGCTTGGGAGTACTTCTGGATTCACAGCTCTCCCTGGAAAGCCAGGTGGCAGCTGTGGCCAGGGGTGCGATTGCCCAGCTTCGGCTGGTGTGCCAGCTGCGGCCGTACTTGAGTCGATTGGACCTGATCACAGTGGTCCACGCCTTAGTGACTTCAAGACTGGATTACTGTAACGCGCTCTGCGTGGGGCTGCCCTTGAAGACGGTTCGGAAGCTGCAATTAGTGCAGAATGCGGCGGCCCGGGTAGTCACTGGAGGTAGGCGGTTTGACTCCGTTGAACCGCTCCTTCAGCGGCTGCACTGGCTGCCCATTCGTTTCCGGGCCCAATTCAACGTGCTGGTAATGACCTTTAAAGCCCTTCACGGTTCGGGCCCAGGATATCTGAGGGACCGCCTTCTCCCATACATTCCGGCCAGCGCTCTTAGGTCATCTGAGGGGGCTCTCCTACGAGTGCCACCCCTATCGCAAGTTAAGGGAGTGACAACATGTGGGCGATCCTTCTCTGTTGTGATGCCACAACTGTGGAACTCCCTGCCAGGGGATCTAGAACCACCCCCTCCCTCATGACTTTTCAGCGAGGACTCAAAACGTTTTTGTTTCGTCTAGCGTTTGGATGATGGGTTGTGGTCTGCCTCCTGTGTCTCAAGATGCTCTGCCATGCTGCTGCTCTGCTCCATACTGTCCCCCCCCCAGTGGATTTTGTTGTTTTTTTAAAATTGTTTATGTATGGTTATGTATTGTTTAAACTTATTTTATGTATTTTAAATTCTGTATTTTAATCTTTGTTGTAAGCCGCCTTGGGCATTGGCCTTCAGCATAGAAAAAGGCGGGATATAAATTTTCAAAATAAATAAATAAATAAAGCCAAGAGTTTGAGCCTGTTCTGCAGAGTGACTGTTGAGGTTGTCAGGGGAGATTGCAAGGAGAGGGTGACTTGCAGGGGGCAAGATAAGAAGTTCAGTCTTGGACATACTGAGCTAGAGATGATGAAGTATCCTGGCTGAAATGTCAGACGGTTGATTGAGATGTGGGACTGGATAGAGGGGAAAGTTCTGTGGTAGAGAGGTAGAGCTGGATATCATTAGCATGTAGGTGGTACTGAAACCCATGGGATTTGTTGAGGTCACCTGGGAACTGGTGTAGAAAGTTATCAGCAAGGGGAAAGGAGGATATTGCCCCTGTGGAAACATTGAACGAACAATTAGATAGGTAGAGAACTATTTGAGGATGGAACCATGGTAGCTTAAGTCATGAAGGGAGTCCCACAACTGCATTGAAGGTGGTTGAGAGACCAGGAAGATTGAGGACACAACAGAGACTTTATGATTTGACACTGAGGAGATAAGTGATTTTTGTGAAGATTTTTGCTTATAAATCAAATTATGTAACAAGAAAAAGACCTGACTGAGTGCCCAATCCTATCCAACTTTCCAGCCAATGCAGCTGTGCCAACGAGGTGTGTGCTGCATCCTGCAGTGGGAGGGAAGTCATGGAGGCCTCCTCAAGGGAATGTTTGTTCCCTTAACGTGGGGCAGGGGCTGCATTGCGGCTGCATCTGTGCTGGAAAGTTGGATAGGATTGGACCCTGAATTGTGGTTACAATAGCATTGCAAATAATGTCTAAAGATAAAATATTCTGTTGTCTTCCTTTCTTAAGTCCGTCCAGAGTTTACTGATACGTTAGCAATAAAGCAAGGATGGCATCCTGTTCTTGAAAAAATATCTTTAGAGAAACCTGTTGCCAACGATACGTACATCACAGAGGGAAGTAATTTTATCATAATAACAGGACCAAATATGAGTGGAAAGTCAACTTACCTAAAACAGATAGCACTTTCTCAAATTATGGCACAAATTGGTAAGCAATAGCTTGTTTGAAGTTGTACTGTCTTCAGTGAAGAGAAACAATGGATATAATACAATATTTTTATGTTACAATTTAAAAAAATTGACAAGGCTAACATTAAACTGTGGCATTGTTATTAACACTTGCCCTCTTTAAATTGCAGGATCTTTTGTCCCCGCAGCATATTCTTCTTTTAGGATTGCTGAGCAGATATTTACAAGAATAGGTATGGATGATGATATAGAGACAAATTCATCAACATTCATGAAAGAGATGAAAGAGGTATTCAGCTTAGCTTAGTGATTCTGTTATCAGTGACTGGCCTTGATTAACATTTAATTGATCCTCAGGTTTGTACACTTGCATGTAATTATCCAAGAACTTTTCTTACTTTTTCTTACTTTTCTCCCCTGCAGTTCATTGAATATGTGCATGCACACACACTTTTTGTTTTTCCTTCAGCTCATAAGCTGCTCCCACTTCTGACTGCACACACCAACTTCTAAGCTGCTATTTTATATATTCACTTATGGCCCAATCCTGTCTGGGCCTTGCACTGATGGAACTGATGCTCTGTCAGGGCTGCTGACGCAGCAGCTGCTGCACTGGCGCATGGGCAGGGGTTGCCAACACAAATGTCTGGTGACCCCACACTCATGCCAACAAAATGCCTAGCCTCCGTCAGATCCACGTAGATTGGCATAAGTCCAAGGAGAGCCAGGGGCACTCTGCGGTGGGGTTTCAGGGATAGGATCCTGGTACATGTTTCTGCCACTGGGATCTACCCCCTGCCCTCCCCAGTCCTCCCCGAAACTTCCCTTGCCCTCCTCTCCACCCATGACATCCCCCCACTGACTAACCAAGGCTGATGCAGCCCAGGGTAAGCAGCAGGGTTCCGATGCTGTATTGCGGCAATGGCTCGGACTGATCCGGCAGTGGTGCACTCTGCACACCATCGCTATGTGTTTTCCCACAGCACAACGCTCCTCCCACTGTTACAAAAAGCCCTTAGGATTGGGTCATTCATTAGTCACTAATAAATACATTGCTGAGTAAAGACTGAAATATTCATCATAATAGCTAGGATCCAATGGAGCCCTATCACAAATAGAGGGTACTTCTTGTAAGGATGAATCCCTGTTCTCTGTAACAAGAGCTGTAAGACGAAGGAAATGAGAGCCCTGTGAGAGCCCTATTTCAGAATTCTGTAGAGAACTCTGTATTATGAGAATGAACAAAATACAGTAACTATGAGCTGGTTAACTAATGTTTTAGCATTTTGCTCCTCTTACTACTTTATCAGGTTAATTCATATAAGATGGCAGCCCCACATTATCATCACAGGCATAGACAGGGCTAATTCTGGGCTTGTGATCTAGGTCACATGGAAATACAGTTTGTATGGATTGGTGACTTGATGTGGGTGGTGTTGTATATGTGGCAATCCTAACATGTGATGGTAGTGAAGTCATGATCCTGGAAAGTGGAGTAGTCACATATACACCATCCATGTAGAGTTACTCTTCTCAAAAATTGTGCCTGCGCCTAGCCACAAAGTTCTCAACGCCATTACATGGGGTCTTACTGAGTGTGAACTGGCCCTATGAATAAAATAAGCAATATGTTAAAATGCTTTTAGTTCTTGGCTTGTAAATGTGGAAGATAATACCCTTATTTGTTTCTATTTATATTTTCCTCTACAAACATCATCTGTTGTTTTCTTGCTTGCATAAGAAGATCACTATTTTTGCTTAAAACATTCCTAACAGCTAGTTTAGAACTTGTAAATGCACGGATCTAGAAGCACCAATCACTCCTTCCTTTGAACCCCTGCATTTAGAGCATTGTGCAGGATTCCAGTAAAGATGGAGAGCCCTGCATAACTGAGCCTCACCACTGAATTACGGCGCAATCCTACTTACCGTGCGGGCAGCGGACCTAGCATTCCGCCGCCCGCCATAGTCGCAAACGTGCCATAAAGCACATTTCGCAAACGTGCCATAAAGCACATAAAGGACTACTTTCGAGTAGGGAGCCCTGAGCCCGCTGCCAGACCCAAGTAAGTATGGATCCAGTGGGCGGGTGGGTCAGTCGGCGGACGGGGGGAGGGACGGTGGAGCCGGGAGGGCGTCCATAGGCCCAGCTGCCCCGGGCGGGGGCAGGGACATGGCGTCCGCCATATCCCGGTCCCCGCTGATCTCCGCAGGGCGGCTGGGCCGTTACATGGCCTCCTCGGACGTCTGCCAGCAAAATAGCTGGCGGAAATCTGAGGAGACCTATTGGCCCCAGCCGCCGTTACACTCGGGGAAGGGGACAAGTGTCCCCTGCCCCGAGTAGATTTTCCGCTGCGGGCTGCCTGCTGCAGGCTGCCCGCAGCGGAGCACTGGATCCGGCGGACTGCCTCGGCCGCCCGGCGGATCCTTAAGTAGGATTGGGCTGCCCGAAATGTTGGAAGTAATTGTACACCTGCTGTGGAGCTCCTCCCAACATAGACGTTAGGAAAGGGATGAGTGGCCTGATGCATGCAAGAACTCTGTGTGCAAATTGAAGCTGTTGTGCATGCATATAACTCCTGGGCTGGGCTGTTTATAAGGATGGATGTCTTATTTTTAAGTGGCAGCTGTTACCAAAATAATTTCCTGACATTCATTGCAGACAGGACATGAAAAGTCTTACTAACAGATTTTATCCTTACATTTGGTGCTGGTGATGAAATCTGATGTCTTTTTCTCTAGATAACATATATCATACAAAATGCTAATGACAGATCACTAATCATAATTGATGAACTTGGCAGAGGTACCAGTACTGAAGAAGGCATTGGCATATGTTATGCAGTCTGTGAATATCTTCTGAATTTGAAGGTATTATTAATTTTTTAATCAATAGGTGCCTTATTTTGTAACTTGGCTTTGAAATAGAGTTGTAATGGTTACCATTTGTCTTTGTTCCAATAATTTCTAGTTTACTTAATTTCTCGTTTCATAATGTAGGCATTTACACTCTTCGCTACTCATTTCTTGGAATTATGTCAGATTGATGTCTTATATCCCAACGTGGAAAACAATCACTTTGAAGTGCAGCATGTGAGAAGCAGTTCTGGAATTATGGGGAAAATTGCTTATACCTATATACTTTCTAAAGGACACACAGAAGAAAAAAACTATGGTAGTATTAGAATTTAGCAGGTGCTTGTTGTTGTGCTTGGGACTACACATTACTGTACTATGGTTAACTGTTGTCATTAGGTTCTCTGTTTTGCAAGATGTTTCACTTATTTTCAATCTCTAGTATTTTACCCGTTTCTTTCTGAGGAAAGTTTGAAATATTGCTGTGAAGAAAGAAATATAGGTTGCTCTACTCTGAGCCAGTTAAATTTTTTTTCCTGCCTGTTGATGAGGGAAAATTTGCTGGAAAAAAGCTACTGAGTCATCTGAGAATTGCTATGATGGCTAATTAAACTGAGCATATGCAGTTATTCAGATAAACAGAATTGCTGCTAGGTCAATTGTCATATATTGATATAGGCTGGAGGGTGGGGGGGGGTGATGAATCCTGAAGAGTGATATAAGAATACTTTTTTTAAAAAACAACAACCACTTAATTATATTGGCCTGGTGCAGATGTAATGCTGAAGATCTCTTAGCCATGGTTAAGTGAGTTGGCCATGGGATCATGTGCTCTCATTAGAGCAAATTCCAGCCTCCCTTCCATTGCTAACCCAATCCTATCTCCCTTGTCCACTGGTGGAACGCGCATTCCACCAGCGGAAGTGCAATGCTGCCGACGGAAGTGACATTCCGCCGGCAAGCACAATGAGGCCACCAGTGCAATGGTTGGTGGCCATGCACACAGGCTGGAAGAGAGACCACTGTCCACCATTGCCGGTGAGTTGACTGTGGGGGCTGGCAGTGGGAAGAACCGGGGGTTGGGATGAGGCACGAGGTGGTGGATCTAGTAGCAATGGAACACGCCAGATCTTTTTCTACTGCAGATCACATATCCCCTCTTCTGCAAATCTCCCTGCCCCTTTCCCTCCTTGGACATAGGCCACCAAAATAGGTAGCATATGTCCAAGGAGACCCATAGGTGGCCTGAAGGCTTACTTGGAGATGAGTAAAAAAATGTTTACTTACCTCCAGTTTGCCCCCCACCATAGGATACAGCATGCACCTTTTTGGCCCAGCAGTGTGTATATATATATATATATATATATATATATATATATATATATATATATATATATATAGATATAGATATAGATATAGATATAGATATAGATATAGATATAGATATAGATAGATAGATAGATAGATAGATAGATAGATAGATAGATAGATAATAACCAAGATCCCTTTCAACTAAGGTTTTCAAACACACTTCATACTTGGTTTCAAATCCTCTTTAAGAACGGAACTCTGATTAGCACTGATGCAGATGTAATGCTGAACTATATTTAATGTTGCTAAGGGAAGGGAATTTGTGGCTGGCTTCTGATCCTTTAACCATGATTAAGAGATAGCAGTATTGCATCAGTACTGAGGCAAACAGATATTTTGATTAAATGTAACATTGTCTACCTTTGACAATAAAGAACTGCTTCTTACGCTTTATATTTAGGATTGAAAGCTGCAGAGGTTTCCTCCCTTCCACCATCAATAATATTGGATGGCAAGGAGATCATAACTCTTATTACTAGACAAATGTTGGTACGTAGTAGTAACACAGAACTCCAACGTATTACACTGTAGCTCCTGCAGTACAATCCTATGCATGATTCTTCTACTCATAAGTAGGTCCCATTGAACTTAATGGGACTTACTCTCAGGTAAGTATATATAGGATTGCAGCCTTACAGCCCAATCCTACCCAACGTCCTGCACGGCAAAGCAGCAGCGCCAACGTGGTGTCCACTGCATCCTGCGGGGGGGGGGGAGTTTTGGTCTCTGGAGGCCTCCGCAGCCTCCCAGGTAAGCTCCCAATGCCCCATGAGTCAACTCGGACCTGAGCCATTGTTATTGCTGGCGCAAGTCCAAGTGGACCCGTGAATGCAGATCGAGCCCGGGAAGGGGATTAGGATTTGGCAGGTACTGCTGTCACTGAACTCGCCCCCTTCCCAGGCCCAGTTTGCTCTCCTTCCTGCCCCATCTCCTCCCAGTTCTGCCCACCCTTCGTCCCATTCCGCCTGCTCTCTGCCTTCTTCCAACTGCCAGAAACAAATAGGGAGGCAAGGTACTTGAGTTAGTAATTTGCTCTTTTTAGCCATCTCCTTGAGGTGGACCACAATTTTCTGTACTACCCGAACAGTCTTCAAAGGCAGCTCCACATACAGTACCCCCCCATATCCGCTGGGGATATGTTCCAGGCCCCTCCGTGGATACTTGAAACCGTGGATAGGAGTGAACACCCCCTCCATGGATAAGATCGCATGTTGTTTCGCTTGGGGCGAAACGTAAAGCTGCTAAGAACACCTTGTAAACTTGAATAAAAGTTTTAAAACGACGGAGTTACCTGGTAACATGTTTATTTTTAACTCGGAAACCCCCTCCATGGTTTCCTAAGGGGCCCCCGCCCTGCCTCCCCTGTGGGCAGGTGTGCGCCCCCCCCCGCTCTTATTTTTCTTTCAGCAAGCTTTCTTTCTTCCTTAAAACAAACTGGATAACTGAAACCGTGGATAACTGAAACCGTGGATACCGGATAAGTGGATATGGGGGCACAGTAGAACACATTGCAGTAATCAATGAAAATGGTTATCAAAGTATAAATGACTGAAGCCAAATAATCATATAATCCTGCACGTCCCCATGATAATCAGAGAGGGCCCTTATTAGGATACCGCCGCCATTAGAAGTCAGGGGGATGGCGGCAAGGTGTAGGGCCTTCTCTGGTGTGGCACCTCGCCTCTGGAACCAGCTACCAGAGGTCTTGAGGACAGCCCCCTTGTTTTCGGCGGGCCTTAAAGACCCATCTATTTCATATGACATTTGAGGAGGGAGGAACTGCCTAGGGACCCTTTTAGTTCTTGATGCTGCTTATGTTGGTGATGTTTATTTTTTAACCTGCTCTGTACTTTTTTAACTTTTAACTTTAATTTTAATTAAGAATTGTTTTAATTGGTTTTAAAGGCTCTGAATTGTGTTATCTTTGTATATTTATTTTTGTTGTACACCGCTTTGGACACTGGAAAAGTGGTATACAAATAAATGAAATAAATAAATTAAATAATATTAATAAATAAATAATAATAATAAATAAATATTAAATAAATAAATCCTTATCTGAGAGAAACACTTCTGGCTTTCTCACCGGTTGAAGCTGGTGAAAAACACCCTAGCCACTGATACCACCTGAGAATCCACCAGCAATGCGGATCCAAGAGAACCTCCGTGCCTCCACCTTTAGGGGGATCATAACCTTAAAAATTGACAACTTTCTAGTCCAAAACTAGAGGTGAGCCGGACTGCAAAGAAAAAAAAACAATAATGGGGGGGGGAACGGCATTGGAGTATCAGCGAGCACAGCCCGCTGTAAGAGCACCCATTGCCCCAGCATTCCCCATAGGCTTGGCAAATGTAAGGTTGGAACTCTGTGTTTGTGTCTAGTTTGCACCTGCAAGTGTAACTGAGCAAGCATACATCCTTACTTATAAAAGAAACCCAGATTTTAATACATGCATGTCCTTTTTTTAATCACAGCAGCAACAAAGAAGTACTCCTGAAACACTAAAGCAAAGGGCTATCTATCATTTAGCCAATAGGTTGGTTCAGACAGCTCGCAATTCTCAGTTGGATCCAGACAGCTTGCGAATATACCTGAAAAATCTGAAAAAAAAGTATGAGGCTGATTGCCTTGCTTCTGAACAAATACCTACTGAAGACCAGCAGTAATTTCCCACTCAATCTATGGACACTAATGCTTCTGATCATATACATGACCAGATTTTTTTTTGAAAAATTCCTGTATTTCTGATGTATTTTGTCTCTGTTCTTGTTTGCATGTACTTTATACATGCTAATTTTTCGGCAAATGCATTCTTATTTAAATTGGAAACATTAATAGGAAGAGTATAATATTAGAACCATGGCACTATTATTTTTCATTTCAAACAAAACCATTAATTCTCACAGAAGGTAATTTAAGATTCTTCATGATAGCTCAATGCCTTTATTTACCAAACAAACAAACCCCAAAAAGACAACAACAACCCTCCAACAAAACAAAAACATAACACACCAATATTTCTCATTAAATCATCCATTACTAGTCTAGGCAGTTGTATTTGCCAAACCAACAATACCTTCTATTCTACTGAGGAGAAAATAGTAACTAATCAATTTAAATATTTTGGAGAAACAAAATGACCTTGTCTCTTCACAAGAGTGTATATAGAAAGAGAAAGAAAGGGCTTGTTAGGCAACCACTTCTGATTAGGAGACAAACTAAGTAAGTAGAAACAGCTTCTTCAGACTTAGAAATTCTGTGTATTGTTTGTATATCTACTGTAGGTGTTTTGGCATAACAAGTTGATACCTGTTTTTTTCTGCATTTTTATAATGTTTTTTCCTATGCAAGGAATAAAATTTATACTTTATTCTTGTAATCTTGATGGCTGCACTGACATTTTGCATTATGTTACTAGTAAAAAAAAAAAAAAGCTTTTAAGTATGTTGAATTGTCACATGCTGATCATCAGCTAGAGCTTGCCCATACCAGGAAATCCACCATCCTTCATAAAATAATTCCTATGCATGGTTAATCCTAGGGTTGCCATATTTTCCCAGTTCCAAACTGGGGGGAAAAACCCTGGAATAAATAAATATTTTTTGTGGGCACAAAGCCCCCACAAATAATATTAATAAATAATATTTATTTATTTGTGGCCATGAAAATGGTCATTTTGCCCCTGCTGCCACTTGCCTGTCCCGCCCCCGCCACCGTAGCCATAGCCGCCGCTGCCGCCGGAATCCTGGAGTCTGGCTGGCTGCATACGGGTCAGCCAGGACTCCCAACTGCCCCATCAAGCCACCACCGCAGCTTCCAAAATGTAACTTTTTTCCGGCAGCGCCATCTTAGATTTTGCGAGATCCAAGATGGCGGCGCCCAAATCTCGTGAGAGCACATGAGGCAGTAGTACTGCATGTGTCCTCACAAGATTTGGGCGCCGCCATCTTGGATCTCACAAGATTTTGCAAGATCCAAGATGGCACCGCCGGAAAAAGTCACATTTGAGAAGTGGCGGTGGCGGAGCAGCAGCAGACCCGGAGAAACCAGGACTGACCCGGATCCGGGCCCAGCGGAAGTTTCAAGATTGATTCTGTTTTGTTTTCCATTTTGCACAATCATATTGCCTAACCATGGACAGCTGGTTTTAAAACTGTCAAGGTGAAAAGCATTTTTGAGGTTATATGTTGAGGCTGATATACAGTATGTTGAATGAGGGGTGTACATTAACAGTAGTGATTTTTCACATTCACATGAAGGAATGGGAATTGTGCACAAATTGACCATCTAAAGTAGGAATTCTGTACAATCTGGTCAATATGCGCAGTCTGCACGTGGTGGAGAATATGGATTCATCTGATGGGTTTCATACCTCACCAGTCAGTATGAATAGTTTCTAAGTGAAGATTACACATAGTACCAAGCAATAAACAAAATTCCATTTACAGCCCAATCTACAGCCCATTTACAACCCAATCTGTAAGATGCGGCGGCTGGCTAAAGGGATGACCGCCACATCCTATCCCGGTTCCGGGCTGCCCCGGGGCAGCCCAGGAGCACCTCAAGGGAAGGGGACGATTGTCCCCTTCCTTTGGTACAAGCGACCTCAGTGGTGAGCTCCGCCAATATCCAAAGCCCTCTCCCGGCTCATTGCGGCCTTACACGGACGGCTCGAATGTATGCCAGCTCCAGAGTCACATACGATAAACTTCAGATGTTTGAGAGCCAACACCAAGTGAGATGTTTGAGAGCTGCAATATTTAAGAAATATTTAAATGCTTTAGGGCGCAATCTGATCCTACTTACGCCACCGTTGTAACCAGCGGCACAGCGAAAACGGGAGGCCCCAGAACAGAAAGGGGATTCAAATCCCCTCCAAAAGAGGAATTCAAAGGGGATTTGAATTCCCTTTCCGTCCTGGGGTCTCCCATTTTCGCTGGGACGCTGGTTACAACAGTGGAGTAAGTAGGATCGGATTGCGCCCTAAGTATGTTTACTCACCATGAACATTAAATTTACGTTTTAATCCAGTGGACTCTCAGTTTATACCCAGTAAATAATTATAAAGCTAGAAAAATTATTTATTTGCTTTTTATATTAATTGTGATGCACAAAGGACCTCAGCCAACATATTTCCGCAAACTGCACATTATATGTCAATGAGCCCCATGTGGCTTGCAAGCCGTGGTTTAGCCACCCCTGATCTATACATTCATTCCTTTCTTATTTTTTAGTAACTTCATTTTTAAACTGCCAAACTATGTTAGAAGTCCGGGGGGGGGGGGGCTGATATCAGGGCAGTTGCAGTTATTGTGCAGTTGCCATGGGCACAAGTCCCTCAGAATGCCAATCCCTGAGACCTTAACCTTTGTGTGGTGATGGCAAAGCAATTCTCAGGGCCCACCCAGGTAGGATAATAAGACGGCCAATATTATTATGCCGTTATACACATCAATGGTAAGGCCGCATCTGGGGTATTGTGTCCAGTTCTGGTCGCCGCATCTCAAAAAGGATATAGTGGAACTGGAAAAGGTGCAGAGGAGAGCGACCAAAATGATTAGTGGGCTGGGGCATCTCCCTTATGAGGCTACAGCGTTTGGGGCTCTTCAGTCTAGAAAAAAGGCGGCTGAAGTGGGACATGATTGAGACGTATAAAATTATGCATGGGATGGAGAGAGTGGAGAGAGAGAAGTTCTTTTCCCTGTCACACAACACTAGAACTAGGGGACATCCACTAAAATTGAGTGGAGGGAGTATTAAAACAGACAAAAGAAAATATTTCTTTACCCAGCGTGTAATTGGTTTGTGGAACTCCTTGCCACAGGATGTGGTGATGGCACCTGGCCTGGATGCCTTTAAAAGGGGATTGGACAGATTTATGGAGGAAAAGTCCATCACAGCTTACAAGCCATGATGGGGAAAAGCAACCTCCTGGTTGTAGGAGTAGGTTTTCTCTGTGCCAGGTGTATGGGAGTGGCGACTGGACACAGGTATCTTGATGTCTGTGTGCTCGCTCCCCGAGGCATCTGATGGGACCACTGTGTGATACAGGAAGCTGGACTAGATGGGCCTTTGGCCTGATCCAGCAGGGCTCTTCTTATGTTCTTATGAGGGAGACCACAGTGGCCAGTTTGCTGAGGGTCTGCTGTAACCTGGAATCAGCCAAGAAGATGAGGCTTCTCACCAGCAAAGAAGGCAGCCAATCAGTGCTGTACACAGCCAACTTTGCTTTAAATTTGCAGGAATGTTTTTTTGTACTGGAGTAAAAGGAACATGAGATTTATAATCATATTCTCCAGGAATGAGCCTTCGTTTTCCATTCTATATTGAATGAGGATTTGTTTCCCATCCTATTAAAGAGACCTGAGCAAGAGGAAAAGCTAATCTATGCAAATACAGATCTGAGACACACATATCCTGCCTATTATCCTGGTCTATCATCCAGGTTTATTATGCTGCCACATATTTTCCCAGTGTCACACATTTTGTCCTTGTCAATCTAGGAAGGGGAAAGGTGGCTTTACACTGGGTGACAGGGATACTATTTTATGAAATGTTACGACATTTTATGAAATGTTTATCTTGCATTGATAGCCAACATTAGGAAGCAATACTGTACTCAGAGATGCCGTGACCAAAATTCCTATATGGTAGTTGTGCCCTATTTGTTATAATAGAGACATCTCTGTCATTCTGTACCCATCAAGTCAGCTTTTAAGTATGCTGTTTATCATGAAAATTGTCCTGATGTCAAGGAGCTTTCAGCCAATGGTGTTTTTTACATAGGGACTAATTCATTTTATTCTCTGAGGAAATAGACAACAGCTGTTCTGTATGCTAAATTCCAACTATATTACCTGTAACATCTCAATGACATAATTTAGAGTGGAAAATACATCTGAAAGCTATAATCCTGTTGTAATTTAATATGTAGAGAAACAATAAATGAGGGGTTATGCTTACTTTATTAAAAGATTGGTATTTGTGCTCATATGGGAAAAAAAAACCATCCAGGCTTTCTTTGCACCATTTACAGTTCAGTCCTGTCTAACTACGCCCTGAGTTGCAGCGGGGCCGGTGCAGCCTCTGCTTCATGCAGATTGCAGAGCAAGCAGCTGGGAGGTTACCTCAGGGAAAGGGAACATTTGTTCCCTTCCCCCGGGTAAAGCCCCAGCCGCCCGAACAGGTCTCCTCAGAATGTGCGCCAGCTATTTTGCTGCGCAAATCCAGGAGTCCCGTGTAATGGCGGCCAGGCCCAGGAAGGGGTATAGGATTTGGAAAAGGAGGCATCCTCCGATCCCTCCTCCCTGCCCAGGCTGGTTGACTAACATCCCCCCTGAATGGCCTGTTCTGCCCTCCCCACACACCCCCATCGCCCGAAGGGAAACTTACCTTCCCTGGCAGGCGCAGCTTCAGATTCAGCCTGAAATGCTGCAAACGTGCTTTATGGCACATTTGTGACACCCTAGACCAGTGGAGCAGTGCTGTCTTTCTTGCCCTTTAACCCCTTATTTCCATTATTAAACCTCCCCCCCCCCTGAAAATCTCAGTTTGAGGGACATTGAGGTAACATTTTCTCCTAACACTTCCTTTCTTGGAACCAGCTAGGGCTACTACCTAGCCCTCCTCTGTTTGAGCTTTGAATCCTTTTCTGCCCTTCACCCCACCTTGAGATCGCTGTCACTTGGTCCCCTAGCCCAGTGTTTCCCAAACTTTTTCAACCTGCGACTCACTTGACCACTGTTGACCATTGGCCGCGACTCCCCATTACATTATGTTGATGCCTGCCAATTGGCATTGCACTGTTTTCCGAGAGGATCCCATGGTATTCCGCGGCTCCCCTGGCAGGTTTCTACAGCTCCCTTGGGAGCCACGCCTCCCAGTTTGGGAACCACTGCCCTAGCCCCATGATCTCTGCAATGCTTCAGATCACCCCAGCAGATACGGATAGATAAACTTGGCCATTGGCAACCCTGGCCTTTAGTCTTCAAATCCCAACTTCCCCCATCTCTTGTGTCTTGGTGCAGTCAAATTAACAACATGCTTCATGCCTCAACCCCCCCCCCCTTGTGTGAGTGCTGTGTGAGTGCTGTTCGCATGATGTGTTTGTGAGTCTAGCACTATTTTTCACTGTTTTAGGCAATGGCCTGAAGATCAATCTCAGGTCTCCAATGCACAATTCCTTTTAAATGATGGACTCTGAGAACAGGATGGTGGATGTCTCATGCCCTCTCCCGCAACCTTAGAAGCACAAGGTTGATTACTCTGCTGCGCTATGGAAGCATGTACTGCATCCTGTGGTGAGGGGAACAATCAGGAGGCCTCCTCGAAGTAAAGGAACTTATTCCCTTACCTGCAGGTAAGCCCCCTGTTGCCCTATGGGTCTTCTTGAATCTGTACTGGCTCTTTGGCTGGCACAAGTCTGAGTGGACCCAAGAGGACACAGCAAGGCTAGGCAGGGTGCATAGAATATTGGCAGCACCTTTGCAACTGATAACCTCCCCCTGCCTGCCCTGACACACCTCTCAGCAGTCCCAATCCCCGCACCAATCCTCCCCCTGACTGCCCCATTACTCCCCCTACCTGACCACTGCCCAGCCTCCGTCACAAATTTACCAGCACCAGGGAAAGCAGATGAGACACTGCCGTATGACCAGCACCACTTGCCGTTTGTGGCAATGGCCTGGTAGCACACGACAGCGCAACATGTTTTGTGACACCACAAACCATGCTGCGTTTCCGGAACACGAGTTTCAGCAGCACAGTTGGGGGATAGGATTGGGCAGCTAGTTTGAGACTCCCTGCAGCTGTTGCTCCTGAGAAGCATATCATGAAACAAAGAATTGTGGTCTGGGACATTACAGAATTTTAAGACTAGAAACAATTATTCATTTCTATTTTCATAATCACAGCTTAGTACAACTTTCAGATGAAACAATTCATTCACTTCTAACTACTTGCGCAATCCTATGAATGTTTAATCAGAAGTAAGTCCCATTCTTTTCAATAGGGCTCAGTTCCAGGTATGTGTGGATAAGATTGCAGCCTACATTATTTACACAAATATGTACTTACTGTATTTATTACATTTATATCTCACCTTTCATCCATGGGACTTAAAATGGCACACAGAGAGTTCCCAAGTAGTCTCCTATCTAGGTACTGACCACACACACATCTATTTAGTTTCAGCAACATTGCTGAATCAATTGCTTTCCGATCAGTTTCAATACATGGGAACCTTGATAATAAAGAACACTGAAGCAGACCTTTATAGAATCTGTCTGTTTACCATTTCATAGTATCACAGCAGTCTGGAGCTAAGATTTCAAACCAGCAATTTTTCATTCATTCATTCATTCATTAACCTTTATTAGGCATTAAGATACAATACAACATTTAAAGGAAAAAAAATCAAACAGGATTAAATAATTTACAATCCGTAGGACCACCCTAAGCACAAAAAACAGAACAGAAAAACCGAATAAATTCCCCCAAATTCAATCAGCAATTTCACTCTAAATATCAGCGAGTTTAACACTGCGTCACATTGGTGTATCGCGGGAGTTTGGGGGAGGGTCATTTATTAGTAGGGCCATTGGGGGATGTGAGCCCCCAGTTGGCAGTGCAGTGTGCCTTGTCAATTGTTCAAAAACTGATGGTGTGCCTTGACAGGGGCGTCACTGGGGTTGGAGACGAGCCGTACCTAGTGACACCAAATGAGGGGGTGCCATCATGGGTGCGAAAAGCCTGCTGTGCCGCCTAGGCTCAGCAGTCTTCCCACTCTGAGCTGCTTCTTGTTCTCTGCAGTGCAGAGGCTCGCGACATCTGGGTAGCCAAATGGCTTGGAGTGGCCAAAAATGGCTGAGCAAGGATGTGATCCCTGCAGCTTGGAACAGCTGAGCAGCTCAGAGCAGCTAAGCAAGGAAGGGGTGACCCCTTGCTTGGCCGTTTTTGGCCACATCGAGCCACTCGGCGACCTGGAAATAATTTACAGCGACATGATGACATCATCACTGTGTCTGCACACTGGGTGAGGGTGATGTCAAAATTGCTGCACTGGGGCAACACCAAGGTAGGGACGTTGCTGTGCCTTGACAATTTCAGCGCCTTGTCAGTGTGCCATGAGATGAAAAAGGTTGAAAATCGTTGATCTAAAGCGTCATGCTACTTGCTCCCAGTCCCACTATGGAAGTTTGCTTTTGGTCATTAGGACAGAGAAATTCTAACAAATGGTGTTGATTGTATTTTACACGCAGAGACAAGACAAGATGGGTATTCTGTCATTTCTATAATGACAGGAGGAACATATTTAAATGTGACATTTACTATGAGCTCTGCATTTGTGGTAATTAAACCTACATGTTTCAATTCATTCATGACATTTCAGCCATCATAAAATTCAACAGTTCTGTTTTTCCTAAGACTAATGATAAGGATTATTTTGTAATTTGAAAGGTCTTAAACAATATAGCCAGAGCTGACCCAAAACCTTTGACACCTGAGGTGGTGTGCCAAATGCCCCCAGGCAGTGAGCCAAATGCAGCCTCTGCCACTCCTCTTCCTCCTCCTCCTCCTCTTCGTCCTCCTCCTCCCTGGATTCAAAAAGGAAGTAGGGAATGGAGCAGAAGAGGAAGTGTGGAGGAGGAATGGGCTTGAGCATCTACGTAGAATACGCTTCTCATTAAGAAAACTAATTACATTTTTGAGATGCTGCAACATAACTTTTTATGCTGCACTTTCAATCTTTTAGATTCCAAGGTGACATTTTAATAACCATCATTTTAGCTCTTTTTTTTTAACAATACAGGACTATGACAGTGGGGGAAAAAGGGATAAATGTCGTTGTTTTTGCATTTTAACATGAATCTGCTGCTTCTAAATAGGTCAAACAAATCCCCATCTTAAGTGATAACATGATGGGGTAATACAGGCACAAAGCAAAGAAATCTAATAATCTCATCCTTCCAGCTGACATTGGTATGTTCTCATTAGGTCTTAAGCTGCTGCGTGACAGTGAATTGTCTTGTGCTACTAAACATAAGTGATTGTGTTATTAGCATGCAAAAGCATGTAGATTGTTTAGGCTTATATTTAAAAGTCAAGAATTTCAGTTGGTTCATTATCAGTCTGATTATTTCATGCTTACTTCTGTTACAGATTAATAAACGTGATGTGGACAAGCCTTTCCTGCCCAGCTAAATTTACTAGCCAGTATTTTTTTCCTGGTACTGTATAATACAATTCAAATAAATTAATTTGCATGCTTAGAAAATCCTAACTAGACATATTACACCAGCTTTCAAATTGTTTACTGCATATAGTAATGATGTAAATTTACTTGACATTTATTGTGCTTTTATAAACTTTATAGTACAATGGCACTCACATCTGGCACATTTCAGTATTCACCATAAACTAAAAGCCCAATCCTATCCGGGATTGGGTTGCTGTGTGTAGCCATTTACGACAGCAGAACTGAATCCAGCTGTCATAAAATGGCTGCCCATGGAGTGCATAGCACTCCATGGGTGGGCATTTGGGGAGCACTGCCACAAGAGATGGCAGCACTCCCTGTCCATCACCAGACCTGCCTAGACCCACTGGAGCAGGTAAGACAGCAGCAAAGGTAGGGAGGAGGCGAAATGGGGCGGGGAGGGGTGGGGAGGGGGAGGTATGGGAGGCAGGGAGACTGCAGTAGGGGAAGGATCTGGTAGGGGTGGCACGTGCCAGATCTTATCCCTTTTCAGAGCCTCCCTGCCCCCTTTCTTTGGACTTGTGCAGCTGGCGCAGGTTCAAGGAGACCCATAGGAGAGTGGGAAGCTTATGGAGGGTTAAGGGAATAAATCCTCTTTCTGAAGCCTCCCAATCTGTCCACCTGCTGAATACAACACCAGTGGCGTTTCCACGGTAGGGGCCGCACCGTAAGTCGTGCCCCGTCCTAGTACCTTGGTAACAAACCGGAGCGAGGAGGACCCGCCCCCTTGCCGGCGGAGCCATTCTGCGCTGCGAAGGCGAACGGGCAGGAGACTCCCTGCTCGTCGCCTTCGCAGCGCAGAATGGCTCCGCCGGCGAAGGGCGGGGCCTCCTCGCTCCGGTTCGTTACCATGGTACTAGGACAGGGTGTGACTTACGGTGCGGCCCCTACCGTGGAAACGCCACTGTACAACACGCTCCTTTTTGGCGCGGCTGCACCAGTGTGGGGAGGGGGGAAGGATAGGACTGGACTTTTCTGGTTTAAACAGGGCATATCTATTGTATCATATGAGCTACGCTCTGTAAAATTCTACAAATTTTCTGGGCTGAGTAGTTCAGCATCACACCTCCCCTTTGCACATCCAGAAGTTACAATTGTTCTGCTGGTATTAGTTCTGTTTTCAAAAGCCACTTCATACCTGTAAGTGGCCACCTTCCATGATTGCTGCTGCATTTTCCAAGTGTGATGAACGTTGCATATTTTTCTCTTATTTTTGCTTATTTTCCATATTTTCGGACACTTGTAAATCCCCAGAAACTCTTGTGCAGGTTCAGCAGCTAAAAGCAGTTAGGAAATCCTCCTACAGCAGTTTTTGTCTTTGGTTGACAAAAGTCACCAGTGTCTTTGGTTGACAGAAGTCACCATTATCCACCAGTCATGCATGTTTATGGATTCGAAACATTCCTCCCTGTCTGAAGTAGCTAGCCTTCCAAGAGACTGGCATGCACTTATTGATTGGGCGGCAGCCAAACCTGTCTGTCTAGGTAAAGGGGTGGGATGGAGTGGCCAGTTGAGTCCCAGTCCTCCAATCAAGTAATTTGATGATATCTTCAAACCTAAAATTATGTAAGTACAAGCACAAGGAAACTTCTGTTTGCTTATTGGCCTGGTCTGCTGTGAAAACCTAATCCTGGTACATGGAAGACACCCACTTACTCTCCAGGAGGGCAGGGAACTGAGGATTCCTGGGACAATGTAAGTAGTGAGCAATAGAGACTGTAGCTAGACATGTTCAGGAATTAATTTTGGGGTTTTTGCTCTTTTCCCTCCAAGCCAGGTTGCAAACTTCACTACTTTAACATGACAATGCATTGACAGAGGGAGGTTGTGTGCTTTGTTCTTGAGTAGCATCCCAGCTCCCGTCTACTGGGCATTACTGGTTATTGTATCCAATTGATCAAGCTTTTGTTTTGTATCTATCCAGCCAAGTTCAGACATTCTCCATCAGCCTTCTCTACCCCACCTCCTTTCCCCACTTGGTTTAAATCCCTTTCTTTTGGATTTTTACTAAATTAGTTACATTATGACTCTTTCCTGCCTAGTCTGTATTCACAGGTAATTCAGTGGCTTGTCACATCTTTTTGCTTTCACAGATGCTCCTGTGATTTGCATTTTATGGCGCAATCCTGTGTAGAAAAGTGCCAGGGGAGTACACGCTCCCCCGGTGCTGGATGTTGTAAACGTGCCATAAAGTACATTTATGGCACCCAGAGAGTAAGGGCCATCGGCGCAGAGGCCTGCGCTGCGACTCTCTCCCCTGGCAGACTGTCCCTGCACCCACCGAGCAAGGTAAGCCCTGCATTGGCCAGTGCAGGAGTGGGGAGAGGACAGAATGGGACAGCCCAGGGGGTGGTCATTGGCCAGTCCAGGCTGGGGGAGGGCGGGAATATTGGCGACGAGCTCCGCCAATATCCCAAGCCTTTTCCCAGCTCAGTTCAGTGTTACACCCCAGCCTCGAATGTACGCCCGCTCCAGAGCTGCAGTAGGACCATAGAGCCTCAGGCCGCTTGCACCTGGAGCAGCCCTGGAGCAGCCAGGGAACAGAATAGGATGTGGCAGCCGGCCCTTTAGGCCAGCCGCCACATCTTACACAGGATTGAGCTGTTAATAAGAATCCCTGGAGTTCAGTGCTCTCCTGAGGTTCCCCCCCCCCCCAGATGACCACCTACTGCCTGGTTCTCTGTAGGCTGAGATGGTGACACCGGCTTGCTGGGAGCAAGTCAGAATAAGATCACAACAGCGACAACCAAGGGGGAACAACAACAACAACAAAACTAGTTCTGCATGACATGTAAAATATTTTCCATTAAAAAAAAGTTAGTTCAAAGAAAGCTATCAGTGTACTTGTTACCCATATGTATAAAAAAAAGAAAGAAAAAGGAAATAGTGATACAACTGATCTGTCCAATTGCAGGCAGAAACACATAGATATATGTAGGCATAGCCCCAAAAGAAGACTGAACACTTTATGAAGTCTGACAATTTGACCTCTTCAGATCATATACAGTTTTCTCCCTTCTGTCTAGAATTGTGTTTATCTCTTCAAAAGAAAATGGCTTTACGCATGCTATCCATGCTCTTCTTGATTACAAGGATACAATTATCCAAGAGACAAACTATTTCAGTACCATCTCCTGTTACAAAAGGAATATATTACTTTTGACAAAGGATCTGTTCAATATACCTTGTGCCCAATGAGGTCATAAAAAAACCTGCAAGGTCACGAAACAAAGAAAAATTGACTGTCCCAGTTGCCTTTTTTAAAAAATACAGTATATGTTCAAGTAACGGTATTGTCAGAAGAAACTATAATCAAATTTTAATGTCTGTGTCCTTCATGCACCTTATAGGGCTGTCCTGAGAGGGAGTCAAAAGCTTCAGAGAAAAGGATGTACTGATGTAATCATCGCTTAATACCGGTACTTTTGTAATGTCTGAAAAGATAAATCATCAATCACTTTGGATACTTATTGAAGGGAACTAGCCTAGGTAGTGACCTATGATAAACAAATTTAGACCAGTCATTATCCCAGTCTGTATGCTGGAGCACACTAACAATAATTGAGAAAACCACTAGTGTGTCACAAATTAACAGTGCAATCCTATGCACACTTTCCTGGGAGTAAGTCACATTGAGTGGGACATATTTCTGAGTAGAATTGCACTGTCATTAAAGTCATTAAAGTCATCTGCATAGAATTGCACTGTCATTAAAGTCATTAAAGTCTCATTTGAGACTTAGGGAAAACACCTTCAAATCAGTCTTTCCATGAAAAGAGTACCTCTGATACACTTGTTTAAGCCCATCTGATCTGAACCTTCACAGCTGATTCAATGTCACAACTAGTTCGGTCCTCAGGACAGGTAATTATGCTGTGCCTGGATGGGGAGTGACTGAGTGATCTAATTACATTAAAAATATACATTAGATGCAGAGGTATGCCAGCAGTGGCGTCACTATGGGGGGGCAGGGGGATGCAATGCCCCCGGGTTACAACTCTAGTCTTTTTGTGAGGAGGAGCTGCAGAAGGATTTTTGTGCTTCGCGGCTGCTTTTTTACAGCTGGAGGGCTGCGTTTGCAGCCACAGAGCATAAATGTGCTGAAATTGAGCATTTTGTGGGCCCTCCTACTTGCCCTGTGTTCTGGAAGGCTTGAAATGAAGCCTTCCAGGAGTGCAGGGGGCAGGGCAATGATGACCTTCCCCCCTCCGGCCGATGCTAGCAACTGCAATCTGATACATACTTTCTTGGGTGTAAGCCCCACTGAACACATTGAAATTTACTTCTGAGTAGACATAGGATTGTGCTCTAAGACAGCAATTCTAACTGCAATTACTTGGAAGTAAACCCCATTGAAATAACCATCCCATTGTGGAAGATGTAAGTGTAACATGTATATTTTGTCAAATTAATTTGTGAAAGAATTTCTGAGAAGTCTGGAAACACTGGTTTGCACCCAAAGTTCCTGCTCTGTGAGTAGAAGACACTTCTGTTCATGCGGTGGGAGGAGATCACTTATTTTCCCTCCCATCTGCAGCTTCACATAGCTGCGGAAGATCAAGGCATCGACCAGAACAGCGTTTTGGGGAGGGCTGACAGTGGGGGGAGATTAGCGACTCCCACTGCACAAGCAGAAGTCTATTCTGCTTGCAATGCAGCTTCTTTGGCTCCAAGCAGTTCATTTTAAGTACCATTCCAAACAATAAATTAAGGCTGTCAACCAATTAAGTTTGCTTTCTTTGATTAACTGTCTGGTTTTAAACTGATTGATTCATTATTATATTTACATATTGCAAACTACAATATAGAAGCTTTAAAAAAAATGATATGCTACTCTCCATCATTATGTGAGTGACCCAATGAAAGTTAACGCTTTGTTATGGTGTGTGTCTGTGTGTGCATGCACAATAGGGAGAGAGAAAGAAAGAGCCAACATTAAATGGTGCCTCCATAGAGTCATAATATTTTGTTTCATGCTCTATAGTTCCTGAACATTAAATACCCATTACCTATCCATGTGCCAGAAATTCCTGGGGACAACATATTTGATTGACTCTCTGTATTTGTTGCATTGAGCTGGCAATTTGCACCAAGCTAATACTTAAAATCCAACCTGCTCCCTACTATCCCTGTACACCAGATGTTTTTCATTAATAAGGCCCACAGCTACCTCCCGTAGCAGAATGCGGCTTGTCTGCCTGTCACCGGGCTCCTTCATGGCCTTCCAGAGAGTGTGACATGCACCTGGAGCTGTACAGCTGAATGAGTAAGACAAGTAAAAGGGAAATGCTGGAAGGGCCGAATAAACGTTTGTATGCCATGCACATTTTTTTGACAGAGACATTTAAGGGAATTTGGAATTATGGAGGGTTTTTCCAAAGCCTTTTGACAGAAACAACAGGCAGGGCCAAAGAATTGCCATGCTGTGTTAAAGCATGGAGTTTGATATCTGGCTCTTAATTGGCAATGCTTTACATTTGCAGAGTAGGAGAGGTCAGTCCCTCATCATCATAATGCACCTGGCCGGTTCTCACAAGCCACTGACATGATGACACTGAAAGAAAGAATAGCAAAATCCTTCCTGCTTCCTTCATGGATCTTGGAAACATGATTGTAAATTATTAATGGCTGGATTCAGTGGCTTAGTGCTTATGTATGAAATGAATGAACTACTTTAATTTATGATGCCAGATCTGTATTACAGATGACCCACCAAGTCAAACATAGCCCACCAGCCATGAATTGTGACCTATCAATTGCTTGACCACCTCTCTTTTCTTTTGTCATGTCAGGCAGGCAGCAAAAATCAAGCGGTTTGTGAAGCTTCTGGTGGTTCACTATACATGACTGGTAGGCTGACTTTAGCTTGGTGTATAAGATGTGTAAGCCACCTAGATTAGTGCCCTTCCATGGATTATAGGAAACTTTGAGTCCAACCCTATCCTTTCCCCTGCTATAGCATGCAGCTGCACCAAAATAGGCAGCTCTGTATGCTATGGTGTGTGTTGATTGGGGGAGAGAGCAGATCGGGAGGCTTGAGAGGGGAAAGGGAAAATATTTTCCTTTACCCCTCTCAAACCTCCCAATTGCCAATGGGTCTTCTTGGACCTGCACCAGCTTTTTAGATGATACAAGTCCGAAGAGACAAAGGAGGCATGTCGGCTGCCACTGGAAGGGATAGCATCCAGGGTAACTCACCCGTGTCAGGTGCCACCCCCTCCTGCCTCCGACATGCCTCCCACCCTCCCACCCATTCTGCCCTGTTCTTGCCTTTCCTCACCCTGTTCTGCCCTCTCTCTCCACACCCCATTCCACCCTTTCTGCCGACTTACCTTCGTTGGCGGGTGCTTTCCCAGCCATTGTGCATGGAGCTGCTCTGGCCTCTCTGGTGGAGGTCTGGAGGTGCACGGCTCCATGCGCTCCTGGAGTGCCATTATTTACAATGGCTATAAAGTGTATACTGCTGCCAGAACAGTAGTTCCAGCAGTGGTAGAGCCTAGTGGAGAGTGTTTTTTTTTTTTTTAAATGCCACTCCAGAACCATAGGAATGATAAGCTCCAGAACACAGGCAAGGGTGCAGGATGCAATAAACAGCGTAGGACAGGACAGAACAATGATTCTCAAGCAAAGCCAACATTTGATACACAGAGAAAGAGAGAGGATCTAACAATGATGGAAGATTGGGGATGTGCTCATGGATGTCCTGGCTCTTGGTGGACTTCCTGAGTTCTGCTAATTGTGTTTGTGTGTATGTGTGTGTGTGTTGTGGGGGGGGGAGGTTGTCTCCAAACCTCCTTCTCACATGTGATCTAAGCACTAGTTATACTACAGTACTTTAAACTAGTATTTAGACTTTGTGTAATGGAAACACACACACACGCACGCACGCACACACACACACACATATGAACAGAACCCAGAAGTTGGCTGGGAGCATGACCAGGACATGCATGATGAGCACATCCCTAGTTCCATGGCAAGGGTACTGGCTTGGATGTATTGTCCAAACTGGCCCAGTATAATGACTGGGATGAGGGACAGTATAGCATTTTTGTCCAAACAAGTTTAAGGCACATTGTAAAATGATAAGGACCACAACCCAGTGAATTCTGAAAGTTTAAACCTGCAGGTAGAGCGCTTGAAGAGCAGCTGGCCCCAGAAGTAGGCCCTCCGTTTCATCAGGACCTGCTCTGTTCATGACCTAATTGCTCCGAGCCAGCATTGCTCAGGCTCTGGCTGTAGCATTTGGCTGACCACTTCACCCTGATCATGTCTTCTTGGGTTCATATCAGTGAGATTCTTCAATGACTTTTCCTCAAAAACGTAGCTGATCTTGGCTCAATTCTTTTCCCTCAGAGTCATTTTTCTAAGGCAGTTGAAATAGAAATAGAAGTTCATCTTGAAAATGACAGTGAATAATTGTGTGTCTCAGATTTCAGAGGAATATGATATTGCAATTGCTTTTTTTCAGTCCTCAGGGCTAACATGCCAGCCTCTTTCTTCTAGGTACACGATCTCTGCCAGTGGCTGCAGTGTACGTCTTCAGCAGATGACAGCAATGATCCTGCAGACAGAGAGTATCTCCAGTGTTTGTCTTTACCTCAGCTTTGCCATGAATCTAACCCCTGCTAACTGGGCAAGAGGCACTTTTTTAATTGGTGCTCCTCTTATATTTAGCAGGGGGAGATTAACTGCCCCCCTTTCACCCCAGCACAGTGTCTTTTCTGGTGGCTGTCGTTGGTGTTTTTCTGCATCGTTTTTAGATTGTGAGCCCTTTTGGGACAGGGAGCCATTTAATCCTTTGGTTTTGTCTGTAAACAAAGCGGTGCTTTGTTTACAAAAAATCGAACTTTTTGTTGAAAAGTGGTATATAAATACTGTCAGTCATCATCATCATCATCATCTACTCCATGGACCTGGGCAAGAACCAAAGACTGTTTAGGGCTAATAGACCTCTTTGGAAAAGGCTTGAAAGAGGCTTTTCCTTTTTCCTTCCATAGCTACATGTTTGCAGTGGAAGCCATTTACGAATTTAATAATTTAATATATTAAATTATTAGCAAATCTATAATTTGTTATTTGGAGGATTTTTCATAGAGTAAGCAGGAGTGATTTCTAGTGCACAGCTATGTTTCTTTTCAGAAGATGCCAGGAACACGGTTGATTTTCTTGTATTAATGAATTCAGGCAATGTTGCTGAAGCTTTGTGTGCTGCTCCTCACTTCCTTTAATAGCGCTGTAATCACCAGTGGCCCACTAGTTATTAATTCATGTCACATGCCGGGGCTTGGAGTCCCATCTAATCAGGACCCTGCAATATCTTGTCATTTTTATGGCTACTAAACAGAAAATCATTCATAGTAAAATTCTTTATGACATTCAGGCAGATATGGAAATAGCTAAGAAGTAGGGCTCTGAAAAATAATGTTTATATCCAACTACACTCTTTATTCCCATAAACATTTGTGTATATTGGGCCAAACTTCTTAATTTTTTTTTACATATTTTTGTTTAGATGAGTCCCACCTGTCTTAGCAAAACACCTTTCCAGCCTCACCTTGAAATGTTTCCTAAGCGTGTTAATGGATCTCACAATTTTTTTTTCTCTCAATGAGCATTTATAAAGTGCTGAGCTTTATTCTTTGGTGGTGGAAACAGGGAAGGGAGAGAAGTTATATTTCATTTACTTTGGCTGGATTCTCTCTCCTCACCTTACAATAATGGTCATATTTTCCCAATATCTCATTCTCCCCTCATTATCTCATTCTCCCCTTAGGGAGCAATATCTCATTGCTCCCTGAGGCATCTGGTGGGGCCACTGTGATACAGGAAGCTGGACTAGATGGGCCTTTGGCCTGATCCAGCAGGGCTCTGTTTTTATGTTCCCCCATCCTTCCCTTGCCTCAGCTTACTTTGGTACTGAACACGTTTCATTCAACTGCTTGATTTCTGGATATTCCGAACACATGTGCTGTATCGCTAAAACAAATTGTGCATTATTAGGACTACAGTGAATCCTTGATTTAACATACTTCGGAAATGGCAGGCGTTGTCTGTTTCGTCAACACTAGTCCTATATACCGTATTTTTCGGACTATAAGACGCACTTTCCCCCAAAAAAACATGGGGGGAAAAGCGTGCGTCTTATGGTCCGAAGCCTAGGGTTTGGGGGTGCTTCGGGGAGGCCTGCAAGAGGCTCGCGCAGGCCTGCGCGAGCCTCTGCAAGCCCCCCCCCCGATGTTCAGGTCGGCCGAAAATAGTGATTTTCGGCCATTTCTGGAAATGGCCGAAAATTGTTATTTTCGGCCGATCTGAACATCGTAGAGTCCTGCAAGAGGCTCGCGCAGGCCTGCGCGAGCCTCTGCAGGCCTCCCCTATGTTTAGTTCGGCCGAAAATAGCGATTTTCGGCCATTTCCGGAAATGGCCGAAAATCGCTATTTTTGGCTGAACTAAACATCGTAGAGGCTTGCAAGAGGCTCACGCAGGCCTGCGTGAGCCTCTGCAGGCCCCCCGATGTTCAGGTCGGCCGAAAATCGCGATTTCCGGCTGACCTGAACATCGTAGAGGCCTGCAAAGGCTCGCGCAGGCCTCCACGAAGCCCCCACAGGCCTCCCTGAAGCGCCCCCAAGCCCAGGTAAGTAAACTTTTTTGTGTGTATTTTATGCTCCATAGGATGCATGCGTCCTATGGACCGATGCGTCCTATGGAGCGTAAAATACGGTATTTTGCAGGTGTGCATTGTCATAAATGCATTCGAATTTAACTGATTTCTGGCATTAAGGGGAACCCTTCTGCCCCATTAGTTTGTTAATATAGAGGGTTCACTGTACTGACAATTTCATGACATGCCTTGCAACATCTCATAGATGGAAATGGAGATACACTTGTTCATACACTTTTTCTCATACCATATCAGCCAAAAAACACGGAGTCTGAAGGAAGTTCACTTTTCCCTCTCTCTTCATGATAAATAACTGAGTGTATATGATAAATGATTGTACTGCATATTCTTCCTCAGTCTTTCCCTGCATCTACTTCCTTTCCTTGTGTCTCTTTCAGAGTGTGAGCCTTTCAGACAGGGACCTGATTTTACACTCCATGCAATGTGCCATGGATGGAGCTTAACAACAACAACAATAGTTACGGTAATTTACTCCGCAATAGCCTGTCATTCACTAGCTTAAAAGCCAAAATCATTATTGGGTTAATGATATACTTCAGGTTAAGGAAAAAAATTAAATTGTCCTATTGTATGCTATCAGCATTTCAATACATACTTATGCTGTTGCAGTGTGTGAAATGGCATATGTATGCATTTACATCCATGCTCACTAGAATCCAAATGTATCTCTTCCTCCTTCAGAGATTTAACTTCCAGGGCCCTCTCTAGAGGATAACGTTGATCCATGAAGAATGATAATTCTAATAAATGCATGTCAACAGAATTTTAACAAAGTATCATCAAGTGACAAGAAAAAAAATAGGGTCAGTTATTTAGCAAGTCCAGTTATCAGAGAGTAAAGACCATCCCTAGTCAATAAAGAAAGTTGCAGTGTATGTCATAGCATATAATGGCACCAGTATACAGTACTTGTGCTGAATTTATGCTGTGATCATCCTGCACTCAAGTTCATATGGGTCAGCGAGGTTAGCACTAGCAGCTTCACTGAAAAGGTATCTTGAAATTTCATAACAATACACAATCAGGGATCTAGCTGAGAGGAGAACATTGGCAATGGTTAATGCATCCATTCTAAAGAAAGACTGTGTAGAGAAAAAGGACAGCCAAATTCTACTTATGCACATCAGCTAATTTTGTGACAAGCACAAGTTATTCACTGGCTCCTAGGACTACCACTAGGCCTTGTTTTGGGTTCATAAGTAGTTCTCAGCCCAATCAGTAGATGCCTAGCCTAGCAAAAGGAAGTAGTGTCCAGAAGTCTGGATTGAGAGGACTTGCAGGAAGAAGTGCCCTCAGGGTTAATTATGAGAAGTAGTATAGGCAGCATTGTCAAAAGTTCCGAAGCCAGGAGATGTAGACAAGTCCTACAAAGCTTTGATTTTCAGGAAGGGTGTCAAGAGAATTACTGCAAAACATAAACCTCTCATACTACTGGACTAGTGTCTGAATTAGGTGCTTTTCCATTTGACATCTATGTTTGTGTTGTAGTTTAAAGCAATGAGAGCAATGTAGCAATGTAGTTTACAATGTAGCAATGTAGTTTACAGCAATTGTGTTGTAGTTTAAAGCAATTTCCCTTCTCCCAACAGAAGCAGAATGCAGAATACTTCTTTCTTGATTGGCATCTGTGAACACACCTTACTGAAATGATGCCTCCAGTGTTCTATTGAAGTGGACGCATTGAAATAACTACCAACCATAACTTTGAAAACTCAAGGTTTCCCTTGCCTTCCAAATCACAAGCGTACTAAAATCTGACACATCAGGGTTTTCTTTTTCCTTCCAGATTGATGAGCCCTTGTATGGCTTCTCTTCAGCATTCTTGTATGATGTTTGTGACTGTCTGGTAACATTTTTGACTGAAATCTTTTAAGGCCCAATTCTATCCTGAAGATATATCTCCATGTATGCTGGTACCCTGCCAGCATAGAAGCCTGTCCACTGATGGACACACCATGGAAGCTGGTGTAGAAAGAGAGCAGCTTGCACAAACAACCTCACAACATGTATGGCAAGATATTTGATCTCTCTTGTGTTCTCAAAATTCTTATTTCAGGTATCCTGCCCCATGAAGATTCTATCTCACCACTCCAACAGGGGAAGCAAGTACAATGCACCCAACACAGGTAAGCAAGAGAGAGAGAGAGAGAGAGAGAGAGAGAGAGAGAGAGAGAGAGAGAGAGAGAGAGAGAGAGAGAGAGAGAGAGAGAATAGAATTCCATACCACAATGTATTGATGCTGCATCTTCCTCTCATGTCTCTACTCCCCTGCCTGACCACTCAGGATTATCACATGTGTCTCTGCTATCAACGGTGTTGCCTAACCATCTCTTCCTTTTGCAACAGCTAGGAGCAGGGGAGTGTCTGTTCCCTAAATGCCAGGGGCTCCAACCATTGCTGGCCAAACACTCATCTGAATACCTTTTGTTTCTCAGATCTGCCCCCATTGCCACTGAACAGTGGTCCTTTGCAGAGTTCCACTGCAGCCCCCCTCCCAGGAGAGGGGAAGGTACTATTGCCAAGCCACCATGCTCTCAGACCCTACAGAGCACCATTGCATGTACACTGGTGGCATCATGCTCCCTCACAGACACGGAGTATCCATCTCAATCCAGAGAACAGGCGTTGCTGATGCTGTTCACAAGTCCCTGTTACTCTCTCTGTGTTTCACCTTGATCCCCACAGGCAGCTGTCTTACAGTGATGATGTCAGGATACCACTCCATGAATAATAGGCTGTGTCAGTGTTTCCATGGACACTGGGAGTATGATTGGGAAGGGCTGCACAAGTGTTGCTTTGCCAGGACAGGCTTGGCATTTGGTTTTTCTTGTGCCAGCATTGGTGTGCTGTTGATGTGCTGTTGCCAGGATGGGCATAGGATATGATGAACGTTGCGCTGGTGTCTGCAACCTTGGCATGCCATCTGAATAGGACTGGGCTGTTATCATCCTATAGTGTCCTCTAGCTCAGGTTTATAACCATAGCAATGACTGGCTTCCATGATACACAATAGGCTTACCAGATCTCCAGCCGGGACAGAGTGCTAGACCTTTAGGAGAAGGAATGGGTCATTCCGTGTCAAATCAACCAATGAAAAATCCTTGACGTCATGGATTTTGTTCATTTTCGGTACATTTGTAGCTTACCATGAGATGTTTAAAAATTATTTTTTTCAGATTTTTTTGTCCATCCGTTTTTGAGATATTGAATGTTCAAAATTGCCAAAAAAGGCCAAAATCCACTTGTCACCATACATTCAAACGCCAGTTACAGGATAACGATGAATGCTACAGACATGGGACAGGTGTCGTTTTAAAGCTTATGAATAGGGCTTTCATTTGATATACAACATGACAAAATTGTAAATTTTCAAGAAATTCAAAAATATTCAAATAATATTAATTTTGAAATTTTGAAAAATCGAACTTTTTTAAAATTTTCAAAAAAATCACACTTAAAGGTATATGTCTTGTAGTCAATCAGTCAAAATTTCAAGATGGTATCTCAATGGTATCATACAAAAATTAAATTTTCTTGTTGGCAGTGACCAGGAATTAAACCCCTCAAGTCCATTTTTCTACAGTTTACATTGATAAAATTAGGTGGTAAACTGAAATAAGTCCAAAAATTTATAACAGGACTTATAGAGATAGATTTATAGAGCATGAATTCACTTTCTATTCTTTTACAGGATCAGCTTTTTGGTAAAACTATCAAAATCATGAGCTTTTTACTTCTGTTCGTAGTTTTAAAATTTTCCTTTAGTTGCTGAATAATTTCTGAATCAGCACAGTGACATTTTTCCTCATCTAAATCATCTTCAGAAGTAAAAAAAGTTTCTTCTTGAGTTTCTTCTTGACTCACCAAGGGAGATCAAAGAGGCATTTAAGTGGCTTAAAGCTGTATCAGGGTCCAAATACTCAAACTCCTTTATATGACTAAGACCAGGAATCTCATAATTCTCAGGAGGAATTTTCTTTTCAAGTATATTGTTTTCCATCTGGCAAGGCTTCTGTTCATGTGTGGTTTGATTTCACTATTTAGTGAAACCATCCAATCAGTTACATTCCTCAAGTCTTTACTAACCCAGTGCCCCCCTTTTTTTAAAAGGGCTGCAACAGTTTTTTGACCACTTATTCTCCTCCATATTTCAAATCATGTAATTATCAAACAGTTAATGAATTAAACTTAATAAAGACTAATAAAGCAGCTTCACAACAAAAATGTCCTAGAAACCTCCACTAAAAACACACTGTCCAAACCCACTTAAATGCCTCTTTGACCTCCCTTGGTGAGTCTCCGGTGTGCAAGAAGAAAGTATCTAAAGTGCAAAGAAAAGATGGGGAAGATTAAAAGGACCTACAAAGAATTTTTTTTTACTTCTTTTTTTTTTTTACTTTTTTTTTTAAACCACACAGAATTTTAGTAAAAATTTTTTTTACTAAACGGAAAGATTAAGAGAAGGAGATGTTAAAAAGAAATTAGATTGGTGGCAACCATTTTATGATTGGTTGAAAAGATAAAATAAAATATTAGATTATTAGTAGATGTAAGGAGGTAAAAGATAGTGGGGTTGGAATATGTATGAAGCTAATTTTATTTAGCATAACTGAAGAGTGTGAATAGTCATTTTAATGTAGTTCGACGTCCGTTAGTTATTTTTTCCATTTGTTTCATGTTGGTTACCCTTGTTGCCCTATGATTTCCCTTACCCTATTATCCCTGTAGTTTCTGTGTTAATAAATATTATTTGAATATTTTTGAATTTCTTGAAAATTTACAATTTTGTCATGTTGTATATCAAATGAAAGCCCTATTCATAAGCTTTAAAACGACACCTGTCCCATGTCTGTAGCATTCATCGTTATCCTGTAACTGGCGTTTGAATGTATGGTGACAAGTGGATTTTGGCCTTTTTTGGCAATTTTGAACATTCAATATCTCAAAAACGGATGGACAAAAAAATCTGAAAAAAATAATTTTTAAACATCTCATGGTAAGCTACAAATGTACCGAAAATGAGCAAAATCCGTGACATCAAGTTCCAAAATGTATTTTTTATTGGTTGATTTGACACGGAATGACCCGAATGTGGGCAGGTGTAGCTTGTTCAACCTTAGAGCACAATCCTAGGCATGTCTACTCAGAAGCAAGCCCCATTGTGTTCAGTGGGGCTTGCTTCTGAGTAGACATCCCTAGGATTGTGCTCTAGGACTTAACAAGCTACACCTGCCCACATTCCTTCTCCTAAAGGTCTAGCACTCTGTCCCGGTTGGAGATCTGGTAAGCCTAATACACAAGCAAGCATGGATACAGAGCAACAGATCTACCATGGTAGTGGACTGTCTAACTAGTACAAATACTTGAAGCACAAATACTACATTTTGTTACAAACCTTATGATGCAATCTATGTAGTCCAACTGCAAGTTTCACCAGAATAGAAAGAGGGCACTGGAGTCCTCTGTTAACATCTGTGCAGCTGTACTGTCTTGCAACAGCCAAGAGAATATATGAAAAACCTTCGCTCTCATTCTTTTGTGCAGAGTTGCTTCTACCTTCTGACTTCACACAAGGCTTCACACAAGATGGGATTTCTTACAACTTTTGCAGGAAATGACATAATTAGCAGAGCACATGTAATGAATGAATATGTGTCTATTTTGCTGCTGCAAGTGCTTTCCATGTACAGAATATTTCCTAATAGTGTAATGCAGTTCTTAATGGAAAGAATTTGGAAACAGATTAAAGAGGCCACTCATTTCAATTCCACTGATAATGTGGTACCACCTTGGAATGTTTTTTCTGAAGCCTGTTATTTTCATCAAAAACAGCTGGTTTGTGGCCTCAAATGGAGACCAGACTGATTTGCTATAGATTTTGCAGTCCCATAAATAAAAGGAGACCAGAATGCTCTTGCTAGAGTTGGACATCTTGCAGGGTAAAAGTAATAACAAATAACTGGATATTCTGTGACTTTATAATGATGTAAAGCAATTCATCCTACAAGAAGCTCTGTGGGAGAAAAGATGGTTCCCCCCTAATGTTTACTTTAAAAACAAGACACAAATTTTTGTTTTACTTTTGTTAGGAGAAAATATGCAAGCTTAATCAGAATCACATCACTGACTGAATCTTGAGGCTGCAGAAGAATGGTGCTTAACCACACAGAAAACAGCTAAATTAACTAACATACAAATGCTACACTGTACTTTCTTTAAGTAGACAGTGCATTAATTATGAGTTGTTCACATGCTGCCGACAGCAATGTGCTTGGGAACCTCAGCTTGGTATTTGGGCCTGGTAAGGTAGTTGGAATATTATTGGTAGAAAATATTCTACTGGGTTATAGTCTGAATGGGTATTTCTGAATGCTAGACAGAGGATGGTATGATCAGCTTTGCAATGATTGGGTTTATGGACAAACGCCTGGAAGACAGAACTGTCTGTGGCTATTAGACATGTTCGCCAGAAATGGAATAGCTTTCCTATTCAGAGGCAGAATATGTCTGATTACCAGATGTTTGGAACAAACAATTGTGGGCGACTATTTTTGCTCTATTTTGCTTGTGAGTTTCCCAGGGGCATTTGTTGCTGTTGGAGAGAGAAAAGTAGCTAGTAGTTTGAGCTTTGCTTTGCCCCCATGGGGAAATCCATGCATTTGTACATTCTTGGCCAATGCAGCATCCAAAGCAGCTCTCAGAGCTCACTACTGGAATATCTAAAGCCATACTCAGAAAAATGTTGGACTCCTTCACTTTCCCAGGAAGTAAGAGAAAACTCAAGGTTACCTGTAAGGTCTGACTACTTTATATAGTGCTGCCTGGAACTGGCTCAGCTCACTGCTGTCGAATTGAGTTTCCTCACTTCCAGTGTAAAATGAAGTTAACAATGAAATATTGAATATGTTCCCTGAGGTCACCATGTTGAACTGAAGATGAACTTCTGTACCAGACAAATTTTCATGACTGTAGGAGACTGACGAATTATACTGACAGAATTGGATTTGAGGATTCAAAGTGCAAAAACAAAGCTTGTGCCCTAAGTCCCAAAGAGCAAGTGGGCTGCAGTTGCAAGTAACTGGAGTCTCAAGACAGAAATGTTAAGCTTTTACACAAATGGCTGGATTGTGTGGTCTCCTATGAGGGCTGTCAAACATACACAACTTTGATTCTTCCAGAAATTTCAGCACAGCTGCTTCTCCCCCCAGACGCATTAGTGTTTTTCTTATTATTAGGTACTTTATCTATGGAGCATGTCCTGCTCTCAGTAATGGTCCAGATGTTAGCATCTTCCTTCCAAAAAATGCTGAGCACTTTTGCTCCGTGGAGGAGAGCCAAAGAGACTTTTGTTCTGGCCCTGCTTTTTCGTATTGAGATGAGTGGCCACAAAGCAGCTCTTGAAACATAATTGTACTCAAGCACACTCTTAAAGGGTTCCTTCTTTATAGGGTTCCTTAGAGCCTGCTGGATTATACATGTTTTGCTTTTACTTGGGAATGCCCAGCAATCACTCACAAGCAACCCTGGTACAAACAGAAGCCCTAGCTTAAATTTGCTTAACCTCCATTGAAAGAAAGAATAAGATGGAGCTCTTAAAGAGAAACACTTGGGAGCATGGGTTGGGCAATACGTTTCAGGCTGGAAACAGATGTGTGTACAGTCAGTATAACAGATTTATTTATTTATTTATTTATTTATTTATTTATACCCCACCTTATCCTATGCCGAAGGCAAATGCCCAAGGCGGCTTACAACAAAAATTAAAATACATAATTTAAAATAATACATAAAATAAGTTTAAACAATACCTAACTAAATTTAAAAACAATAAAATCCACGGGGGGGGGGACAGTATGGAGCAGAGCAGCAGCATGGCAGAGCATCTTGAGACACAGGAGGCAGACCACAACCCATCACCCAAACGCTAGATGAAACAAAAACGTTTTGAGTCCTCGCTGAAAAGACATGAGGGAGGGGGTGGTTCTCTGATCCCCTGGCAGGGAGTTCCACAGTTGTGGCGCCACAGCAGAGAAGGCTCACCCACGTGTTGCCACTCCCCTAACGTGCGATAGAGGTGGAACCCGCAGGAGAGCCCCCTCAGATGACCTAAGAGAGCGGGCCGGAATGTATGGGAGAAGGCGGTCCCTCAAATATCCTGGACCCAAACCGTGCTTTAAAGGTCATTACCAGCACGTTGAATTGGGCTCGGAAACGAATGGGCAGCCAGTGCAGCCGCTGAAGGAGCGGTTCAACGGAGTCAAACCGCCTACCTCCAGAGACCACCCTGGCCGCCGCATTCTGCACTAATTGCAGCTTCCGAACCATCTTCAAGGGCAGCCCCACATAGAGCGTGTTACAGTAATCCAGTCTTGAAGTCACTAAGGCGTGGACCACCGTGGTCAGGTCCAATCGACTCAAGTACGGCCGCAGCTGGTGCACCAGCCGAAGCTAGGCAAACGCACCCCTGGCCACAGCCGCCACCTGGCTTTCCAGGGAGAGCTGTGAATCCAGAAGTACTCCCAAACTGCACACCCATTCCTGCAGGGGGAGTGCAACCTCATTCAGAACAAGCAGGTGACTCAGAAGGCAGGTGACTCAGAATGATATAGAGAAGGGTTTGTGTGTATAAATCAGATACATTTCCGCAGTACAACTCCAATTTTTACTGAGCAATCTACAACAAAATGCTAAAGTCACCGTCAAAATAGCATTTGGTAAAGTTGCATAGCTCTGTGGTAGCACATATGCTTTGCCTGCAGAAAATTCCAGTTCAATCCCTGGGACCTTCAACAAAAGGGATCTGGTAGCAACTGATGAGAAAGACCTCTGTCTTAGATGCTAGAGAGCCAATGCCAGAGTAGACAATGCTGGATTAGAGCAGAGGTGTCAAACTCATTTCATACAGTGGGCCAAATAACATTCACGGCACCTGCTGAGGGCCAGAAGTGATGTCATTAAGCAGGAAGTGATGTCTCTAAGCAGGTGCTGACCAGAAATAAGCACTTTTTTCTCTCATTTATGAGTTCCAAGTGACAGAAGAGAAAAATATGTAAATCTTGATCATCTTTTCAAGATATAAGAGAGTCACGTGGGCTGCCCCTTCAGCAGTGCTGCCTCTGCCAAGGCATCACTTTGCAGCTCAGCAGCTAAGAGGTGCTGTGCAAAGTGACACTTCGGCAGTAGCGGCTTCTCCCTTTCTCACTCTTCTTGGTCTGCCTCTTCCCCCATACAGTTCCTTGCCTTCTGAAACCTCCTTTCATTTCTCCCTCCCAGCACCTCAGCAGCACTGCTGAAAAGGTGGCCTGCATGATAATAGAGCTCTCCCAGTGCCGCCCTTTCAGCAGTGCTACTGATGAACGTTGGGAAAGGGGGGGGAGCAGAGCAGTCAGCAAATGCACCCCTTCCCTATGGTAAATTATACCACACGGCTAGTTGCTATCTATATAAAACATGTACACCAAAGATTTCTTTAACAATAAGAATGGGAAGCTCTAGCTTGTGTTGGAGCCACTGAATAAGGACAAGGTGGTGGTGGTGGTGGTGGTGGTGGTGGTGGTGGTGTGTGTGTGTGTGTGTGTGTGTGTGTGTGTGTGTGTGAGAGAGAGAGAGAGAGAGAGAGAGAGAGAGAGAGAGAGAGAGAGAGAGATTAGAGACTGCTAGTGTACAATTGTGTATGGTTGTATCCAAAGAACGTTAGTCATGACAAAGGTAAGGGTAAAGGTGACCCCTGACAATTAAGTCCAGTCGTGTCCGACTCTAGGGTGTGGTGCTCATCTCCATTTCAAAGCCGAAGAGCCAGCGTTGACCAAAGACGCCTCCGTGGTCATGTGGCCGGCATGACTCTCCTTGCCGCAGCGCGTAGCATGCAGCTGGAACACGGAGCGCTGTTTACCTTCCCGCAAGCGGTACCTATTTATCTACTCACATTGACATGCTTTGGAACTGCTAGGTTGGAAGGAGCTAGCCAAGCAACGAGCGCTCACCCCGTCGCGGGAATCGAACTGCCGACCTTTCGATCGACAGCTTATGGTTCAGCGGTTTAATGTAGTTCCTAGTAATTTGGATATAATTTAAATCTATTTTACACACACAGATGCGGTGTGTGTAAAACAATCCCTAATCTGCTTTTTATCCTCTCAGCAACCCTGCTAGGAAGGCTAGGATAAGAGATCGCTGAATGGGGCTTTGACGCTGGTCTCCAAAGTTAACATTGTAACTGTTACACTACAATGGTTTTGAATATTGATTGCAGCCATAAGTCAGATTCCCTTCTTGTTGACTGAAGATGTTTGACATTTTTCAGTAGTGGACATGTGCCTTGAAACAAGTTATTTCTAGAATTAATTTAGTCAGGAGTGTTTTTGAAGGAAATTGTTACTAGTTTTGTCAGAACAAAAGTTTGATTGTGCCGCGTGATGGTGTTGCATTGCACTTGAGCAGACTGAGAAGTCTATTCCTTGCAATAAATTCTCAGACTGGAATGTCATAAGAGGATTGTTGAGAGAGAGAGAGAGAGAGAGAGAGAGAGAGAGAGAGAGAGAGAGAGAGAGAGAGAGAGAGAGAGAGAGAGCGCCCTCAGCGTTTGCTTATAAAACCATGATTTGTTTTGAGAGAGAGTGTATGAAAAATGAAGACTTAGTTCAAGGCTGTTTTATCTTCCATCCCAGAAAGGGGTTTATGTGAATTATGAGAAAAGTGTCATAAAAAACTGCAGTAACCAGCATGGGACTTTAGAATGCCTGCTTCTTAACCACAACACTTGTTCATTTGTCAACAAACTACCAACAATAAAGATTGCTGAAATAAACAGAAAACTCCAAATTGCTTGTGCTAACAAGGGTTGCATACTGGGAGATTGTCCTGTTAGGATGACCATTATGTGATGTCCAGGTGGGTTTATTGACTGGAAAACAAAATCCTTGTTTGTTTTGTTTCCAAACTTCCATTCACCCATCCCACCTGCCAAGGTAAAACCTATCATCAGGGACCCGTCCAGGTAAGAGGAAGCCCATGGAGGACAGCTTGCAGAGAATGTTTTCCTTGTAGGTTCCAAGAACAGGATACTCAACTCAGGCTCCCAGACCCTAGTAGCTCCTGCCCCCCCCCCCCAAGTCAGCATTCCTCAGAAACAGGTAGGCTTATAAACAACTTCAATTTATTAAGAACAGCTCACAGGGACATAAAAAGCTGCAAGGGAAGAGAGCTGAAGCAATTTCCTTTTACAGACTCGCTATCTAGTACAGAATTAAAACAAAGCCAAGAGGTCCACCCAATAGGACTGAACAACCCTAGGCACATATGGGGGGGGGGGGGGAAGAGATGTACATCATTCCATTACAAACCATTTATACAAACGTGTATTTAATATATCACCCCAAGTACCTGTGCAAACCTGGAGCAGATCCTGGATGGAATGACAATTGCCATAGAATAAATTAGAGCAGCTAGTCTCCGGCAGGGAGTCTAACTACTTGAGAACTAGGTCACACAATCATTGTGCTGCTGCCTGAAAAGGGAAAACATGGAGCAGCCTTGCCTTATTTGCTTTTTGTTTTGTTGGATTGATTTTTATCCCACTTTTTCCCCCAAGGGCATCCAAAGCAGCTCACAATAATATTAAAAATACAGACTAAATCAAACTGTAAAATGCGAAATAAATCTTAAAATATATAAATGCTAAAAATATAAAAACGTTTAAAAAAACAGCCAGCGGAAGTCATAGCACATAAAATATCATAATTGATAATATAATAAAAGCACCAATAAAACCCGCAGGCACCAGGCATTACAGGCTACAGTCCAGAAGGCTTGCTGGAAAAGGGATATTTTTAGACCCCACCTGAAGGCTTCTAAAGAAGGAGCTGTTCTTAAACCAAAGGGGAGGGAATTCCATAGTGTAGTAGGTGACACTATGGAGATTTATTATTTTATTTATTTAAAGAATTTCTACCCCGCCTTTCTCCCAACAAGGGCAATCAAGGCAGCTTACAGATAAAAACGTTAAAATACATATATGCATTAAAAATGATTAAAAACAAGTAATTAAAACAATTAAAACAAACAGCCCCAGTGAGTCACCTATATTTACATTTGTTAAAAGCCCTATTTGTTGAGATGGCCCTATTTTGAGCCGCCGCCACCCCCCTCTTACCTCTGTAACAGCGCAATCCTAACCAACTTTCCAGGGCCGATTCCAGCTGTGCCAATGGGGCGCACGCTGCATTCTGCGGTGGAGGGGCAGTCATGGAGGCCTCCTCAAGGTAAGGGAACATTTGTTCCTTTACCTCGGGGCTGCATTGCGGTTGCACATCAGCGCTGGAAAGTTGGTTAGGATTGCGCTGTAAGTGACGGTACATCTAAAAGGGCCATCCACCAGAGAGGATGTGCTGGATTATACCTTGGGACAAGGCTGTCTCCCAAATATGCTGGCTCCAAGCTGTATAGGGCTTTAAAGGTCAAAAGCAGCACCTTGATTGGGCCTAGAAGCAAACCAGTAGCCAGTGCAGCCGCTGAAGCTGCGACCTGACAGAGTGAAAACTGCCAACCTCCAACAACCACCTGAGCAGCCACATTCTGCACTAGCTGCAACTCAGCCCCATCTGCAAAACAAGGATAACAGTACTGATACTTTACTGAGGTTTGGGCTCCTGTATGCTTGTTTTTCACCTTCCAGCGCTAGAAGCTCTGGAGAGCTGGGTTTTTTTTCTAATTCTAGAATGCTCAGGTCACGTATTTCTTTAAGCTTCTAGCACGCTCAACACTAGCACACTGCAAGCTCCAAGCTAGAAAAGATGGCAGCCTCATGCACCAATAGGAAGGCTGTTTGGCTGCAAAGGAGCTTGGGAGATTATGAAGGCTGAGATTACAAGGGACAAAATAAGAGTGATATTTTCAACGGAGGCATATGTCTACCAGGATTCATTTAAAACAGCTAAGGTGGCTTGCAGCAACACTTCCTCATCTTCAGATTCTCATCAGGTCTTGTAAATAAATATTTAATGCCACTAAAACACCTTGAACTACAGTAATTCACCATTTTCTTGTTTTTAAAATGAGCTGCGCTAGACCATGCTAGAGGCATGCTAGAAACGTCACTTCCTCCTATTTGCTGTGAGAAAAACAAACGCAGCTTATATAAGTAAGGCTGTTGAACTTTCTAAAGCACTATAAAATATATAGTAATAGTAGTAGCTGCTACTCATAAGTAATGGCATGCCAGAAATTTCTCAGTTCTGGTGCAGACAATGACTAATTGACACAGTGCATTTTTTTTCAAATTCTACACATAAATATGTAGTGTTAATGCAACAGACACATGTTTACACATGAAAATATCTACAGATAAGCGGACTCATCAGATTGCTGTGCTTACAGCCCAATCCTATTCTTTTCCCCGCCATAGCACACAGCTGTGCCAAAACAGACTGTGGTGCATGCTATGGTGGAGGGGGGCAGTTGGGAGTTTTGGGAGAGGTAAGGGAAAACATTTTCCCTTACCCCTCCATAAGCACAGCAATTGCCAATGGGTCTCCTTGGACTTGTGCCAGATATAGAGCTGGTGGAATTCCGAGGAGGCAAAGGGACCATGTCAGCTGGCACCGGAGGGGGTAGCATCCAGTGCAAGTTGTTTGTACCAGGTGCCCCCTCCCACTTCTGACACACCCCTGGCCCTCCCGATCCACTTCAATCCTCCCACCCCTGCCTCATTCCAGCTACCCCACCAACTTACCAACATCAGCGGAGCTCTTCTTTGTTGCCACCATGCGCAGGGTCCTCCCCGTTGTCTGTGGTGGTAGCCTAGAAATACATGGCTATGCACACTTCCGGATCAGCTGCCGGAGCACTAGTTATGTCAGTGCCAGTGCCACACAGGATTGGGCCATTAATTACAGTTCCCTGTTGGGTGCAAACTCAGTGGCAAACCTGACTTTTCCTCTGCATGTGTAAAATCACCCCACTTATATTGTCAAATTAGACAATCAAAAGTACAGGGTTGGGAGGGGGCAGTTGTAGAGGAGAAGGCACAGAACAGGACAGATTCTACTGTGGCTATTTAGGAAATATGCATCTGAATCCTATACAGGTCTACTTAGAAGTAAGTCTCACTGAGTTCAAAGGAATGTACTCCCAGGTGAGCATGCAACGGATTGCAGCCACATACTAGCAGTGTTTGCACATGGTTGTACTTACTGCAAAACTGCACATGGTTGTACTTACTGAAACAGCCTAGACTCACTTGTACAATGATCCACCCAAGGGATTCTGCCATCTCACTCTCTACACTTAACTGTTCTGACCTGAATTTTTTCCTCTCCTGCTCATTTCCTGATTAGAATGCGAGACCTGTATACCTCCACTTTCCCAGCAGGGCACCTGGGGATATCCAATTCACAACCATTGTACCACTAAATTGCTATACATGAATGTTAGCGATCTCTGTTTACATTAATAAGCATTCTGTTAATATTGGATTGCTCAACCTACTTACTATTCAGTCAGGTAAGATGTTTAGATCGTCTCATACAAATGTTTGTATTCTGGGAGATGTAAAAAAAACAATGATTTGAAATTTCTATTGTGATGACCTCTGAGAATTTGAGTTATATGAAGAAAGATGGGTTAAACCATGTGGCCAAGGCAAAGAACTCTCCTTTTTCTTGTCTGGGGAAAAAATAACTTAAGAATACTGACAACATAGGAAGTTGACCTGATTGCTTTTGAAAAGAAGAGGCTTTGGTGCAATGAATGAACACTGTCAACAAGCCACTGGTATATGTACACGGTGCAATTTAATTTGTTTTTAAATATATGTTAGACCAAACTGCTTTATGGACTTATGGCCCAATCCTATCCTAACGCATTGGTGTTCCAGTCCAGCACAGCTAGCTGTTGCAAAACTGCCGTAAAGCAGTTTGTGATGGCATGCCAGAAAGCTTCCTGTCAGTGCAAGGAGCAGCACCCACTGGAGCAGGTAAGGTTCACTCCAAGTTGTGCAGGAGAGGGGGGAGGGCGTGAAAAGGGCGGGGCAGGGTGGAATGGGGCGGGGCAGGGTGACAACGGGGGCAGGGTGTGGGAGGAACGGGCCCAGGAGGGGTCGTGACCAGCGTGCACTGTATCCTATCCCCTTCCTGGGCCTGATCTGCTGACACAGGTACATGTGGACTTGCACCAGCCCTTTGGCTGGCGCAGGTCCAAGTAGACCCATTGCATGGGCTGGGGCTTTCCCCAGGGCAAGGGGACAAATGTCCCCTCACCTCGAGGAGACCTCCCACCTGCTAAATTCCCCCGCAGGAAACAGTGTAGCCCACGCTGTTGCCACTGCATCGGTACAGGGAAACTTAGGTAGGATCGGGCTGCCCATCAGGAATATTAAGGCTCTAGCATAGAAAAAGAACTAATATCAAGACTGGTTAAGAGTGCTGGAAAAAACAGAGAGCAATGTTGAGGGGGGGGGGAGGGCAGAGAAGGAAGGTATTACAGCTGTGGAATATGATAGGACAGGGGCACCAGCTCCTCAGAGTCTGAAAGCCAAGAGGGAATCTTTGTCAAAGTTAAATCTGATCAAGAATGCTTCACTCCTGCTTTCTCATGTGAGAAGGGAAAGGCTATGTGGATAATTCCTAGGGGGAAATCATAGAGCTCAAAGAGGAGACCTTTCAACTTGCTTTGCTTGTTGAGATAAACATTTTTCTTTGCGTGAGTCCAACTTCTATTCATTACTTCTTGCGAGTTAACCCCTAGCAGTCATCAGTGTGCCATTGCATCTCCACTATCTCTGTGGGTAGAAACTACAGGTTTTGTTTGGCTTCCAGCACTCCATTTTTCAATCCAGGAAACCTTGCATGGTTTGAAGTCTAGATGGTAGTTTGAAAATCCTTCCATTTACTGGAATGTATGAATAGTCATTAAAAAATCACCTTAATTTCATGCGATGGTCATGAATCCTATTTGCTAAAATCCAATTGAATACGTTAGGAGGTCAAGAGTGAATCAAAGTTCAAGGACATTTCAGTATCCATGTCCCTAGCCCACATGGGGGCCACTTTAAATTGCTCCACATGTGTGCCACAACGTATCGCCATTCCAAAGAGGCAATTTTCTCCATCACATCACCTACCACCTTTCCCATCCCAAAAGTCTGAAAAAGCAGAAATAGATGATCACTCAAGCTGTATGGACCACTGTACATGAATGGCTCATCCTGCGATTTAAAGTGGCCTCCATTTAGTGTTCATTTAGTGTGTACCAACAGAGCCTTAGTTTGGAGTCAGGCACTAGAGGAAGGTCCACAGCTCTGTAGTAGTATGTGTGCATTTGCATGCAGAAGGTCCAGTCTCCTTAAAAATGGATCTCAAGTTGCAGGGCTGGAAGCACCCTTTCTCTGCCTGAATGGAGAGCCAAACTACACATCACATTTCAGCCCATTATGAGGATTGATGGGCCTGGTTTTTGTTTGTTTTTTACTCAGCAAATAGCAGCAACAGGGCCCCTTGATACAGATTGGGACCACAGTATTATTTATTTATTTATTTAAAGAATTTGTATCCCGCCTTTCTCCCGGCAAGGGCACTCAAGGCGGCTTACAACATTAAAATAACATATACATTAAAATAATTGACAGATAATTAAAACAATTAAAACAAGCAAACCCAGTGGGTCACCTACATTTACATTTGTTAAAAGCCGTGTTCAGAGCCCTAGTGATTGGCAGGTGGCCAGAAGCCTTGGGAGCACTGCTTGTTTACCCCTTATCTGCATGGGAACAGTGATAGTGCAACTTCTCCCAATTAACATCCCACACCTGCGCTGGACATCACGTGCTTCTTCGAATTGGGAGGGGGAGCGAGGAGTTGATCTCATCTTCGAGAACTTTCCCTATGTGTCACCCTCTGATTGGTCTGTTCCCCTATGCTAATCATCTGACCCCAAAAGTCTATTTAAACTACTCTGTAGGAAACCATTTTGAGTTCTCTTTTCATTCTCTAACTTGACTTTGTTGGAGACAGTTCTTCCCTGTCTACTACTCCTATAGCCTGGCTTTAGCCCTCCGTCATCGGGCGGGTCAACCCTGGACCATCCTTGCTGGGATGGCTGAAAATCCTTTCTCATCTTGGTGAGTGCTAGGGACATCCTTTATTATTTTGTGCTGTATTTCTGTATCTGGATGTTATGCCTTTTCTGTAGCAGCAATTGCTGCCTGTACCTTTTAAGTATCTTACTATGCTTTTGCGTAGCCTAAACAAATAAACACCTATCTATTTTACCTGAGAGTGTTTCTTTGGAACCAAGGAGTCTAAGTCCTGGAAGCCTTTGAGCTTCGTCACGTACTACCTGTGTTTGCACGTTGTATCCCTGGCTACCTTGTTCAGGCAGTCCAGTGGACCAACGGTTCACTCTGTACCCCTTTTCAGTAGCCTGGAGCTGAAAGGGTTAGGAGGCATTCCTGGCTGGTGGCAGTTTCTACCAAGTTACTATTCCCTTGTTCAGGGGTAGTTGTTCTATTTCTCCTTGTCCAGGAGTGGATTCAGACACCCATATAGGGCCAAAGTCCCTCAGTGCTAAGGTTGCGTGGCCTTGTCTTGTGCCGGACCTGAAGCTTGGGGGGCTCAACCCTATATGACATACAGTGTTCAGTATAGCAGCATAGGGCTTTAACTCTTTGCCCTTGCCATGGTCCTGATCTGGATTGGGCTACTCATAATTGCTCCTTGCCTCAGAAGGAGCAAAGCTCCCATTGGCGAAGAGCCACCACCAGGGGCTTCTGATCAAGACTGGGATTGTGGTAGAGGAAAAGAATTAAAGCACTTTCTCCCATGAATTCCTCTATGAGTAAAAAGCAAGTCATCATCCTAATAATGGGATTAATGGTATGTGCACTGCCTTACAGTGCAACCCTATACATATATAGAGGCTCAACAGGCACCTGATGGAGATGCTCTAGGAGGATTTCCTGCTACAGGCAGGGGGTTGGACTAGATGATCTTGTGGGTTACTTTCAACCCTATGATTCTATGGACTCAGAAGTAAGTCCCACTGTACTCAATGGAGCTTACTCCCAGGTAATCGTGTATAAGACTGCAGCCTTAGAGAGCCCTTGCCAGTCAGTGTTCACAATGCTGGACTAGATGAACCAATCATGAACTCAGCATAAGGCGGCTTCCTATGTTTGCATGTGCATGTTCTTTTTTAAGGAAGCTGAACGTAGTTTGCAACACTGCTTCATGTGGGGTACCTGCTTCTCTCTCTCTCTTCCCCCCCCCCCAATTTGTATCTAGTTAAACAGGTTCTGCTGATTCTTAAAACACTTTTGCAAAAATCTGCAAAACGTTACTAACTTCTGGAATATTGATTTCATTTTTTTTAGAAAAGGTAGCATAATTGGCACAAAACCAAAGTGGGATGAGCATATACACCTTGAGCACCAAGCTGCCTTTCAAGCTGCTTCCAACTCACTGGGGGGGGGGGGGAAGAAAAAGAAACCCTTTTTCTGTCTCCAGCCTTCATTTAGTCATAACAGTGTCTACAAACAGCTTTATCCCTCTGTCACTAGGAGTCAAGTTAAGACCCTTCTGGAAATGCGTTAACAGTTGTGACTAGCACCTGCGTTTCATGCTCTGCTCTTGTTCCCTTTCACTCTTGTTACATGAATCCATCATACAAATGAAAGCAGAAATTGAATAGCTCCAGGGAGTGAAATCACAGAATCAACTGTTTAATCTTTGAAAAGGAAGGTTGGCTTTTCGTAACAACTGTGGGCAAGATCACTGCAATTTAAGTTTCACTCTTTGCTCTTCTGCAGACTTTGATTTTGCCCAGGTCATATTGGCTGCAAAATACTGTTCAGTCACTACTGGAGTATAAACTAAAACGGAAGGATCCTCTGTGCACAACTCTCCGAGCAACAGTCTGTGGACAATAGCTTTCATCTCTCGGAGTTGCACAGCTTCTCTCCTTGGGATTGTGTGAGTCTGCGCCAGTTTTCCAGTACAACCTCTATACAATAAAAGTATACAATACTTTTGAAGTGGTGGTGATTTGTCCTTGCAGAGACGGTTCAAAATCAGCAGTGTTGATCAGAAGGTGGGCTTTTTAGAACAAAGTTCAAACTAGAATAATAGAACCACAGTGCTCAATGGACCCCATGGAATGATGATGAATGATCAGAATCCATGATGCTCCAGATATTCAAGATCTTCACTTCAGGGTTCAACTTACCTCCCTTCCCTTTGCTCAAGTGCTCTTGACAGTGTAAGAAGAAACCATTTTGCAATTCGAGAGGAGCACAATACTCTCATCTTCAAAACTATAGTATCTTCTTCCCTTCACCAGGATTTGGCAGCTATGTACCCTCCTCTCACCAGGGTCTCCTTGCTTCACTGAGAACACTGTGACTGTGTGTGTGTGTGGGGGGGACGGGACGGGACGGGACGGGACACTGTTCATCCACACATAAAGAACAAGAGCTCAAAAAGTGGACTCTTGTCCCTTGTTGTGATAAATGACTCCCCACCCCACCCCCAAAAAGAAGTGTTGGAAAATGAAGATGATTTTTTTGGTGCTATGGATTTTGCAGCACAATCTTCTGCAAGTTCACTCAGTAGTAAGTCCCACAGTGTTCAATGGGTCTAAAGGCGGAGCCACACCGCACGTGTCTGGCCCATCTCGTTCTGGCACATTTCAAGAGTGTCCGACGTGCCAGAACGTGACAGTGCGAGCCCCAGCCACACTGGGACACAGCTGTGGCTTGCGGGTCCTCTGTGATTGGATACTAGCTGGGCCCCATTGATTGATCGCTGGCGGTGGAGGAGGAGCGGTGGAGAGAGCGTGGGGAATGATCTCTAAAATGGGGGCTGTTCCAAACTGAACTGCTTTGTAAAGTCATGTGTGTGTGTGTGTGTGTGTGTGTGTGTGTGTGTGTGTGTGTGTGTGCGTGCGCGTGCGTGCGTGCGCGCACACATGCGCACATGTGCAGGAGGCAGACTTCCCTTTTTATGGAGGAAAAGTCCATCACAGGTTACAAGCCATGATGGGGATAAGCAACCTCCTGGTCTTAGTAATAGGCTAGCTTTTAATGCCAGATGCAAGGGAGTGGCAACAGGATACAGGTATCTTGTTGTCGTGTGTGCTCCCTGAGGCATCTGGTGGGGCCACTGTGAGATACAGGAAGCTGGACCAGATGGGCCTTTGGTCTGATTCAGCAGGGCTCTTCTTATGGCTCCGGCAAGTGGGCCCACCGCAGTGCAAAATCACAGCTACTCTCCCAAGCATGTCTTCTCTCCCCTTCCCACAACAACCAGGTCTTTTTTGGCGTCTGGGAGGTTTTTCCAGCTCCAGTTCCCACCGCTGTGGCTGGCTGCGAACAAAACTCGGAAGCTGGGCAAGAGAAGGGGTGCGAGAGAGAGAAGAGCAAACTCAGCCCTTGATCCGCCCTCCACTCCTGTCTTTGGTCTTTGCTTTTCGCCACCGCGATGCAGATTGCAATGCTCCAAGGGAAAACATCACGATTGGGTAGAGAATTCAAATCTAGCCCCTGATTGGTTCCCACGTTTGCTCCGCGTCTCGCCCCACAGACCAAAATAATGCCTCTGATTGGCTGAACGGTGGCTGAATGGGCAGAAGTCACCTCGGACTCCACTTGATGCAGGATGGGACGGGACCAGCTGGCAGGCAAATGCCATCGCAAGCAAATAGCACCACACCGGACGCACGCGGACTCGGCTGGACGTGTCACGCCACGCCGCGTGTGGTGTAGATCCAGCTTTACTCCCAAGAAAGTGTTTTTGGAATCGCAGTCTTAGACAATCAAGGCCTTTGAGCATTGTGATTGCATGGACAGAACAAAGTCCACAAACAACACTTTGAACAATTCCACGTTTGCTCTATTGGCTACCCAGAGGGTTCACCTCAAAGAAAATGCAAGTCAAAATGGTTTTAATCCTATACAAAAAAAAGGGATAATACCATGCTTTGAGACTCTGAAAGCAGTATCCAAATATACTTATTCTACCCTTCCAAAGCACAACCTTGATTGCAAAACCCTGACAAATATCTTGTGGCGCTGTTTAACACTAACAAGATGGCTACATTTACCTTCAAACAGCATCTGCAATGAGACCTTTAGTCTCAGCAATGGAATGCCCTTAGACTTTCGAACTGCTACACATGAAGCTGTCTCCTGATTCAGAATGAATTAGCAATGGGATTTCAGCAGTGCCCTTTTTTCTTTTTCTTTTTTGTTAGTGCAAATGAGACTCCTCTACATTGGGCTCCCATGGAAGAATATCACATGCTGTGAAGACTTGCTCAGTTAACCAAGGCTAAAAGGTAGCAAACTTCAAAGTAAAACTTTTATACTGACTGTTGCCTTGGATGCTAAGTAGCTCATAATGAGTTAATGAGATGTTAGAAATTCTGCTTGATGTATATGTTTTCTAAAGGTTCTAATTGCATATACGTTCCTAATTGAAATGGAATCTGCTGTATTATCCAGAAGTCACCGTAAAAATCCAAGGATGGTCTATCTAAACCAGTGTTTCTCAATGTTTTTCTGACCGTAGCCCCCTTCCAACCTTGTTTCCTTCCTGTGGCCCCCTTAGAAAGGTAGCTATTTAAATGTTTTGCTTGTAAATAGAGCGTGTTTTATTATATTTTTTATAATTTATACAAAATACAATAATTAAATAAAAATTTATACTTTAAGTATTTCTCAATCAATGTGACCCTTGTGCTTGTTGACCAGATACAAGCTTTTTTATATCTGGTCCTATTGTTGTGAGGGATAACCGAAGATCACCTCTGTTCATTATGTAAAGGCGATTCCACGTTAGGCTGAGTAAATAATTCACACGACTGAAACCTGATTCTACCAAATACGAAGTAGGAAACACCATGAAAAACAATTTTGCTTTATCCCAAACCTGCAGCCATGCACCTTGAAAAATGAGATGCAGACAGCTTGATGTGCACAGCGGTAGAGTGTGGAAGTGGGAGGGAGAAGGAAGGGGAAGCGACGTTGCCGCCGCAGAGTGTGCTTGGCGATTCATCCACTGGGAAGTACAGTCACTTCTCTGTTTTCTTTTTTCTTCTCTGTTTTCTTTTCTTTTCACGGTCACTTCTCTGTTTTCTTCACTTTTCACTTTTCTCTCTGGCCGCTAATCTTGTGCCGTGGCCCCCTTTTACGTGATTTTCATCTGTGGCCCCCTTAGAATATCCTGGGCCGTCCTGGGGACCATATGGCCCAAGGCTGAGAACCCCTGATCTAAACTACAAATATATGCTGGTGTTATACTTATTGGGAATGGATTCCCACCCAATCCTTCCTAGGGATGGTAGTTTGATGAGGGTGCTGCTGAGAATTCTCACAGAACTGTAGTTCCCTATGGAGAGGCAATGACTATTAAACCAGCTTAAGGCTGTGATGTGATTAAAGAATGATCCAAGAGAATGAAGACAACATTGCACAATGAAACATTTGGGAAAATGCTGCACAGTACATGAGTTTGCCACAAGAGGCAGCTGGATAAACATTTTGTTTCAAGGTCAAACTCACAGTGCAATGCACTGTAAGGATCTGGCAGGCGGCTCAGGGCCGCCCGCCGGATCCTGAGCCCCGGTGGCTATTTTGCCTCTGGGCCGGAGCCTAGGTCTATTCAGGGAAGGGGATTACGCTGTGAATGTGATGTCAAATATGTCATTATATTTTTGTTCTTTTTAAAAAAAAATTGTGACTGCAGAAAGATAGATCTGAAGTAGTATCACAGCGCAGGGAAGAGGGGTTAAACCCTTCCCCCATCTTCTTCCTGATCAAAATTATACCCTCCCACCAAGCTGTTATGTACCCCATTGCTATGGGTGCCAATAGCAGCTTCCCTTACAGAGCAAGAGATACTCTGGTTTCTCTTCAGATCTTACAGAGCAAGTAGCAGCTTGAGGGGGCATTTTCATGAGGAAAATGGGATGTGGAAAAGAGTTGAAACCCTCCACTGTAGTCCTGATCAAGATCACATGCACACATGGTGGATGCTGTTTTCCAAAAAAGAAAGAACTACAATGATGCATTTAATGTCGTGTGCAGTTTGACTACCATGGGGCTGTGAGGTGAAACCTGAGACCCTGTGCGACATTGCAAGGGACTGCTGACCTCCAAAAGAGACACCTTTTCGGACTGAACACTACTTTGTGTGGCAGTCCTAAAAATATTGTGGCTGCCTGAAGCTACTGTTTGGGTGGCAGTCATGCCAGTGTGCATATTAAAAACAACAACCACCTGAAGACCTTGAATTGGTTGGCAATCTCCTCCTTTTTGCTGCAAGCTTGGTGTGTGTAATAGTATCTATGCAGCATAGATAAAAAGCTGTGAGCAATGCGAATGAAAGTCCCATTCTGGAAAACAAACGGAAAGAAAGCAGGAATATAACTGAAACGTAAATGTCACTGAAGTCACTAGTGGGCTGGCGAGTCCGCTCTGAAAGCTCAGTCTTTGTTTCACCTCCCTCTGGCGCTTTCTCCTAGGGGGCTGCTTTAAAACCACATTTCACCTTCCGATAAAGCTTGCCACGTCTGTCTCCATTTGCAAATGTGATTGGACAGAAATGTGTCAGCTTCTCATCTACCAATGCCACCCTGATGCTGTTCTAGTTAAATTAGATGTCATTCTGCCAATCTGTACTGTTTACCTTCCCAACTGGAGGCCAGTTTTTCCTTGGGGAAATAGTTAATGCAACTGACATGCACATCCTGTGTGATTTTTTTTAAAGGGTGTGTGTCAAAAAATAATGGTGCGTTATGAGGAGGAGAAATAAAAATGAGCTGCCGTCAAATGGCGCTCTTGCATTGACACCCTTTTTCAAATTCTGTGCAAAACTGTGCGATGTCTTCATTTTTTTTTTTTTATAATTCTGATATTGTTAAAAGGCTTCTGACAAAATAGAAAGAACCAACCTTTTGGTTGCAGGCTTAGGGCCAAACTACACATTGGCCCTGCATTGTTGAGATGTGTGCTCAAGACCCGAAATGCATCTTTAATGACAGGTAAGCAGCGGGTTAAACCGCTGAACCATAAGCAGTCGATCGAAAGGTCGGCAGTTCGATTCCCGCGACGGGGTGAGCGCTTGTTGCTTGGCCAGCTCCTGCCAACCTAGCAGTTCCAAAGCATGTCAATGCGAGTAGATAAATAGGTACCGCTTGCAGGAAGGTAAACAGCGCTCCGTGTTCCAGCCGCATGCTACGCGCTGCGGCAGGGAGAGTCATGCCGGCCACATGACCACGGAGGCGTCTTCGGACAACGCTGGCTCTTCGGCTTTGAAATGGAGATGAGCACCACACCCTAGAGTCGGACACGACTGGACTTAATTGTCAGGGGATACCTTTACCTTTTTAACTGCAGGTCACCCAATCCAGTTTAGGGCTACGGTATACTATACAGGTAGGAGGGTTAACCATTCCCCCCAAATCATTTTTCCCACTAAAAATTGACAGATAGACAGAAAGGAGAGAGGAGGATTGGGATTACCAGATTTGAAAGTATATTATGCAGCATGTTGTTTTGTGTGGTTGAAAGACTGGGTGTATTTACAAAATAGAAGATTATTGGAGTTAGAAGGCTCTGACTTGAGATTTGGTTGGCATGGGTATTTGTGGTATGATAAAGTGAAAGCGAATTTAGAATTTAAAAATCATTATGTTAGACATGCATTATGGAGAATTTGGAATAGATATAAAATGAGGTTTTATGAGAAAATACCATTATGGGTTGCACCATATGAAGCGCATTTTGGTGGAAGTAGTGTGCCAAAAGAGAAAGGACTACTATACAGAAATTTGTTAAATTTTTCACAAGGAGACTGTACAATGAAGTCAAGAGAAAAATTAATGGAAGAAGACTTTAATTGCCAATGGTTCGTATATGCTCAAATTTTGGAGAGATTTAAAGTGGACAAGAAGGCATATGGATTTGTAGAAGAAGAATCAATATTGGAGGTACAATTAAAATCTGAAGACCAGGTAATCTCAAAAATGTATAAATTGCTTTTGAAGTTTGAGACAGAAGAAGAACAGGTTAAAGAATGTACGATTCATTGGGCGAAAAATGTAGGTCATGTTATTTTAATGGACCAATGGGAACAACTATGGTTAAAACAGTTGAAATTTACGTTAAATGTTAATATTAAAGAAAATATGTATAAAATGATGTATAGATAGTATATAACCCCAAGCAAATTAGCAAAAATGTATGAGAAGGTGACGAATAGATGTTGGAAATGTAAAAACCAAGAAGGAACTTTTTACCATATGTAGTGGACATGCCCCCAAGCAAAGAAGTACTGGACTCAGATTCATAAACAGATTGAGTTGATTTTAAAGATTAAGGTTCAAATGAAACCGGAAACCTTTTTGTTGGGTATGTGGGATGATCATGTAGGCGAAAAATTTCAAACTTTGTTTTTATATATGATAGCTGCGGCAAGAATTTTATATGCACAATATTGGAAGAATTCGGAGATACCTTCGCTGGAAGATTGATGGCTGAAAGTTTTGGATTATGCTGAAATGGATAAACTTACAATTTTAATTAAGGAAAAGTCAGTTAACCTTTTTGTGAATAATTTGAAACCATTTATCGATTTTGTAAGAGAGAGAGAGAGGAACGATGTGATGATATGCAGATTTAATGAATAGAATGTGGGTGTTATTTTGGCTAAGTTGGAAATTATATATAGAAAATAGTGAATAGTATGCTAGTAGGATGTATTGCTTTGTGCTTGCTATAATTTTATGAAATATGTATTGTTTTTATGTTAATATATCAATAAAATATAAATATACACGTGAAAAAAAAATTGACAGATAGCTACTACTATCTGTCCCTGAAGCAACTATTAACATGCTTCTACCAACCTATTCTACCAATATTCTACCAATAGACCATGTTCAAATGGTCTATTGATGTATCCATCCATCTGTTCACCCATTCATCCCTTTAACATTATTCTAATTCATATTTCCAACTCTCAAAAATGCTTAACCTCATCACCTCGATTATACACACTAAACATAGATTAAAACCCAATATTTACTGCAAGGCAGACTAAAAATTCAACAGTGCAACAGGATACTGTGGCTGGCTCTCCATAAATTTACCCAAAGGTCTTTAGTAAATAGTGGGTCTGCATTGTAAACATTTGACGCTCAGGAAGTAGGATAAAAACGCATCCCTTGGAAAATTCACAGCAATGAATTTACAACACTCTCATTCCATATCAAAATGGGGCAAACCACAGGGAAAGCCTTGATCCCAATGGCAGACATTCTAATTTCCTGCATTGAGGACAGGAGATTGCTTGATAATGACCTTGTTCGCCCTCCCATTCCTTACCATCTTTGTGGGGTGGTGTTTCATCTGCTCCCCCCACATGCACCTTTGCTGCCACCTCCAGCCCCACTCTGTCCTGGTCTTTTCAAAGAACAGGAGCGGGGGGGGGGGGAGGAGCGGTGGCAGAGTTGTGCCATCATAGCCGACAAAATGCCGTTCCATGAGAATGGAAAAGAAGGGGTGAGGGCCCACTGGCCAACCTGCACAGCAGCAAAAGTGCCAGAATCTGGAGTGACCCCATGTGCATGCACACAGCAGGGTGTGGCTGATTTTGGCTTCCTTCCTTAGATTTTTTTTTTCTTCCAGTGGCAGCCCCCCATCGCTACTAGGGTTCTGCTCCGGTGGTTCTTTGATCATTGGAAGGTCTTTCAAGGGAAGAAGGGGACCTGCTGCTGAAAGGAAGAGCTGCAAATTTGCCACGTGCACACAGAATATCATGCACAGCATTTTAGATCCTGGTCATCACAGGTGGAAATGAACTTTTTGTGACCTGGAGTGGTGAGATGCTCCCCTTCTGTATATGTTCTCACTGCTTAAAGATTTTAAAACTATAGGGGAGGTTTCTGCATCTGAATCTGAGGTTGGTACCTGTGTTTCAAGTAGTACAGTATTTGCCATTATTTTCAGAAGATGTTATGTGTCTCCAAATGCTATTTAAAAATAATCATTGTAAAGTTTTTATCAGTGTTGCAATTATAATGATCTAGAAACAACTCTCAGATGCATAAAATGTGTTATTTTATTTCTCGTGAAGCGGAGAAGCGTAAAAATGCTGCTAAGCACGCTGCTGTCAGATCTTGATAAGAGAAATACAGGGAAGTTTCAAAAATAATAAGAAGAGCTTATTTAGCTGTGCTTCAGTGCATACAGAAAATTGCAGGCTATTTTTAAATTAACATTTGATAGTTTCCAGCTTATGAAGCAACTTTCGGCTACTAATTCTCTTAATAATAAAACTTGAGGTTGGACTGTGGAATTAACTGGAAGCCCTAATCCTACAAGCAATGAATAGAATTGGTACATTTCCTCAACAGAACTGGTACTGTTTCTGACCTTATTGTGTGAATAGTCCAAGTTTCTCAATCTGAACACATTCAATCATGAGAAAATGCCATTGACTTTAATGGAATAGGCTCATTAAAGTGCTTAGGATAGATTTCAGTTAACCTTGCTCTAAGGGCCATTTCACACAATACATGGCAGTTTTCCATCAAGTGTATGCTGAACAGGTGGCAGCTGCTGAGCCTGGTTTTCTGATGAGTTGACATGTATACACATGTTGACAAATGTGTGTGCCATATTCACACTTTTTTTAGACGTATAATTGAAAAATCATAGGTGCACATCTTTGGGGAGGGGGCATGGCTCAGTGTGAGAGTGCCTGTTTTCCATGCAGAAAGTCCCAGGTTTACTCTCTGGAATCTCCAGGTACGATTAGGAAAGACCCCCGTCTGGTACACTGGGGAGCTGCTGTCAGTCAGCAATGCTGACCGAGATGGACCTTATACGATACAAAATAATTAGCAATGTTTTTACTCACTTTACTCATACATAAACATGCACAGAAATAGTCTGTTGCTTCATTTTTTTATTTCACTCTTCCCTCAAGGAGCTTAGGGCAGCACACATGGTTCTCCCTCTCCCATTTCATCCTCACAATAACCCTGTGAGGTGGGTTAGGCTGAGAATGGGTTACTGGCCCAAGATCACACAATGAGCTTCATGTGTTAGTAGGGATTAGAATCTGTTTCTCTCCAGTCTTAGTACAACATGCTAATCCCTACACCAGCGATGGCCAACCTTTCAACATGAATGCTCCTGACCCTTTAACGGCTGTATAGGTGAGGGCATTTCAGCAGGTGCAGCTGCTTTAGCAGCAGCAGCAGCAATTGCAGCTGCCAAGATTTTGTCTTCTACACAACTCTTAAGAACGCAAAGGCCCTCATGTTGGAAGGTTGGCCACCCCTGCCCTAGTCAATACCAGACAGCCTGACATACTCATTACATGTCTTAGATAAAGCCTACCTTTGAAATGCACAATAGAGCACTGCTGGCAGAATGGGGTAGGTGACAGGCTGATTCCCAAGTCAGTATTAGTGTACCCAGATAGAACTGCCATGGAGGGGAAGGGTATCTGTTCAGGACAAGTAGGTATAACTGTTTTGAACTTAGTTTTTGCATGTGCACTCCTGTCCTTAAAACTACCATACCCCTCCAGAACCATTAGCTTGGGCTACTGTTTTTTAAGGAGGGGATGATAACACTACTGGTCATCTGTCTGTATATGGCCTGTATAGACAGGCTTACCAGATCGTCGCCGGGATGGGAGCAGTCTACCCTTAAGGGGGCGGGGTGTGGGGGGCAGAACGCGTCGCGTTCTGGACCCCCCACCCCGCGCCCCCTTAAGGGTCGCGTTCTGGCCCCCCCACGCCCGCGCCCCCTTAAGGGTAGACCGCTCCCGTCCCCGCGACGATCTGGTAAGCCTGTCTATAGCCTCATGTTCTGGCCCCCCCACGCCCCGCCCCCTTAAGGGTAGACCGCTCCCGTCCCCGCGACGATCTGGTAAGCCTGTGTATAGACATCCCCTCCCTGCAAACAGTGGCGTTCTTATGCTGGGGGAGCAGGTGTGCTGGCACCGAGTGGGCACGGTGCTTCCGGGGGGCGCGGCACCAGAGCCCGGCTGCCGAGCCCCCGGGAAGCAGCGCGCCCAATCGGCATGTCACCGGCTTCCGGAGATGCTTTGCTCCAAAGCCGGGAAGCCCTCCTCCTTGCGACCGCCCAGTTCGGCGGTCGAGGGCTTTTTGAGCCGGCCGAATGCGTCGCAGGCTTTTATTTGGGTTTTCTGCACATGCGCAGAACCTTTCTGAGGGCAAACGGACTGCCCGGGGGGCGGCGGCAGCCGCGCTCTGGCGCGACGGGGCGCTCCAGCCCCTGCCCCCCTGGGCGCCGGAAGGCGTTAAAACGGCACTGCCTGCAAATCACCCTTTCCTGGCTTTTATATTTTATCTTATTTAGCATCATTTTCCCCACCAATCAGCCAAAAAGGTCTCAAGGGACAGATAATGACCTGCATAGAGAATTAAATAGACAGAACATTAACACCACAAGGAAAAGTAGCTACAGAGTGCGGGAGAGTGGCCTTGCCACTGCCACACAGAGGTGATGGGTACAGAGGTGGTCTCAGGGATCAGCCATGGGCCCTGGCAGTTGCCCAGCAATGCCGACCCCTAACTCTGGACCTGCCTCCTTCTTATTCTTTTGATTCTGGTTATTGTAAAAATAAAAGATGATTTTCATCTGAGAAGATTCCTTCTGAGATTTGCTTTTATGGACTAGTATGAGGCATGAAAGGAATCTGAGGGATTCTTCTGCTTTGCCAGCTGCAGGTTTTGATTAAGTGATTCTTTCTCTATGGTATATTTGTTTCAAAGCTTCTCATAAATGGGAAAAGAACAAAGAGTCTTGTAGCACCTGAAAGACTAAGGCTAAAATCATATGCACATTTTCCTGGGAGTAAGTCCTATTAAACACAGTGGGACTAACTTCCAAGTAAGCATGCATGACTCTAGCATAAACTTCAATGAACTGCTAGAGCAGGGGTTCTCAACCCCTTTCTGGCCAAGTACCACCTCCGGCACCACTCCCCTGCTGCGTACCACCAGAAGTGGGCTTTGTTCTTGAGTTGCATCACAACTCCATCTGCTGGGTGTTACTGGTTACTGTATCCATTAGGTCTACTCGGGTTTTCCAACTGTTCAGGCATTTTCCATTGGCCTGCTTGTATTTTTTCTACCCGACTTTCGCCTTCACTTTAATTCCTTTTCCTTTGGACTTTTAATAGTTACATTTTTACTCATTGCCTGCCTCTTGTGATCCATCAAGTGCAGGAGTGGCCAACCTTTCAGCATGAATGCTCCTGGACCTTTAATGGTTGTATAGGTGAGGGCATTTCACAGCAGGTACAGCTGCTTTAGCTAGGCGTACCATAGTCCCAGAATCGAGTGTGGCTTCAGCCTGGAAAAGACACGAGCTGCTCTCAAGAGAGCACCGCAGCAGGCCAATGCAAGCTGCGACTTCCGCGACTTCCGGTAAACAAGACGACCACATTGGCCAGCCGCTGTGCACTCTCGGGAGCGGCTCGTGTCTTTTCTAGGCCGAAGCCACGCTCGATTCCGGGACTATGGTAAGCCTAGCTTTAGCAGCGCCATCAGCAGTTGCAGCTGCCATGATTCTGTCTTCTACACAACTCTTAAGAACACAGGGGCCCTAATGGTGGAAGGTTGGCCAACTCTGCATCAGCACAAGCCCTGTTCCAGCAGTGCAAATGCTGTGCTCCTGTCATGCGCTTTTTCAATCAGACTAGTCATTCCCTAGTGCCTTCTCTTCTGGGAGTCAGGGAAACGATTGTGTTGGAAGAAGACACACTGTAGATTCCATTCATGTGATATGGGGTTTCAGACATGACTAGAGTGGTGCAAGAAAAAGCCACTCTGCTAACACAATGTTGGAAAGGGTTCCAAATGTAGAGAGATAGAAGAAATGGATGGTGTTCTATGAAGTATGTCAGAATCTTCTGTTCAGACAAAGCCAAATATAATATATAGTTGTCATAGGCTGCTTTCACTCTAATTTATGTAGCATGTTGTTGTTGTTGTTCAGTCGTTAAGTCGTGTCTGACCCTTCGTAATCCCATGAACCATATCCCGCCAGGCCTTCCTATCCTCCACTATCTTCCTGAGTGCGCTCATTTTCATGTTCGTTGCATCGGTGATGCTGTCTAACCATTTCATCCTTTGCCTTCCCCTTCTCCTTTTGCCTTCAATCTTTCCCAGCATCAGAGTCTTCTCCAGAGAGTCCTCTCTTCGCATTAGATGGCCAAAATATTTGAGCTTCAGCCTCAGTACCTGTCCTTCCAGGGAACAGTCAGGGTTGATTTCATTTAGGATTGACTGATTTGATCTCCTAGCAGTCCAAGGGACTCTCAGGAGTCTTCTCCAGCACCACAGTTCGAAAGCATCTATTCTTCGGCGCTCAGCCTTCCTTATGGTCCAACTCTCGCAACCATACATTGCTACTGGGAACACCATCGCCCTGACTACACGAACTTTTGTTGGTATGGTGATATCTCTGCTTTTTATTATGCTATCTGAATTTGCCATAGCTTTCCTTCCAAGGAGTAAGCGTGTTTTAATTTCATGGCTGCTGTCTCTGTCTGCAGTGATCTCGGAGCCCAGAAAAGTAAAATCTGTTACTGCTTCCATTTCTGCCCCTTCTATTTGCCAGGAATTGATGGGCCCAGATGCCATGATCTTAGTTTTATTAATGTTGAGTTTCAAGCCAACTTTTGCACTCTCCTCTTTTACTCTCATCAAGAGGCTCTTTAGTTCTTCTTCACTTTCTGCCATTAGGGTGGTATCGTCTGCATATCTGAGGTTGTTGATGTTTCTCCCGGCAATCTTGATTCCGGCTTGCGATTCATTCAGCCCTGCATTTCTCATAATGTACTCTGCATATAAGTTAAATAAGCAGGGTGATAATATACAGCCTTGCCGTACTCCCTTCCCAATTTTGAACCAGCCGGTTGTTCCATGGCTGGTCCGAACTGTTGCTCCTTGACCCGCATACAGGTTTCTCAGGAGACAGGTAAGGTGGTCTGGTACCCTCATCTCTTTAAGAATTTGCCACAGTTTGTTGTGATCCACACAATCAAAGGCTTTTGCGTAGTCAATGAAGCAGAAGTAGGTGTTTTTTTGGAACTCTCGGGCTTTCTCCATGATCCAGCGCATGTTGGCAATTTGATCTCTAGTTCCTCTGCCTCTTCGAAACCCAGCTTGTACGTCCGGTAGTTCTCGGTCCACGTACTGCTGAAGCCTAGCTTGTAGGATTTTGAGCATAACCTTGCTAGCATGTGAAATGAGTGCAATTGTGCAGTAGTTTGAACACTCTTTGGCACTGCCCTTCTTTGGAATTGGAACATAAACTGACCTTTTCCAATCCTTTGGCCACTGCTGAGTTTTCCAAATTTGTTGGCATATTGAGTGCAGCACTTTCACAGTATCATCATTTAGGATTTTAAGTAGCTCAGCTGGGATATTATCATCTCCACTAGCTTTGTCGTTAGTAATGCTACCTAAGGCCCACTTGACTTCACTCTCTAGGATGTCCGGCTCTGGGTCAGTGACCACACCAGCGTGGTCATCAGGAACATTAAGATCTTTCTTGTATAGTTCTTCTGTGTATTCTTGCCATCTCTTCTTAATCTCTTCTGCTTCTGTTAGGTCTCTGCCTTTTTTGTCCTTTATCATGCACATCTTTGCACAAAACGTTCCCTTGATATTTCCAATTTTCTTGAAGAGATCTCTAGTCCTCCCCATTCTGTTGTTTTCCTCGATTTCCTTGCATTGTTCATTTAAGAAGGCCTTCTTATCTCTCCTTGCTATTCTCTGGAAATCTGCATTCAGTTGTTTATATCTTTCCTTTTCACCTTTGCTTTTCGCATTCCTTCTTTCCACAGCTATTTGTAAAGCCTCATCTGACAGCCACTTTGCTTTCTTGCATTTCTTTTTCTTTGGGATGGTTTTAGTTGCTGCCTCCTGTACAATGTTACGAACTTCCGTCCATAGTTCTTCAGGCACTCTGTCTACCAGGTCTAATGCCCTAAATCTATTCTTCACCTCCACTGTATACTCATAAGGGATATGATTTAGGTCATATCTGACTGGTCTAGTGGTGTTCCCTACATTCTTCAGTTTAAGCCTGAATTTTGCAATAAGAAGCTCATGATCTGAGCCACAGTCAGCTCCAGGTCTTGTTTTTACTGACTGTATAGAGCTTCTCCATCTTTGGCTGCAAAGCACATAATCTATCTGGTTTCGGTATTGACCATCTGGTGATGTCCATGTGTAGAGTCGCCTCTTGTGTTGTTGGAAAAGAGCGTTTGCTATGACCAGCGTGTTCTCTTGACAGAACTCCGTTAGCCTTTGCCCTGCTTCATTTTGCGCTCCAAGGCCAAACTTGCCTGTTGTTCCGTTTATTTCTTGATTTCCTACTTTAGCATTCCAGTCTCCTATAATGTAAAGGACATCTTTTTTGGGTGCTAGTTCTAGAAGGTGTTGTAGGTCTTCATAGAACCGGTCAACTTCATCTTCTTCTGCATCAGTGGTTGGGGCATACACTTGGATTACTGTAATGTTGAATGGTTTGCCTTGGATTCGAACTGAAATCATTCTGTCGTTTTTGAGGTTGCACCCCAGTAATGCCTTTCCCACTCTTTTATTGACTATGAGGGCTACTCCATTTCTTCTAAGGGATTCATGCCCGCAGTAGTAGATATGATGGTCACCTGACTTAAATTCGCCCATGCCCGTCCATTTTAATTCGCTGATTCCCAAGATGTCAATGTTCAATCTTATCATCTCATTTTTGACCACATCCAGCTTGCCTTGATTCATAGACTTCACATTCCATGTTCCTAAGCAGTATTGCTCCTTGCAGCACTGGATTTTCCTTTCAACCTCAGACACATCCACAGCTGGACGTCCTATTGGCTTTGGCCCAACCGCTTCATTCTTTCTGGGTCTACTTGGTATAGTCCTCCGCTCTTCCTCAGTAGCATATTGGACACCTTCCGACCTGAGGGGCTCATCTTCCGGCGTCATATCTTTTAGCCTTTTGGTACTGTTCATGGGATTTTCTTGGCAAGGTTACTGGAGTGGGTTGCCATTTCCTTCTCCAGTGGATCACTTTTAGTCATAACTCTCTGCTACGACCTGTCCGTCTTGGGTATCCCTGCACGGCATAGCTCATGGCTTCATTGAGTTACGCAAGCCCCTTCGCCACGACAAGGCAATGATCCATGAAGGAGTTGTATGTTGTAGAAGCATGTTGTAGAGTAGACCAAGGTTAAATATTAGCATATTATGAATCGCCATAACTGTTTAAATGTATTAGACAGGTATTAGTTCGGTCCCCTTGAGGCGCAATCATCTGCAAAAATGGGAAAACTCTCTCCTGCATACACAGAATATGTGTATTATTTGAATATTATTCAAAGCATAATGAAAATAGTAAAATTATGGAATGAATACCCCAAAGTACACTGTGTGTTTGAAAATGAGTAAAAAACAAAAAAACCCTGAATTTACTTCCCATATTTTACAGCTATTTTATTTGAGGGATTTTCTTTGTTTTTATTTTTTTTTAAAGAACTTGTAATGAGTTTCTAGGAAGATAGCTTGGCTTGCAAATGCCTTAGGGATCTTATTAAATTTTGGTAAAAGGACACTAATAAAGCTACAAATAGTTTCCATTAGTGTTTATGGAGAGTAAAACAAAACCCCAACTGTTGGATCTACAACACCCTGAAGAGCTTTACAAACTGCTTTTTTAATTAAAGAAAAAATTGTCAGGGAAAATGGACAATAGTGTCTTTGTCTGAGTAGCTCAGCACTGTCTAACCCCACTGAATAAAACCAGTGTTTACTCTGGTTCAGGTGGGGTTGTTGTGATTTACTTGTTTATGAAGGTTTTACTGCTCCTTATTTTTATATTGTTTCAGTACCTTCCATGCAAAATAGATAACGCTATAGCTCCCTGAGCACCTTATAGAAACTACAGGTTTGTTGTTGTTTTTTGTAACATTAGCCTCTGAATTTCAGCTCTGTTATTGTTGATGTATAAAGGCACTATACTCTTAATAGGTAATCCTATAATCCTGGTGCGCTGGCAGCCCAGTTATTCTGCTGTAATGCCAGGATGGTGTAGTGGTTCGGGAGTTAGACTTAGACCTGGAAGATCAAGGATCAAATCCCCACTCAGCCACAAAGCTTCTTGGGTGGCCTTGGGCCAGTCACTATCTCTTAACTTAACTTGCCTAACCAATCTATCTCTCAGCCTAACAGCCACCACAGGGTTGTTGTGAGGACAAACGTAGGGAAGGAACTATGTACACCACCCTGAGCTCGTTCTTGGAGGAAGGGCGGTATAAAAATGTCAGTAAATAAATAAAATGTAATTGAAATTCTATACACACACAGCACAACAGTTGAGGGGGGGAAAAAAATAACCAAATAACCCAGACTAAAGCAACCTCCCTAGCCACTCCTCCAGGGTCTATGGCATGCAGGTGATCTGTTCATGGCAATGAGGTCATGCTTTTATGATATAACCACACCTTATCACACATGCAGCACACAACCCACACAACACAATGCCACTGTGTACTCTACAGCATGTGGCACATACAGGAAGTGGCCAGAACCTGAGAGTTTCTAGGGCTCCCCAGACTCTGAGGCTTGGGCCACCCTACTTCACCTATGTGCAGCTACACACACTGCTAATAAGCACTCTTTTGACTACACAACAGAGAGAGGGAGAAAGAGAGCTCTCTTGGAGGGAAGGAGGCATGTATAACAGCAACACAAACATCTCCAAGGCAAGGGTTTCCTCATATGAAGGAAAGGACTCTTTTTGCCAAGGAGGAACTAGAACCAGCAAAAAGAGAAGCCACAGCTGTGCACTGTTGGGAGCCATCCCCATTAGCTCACTGCACAGAGCTCTAGGATGGGAGCCAGGTTTGAGCCCAGGCAGATAAAATGTAAGGATTAAGGCCAAGCTCATCTTTTGTAAGACTGGACAGCAACAAGTCTTGTCAGAGGACAAGCAAGCACAACTAAACTTGACTTCTCAGAGCACTGCTATAACCGCACAGCAGCAGGCAGGAAAAAAAAAAACATCACAGAACGTTTGCTATCCCCCAGCTATCAGTGTACTGACCCAGCCACACACAATAGGGCCAAGCACAGTGCTTGAGAAGTCCTAGCACAGTAGATCAGGACAGGCTTCAAACCCTGGGTGTGATCTCCCACCTGAAAGGATGGTGGGTGGGTGGGAATGACTTCCTCACATCAGCACACCTTAGAAAATGTGCAGCATGAGTTAATGAAAGAGTGTGGCCTGGGCCACTTATGGCCTGGGCCACTTATTCTTTTGGTCCATTCCTCTCCTAGCAACCATGTGACCACCACTTTATGCCTCTTCCCCCCCCCCCCACTTGACTATCCTCCTGGTAATTGGTCCAGCAGGCCTATATTGTCCCTACTACTCCCATCCAGCAAACTGACTGCTTCCTTCATCAGGGCAGCAATATATCTATTCTATTTGAGAGTTTGAGGAGACCTGTCCCCTTCCTCTTACTGGAGCCTAAATGAGCAGAGTGGAGAGTTCATTGACCTGACCCTGGTAGCAGAGGAGGCCTGGGCTTCTGGTTCAGAGCTCCACCCTGAGGTAGTCAGCTACAATGAGATTGAACTAAAGTGGTTCAGTGCTGTACTCTCAGTTCTAAAGACACAGTGTGTGATGGATGATATAGCCCCCCTCCAATTACTGTTACCATGCCCCGGTGGATGGGAGAGTCCTCACCCCCACTTGAGGCTGCTCACAGATGTGTGTTGAGTAAGAACCTGGGAACCAACTTCAGCTGTGTATGAAAGAGAGAGAGAGCTCTTGGATTTGCCCCCAAACAAAGCCAGTTTCTTATTGACTCAGCATAGCCATGGAACAACCAAAACATTCGTGAAGTGAAAACCATGTAGTCGATGTGAAAATGAAGTGCGCTAATGAAGGACAACCTGAACGACGGTCTTTTTGAGCGGCTTGAAAATGTATCCTCATATTAAAATATGAACCCAACGATACCAGGCGATGACATCAGCAGTTGTGTCCCACATTTCTCCGCAGTTCCAGGAAGCTCCAAAAGTTGTCCTCGGCTTGGAGCCTTGACCAGATGGAACTTATTTCGCCCTCCGGCTTGTAATAGACCCGTGCAGTCTAATGAGGCTGCACAGCCAAGTAGGCGCTTCGGAATTGCCTGTGTACGTGTTTGCTGTGTGAGGCTCTTCGCAGTTGCAGCACTTCGGACAAAGGGGAATTTGTGCTCCGAACGAGCGAAGTTGTCTAGCGTGGCGTTCGATGTTTGTATGGCGGAGATTATGGTGATAACTCGGACAATAGAAAAGCACTCGAACAACGTGTGCGCTTGAGGAGTGACCAGCAGGAGAGAACTATTCCCTGGTGGGTTTCCTTTCTCCATTGGATTGACAGGAAATATATTTTAATGAGCAACTGCGTGGGGTTTTTTGTTTGTTTTTAAAAAGACACAAAACCTCTGCCCACTATAGAGCCGCTTTCGCGTCGCGTGTCGTTAAGGCAGAAAGCATCCAGCAGCTTGTTCTCAAAAGCTCTTTAAAAACAAAACCCAGCCAGAGCCATGAATCAAACCCAGTCATGTGACGAAGGGGAGGTACGGTGCTGGCGCCCAGCCAGTGGCAGAAGCTGATGGGTGGAACAAACAGGGCATGAAAAGACTAACATGACTAACGGATCTTAGAATTGTGGTTCCTTATTTGGATCTACAGGAATGTAGGCACTGGCAGTTCTGCAGCGCTTCCAACGTTCTGCCTCAGACTGGATCTGTTACTCACAAAGCAGAATCCTGCTGCTTTGGGGGTAGGAAGGATAGGAAAGAACATGGCCTGCGTTTTGAAGGTAAATCTCTATATCTGTTGCTTGAATGGATTGTTTAAAAAAAAGAAAAGAAAGAGCGAGAGCCCCATTTGCTGCTCTGAAGCATGAAGTCACTGTGATCCTAACTGCATCTTAATCGTAATTGTCTTTCCGAGCATTGATTCCCCCTCCCCCCACAAATGGATACCTAGAGATTCTGAAACGTAGCCACGGTTCATCTTTTTTTTTTTCTGCCATTCTTTCCCTGCATTGTCAGAACTGCAGGCTATCAGTGGTTCAGAGAGCGAGAGAGAAAAAAGGGGGACTGTGTGCAGCGGAATAGGCAAGGCAGGAAAGTGAGTGGGCAGCAAGCAGCGTCGGCTTTTCCTCCTTGACTTCTTGTTTAGGCAGAATTCCTTTCTCATCTGATCCCCAGAGAGGGGCGAGCAAGAGGGTTCACCTTTGCACCCGTGCACACTGGAGACATCCCCCCCTCTATTGTTGGGACCAACCGGGGCAGAACTTGTGGTCCTCCTGGAGAGCTTAGCTGTGCAAAAGCCAAAGCCGCCCAAGTTGCTCCCTAAGCACACGCGCACCCCTCCTCAGTATGCAGCCCAGCCCACTTGCTTTGATTCATTTGAGACAGCCCTACGCAATTCAAGACACAACACTGGGGAGCTGGCGCCTGCCTGCAGACCGCAGTGGAACCTTTGCTGCTTCACTCTCTCCTTCAACTCGGCCAGATTTTTAAAAGGTGGCGTGGGGGGGGGGGAAGAGTAGGAGCTTAGCTCTGAAGAAATACTTGAACCAGGTGTGGGAGGAGGCGGAAGTCGGGCAGAGATGAGCCCGTCTGCTTCCGTAGGATGCTGTCGCCAAGCGCCTGTCCCTTCTCTCACAGACCACGCTTTCGGGATGCCTCAGCGAAGGGCTCTGACTGAGTCACCGACGTCCTCGCTTCTTCTTCTGCCCGTTTTTTGCTTGACTTAGAAATGCATGCACAGCTTTTAGCCCTCTTACTTCCAATTCCAAGCAGACCAGTAATCAATCCAAGGGATTCCTGACTCTGGGCTTTTGGTCCAGTCCAGCTCAGCTGTTCACTGAAATACAGTATCTGCAATGTGGGCTGAAGTTCAAAAAAGTTAAAACTCCCTCAGACAAAAAAAAAGTTCAGCAGTAATGTCTGGCTGGCAATGGTATTCCTCTGCTTTGCACAGCTTCACAATATTCTGTTTTCATGGCCATGGGGTAAAGCTGTACCTACCTTGCTGCAATAATGGTAAATATGCCTAGAAGGCTGTCTGCTTATGGCAAATAATAACAACACTTCAAGATCAGGCAGTGTTGAAACAAGTCACTGATAAATCATGATGCTGAACTGGTCCAAATCGTGCATTTTAAAGCAAGTGTTAAGACACTGACTTCTGGATCCACAAACATATATGTATCTATTTTTCAAATGCCCCATTGATACTATCCACTCTTCAGCCAGAAGGATGTGTCTGTATAGCTTAAGAAGCCACTAGTTTTGGAGATAATTTTTTTTCTACAATTTGGGAGATCTTCTAAGACTCCTCCCTTGTTCCCACACCTTCTCCTTGAGATAATTTACAGGCAAAACTCAGCCCATTTTAGCTAATCCTTTGCTTAATCCTTTGCTCTCTGGTGTGAGTCAGTGATGTCTGGCTATTGGAAAAACGTGAAGAGAGTCACCAAAGCTTCTTGAGTCGTCTCTAAACTATTGTAAGAAGTTTTCAGATGTTAGGATAAACTAGGCACAAGTACGCCTAAAATTAAACTACTCCTTTCCAAACTCATGGAAAAGACTCTTAGCAAGAATAAATTATGTGACCTAATCTTCCTTAATTCTTGATATGTCATTTTTGGATGCAGAAACCTTTCTATAACAGCGCATTCCTAACCAACCTTCCAGCGCTGGTGTAGCTGTGCCAACAGGGCACACACAGCATTTTGCAGTGCAGGGGCAGTCATGGAGGCCTCTTCAAGGTGAGGGAACATTGTTCCCTTACCTTGGGGCTGCATTGTGGCTACACCAGCACTGGTTAAGATTGCGCTGTAATAAATCTCCTAAAAATACACGGCCTTCCTTTAAAATTACAAAATGGTGCCAATGAAATAGGGCCCTTTCCGAAGTGTTTTTACTCCATTATTTTCCTTCACTGAAAAAAGGCAAACAGTTGGGGACTATATAACTCAAATAGCATTGACTAGGCTAATGTTTAATCTTGTTAATGCAAGAAGGTGTGAAGATAAAAAGAGGAAGAGATATGGGGAGATTAGCCACACCATAAGGCAGGCTAGAATTTTCCAGGCTAGAATCTCGCTGGAGAAGCAATTTTCAGGGCCTGCATAACGAGATGTCTCTTGTTTGTTTCAAGATGTTCTGACAACCTCAAATATTTGCAAGAATGTAATGAAAGCCTGCTTCAAAATCATAATTATTAAGTTTGAAAGTGTGTATTTTCCTGGGTGGCTTTGTGCCACTGAACATTTGTTATAGATAGAATACATGTTATTAGGCTTCTCTCTGTAAGAGGGACTCCTGTCTAAACTGATTCTCATCTGAGATTTTGTTAGTGAAATAATGTACAACTTCTCCAGTGGTTTTTTTTTACTGCAGATGTTAACAGAATGACACAGATGTCTTCAGTAGACTATAACTGCATGCTTTTGTATTTTCATGAAACTTTCAGAATTTTATGACAAGCCAGTTGACGTAAAAAAGGAAACCGCAGAAGCAGTCGCTAATGGAGGAGGGGGGGAGGGAAAGTGCTGTGGGTATAAAGATAGTGGTACCTCTTAACTTCCCCCTGGACATTTTGGGAGAATGATGTGGAGGGGAATCTAAGGCGGTCTCTATAATCTTCTAAGTGGTTGTGGTGAAATATCTCACAAGAAGCTCCAGAACTTTGCTCCTGCCCCATTATGTCTCTGGCCAGCAGCTTGACCCTGTACATGTTCAAGCTGTGGATTATTAGTAGGTTCTGTCCAGAGAAAGTCAGGCACACCTACATCTCATTTCCCTTAATGGGATTTAGGCATGCCAGCGGGTGGCACAGTGGGTTAAACCGCTGAACCATGAGCTGTCGAATCCGCGACGGGGTGAGCTCTCGTTGCTTGGCCAGCTCCTGCCAACCTAGCAGTTCCAAAGCATGTTAATGTGAGTAGATAAATAGGTACCGCTTGCGGGAAGGTAAACAGCGCTCCGTGTTCCAGCCGCATGCTACGCGCTGCGGCAAGGAGAATCATGCCGACCACATGACCACGGAGGCGTCTTCGGACAACGCTGGCTCTTCGGCTTTGAAATGGGGATGAGCACCACACCCTAGCGTCGGACACGACTGGACTTAATTGTCAGGGGTCACCTTTACCTTTACCTTTTACATGCTAACATTCCAGTTGGATAAATGCCTACTCACCTTCCCTATGAGTTAACCAGAGAAGACAATGATTTGGGTTCTTTTATCCAGCTGTGCCTCCAGTGAAAAACGTTTCATTCTCAACCGTTGTCTTACATTTGGAGGGATGGCAAATCAAACCTTTCCATAATATAATATGAATTTAATAGCTTTGCAGTAGTTTTATGTATACAACATAATCAAGATTGGAGTGTTCTATTTACATCTGTGCCTACATTAAGGGGGTTCTACATAGTCATCTGTGTTCAGGAAAAGGTTTCAGCTGATTTAAGGGCCACATCCGATGCTATGTTTGTCTACTTGTACTTATTTAGGTGGGTAAATACCTGTTGATATAGAAAGGTCCAATGTTTGCGGCTGGCAACCCCCCCCCCCGATCCACACCATTTTCATATCTCATACCTTTGGCAAGAGACAAACGTTTCTAAGAGAGTTGAATGTATAGACATTGTATACAGTATACAGTGTATACACATTTCTTTTATCCCGCTATCCTCTCTGTAAGAACATGTTGTTTTTCCTCTTTGTCCAAGCACAATAGTTGGATGAGAGTGCATACAATTAGCAACGATACCTATTTCTTACCACCTCCAACACTTTGACAATGACTGCATGTCTCTAGGGCTGCAATCCTATGTGCATTTACCTGGGAATAACAGCCCAATTCTATTGGGCGATTACAGCAGTGGATCTTCTGATCTACTGCTGTAAGTGGTGGTGTGGCGTCACAAAAGGCATGCTGCTGTAATGTGCTGTAGGACTGCCAGCGCGAACAGAACAGCTCCGAGATGCAATTGGAAGCCACTTCTGCTTTTCAGACACAATCTCCAGTTGCGTCCTGGAGGTATTCTGAGATATGGAGAGGCCTGCGGCCCACTCCATGGGCCTCCCTGCGCCTCAGAACAGCTTCCAGATGCAATCGAAAGCCATTTCTGGTTTTCAGATGAAAAATGGAAGTGGGTTTCGATTGTGTCTGAAATCTGTTCTGAGGTGCAGGGAGGCCTGTAGAGAGAAGGCTGCGGGCCCCATGCAATATCTGGAGGGCCAGCGCGACCCCGGGTAATCTTTGCAGTTTTGCAGTGCCTCCCCCGCGGACTCCAGCATCTGCATTTTCGCGATATCTGGGGGGGCAGAACGGAACCCCCACGGATAATGCGGGCAAACTGTATGCCGCTTTTTCTGCTTGTGGGCTTCCCAGAGGCAGCTGGTGGGTCACTGTGGGGACTAGATAGGCCTTTGTCCTGATCCAGCTGACTTTTCTTATGTTCTTATCCACTGTCAAATACGGTACTTCAGGAAAAGCAGGACATTTTTATACAAAACTTTTTTTCATGTTGTTGGCTGTTGAACATGGATTTTACCACAGCAGCCGACACTATTTATGTGATAAAGAGACCCAGCTGGCATGCTATTGTCTCGACATAATGAGGGCATTTTTCATGGATTTTGTTTTTCCTTTTCCAAGATTGGCATTTTCTTTTGTAAATCAAGCATTTCTTGTTCTCTTGATGCCGGGTGTTTTTTTTTTTTTGAAATATGTGCAGTATAGGATTATTGTGTGAGAATTACCTTCTGATTCTGGACAACTGTGTTGGTAGGAGCTAAACCTAGAATCCAGAAATGTATTTCAGTCACATTTTCCAGCTGACCCATGTACATGGTGCAAAGAAAGAAAGTGGCATTAAAAAATCGGTGCAGCATTCAGTGGTCCCTCATCCTTGGTATTTGAAAACTGGCACTTGAGGTGGTTATGCAGATTAAATCTTAAGTAAATTGTTCTTTGTCAACTCTGTTTTTCTTGATAGAGGTTTCATGCAAGTTGCAGCCCACTGTAATCCTTGTATTTGGCAGCAGGCAGTCATGTGTCATTCTTGGGATTATGTACAGCTACAAAATTGCTTCGTTGATCTTCCCACAATGCATAGATATGGCAATTCATTACCATATAATGTGCCTTCTAGCTGAGATGGCTCTAACAAGAGGACAAGTGGGCTTGTGAACTTGCACAAGGCAAAAATAAAGTGTGTCGGAACCAAAATTATGCCATCCTATGCAATCCCTTCACTGAATGTACAGCTTTCACTTGCTTGTAGAAAGCATTTATTTGAAGGGGGATTTAGGCTTTACGTAAATTAAGCTCTAAGGAAGCTGCATCACAGCTGCATCTGCGCTGGAAAGTTGGATAGGATTGGGTCATTGGGAGACTTGTACTTGGGTACTATAATGCCAGAAAGCCTCCTAGGTTTGTAGGAGTTAAGGAAATTAGGTCTGAATGAGTAGGTACTGTAACATTCAGTCCTAATTTGAACTCTAGCATTTATGTGGTGCTTTTTGAGGATGCTTCATGTGTTTCATGTGTAGTATTTTGATGTAAACCTAACAACCCTTCAAGGTAACTGAGTATTATTGTACCCATATTGCAGCTGGAGCAGTGAGGCTGAGAGGGAGTGGCTTGCATAAGGCTACCTAGTGAGTTCGTGGAGGAGGGGATGCAAACTGGGGAAATTCTGATCTGCAGCTCAGTTTCCTAGTCCTAGTCACTACGCTGTGCCTGCTCAAGCCTGTTTCCTTGTGGGTTATTCCAGCAGGTTATAATGAAAAAAAAAACTTAACTAGACTTTGACTTGCTTTTTGCCACCGCCCAATCAATTAAAATCTCGCTTTGTACCTGTTCCTATCTGTAGAGTGTATTTAAATTTAAATGCATTTCATTACTGAAATGATGGTTAATCCAGCATCAAGGAGTGACAGGGTACATTTTATGAGCTCATTATTGAACATTCTAATAGGGTTGTGAAGCCTCCCCAGGCATATATTAATAGGCCCATAAAATGACTCCTGAGTATTTTTTAATAATAATAATGACTACTATATTTTTGTGAAGTGTGAAACTATGAGAATGTATTTTTCTTCCTGAGCATCCCTTGCCTTGAAACTCCTTCATCATTCCCTTTTCAAAAGAAAAAAGGCTTTTTTTATTACCTCATGCTATCACAGTATTTATGGAGAAGAAAGGCAGTTTGCAGTCTCTGGGGAGTTGGCTCTTCTGCAGAACATGCTTTTGTCAGAAGACAGACTGAAGGGATGGGAATTATGAGCAAATGGGTCTCATGATGACTCCCCTCATGATTCCTGTCTTTTCTTCAGAAAGCTACTGATGATTGTGTTGTGCATGACCTTTGTTACTGGAATCACCATCTCATGTTTCTTCTCTAATGGGAAGTAACTATTTTATGTGCTTCAAAACACACAGAAAATAGTTTTGAAGAGAGTTGAAGGTGGTATGAGAGAAGCATTGTTACCCATGATGCATATGCTCAGTCAGGAGGCACTTCCTGTTAACCTCCTGAGCTTCTCTAGCACTTAGTCTCACTCTACTTTCCTGCAATAAGAAGCAGGAGGCTGCTTATCTATAAGCTTACCAGATTTTCCGGGACCCAAAGGGGGCGAAAGTGACATCACGCGGGTGTGTCCAGGAATTGTGATGTCACAGGGCCCAGAAAAAATCAACATAAATAAATATAAAATATATAATATAAAATATATAAATAACTAAAGTTGCTGCCTCCGCTGCTGCACTGTGTCTTTGTCTGGGACTCCTGGTGCCCGCGCTGTCTCCTCTTCATCCCGGCTGGCTGCGCGGTCTTTGCGGTCGGCCGGGACTGCCCCCGCTGCAATGCGTTTCTCAAAGTTCTCCCCACAAGGCGGGGAGAAATTAGAGTGCTTGCGGGGGTGGGGCCAGCAGCAGCGGCAATCCCGGGGATCGCCGCTGTCTGGAAAAAAGCGCCCAAAAACGGCTGGTTTTTTACTCATCGGGGCTTTGGGGGTGTGTGTGCGTGCGTGCATGCGTGCGTGCAGGAAGGCCTGCACGACCCTCCGCAGGCCTCCCCGATATTTAGTTCAACGAAAAACTGTAATTTTAGACCACTTCCGGTTCTTGCTGCCGCCACTAGGAAGAAAGGTACATTTTTTTAGATTGTGAGCCCTTTTGGTTTTTAGATTGTGAGCCCTTTTGGGACAGGGAGCCAATTAATCATGTGATTTTGTCTATAAACCGCTTTGTGAACTTTTTGTTGAAAAGCGGTATATTAATAATAATAATAATAATACATTTTGTACTTACCAGGGGTCTTGCGTCCTTGGAGGGTGCAGGGAGGCCTGGGAGGCTCGCGGCCCCCTCTGAGCAGTGATTGCAACCACTTTTGATTTTCGTCCAAAAAACGGACATGGTTGCAATCTCTGCTCCACAGTGATCTACAGTATGGGGAAGCCTGTAGAGGGGGCCACGAACCTCCCTGCACCCTCCGGGGAGATACAGGCCCCCCAGTAAGTACAAAATTTACCTTTTTATTCCTGGCGGTGGTGATCCTTAAGGTGGCAGGGGACAGCATCCTGTTCTCCTGGTGGGTCGCAACCCACCAGTTTGAGAAGCAATGAATATTTATTTGTTTATTTGTATTTACAGTATTTTTATCCCGCCTTTCTCACCGAAGGGACCCAAGGCAGCTTACAACAACAACAACAACAAACAAAAAATACAATAAAAATAATCACATTTTAAAACAGTAAAAAACAATTAATGAAAATTAATAAAAACAGTATCTAAAAATCGATTAAAAAGATCATTGCTACAATTAAAACAGGAGCATAAAAACAGCAGCACCACAACCTGTACCAGCGAGATGTTAAAAAAGGCAAGGGCTCAGAAGGCTTCTTTTAACAAGAAGGTTTTTAGGCCTCGCCGGAAAGTGTCCAAGGAGGGAGCAGTTCGTAAGTCAAAGGGGAGGGAATTCCATAAGGTTGGTGCCACTACTGAGAAGGCCCTGTTTCTGGCCGCCGCCCCTCGCACCTCTCTGGGCGACGGCACCCGAAAAAGGGCCTTCTCTGATGATCTAAGGAGACGAGCCGGACTATATATAAGTAGGCGGTCTCTCAAATATCCTGGCCCCAAGCCATATAGGGCTTTAAAGGTCAAAACCAGCACTTTGAATTGGGCCCGGAAACAAATTGGCAGCCAGTGCAGCCGTCGGAGGAGTGGCCTGATGGAGTTGAACCACCTACCTCCAGTGACCACACAGGCCGCCGCATTCTGCACTAATTGCAGTTTCTGAACCGTCTTCAAGGGCAGCCCCACGTAGAACACGTTACAGTAATCTAGTCGCGACGTCACCGTGGCATGGATCACCATGGTCAGGGCTGCACGATCCAAGTACAGTCACAGCTGGCGCACCAGCCGAAGCTGGGCAAAGGCCCCCCTGGCCACAGCCGCCACCTGGGAATCCAGGAGCAGCTGCGGATCCAGGCAGACCCCCAAGCAGTGGACCTGCTCCTTCAGAGGGAGTGCAACCCCCTTCAGAGCAGGACGATACTCTAGTACCTGCATTGTGGATTTCCGGACCAGGAGAACCTCTGTCTTATCCGGGTTTAGTTTCAGCTTATTAGCCCTCATCCAGGTCCCAACCGCCTTCAGGCAGCGCTCCAGAACCTCAACAGCCACCCTGGAATCAGGTGGAAAGGAGAGATGGAGCTGGGTGTCATCAGCATATTGATAGCACCCAACTCCAAATCCCCGGATGACCTCTCTCAGCGGTTTCATGTAGATGTTAATTAGCATGGGGGACAAGATGGAACCCTGTGGCACCCCACAGGGCCAGGATGCCGATGGATCTGTGTCTGTGGTGTCACAGGATATATCATGTATCATAGGATATAATGGATCTGTGTCTGTGGTGAGAGTGAGCTGCCCAGGGTTCTTTTGTTCATCATGTTCACTTCCAATCTTATTCTTATATATCAAAATCCATCAATCCTTTTTCACCTTTAATCAAGTCACCTTGTGACTTCACCTGAGAATATAACTTATACATAGGCTTACCAGATCGTCGACCGGGACAGAGCGATCTCCCCTTAAGGGGGCGGAGCGTGGGAGGGGCCAGAACGTGTCGCGTTCTGCCCCCCCGCGCTCTGCCCCCTTAAGGGGAGATCGCTCCGTCCCGGTCGACAATCTGGTAAGCCTACTTATACAGTATTATCAAACCTTCTCATTTTCAACCTCATGACCCACCTTCAAACTGGTGACTTTTAGTAGAGTTGTGACACATTGTTTTTTCAAGTAGTTAGGAACAATTTTATTCCAATAAAGGTTTCTATATCTATATCTAGTTAGGATCAAGAGTCAGTCAGAGGAACTGGTTGAAACTAAAGTGGCAATCTCTAATGTTGATGTTCACACTTTCAGAGTAATTGGGTCATTGCACAAGAGAGCTCATTTGGTACACCAAAGTCTGATTTTTTTTTCCACAGCATGTAATAAAACAGTTATTTGAATCCTAGCTGAATTCAATCTATTTTTGATGGTGGACTTTGCACCTATGGTGACCAATGATTGTTTGGGCAAATAAACTTGTAGATCATCCAGAAAATTCATTCTGCTTTTCTTTTGTCAGCATCAAGCCTGACTGTTTCCCTGAGCCACTTTTTTTGCACTTTGAGCAATGAGCATCAGTGGTTTCATTTTGAATCCTGATGACCAGAGCTGTCAACCAAACCTCTTACTATTTCACTTATTCCACTCCTCATCTTTAATTTTGCAAAACTTAGTTGATGTCTCGCAACAACATCGGGACTAGTCCTGAAGTTAAGAGCAAACTTTGCCTTGCAAGTCACCCTGTGTGCCCAGTAGGTCATGGATCTGAGGAAAGGGAGCGTGGCTCCTTTCAAGAAAAGCATGAAAGTGTTGACAGTAAAAGCCGAAAGAGAAAATGAAATGGTTTGTCTTCCTTTGACTTTGTTTCCAAAGCCTGGCAATGAGTCTTTTCCCCCCTGTTGTCAACAAGGCCTAGGGCATGCCGACGATGCATCCCAGTGCAAGGAATTGTAACCGGCCATGCCCTCCTAATGGCTCTGTTAGCACATATCACTCCAGCTTTATCTGAAAAGTGCCTTGTGGAGCATTGCTTGGCCAGAGAGCAGTCATGGGAAAGCGTAATCCGTTTATAAAAATACATACCCCAAATGGAAAGCACATCAATAGTTTAGATATAGCCCAAGAAAGATCTCACATAGAAAAAAAAGCACAACATACTTGAGTTACCCCAATTGCTACACAAATTATTTGTCAAAATAAAACCAATGTTTTCTAATGCCAGAAGAAAACTTGTTTGGCAGCTTGTGAACAACCGCTGAACCATGAGCCGTCGATCGAAAGGTTGGCAGTTCGAATCCGTGATGGGGTGAGCTCTCGTTGCTTGGCCAGCTCCTGCCAACCTAGCAGTTTCAAAGCATGTTAATGCGAGTAGATAAATAGGTACCGCTTGTGGGAAGGTAAACAGCGCTCCGTGTTCCAGCTGCATGCTACGCACTGCTGCGGCAAGGAGAGTCATGTCGGCCACATGACCACGGAGGCGTCTTCGGACAACGTTGGCTCTTCGGCTTTGAAATGGGGATGAGCACCACACCCTAGAGTTGGACACGACTGGACTTAATTGTCAGGGGTCACCTTTACCTTTTTAAATGTGTGACAGCTATTTGGAGGGATATTTGCGTTGCTCACAAGCTTCTCAAACACTTTTGTTTTAAGTATGAGCAATTTTAACGGCTGAAGCTGCTCTGTGTAGTAATAGGAACTCTTCCTTTTTCTCCAAATAAAGCTTTCAGTGTTTAGCATCAAAGGACTGTACATTCATTATAACTAGCATTGATATTTTAATTGGAGGGAACCTTTTCTTGTCAGAAGGGAGAGATCCTGATTAACCCCGAGTCCCTTCCACCCCCTACGTGATCCTACCTGGCTTGGCGGGCATATATTTCAGTGGGTTCTGCTGGTGTATGGAGCTGTCCGTGTGCCACTTGCAGTGGTGGCCAGCCTGCGCACTCCAGCCTGTTGCCTCTTGCAACAACCAGAAGGCACCTAGTGTTGCCAGAACGCTTGTTCTGGTGATGCTAGGCTGTTGAGTACCGGTATTTCCTTCATTCAAAGGAAATGACCACTCAGTATATGCCAAGCCTTTATTCTGTAGCTGTGGAAGATCACCAGGAGCATCTCATTCTTCTCTCTATAGTGCAGTTACTTAAGCACAGTAGTGGCTTCCAAACTGGTGGCTTCCTTTGTTTAAAGGCCCAAGTCTCACTACCAGGGTTCATTCATTAATATACGTGTAATATACGTGTAAGTTGCTCTCTCTTGTAATTGTTTTCCTTTCAAGCTACCCTTTCCCTTGCAGACCACAAAAGAAGGTAATGAAATATAAAAGGTGCCCTTCTCTCTCTCTGAAAATACAAGAGGAAGTAATTTAATTTAGCTGATGTTGTTTCTTTGAAGTGTAATGGCAGGTTCAAAGCACTGCAGCCTAGGAAGTTGAAAGGAACATATGTTTTGAAATTCTGGCTTCAAAAATCCATAATTAATATCACATTATTATTTTTTTAATAAAAGTGGCTTGTGGCTATGACTTCCTTCTGGAGTCTCTGTGATAACTGATAATGAAGTTCAAAGCTTGAGTTTAATTCTTTTTTTTTAACTACTGGAATGTCTCTCCAGTTCCCATGGCTCTTTATATGGATATGTATAATGGGTTTCACCTGCTACTTCAGCTTCTTGACGTAGTACAAATTTTTATCTTGAGACGGTAGAGCAGATGAGCAATCTACTTCTTAACTTTGTTCCTGTCATCTGTTTCAGAATTAGGAGTCTGAATAAAGTCCTCCTGGAGATGCTCTCCTCAAAGAATCCTATTATATGGAAGCGTCTTTAGCATCTGGGGTAGATCTGTTTTCACATTTTAAAAAGCTGGAGAAACTGCACTAATTAGTAGGAAATCCAATTACTGTTACTTAGAAGCTGCTGCTTGACAGGTGTAGAGAGATTTTGTGTTTACCAAAATGTTAGAGGCTTCAGAACTTCAATCGCCATGATATAAAGAGCCTATGTTAGTTCCGATTCTGCAATAAACAAGATAATTTATGGATTTGCTTTTCTGTATAGATGGAATATGAAACGCACTTAACATTTGCATCATCTTGTCTGTTGGAGTTTGCAGCTTGTTCATACCATAATTCTTTGCCAGACAAATGCAAGCAGGCATGCTTTCAACATAAACCCAAAATCTAGTTTATCTATATTAAGTGGTTCCCAGCACTGCAAAATGCCAATTATGATTTTATTAGTAACCCTACCATATTCACCCTAGGTACTGCTGAACTGAGATATATATGTCTGTCTTGTGCTCTCAGCTAAGAAGATGCACTGCCATCAAAAAATGAGGAGTGTAGTCTCAAATCTTTTTTTTTTTTAAAATCAAGTTCAAATTCTGAAAGATGGCTGGTCAAAAGTCCTTGCTTAGAGTAGTGGAGTCAATTTCCTACCCCTTAGGGAACCCTTCCACATTGATTTGGGCACTGAGAAATCCCTGCATGATGAAGAAGATTTTTGAGTGGATTCTGGGGCACACTCTTAGATTGCTTTCACACAAGCTGTTTTCTCTGGCTACCATATGTGGTGTAGCATTGAGATGTAAAGTCCCTGGTTCAAATCTCGCTCTAAGTGCAAACTAGCTAACAACCCCATCGTATGCTCCCTCCTCCTTTGCTGATGCAGCGATACCAGAACGGCTAACACTGCATCCTGTGGGGGCACTTGTGGAGCTCTCCTTTGGGTAAGGGAATATTCGTTCCCTACCTGGGGGTAAACCTTCGTGGTGTGGAGGCGTCTACTTGGACAGGACCTGCGCTAGTGAATTCACAGGCACAGGTCTGCATTTACCCATGATGCAGGATCAGCTTTGGGACAGGGTTAGGAATTGGCTGACACCATATTCTATCCGCCCTCCCAGGCCTCCAGCCCCAACATGGGGCTGCTCGGTCCTACACCAGCTAAAGAGCTGGCGTAGAACCGAGTAGCCCCCATTGCACAGGCTGGGGGTTTACCCAGGGTAAGTGGGCAAATGTCTGCTTACCCTGTGTAGACCTCCAGCCATGGCCTTCCCCGGATAGATTCAGCATGAGGTGCATGGCCCACACTGAAGATCATATGCTGGGGGAGGATAGGATTGGACTGCCCATCGGTATGCTGCAACCAGGGGCAACCCATGCATGCGGCTGACAAATGGCTGCTTTGAGTGAGGGAAGCAACAAACTGGCAGGAGGTGCCCTGTGCCCGTTCACCAGTCACAATCCTTGACCTGCTGCCTGCCCCACCTGATCACTGCTTGGAGAGCACGTGAGCAAGAGGAGGATGGGGCACAGCTTACCTTCTCCAGTAGCAGAGCAGGTAGTGGAAGAGGTGTGATAAGGCGGTGGTGACAGCAATGGGGTGGGAATGAGATGGGTGTGTGTGTGTGTGCAAATCCTGGCAGTGGTGTTGAGCAGTGAAATTTTGGCACCACTGGTCTGGATCCCCTTGGGCAAGGCCCAGCTGCACCAGCTCATGGGCAAAGGCAGCAGCATTGTGGACCCTACAGATGGCTGCCCTATTCCTGAACAAAGTGCCTCTGTAGGGTTTAATAAGATTTTGAAGAAAGCATGTGAGGAGTCAGTATTATGCAGTTGATAGGGCTGAGTTTGGATACAAGCAGTTCCAAATCCTGGCTCACCCACGAAGCTCTTTGTGTGGCCTTGCAATTCTCTTTCTTGTCTTACTACACCTTGCAGGGTGGCCACGAGGACAGAATAAGATGGATATGTTGTAATCTCCCTTTAACCCTTGGGAAAGAGCAGGAAAGTAATCTGAAAAAGAATTTACTGAAAGGAGCCACCATGCATGACCCCGTTGCCTAGACATGCATATTCAATTAAAACAACAAAATCTTAGCGGACAGGTAGGGTTTTATCCTGACTCCATTTATCCCAACAGCTTCATTCATTGCAAGTATAACCAAGTGCTTTTTTTCACCAGCAAACTGCAGCCCATCTACTGCTGTACAATTCCAAGCATATGTGGTGCTACAGAGCTAGGAAAATCTGTTACAGTTTATCAGTTCAAATATCTGAATTAACATGCTGTTCTGTTCGCTAGGCATGAAGCCGGCTCTCTCTCCGCTGCTTTGCTTTCTGAAATCGGGTGATGGAACCTTGTGAGCGTAGAGAATACCTTCTTTTTTTTCTTCCCCTTCTGGAATCGGCTTACTGATTCATAGCCTTAGCTGCTTTGATCTTCCCCAGGGCCCCATTTAAAGTCTATATTCAGGTTGATTAACTTTCTCATAGAGAGAATATGGCTTCCTGTAATTACACAACAGGGACTTTGCATGAGGGAGGTGTGTAGCTCATTACTGATAGACCATTTCCATGATGCTTCTTAAATATAATGCAACGAATAAGGGGATGCCTTATGCATAAGACCTTTGTTAGAACTGAGCATGATGAACTCAGTGATTGGATCCAGCTGTCTGCCCCTACTGGAAGCTGGGCCTCTGATCTCGCAACGTCTCAGACAATTTTTTTTCATCCTTAAATCTTGTTCAGCTTTTGCAGCATGTGTTTCATCCCTTTGAGTTTGGGTCATAAGGCATGTCATGCCACAGCACTGTCTGCAGTTGGCAAGCTGTGTTAAACGGGAGACAAACGACACACTTGATGGGCAACTTCAGGTATTTGCTGGCATACTTCCTACCTGCCAGTTCCTTCTCTTATAGCTGTCGTTTTATGGATAAGCAAAGGGGCCTTTTCTGACAGCAGCAAGGCTAGTTCAGGCAGCACTTGAGAAGACGTGTGGAAAATGTGTACCTTGTGATGTGCAATCCTTGGTGAAACAAATGCTATGTGTACCTATATTCATAGACAGCAACTGAATCCTGGGTGAGGAAAGGCCATCTACACATGACAGAGAGGGAGGTGGTAAACTGGGGTGGGAGAATTCTGGATGGTTTCACTTGAGACTGCTGGTGTGGGGCCCCTATTTTAGAATGCTTCCCCATGCAAAAAGGAAACACCTCTCACTGCATGTGTTGCCAGTGGAGCTGGTAGGGGAATTAATGAGTTGTACAACTCTGTTGGAACAGGGATCCAAGACTGGATAACAAACCAGCGTATTGCAGAAAATCCCCCTCCCTTAAGAAAGAGACAGAGAGATGACTTTACTCAGTTTTATTATAAAAGCATAAAGATAAAAAATGTTGCATAATAAACATGTTTCTTTGCCCTAAATTTAGGGTGGTGGTTGCTTGTAATGTAGAGTGTATTTGGTGCATCGGAGGAAATCAAGAAAAAGGGCTCCTTTTAAGGAAAAGGATTTTTAGGAGTCCCTGCATTTCTACCCCACCTGCTAGCTACTAGAGACAGAGAGGGAAAGGGGGGTGCTTGGCAAAGAGGGAAAGTAAAAGGATTTCAAGCACAATATAGCTACCTGCTCACCTGAAGGGGAATTTGGAGCTGCCTTGCAGGAATCCAGAGGTTCTGAGCAGCATGTAGACTCTGTCCAATTGCAACATACACATGGGGTGGTTGCACACAGGAAAAGTGACAGTTTGCTGTTCAAAATCTGGCTATATTTAAGGAATTTTAGAATTGCTGCTATGTACAGTTCTGGGGCTAAGCTAATTAACTATACTATCGGGAAGGAAGACTGGGCTCTGGAGTACAGTGAGGCCCTGGTATCCGCAGGGGATAGGTTCCTGGCCCCCCATGGATACCAGGAACCAGCGGATAGGGAGGATGCTATTCCCGCAACCCCCCCCCCCCCACGTCCCTTACCTTTATTTCTTGCAAAAAAGCAGCTGTGGAGCTCAAAAATTCCGCTGCGGCTCCACGGTTGTCACCCGGGGGCCTTTGCTCCCCCCGGCCCCATTATAGCAATGCCACTGGATTGATGCTGCCCATAGAATCTGAGGAAGCTGTTAGAAAGCATCTAGGTCAGTAATTCAGGGATGTTCTTAAACCCACCAGCACTTAGGACTTATGGAATCTTCAAAAACATACTTCTTGCATTCTGCAAGCCTGAAATAGACCTATACTTTCAACATCTTGAGGAGCATTCTTTCTGGAAGGTTTGACCTAGAATGGAGCTGTCTCACTCTAACAATATTTACTCTGTCTACTTAAAAAAAAAAAGTTGCAAGTTTACTTTTCCCAGATGTCATCACATGTTGCAAAATTTGGCAAAAAATACTGGTCCTTCTGAAAGCAGCATGACTTATCTTACAGCACTGGTTAGTATTCACTAGACTTGGTTTCAAATTGGCTCCTTTTGAAAACAATCATGCCAATAGAATTAACTATCAGAATGCGGACAAACAGTGAAGGTGGTGCAAGTACCTACGGTGTTAAGATAAATTGTTATAGCCTTCTAGCTTGAACCTATCTTGTGGAACAGAGTGCTGGACATGGACCAAGGAGATCTGCTTTGAGTACCTGCCAAGCTAAAGTTTTGGGACTGCTTCATACAACATCTCCATGGAGTGATCTCTGAATAGGAAAAAATGTTACCGGTATATACTGTATTTCTTCAATTCTAAGACGCATGTTTTTTCCCAATTAAGCATTTCAAAAAATGGGGTGCGTCTTAGAATCGAAGGTCTCCAAAAAGCACCCCAAAATGCTATCTTCTTACTTACTGGGGCTTGGGGGAGCTGTTTTTTGCCGAACTGAAGATCAGGGAGGCCTGCAGAGGGTTGCGCAGGCCTCCCTGAAGCTCCCCCAAGCCCAGGTAATGAAGGAAATTGCACTTTCTGGCGGGACCAGAAATGCTATGCAAAGGCAGTGCACTCAGACATCCTCAGCTGCAGGAGTCATCCTTAGCTGCAGGAGACATGCTGGGGAGAGTTGGTGCTGAGCGGGTAAGATCATAAGAACATAAGAAGAGCCCTGCTGGATCAGGCCAAAAGCCCATCTAGTCCAGCTTCCTGTATCACACAGTGGCCCCACCAGATGCCTCAGGGAGCACAAGACAACAAGATAACCTGTTTCCCGTTGACACTCCCTTGCATCTGGCACAGAGAAAACCCACTTCTAAAACCAGGAGGTTGCTTATGGCTTGTAACCTGTGATGGTCTTTTCCTCCATGAATCTGTCCAAACCCCTTTTAAAGGCATCTAGGCCAGATGCCATCACCACATCCTTTGGCAAGGAGTTCCACAGATGAATTACACGCTGGGTAAAGAAATATTTTCTTTTGTCTGTTCTAACTCTCCCTCCACTCAATTTTAGTGCATGTCCCCTGGTTCTGGTGTTGTGCGAGAGGGAGAAGAATTTTCCTCTATCCACTCTCTCCATCCCATGCATAATTTTATAAGTCTCAATCATGTCCCCCCTCAGGCGCCTTTTTTCTAGGCTGAAAAGCCCCAGACGCTGTAGCCTTTCCTCATAAGGGAGGTGCTCCAGCCCACGAATCATTCTGGTTGCTCTTTTCTGCACCTTTTCCAATTCAACTACAGTGATGCCTCACAAGACAAATGCCTCGCACAACAAAAAACTCACAAGACAAAAGCATTTTGCAAGTTTTTTGGTGACTCGCAAGACAAATTTTCTTGCAAAAACAATTTTGTCTTGTGGAACACTCAGCTCCTAAAGCCACAATCTATTCAAATGTTAAAGTATTCAAGAGGGTTAGCAGAATGCAAACAGTACAGCCCGAGGCCACACCGATTATCACCCGACAAATAGCTAACACCAGCAGAGATAAAGGCAAAGCAGAGATAAAACTACCATCCTGAAAAACTTCCCATCCTAGTAGGTGTACTGATTAAGACCCTACCCATTCTTCGTTTTGGCCCGGAAGCGGCAGCAGCAACTCGGCACAGGCTGTCTGTCTGCCTGCTTCGAGTCTCTTACTGACTCACACAGGAGCCGCCCTCACGCCGAGGAAAGCCTCTTCAGCTGTTGCACGGCCGAGAGGTAATGGTGCATTTAGTGGTGCCTGCTCCGCCCCTTAGCCTGGCCGGCACCGCGGCAGGAGGATACTGTAGGCGACAGCTACACTTGCCATTTGAATAAAGTATTCAAGAGGGTTAGCAGACTGCAAACAGTACAGCCCGAGGCCACACCGATTATCACCTGACAAATAGCTAATACCAGCAGAGATAAAGGCAAAGCAGAGATAAAACTTCCCTTCCAGAAACGGTGTGCATTACTAGAGCGGAGCACTGGGAACTGTGAGTACTGTAAATACTTAAAAGTAAATAGCACGGCAGGGGAGGTGACTCGCAAGACAAAATTATTCGCAAGACAACATGACTCACGGAACGAATTAATTTTGTCTTGCGAGGCACCACTGTATATCCTTTTTGAGGTGTGGTGACCAGAACTGGACACAATACTCCAGATGTGGCCTTACCATCGATTTGTACAAAGGCATAATGATATTGGCCGTTTTATTCTCAATCCCTTTTTAATGATCCTGAGCATGGAATTGGCCTTCTTCACAGCCGCCGGACACTGGGTCGACACTTTCATCGACCTGTCCACCAGGACCCCAAGATCTCTCTCTTGATCCGTCACAGACAACTCAGAACCCATTAGCGTATATGTGAAATTTTGGTTTCTTGCCCCAATGTGCATCACTTTGCACTTACTTACATTGAAGCGCATCTGCCATTTTGCTGCCCATTCTCTCAGTTTGGAGAGATCCTTCTGGAGCTCTTCACAATCCCTGCTGGTCTTCACCACCCGGAAAAGTTTAGTGTCATCTGCAAACTTGGCCACCTCACTGCCTATCCCCGACTCCATGTCATTTATGAATAAGTTGAAAAGCACCGGTCCCAAGACCAATCCTTGGGGCACACCGCTTTTCGCCTCTCGCCATTGTGAAAATTGCCCATTGACTCCCACTCGCTGTTTCCTGGTCTTCAACCAGTTCCTAATCCACAAGAGGACCTGCCCTCTTATTCCCTGACTGTGGAGTTTTCTCAGGAGCCTTTCATGAGGGACCGTGTCAAACGCCTTCTGAAAATCCAGATATATAATATGCACGGGTTCGCTCGCATCCACATGCCTGTTGACCTTTTCAAAAAATTCTAACAGGTTTGTGAGGCAAGACTTTCCCTTGCAGAAGCCATGCTGACTCTCCCTCAGCAGAGCTTGTTCTTCTATGTATTTTAAGATTTTATCCTTAATGAGACTTTCCACCATCTTCCCTGGAACAGATGTTATGCTGGCCGGCCTGTAGTTTCCCGGGTCCCCCTCCTTCCTTTTTTAAAGATTGGCGTGACATTAGCTATCCTCCAATCCTCTGGCACATTGGCCATTTTAAGGGACAAGTTGCATATTTTGGTCAAGAGGTCAGCAACTTCATTCTTGAGTTCCTTAAGAACTCTTTGGTGGATGCCATCTGGGCCTGGTGATTTATTGATCTTTATTTTGTCAATTAAGTCTGAGACGTCTTCTCTTTTAACCTGTATTTGACTTAATTCTTTAGTCAGGGGAGAACGTTCCTGCAGCGGTATTTGCCCGAGGTCTTCTGCCGTGAAGACAGATGCAAAGAACTCATTTAATTTCTCTGCAGTCTCCAAGTCCCCTTTTATCACCCCTTTCTCTCCCTCACCATCCAACAGTTTCCCTGGCAGGTTTCCTGCTTCTAACATATTTGAAGAAGCTTTTATTATTCCCTTTTATGTTGCCGGCCATACGTTCCTCAAAGTCTTGCTTGGCCTCCCGTATCATCTTTTTACATTTCTTTTGCCACAGTTTGTGCTCCTGTTTATTTTCTTCATTAGGGCAAGACTTCCATTTACGGAAGGAACCTTCCTTGCCTTTTATAGCCTCCTTAACTGTGCTTGTTAGCCATGCCGGCACCCTCCTGGACGGTCGAGCCCTTCCTCCTTTGTGGGATACACTCCCGCTGGGCCTCTATGACTGTTGTTTTAAACAGCCTCCATGCACTCTGGTGCGATTGGACTCTTTTTACCTTCCCTTTCAGCTTTTTTTTAACTAGTCTCATTTTGGGGAAGTCTGCCCTTCGGAAGTCAAGGGTTTTCGTGTTAGATTTGCTCGGGTAGATTCAATGAAGGGAGGTGAGTCTTACAATCGATGGATTTTTTTCCCTTGCTGGTGGTACTGAAAGTAAAGGTGCGCCTTAGAATCGATGGCACCTTAGACTCGAAGAAATACAGTATTTAAGGCACATAGAATGAATTATCCAGAATAAGGCACTCTTAGGACTAACTCAAATGTGCAGCTTCTGATGTGGTACCTACAGTCCTATATACATTTGTATATAGGTGGTAGCTCAACACAGATGTGTTGGGAATCAACACAGATGTGTTTTGTTCTAGAGAAAGTAAGAAACAGAGCCAGCATTTGTGAATTATCTATCTTCTGTCCACATAATACATTAGCACTACATGTACGCTGGGAGATTATCGTCAGAAAAGCGCCATCTAGAAACTATGCAGTCTCCCTCCCCTCCACCAAACCTTTGAACCTGTTTGAATAGTGAAGCTGTCTTGTCTTGAGTCAGACAGACCAAATTGGTCCATCTAACCCAGCAGAGTCCGATCAGTTTGGAAGTGGCTCTTTAAGCAGTCCTTGGCAACATCAAGAACTGAACCAAAGACAAGGCATGCACTCTCCCATGGAGCTGTAGGACTTGCTCAGATCTCCTGTAGTGGCGTCGTCAGTGGTGGGGGCCTTGGGGCGGTGGGCCCCTGGGCGATGGGATTGGGCCCCAGATGGCAGGTGGGCGGGGGCATGCAACGGCGGCCGACAGCGAGGCGGATTGTCCCGTTCACCGGGGCAAGCGAGGTGTGCCGTCGGCGTGTTTGGCCTGCCCTGCGCCTCTGAGTGCTCGAGGCTGCTGCCATTACATCACTTCCGGCGAGGGGTGGGGGTGGGACGGTCATAGGAATGCCACTGGTCTCCTGGCTTTATTTTTTCCCATCCTGCAGTTTTTCATTGAAAAAATTCAGATTGATGTAAACATCTATAGAATTGTATTGCAAATGCTCCACAGTTTGAAATACTGTATGGTTTCCTTGAGGTATCTGTGTGTGTGTTTGTGCACTCATGTTCCTTTTGTCAAGGTTAGCTTTAGTTTTTTTTGTATGGAAAACTCATCTTCTCTGAGAATTAGCTTTTCCTGCATGTAAGACAGTATCTTATTTCTTGTAGAATAAATGTTGCTTTTCCACACTAGTATAATGCAGAAGATTTTTTTCCCCCTGTTTAAGATATTTGTCTTTATAGAAAAGAGGAAGAATGTCATTCTAACTGTAAATGGCTATGCAAAATTATTCATGGACAGGGATTGTTATACTTCAGGAAGAGCTCTGCAGTTGCTTTCCAGTATAGAGATGTAAATATATATTTTTGTCAGTAACCAGTTTACTGATGACCCAGCCTAGAGACACCATTTTGCTTTTTAAGCATTGTACCAGCCATGAAAGAGTTAGGAGGTAGTTCGTGTCCCGATGTTTCTTTTTAGAATACAACTTGCTCTTGGGGGAAAAAAAAATCCAATTTAAATGGAAACAAAAAAGAAGATGGTTCAGGGCTTATGCACAAACTGTAGCAGAGTGTTTTGGTATTCAGATCAGATGAATGCCCTAACTCTGTGTGGAGGCTTTTGCAAACAGGCTGGGAGATTTATACAAACTGGAACATATTTCAACACTACAAAATAGGCAACAAATAGAGCCTTTAAAAATGAGATGGGGCTTTAAATTCTTTGTATTCAAGGAGTGAGGGTAAAAGTCAGAATTAAAATGTCTAGCCCACTGGTGTATGATGAGTTGCCCTGGCCATCTCTCACATTGGGACAACTCAGTCTGCTACTGCCACAATATCCCTCCTGTGAATACTGTAATGTTTCGAGGGATTTTGTGGCAATAGTTGGCTGAGCTGCCCCAATGTGACCGAGCGCCAGTGCAAGCAGAAGGGCCTAGTCAAAAGGGACAGAAGAAGCAAGGGACTAGAGGCAGTAGACCAAGGTAGGAAGCAGGGCATTTAGGAAGGAAGGACTGCAAGTGATCCAGAAGACTGAGGGGTCATGTAGGCTAAAGGGTTATCTGAGAAGGGGAAGGCAACAAATAGGAGTGGTCAAGAACCACAGAGGTGAGAAGAGCTGAAATTAATGTGCTGATTTGAAAGGACCAGCCAGAGTTGATTGCAAATTCTTGGCTCCAGAAAGAATAAACGTTCACGAATGTGAAATGTTTCAGTTGCAGTAAATTCATATACTGTACATAGATAAGGATGTTTATATTTGGGTTCATAATATTGTCTGTATTTTTGAAATGACCACGGAAGCATCTTCTGACAGCGCTAGCTCTTCGGTCTTAGAAACGGAGATGAGCACCACATGCTAGAGGCGGACATGACTGGCTTTCGAGCAGGGGATACCTTTACTATAAGAGTGTCTCCACAGTGTTCTACTGATCTTTACTGCTATCACTTAGGCCTTGCCAAAAAGTGATAAAGCTGACCTATTCAATGCAGTGGCATTGTTTTAAGTTAAAACTCTTGCATAGAGGAGGACATGGTTCCCTGGTAGCATGATCTTCCAGGAATCTCCACAGTGTTCATTGCCCAACAACCCACACAAGCTGTCATTGCATTCATTGCCCCAACAAAAGGACCAGCTGACACAAGGAGGAAAGAGGCTAAGGTCAAGGCAGATCTGTCTAAAAGACCCACTTTAATCTCTATGGATGCAGGTGTAACGCAGCAAAGATTCGCCACTGAGTTTGAACACCTCCTTACTCTCTAGAGTTAAGACTTCTGTACAAGGTTTTCACAGCATGAACATTTTTGTTGTTGTAGTAACCTTAACATTGCATCTGTTAATGTGTACTTCAGAATAAATGTTTAACCATATACTAGGGTTAGCTTCATGAGCAGGTCAGTAATGTGTTTATAGCTGCCTGTGCAGCAATTTATATGAAAAGCTACCTATTCCCATGGTAAACACTTTCCTAAGAATGGAACTGTATGTATAATCTATGTGCAGTGTGTTTTATGAGTGGTTCATTAAGCAGTTGATCAATAACTGCTTTACAAATGAATTTACGGCTTTCGCTAAAATTCTAAGGCTGTCTACTTCATTATAAAGTGACTTATTGAATGTCTATAAAGCTCTTTTAGAGAGATGTGCTGCCTTTAAAATAATGTGTTTCTAGCAATGATTGATATAATAAATACTTTGGAAATTACAAGCATAATGCTTGGCAATTTGCTATGCATCATTTTGAAGCTGCTTGTTTATGAACAGCTCTTTGGTGCTCACTATTTGGTGACCCTTAAAATACTGAAGATTGCGATCTTCAAAACACTCACACTAGAGTCACATCACTTGTACCAGAAGCTGGCCTTATGCCTGGCTCATTTAGCTCAGAGATTTCCTGGGTTTTAAGAACATAAGAACATAAGAAGAGCCCTGCTGGATCAGGCCAAAAGCCTATCTAGTCCAGCTTCCTGTATCACACAGTGGCCCCACCAGATGCCTCAGGGAGCACAAGACAACAAGATAACCTGTTTCCCGTTGACACTCCCTTGCACCTGGCACAGAGAAAACCCACTTCTAAAACCAGGTTAAAACCAGGTTAACCAGGTTTTAGGAAGGTACAGTAGGTTTTCCCAACTCGATTTGGAGACACAAGGGATTGAACCTGGGAAAGCAAAGCACCTGCAAAGCAGGTTCTTTGCCATTGTGCAGTGAGGAAGATTGGGGTTACCATAACTCAGTCTTTGTCAAATGGGGGAATTAAAGGCTGCGGGGTTTTTTAAATAAAAAATAAAGATGAAATTATCGGTGACATTATAACGGCTTCAGAAAAGCACTCTAAAAATGACATGAGAATGAGCAATTGTTAGAAGTGGGAGGAAAATCGTTGGAGTAATAAATTATGGCTGGCAAGCTGAAGTGCTTGTTCTATTGTTCAGCAGCAGCCAGGGAGTGGGGGTGGGTGGGGTTCAATCTGAATTGGGACCGTGACTTGGGGGAAGTGGGCTTTAATCCATTGTTCCCTCCATGGTCTTGATCTGACTGTTATTTGTGCCAAACAAGCTGTCATTGAATTCTTGCTCCATATGTGTGGGGACACATGGGCATGAACAAGAGCCCCTCAGTACCATGTGCACTAATATCCTAGAATGAAGTGATTTTGTGACCAACGGTGGGTTGGGATTCCAGCAGAAGTGTTAGGAGAGCCATGGTTTGGCCACCTGCAAGGTGATCAGGCTGCTATTGTGTATTTTTACATGGTTTACAATGGGTTGTGTTCACTAAGCTCTAGACATTGACATTCATAAGGCTTCATTAACACATAATGCTGTGATTGGAAGTGTAGTATAAGAATCCAGGTACTGAGTAGGTTGATCTTGGGAGTGAGGGCTGCTCCCCCACAGTCTTTCTATTGGCAGGAGTTCTAGAATATCTTAGGGCCTTTGCAGATGAATTTCTTGTACCCTTGATTTAACAGACTTGGGAAACAATGCATGTATTCTGCTTCATTAAAAACCAGTCATATACAACTTAATGCATTCTGATTTAACAGACTTTGGCGTTAAACGGACACCCCTTTCCCCCCAATAGTCCACTAAATCGAGGTTCACTGTAATTCAATATACTTGCAGTATATATTGTTATACTTTTGTTATCCAGACACCTTCCTTTGAGGTTACGCTTCCAGTCTTCACACATAGTCTTACCCATTCAGGCTTATAAATAACACTTCTCTTTGTTAAAAGGAAAATGGGGGGGATTGGGAGGGGGGCTACAATTCTATTTAAACTTTAGACCGTTGAGTAGATATTATATGTATCTTCCAATTAACCACAATGACAAGCATTGGTCTTTGTGTGCATTGAACCCTGTGCTGCTGTCTCTGGGTTGGGCAGCCTACATTATGGCCACACTACGTTGCAATGTGTCGCTGTCTGACTGCCCTATTTTGACTTGAGTAACCTGAAGGAAAAGCACTGGAGCCCAGCCAACTCCTGGTGTGTGTCTTAATGGTCTTGGGACTTTTGAAGTCAGTTAAGTAGCATCCACGGTTATTCCCCTCTGCAAGAGCAGAATCAGGTCCCTGCAGTCTCTTAACTGAGGAATATTGACTTGTAATTGATTCTGGAAACTGCTGGATGGGAATGTGTTCTGTCTTGCTATTCTTCCTCCAGGGTGTCAGGCTAAAGGTAGTCAGGCCAGTATTCTGATGTGCTTCCTAGGTTCATAATAACCTATTAATCAGATGGTTGGAGAAGAACTGCAGGTCATCTTGCCATAATGTTTTCTCTGGCTGTGAGTCAGAGCTGTAGCCAGGATTTGTAGGATTACAAGAATTTGGTAATAAAGGGCTTTCTGTAGGTAACCTATGTAGGAAATAGTATTCAAATATGTGAGGAGGCTGTTTCCAGGAAAAAAAAGTGTAAACCCTTTTTCTAAAAAGATATGACTGCTCTATGTCTAATATCTCTATCCACCTCCATATCTCAATTCACATATGACCTTTATACAAATAAGACTCTTCTCGCTCTTCTGCAGACACTATGTTAAAACGCTTGTCAGGTTATAACACACATTTGCCATGTTGCTTGACAGTACCAATGTGTGATTAAATCACAAAAAAAAACCCTTAGCCTGACACCCCTATTCCATATGTTGTCCTCCTTAAAAAGGTTCTCTGGTTCAGTTGCTGAGACTTCGGTGTTTGAAATCTGTGAACACATTCAAGAGAGGGAATGGAGACATTTCCCCCAAGTTTTGAGATGGGGCTTACCGTAATTTTGGCGGGTATTTGTTAATATACCAACATCCCAATCCTATTCAAAACTCCGTGCTCGGATGCAGCAGCGTCCCTTTCCCCATGTCGAGCCCAGCAGCCCCTATTGGGCTACTTGGAGGCGTGCCAGCAAAATGGCTAGTGCATCTCTGAGCAGCCATGTGTTGGGCTTTCAAGCCCAGGATGGGGGGTAGGATTCGGTGGAGGCCTCTTTCGCCAAGCCTGCCCTCTCCTGGGCCTGATCCGCCCTCCTCCCCACCCCAAAATGCTGCCTCCCTGCCATTCTCCCCCCTGCCTCCCTTCTGGCCAGTGCGGAGCTCACCTGCCTCAAGCGGGCACTGCTCCCTCACCAGTGGAGGCCTACCGGCACTGGTGTCCACGCCATCACAATGTGCTTTTAGCCTTTACAGCATGTTTGCGACAGCATGGAGCCCAGTACTGCTGCTGGAGGCCAGCATAGGATTGGGCTGTTAGTCACATATGAACCAAGTCATGGTTTGGTGCTACCAGAGCCAGTATTGTGGAATTGGCCAAGGGCATAGGGCTTTCAAAGGGTCCATGACCAACACTTAAGGTTCTTGTGAAAAAGATGGTGGGCATCAGGAGCCGGGATGCCAAGAAGCACTTTGAGTTTTTCCTCCAAATCTGAAGACTCACTGGAATTTAGGGGCAAACTATATACTGTATTAAGTTAAATGTGTAGTTTGGCCTTCATCTCTTATTTTTCATTGATAAAAAAATGAGAATTATTTTCATTGATAAATTGGGGTCACCACATTATTTATCAATGAAATCAATTTTTCATTCAGAATCTGGACCATGTCAGAATCAGTCAGAATCGGGACCATGATGCATGGAGAAAAGGCATTTAATTTTTCCCTGTGTGCTGTAGCCTGTAGTCTCATTCAAAATGCCTCCCCCCCCACTGCTGTTAGCCCCACCAGATACTTTTCCATTTGTCTACCACTGAAGATTTCCTCTTTCCTCATTTTTGTTGACACCACAGTGCATGGGAAAAATGCTCCCTTTTCATTCATTATGGTCCTGTCCTGATTGGGGCCCTTCAAAGATGCTGTTTACCATTGAAAAATAAAAGACAAAGGGCAAAAATGCACATTTAACATAGTGTATAATTTGGCCTCTAGATCTCAGTGAGTCTCCAGATTTTGAGGGACAGGAGAATGGAATTGCATTTGGAGAGAACAGCCTTAGATTCAGAGGACCTGACCTAGCCTTCTTTTTCAGGGAAGGGTCATATTTATCTATCCTAAAAATAGGACTTAGGTCCTAATCCAAATGTATATAGCATGGGGATTTGTGCTCTCTCCCCCAACCTTGTGAGATTTAAAAGTATTTCTATGAATATTTGTTACTAGCCAGAACCTGTTGAAAAAGACCACTAGGTTGAAGTGCATTGGGCAAATGCAGATTGGAGTGAGTGTGTATATCATGAGAAGATATTTGTGACTTATCAGAATTGGATGTACTGTACTGGCATATGCAAATTGATGACACTGGCAACAGTCTTGTATTTTTTATTTTTTAAGTAATATTTTCTGATGGCTGAGGCGTGTATGTTTCATGAATGCTTTAACAATTGGATACTTGTACCTAGTTGTTTGTGTACTGTTTATCCTAACTGTTTGAAACAACAAAAAGGAGGCACCACCGCTCCATAATTTGGGATATGCAGTTCCTCAGTGTCAGCCAGATATGGCAGGAAATAGTTCTCCAGGTTTCCTGCCTAATCTCCCTGAATTGATGATTGGAATTCAATGGATACATGAATTCAGCAGCACAAATTGTGTATTATTATATTCCTTATTAAAGATGGATGGAGAAATAATTCTCTTATCACCCCAGTGGACGCAATACACCTAACAAATGCCAAAACGATTGATGAAGCCTTATATGATCTATTGACTGTATCTCACACACTGTTCAAATGGGTATTTGGTCTACAAAATGTCATGTTCCTCTGTATTTAAGCCTTTACAAGAAACAGTAACTGTGATGCTCTGGGTATTCCTTCTATGACTACAATGCGATTATGCTTGGTGGCTTTAATATGACCTCTGCTTCTGACCTTATCTTAAGCTCTTCTTTAATTCTTAACAACCAAATGTCTTATATTTCTGAATCCTCAAAATTCCATATGCTTGCATTGACCTAGATTTTTCTGGCAAAGAGTGCTAGCTAGGGTGAGCTAAGCTGTTCTCAATTAACCCCTCAAGTTTTCTTCTTTATGATGGAAAGATTTTTTTTTAAATTCCCTGTTGGCGTGATTGTCAAAGGAATGAGAATCACATAACTTAACAAGCTTTGTTTTTCTTCCATCAGAGATGGCTGACTCTGTTACTAAATCCAATTAACACTTCCTTTTTTAAAAAAAAAGCTGAACAGACCTCTGTCCTTGGACTTCTGTTTCAAGGGCAGCTATAGGGTTTTTGTTGTAAGTAGTTTGAGATTTGGAGATTCAAAAAAAAAATACCTCTCATCATGAGAGTTGAAAGCTCTGTGACTTGTTCCATGTAAAACCGAAGACTCCTGAAATAATACTGTATGGCTTTTGGTATTGCCATTTGCTAGTACTGGTATTTGACATGAAGTGAGATGGAAGAGTGGGGGGAAAAGTACACTGCGGTAGTCAGTAACTGGTGGCCCTAGGCCAAATATCACCTGAGAAAGGTCACCAGATGTCCACAGATACCGTCCTCCTTCTACACTCCAAATACACTTTGGCCTTGCTTGCTGTCTGGCTGCCACTACTACTGGGATAACCAACCAACTACATCTATTCAGGCATAAGGTCTGTTCTTGGGAGTGGAGACTAAAATGGCACGATTCTTCTCACTGCACCTGTCTTGAGTCCTTGAGCCAGCATGAACCTATCTTTAAGACTAAAATGACCAGCATTGTGGCCTACTCTCAGCTCTTTGGGCAATTAAGTGCCAAATTAATTAAAACGTACAGTAAGTAGTGGCTGGATTTTGCCAGTGACAGGGAAATGTATGTGGGGCCTATCATTCCAGTTTTGACTAAAGATTATCCCACCAAAGCATATATGGTGTCAGGGCCGGGCTACAGTGTTTGGTACTAATGTAGGAAACTTGGGTTCAGATCCCATCTAGCATTCTGGCAGCATACGGTCCTTTACAGTTGTCGCAAAAGGAGATATGTTGCATTGCAGACCCGGGCCACTGTCACAAGCGGCTGCAGCTCCACACTAGTGGATTTTCCATGTCCTCTGGTGCTGGTAAGTCAGAGCGGGGGGTGGGAGGGAGTCAAGGAGGGGGCAGTACAGGGTGGGGAGGGGAGGAGATGGGATGAACTAGAGCTGGGAGGGAGTCGTATCGCCAATATCCTCTTCCCGGCCTCGATCCACCGCAGGTCCACGTAGTCCCATCGGGGCAGTGTTTCCTTGCCCTGGGACAAGGAAACAATTGTTCCCTTACCTCAAGGAGGCCTCTGCATTGGCGCCAGGGACGTTATGTTGGATTGGGCTGCCCTTCCCATTGACAGTAATAGACTTTCTAAGTGTATATTTAGGACTGGGCTAAAAACTATTCCAGAAGATAAATACCCAGAGCTCTAGAAATAATCTAGGAACTCGTTTGAGAACTGTTCAAGTTTGTATGCATGTTGAAAAGCAGTATATAAATCATAAACTTCAGGAAATATGGTATGCTATCTTAGAAAAATGTTTTCGGTTGTCACGTAAAGCCTTTTTATTTCTTTGGTTTCTACAGTCTTGCTAAAACTTCCTTGTCAGTATATGGATCTACAACAGAAGCAGAAGCATATCATCTTCCAAAGAAGGTGCTGTAGTGTTGTTGTTGTTGTGTGTGTGTGTGTGTGTGTGTGTGTGTGTGTGTGTGTGTGTGTGTGTGTGTGTGTGTGTGTGTGTGTGTGTGTGTGTGTGTGTGTGTGTGAGAGAGAGAGAGAGAGAGGAAACCTCTTGCTCTGGAAAATTGGACCTGAATCTGGCTGGTCAGCTCAGCCTTGGGGAGTGAGGTCACTAGATGTTACTTGGCTAGATTAGAACAGAACCTATTTCAGCACTTTCTAACCAGATCAGATATAAGCCGGGGTGGAGAAACGTGAGGGAAGGTGTCTTGGCAAGCAATTTTCAATGTGTCTCTTTGGCAGCTGTCTCCATGTGATACGCTGTGCACTACATGTATTAGGGATTACCTTCACACTGTTCCTTTCCATGTATGGCAGGATTTTTACTGTGGCCTTCATGTCATGCCTATGAGTAGTTGCTCAGTTTTTGAATCCTGGAGTTTTGAATCCTTGGAGTTTTGACTGTGCTCTCTTATCCCAGTGCTACACTGTCCTCAGTACTGGACATGGCATGACCCATTGATAAGGCTTAAGAATCCACTTAAGAATCAACTCTCTCGACCTAACTGATGGGTTCAGCATCTTGCACTAGTAGAAATGAGTGGCAGCCTGACATTACTGAAAACGGTTGCATTTTTTAATGGAGAGATTTTTTGAGGCTACTACTTTTATCCATGTCCTGGTCACGTACTACTTCTCACAGGCAGCAACACCCAAAGCCCCAAATGACTTGCTTTTTTAGGTTCAAGACAGTCAAGCTCAAAGAACTTCCTTGCCTTCAGCACAAAAGAAGCCATGCAGTTCCTAAGCTGGTCCATAAGCACCAGCTTACAACAAAGTCTGTTTCTGTCTGGTCTTTTATGACAGGACTGTAGCTTTGGATTATTGCAGGCTGATGGTGGTATCCTTTCAAGAAGTAAAACATTTGCAGTATTGTGATATATTTATTTCTATGAGCTTCCATTTGTTCTTCCTTTGTCTCGTTTTATAGAGAAGCAAAATGGTCCATCAGAATGGAATCAATGAGAAAATTAAAATGATTTCCTAATAGATTTTTTATTCTAGACTACTGTAGAATTGGTCCTTAAAGTGACATTTTTTGTGTCATCATCGAGGTTATCTTTAAGGATTGCTTAGGATCCTAGTTCTGCTTTGTTTAGCACAAAACCTTTCTCTTGATATCTTGGCTTTTGTGACGATAACTGTAGCTAATTACTAGTTTTCATACTCAAAGAATAAAAAGAAAATGTATCCAACTACAATGTATCCAAGTACATCCAACTACTCTACAGGATGCAATTGTTGTGAGAATAAAACTTCATAATGTTCAAAGGGAATATTTGTTCCCTTTCCGGGGGTAAGCCTCTGGCACCGGAATGGGTCTACTTGGACCTGCTCCAGAAATCCAAGCGGACCTCAGTAAAGTTTAGTTAATGCTCTGTTGCTATGAAGTGGATTATGTAATTGATCATCATTGGCTACTACTGGCCACTTTGTCTACTCAGATGCTCTCTGCAAAGCACTCGATAATGCAGGTCCATGTATTAAATGTCTTAAGCAGAATGGCTTCTCTGATATATCTTCCCCGTCAGTCTTTCTGCCTGTGTACATATACTAGTAATTATGGTAGCTTCCACTGACATATGTGCACCTGCCTCCCTGAATCTGGCTCTGCTTTTGCTGGTAACAGTTGTGATGCCTAATGAGCACCTGCAGTTTCAAACTCCATGGCGTTAGTCAATATGTTACCTCGGGGCTAGTGCTGCAGAGCCTTTCAGTTTTCATTTTCCTTTGTGCCAAATGATGCTCTCTTCAGACATCCCTGAGTAAATAGGCCATTATCCTCTGGAAATCGCCCACTGAAACCTCTCTGAGCCGAAGATGGGCAGCAAAGACCAGGGAAGCTTTTCAGTTTATTTTTATCTAAGATATTTCCTGTTTGCAGAAAAGATTTGCTCTGCTTTTTATCAAGACCTGGTACAGCTCATTGTTTGGGTCAGTAGGAAAGATGACTCCCACAGCACTGAATTGAAGTGGTGAACCTTGATGAAGTTTTCCACTGTCATGGGAGAGAAACAATATCAAATAAACGTTTTTCCACAGTCATTTACCTCCGACTTTTCTCTGTAATCCATTCACATTGGCGGGGATGAAAATACACTGAAACAAACCCAGGAAATCAGCTAGAATAGCATGTCAGAAATGGGTGAAGATGTGAAATCAGAAGTGACATGCAACAGAAAACAATGCAACTATTTTTATGGCAAACGTTACGCAGAGAGACATCCTGGTGGGCGAGATAAGGTGGCATTTGCTCACACCAGAGGGCGCTCTTGGAACTTTGAAAGAAATATTAAGAAGAAACACTTCACAGGGTCTTACTGTATTTTGCTTAATGCTGTGGTGGCAAGCTGAGAAGCTTTTATTGGTATTCTTTTGTTTCACACCGGTAAATGTAAGTGGAAACTTTCCACCACTTCTCTGAAAAAACGTTTCCCTTTGTGGCGCTATAGCAGGTGGATCCTGTTTGTTTGAGTGGTGTTCATCATGAGGGAAGAGCATGCGTGCACACAAGTGCCTCCTGTGAATAGAGAACACTATCGGATGCTTCAGAAGAAGTATTGATTTGATGCTTTCTAATCCTTGCCTTGGCATGGTAGCAGATGGAAGCTAGAATGGCAGGCAAAGCTATTCTCTTATCTTGGGTTGCAAAGCATATTCTAAGCCAAGGCCTTTCTTGGACCACTAACTGTCACTTGGCATATTGAGGCTGATTAGCAAGTTTACGTCTAGGCATTGTTTAGCTGCTGGGATGTGTGTGGATCACATCTTTCCATGTGGGTTTTGCACAAGATCCTTTGTCATACAAGATGAATCGCAGAATTCTAGAAGTATGAAGACGAGAAGTGCAACTCACTTCCACCCCTGTTTCAGCATTTATTACGATCCCCACAGCCATATCTGGCTTGATTACTGCACCTCACAATATAATCAATCATTGCCAGTTGGAGTTATTTAGAATGTTGCCAAAGAATAGTACCTACAAGTGGGGGCAGTAGTAGCCTTCTGTGGCAGCACATTAGTGAGAATAGCATACTGAAGGCTCTCAAGAGGTCCCACTTTTCTTTTGCCCCCTTGAAGTTGCTCAGTTGCCTTTGTACTACCGTTGGGCTGATAGCTGCTGTGCCAGCGCATAGGCCACAATTTGATGTTGCGTATAGTTTCTGACTAGAAAAAATGATCGTAGAGCCGCAATATATGAACTTATAATGTGGAGTTCTCCATTACTCATTGGAAGCTTGTTGCAGTCTATCTGAGCTGCAGCTGGTAAGGAGACAGCCACCACTGGATTTGTTGATCTTTAGAATGGCTGAGAAGAGTTCAGAGTATTAAGGTCAGGACAGAAGTGTTGCCGGGGGGGGGGGGGGGAGCAAGCGGGGACGACGACAAAGCGGCGGGGGGGATAACCACACCATTTTGGTGGCAGGAACAGTGGATTTGGGTGATGGGTTTGGCCCAACCCTCCCGCCCTGCGTCTCCAAAGGGAGTTGCAGCGGCGGTGGTAGTGATGTCACTTCTGGCGGTGACGTCACAGGGGGCGGCATAGCGACACCACTGGGTCAGGACTTCTTGGAGCTTAGGTCAGCTGCTGTTTCTCTCCAGCCCCACAGATGCTGACAATTGAATTGGACCTGCGCCCATATATTAGCAGAAGGGGGCATCCCACATCCAGGCTTTTGTTCTGATCATTTATTTATTTACTTATTTATTTACAGTATTTTTACCCCGCCTTTCTCCCCGAAGGGAACCAAGGCAGCTTACAACATGAGAAAGGAATACAATACAATACAAAAAATAATCACATTTAAAACAATAAAAACAATTCATGAAAACTAGTAAAAAACAGCATCTAAACATTAATAAAAACAGATCAAATTACAATTAAGAGCATAAAAACAGCAGCACTCCACCTGTACCAGCAGGATGTTAAAAAAGGCAAGGACTCAGAAGGCTTCCTTAAACAGGAACATTTTCAGGCCTCGCCGGAAAGTCTCCAGGGAGGGGAGCAGTACGTAAGTCAAGAGGGACTGAATTCCATAGGGTTGGTGTCACTACTGAGAAGGCCCTATTTCTGGCCGCTGCCCCTCGCACCTCTCTGGGCGACGGTTACCGTGAAAGGGCCTTCTCTGATGACCTAAGGAGACGAGCCGGAATATATAGAAGTAGGCGGTCTCTCAGATATCCTGGCCCCAGGCTGTATAGGGCTTTAAAGGTCAAAACCAGCACTTTGAATTGGGCCCGGAAACGAATCGGCAACCAGTGCAGCCATCGGAGAAGCGGCCCGACAGAGTCGAACCGCCTACCTCCAGTGACCACACAGGCCGCCGCATTCTGCACTAATTGCAGTTTCCGAACCGTCTTCAAGGGCAGCCCCACATAGAGCGCATTACAATAGTCTAACCGCGACATCACCGTGGCATGGATCACTCTGATCAGGTCTGCATGATCAAAGTACGGTCGCAGCTGGCGCTCCAGCCGAAGCTGGGCAAAGGCTCCCCTGGCCACAGCCGCCACCTGGGAATCCAGGAGCAGCTGCGGATCCAGGCGGACCCCCACGAGCATAAAAGGGAACTTATATCTATTATGATATAGGCATACAAATACCTATTTGTAACAAATTGTGCTATCAAGCTAGAAAACCTCTAAAATACTAACATTTTAAAAAAACAAACAAACCCTGATCTGTGGCTCATGCTACCACAATAAGGAACCATTCAGAATGATCGGAGGTTATAAATTATTTCATTTCTTGTCCCACCTCCTAGAGGTTGATTTTTTATAACCTGCTTTTACCATTAGATTGTATTCTATCCCTGTGGCAATATATTCGGAATTAGTTTTAAATGTTTGCGTGTTGCATTCTTGTGAGGAAAACCTGAATGAATGCACAGATTAAATTGGGAGCAGCAGAAGTCCTGACCTTAATGCTTGATTTCAGTGACACTCTTTGGCCCATTTTCTTTCTAAAGGCACGGTATCATTCCATCCATTTGGGGCTCATCTCCAAGGAGTAGCTGACAATCTAGTTGAACATATTGCATTTCCATAGTTTTTTTTTTTTTTTAAATTTAGTACTGGACTCTTGCAGCTGTTCTGCTGAAATAATTAGGTTTCTTTTTAATAATAAATATAAGTGTTTGGTTATAAAAATGTACAGACATTGGTTAAGATTTTTTTTCTATTTGCTTTGACAGGGTGGTTCAAAGCTAATGGTGAAATATTGGATGTGTCTTGCAAACTGTCTGCACCTTCATTTATAATTCTGTCAGCTATTTATGCCAGCCGCTAATGACTGGAGAAGAGACGGCATTTTGTTACTGGAAAAAAAATCTAAATTATATTCCAGACAGGTTGACACTGATGCCCCAAAGTACAGGTTTGCAAGATAATTCCTAATCTCAATAGAAAAGAGGTGTCAAATGCAATTTCACTAAGGGACTGATCACAATTTGCCTTTTAACTCCAGAAGTCCACTGAAGGAGGAAAATGGCTCGATTTGCCCTCAAGTATTTCCACTGCTCTGTATTACAGGGCTTGTTATACTTTCAATCAACAGCTCTTTCTTTTCCTTCTAGACATGAGGTTATGTTGTCACTTTATATGCACTCATACTGTGATAACACCCACAAGTTCATGTGTGGACTTCATGACAGACTACAACTCAGTGGTGTCTCATGGTGGGAATTATGACCTACTCTAGAAAATTGCTTTTGAAAAGATGTCAGAATAGTTTGTACCCTAATCCAGCAGTTTTAGAGGCATAAGGCTCTGAGGTTTCTCTTGTGATTTCTAGAGTGACCTCTGTGATTTCTCTTGTGATTTCTTGTGATCTCTGTATTCAAAGTTTGTGTTGAAATGAATGGGGAATTCCTATCATATATGATCTCCATGTGTGGAGTCGGCATACTGTATGCCTCTTCATTAGGGTGTTCATGTTGTATCAAACAACGGAGCCACAAGTTAAGTCCAAACAGTGTTTATTCTTATAAGAACAAACACATTAACAGTGCAATCCTATCAATCGTTGACACTAGTGCTGCGATCTCAGCATCAGCGCTGTAAAGTGCGTTGCAAAACCTGGAGAGTTGCCAGCATTGGCGGGGAGACCTGGGCTGTCCCCCTGGTGCTGGGCCCAGCAAACTGCACTGTGGAGCAGGTGAGTACCACTCCAAGCACTGTGGGGGGATGGTGGGGAGGGGGCATAGGGATGAGGAGATCAGGGGATGGGTGTATCGGGCCTGGGAGAGATCAGCAGCCACGTTGCGTGCCATATTCTATCCCCCCTCCCAGGCCTGTTCTGCCTACATGGGTGGTCTTGGTTCTGCGCCACCTAAAGAGCTGGCAGAGAACTGAGTAGCCCCATTGCAAAAGCTGGGGCTTTACCAAGGGTAAGGGGAGATTTGGGCGCCTCACGAGATTTGGGCGCCGCCATCTTGGATCTCGCGGGATCCAAGACGGCCAACAGGAACAAAGGTACACTTTTAAACATGTTCAAAGCTGCGGTGGCGGCAGCTTCCACCGGGCCCGGAAATCCCGGGAACGATCCGGGACTGGAGCCCGGAACCCGGGATGGTCCCGGGGTTTCCGGGACGGATGGTAAGCCTACTGATGGAGTAAGTGATTATTATGCTCTTTTTCCAGACACCAGCAGCCCAGCAGAACTCCTTTTCCATACCAACAGGGTTCTAGAGATACACTGATGACTGTACAACAAGCCGTCAATTAAATGCCCAAACCTTTTTATAATATAGTTTTCTAAACAGGCACATTGTATAACAAGGTTACACATAATTTAAACAATTACAGTCATTTCTCAGTTTTCCTGGGAGTTAGGTTCCTGCAACCCCCACAGATACTGAATCCCATGTATAGTGAACCATTGATGCAATGGGATCAATGGGTTTAGGGGAAGGGGCTGCCTAACTGCTAGCAGGATTCCATCGGAGACCTTCAAAACCCGTGCTTTGACAAGCTCCCCAGCACTCGTGGGTACCATTTTAAAAGGGTGCCATTTTAAAAGGGTGCCATTTTGAAGGTATCTGTTTCATTCAGAGACCTTCAGAATGCAGCAAAAACCTTCAAAATGGCGCCTGCAAGTAGCGTGCAGTCCTTTAAAATGGCCGTTAGTTTCCAAATGGCAACAGAGAAGCTATCCGCGCCATTTTGAAGCTTCCATGGCCATGTACTCACGGGTGCCATTTTGCCATTTTCACTGCATTCTGAAGGTCTCTGAATGCAGCAGAGTCCTTCAAAATGGCATGGAGCCTTTTAAAATGGCACCTGCAAGTGCTGGGGAGCTTGTCAAACCACAGGGTTTGAAGGTCTCCGATTGAATCATGCTGGCAGATAGGCAGCCCCTTCCCCTAAACCCATTGATCCCATTGCATCAATGGTTCACTATCCACGGATTCAGTATCTGCGGGGGTTGCAGGAACCTAAGTGCTGGGGAGCTTGTCAAACTGGATAGCTGATAATAGCCTGCGATTGCAGAAAGGTAGGTGGCAAACATGCTCCCCATGGATAAGTGAATCAGTGGGTAGCGAATCTGCAGAAAATGGGAACTGACCATACATTTCAGCTAGGATTCCCTAACCAGACAAGATCGCAAGTAAGCAGATGGCCTGTCTGATACCTTTTGGGTTTAGACCAGTCTCTTACCATACCAGCTGCATGGTCAGTACACAGAGGAGACAGACTGCAAGTGAACATTGGTCCTCTATACTATACTCCCCTTGTTTACTCTGAAAATCTTGGTCACTTTCCATGAGACATCACCCCTCCTTTGTTGCCTCCCAAGGGTTTATTACCTAATTGCAGCAGCACGAGGGGATTCTACGACTTCTTTCCATTTTTGATCTCCATCCTATACTGGTACGGTAATTGCCTTGTGCTTTCAGCATCCATTCTATCACCTTACTCCCTATCTTATAATTCGTTTTCAGTGATTGCAGCCTCCTTGAGGCCTATAGTTTCTCTACTTGATCAGAGTCATGCCAACTGTTGCTTAGCTGGTCCAATTCCCTAGAAACCTACCTTTTAAAATTAAAATTTATATTCCACACTATGGAACATGTTTTAATATACTTTAACCTTTTCAATACACAGGGACATATTAACACATAAAGCATATGGATTATGATTGATCAGCCAGCACAGATGTTCCCAAATGATAATTTTTAAAAGATCTGTCCATATGTGAGATTTTGTGGAATTCCACTTGATGCATTATTATGATCCATACACATAAATACATCACAAACCTGCCCAGAACATTTGAGCTGACTTTTATTTGTGCTGAAACAAATTTATGACAAAACATGGAGAAATGAATTCCTATGCATGCAAATCCCTAATATCCAATCTCTTGCATTTCAGGCATTACACTTAGATGTGGTGTTTGTAGACCTCCTGAGCCCAAGAGCACACCCAAGCCACATAAATGACATCTAATGGCTCTGGGATGCAATAGATTTGTAAAAATTGTATATGTTCCATATAATTCTGTCCTGTGGTGGGCAGAGCAATCCTAACTATCCGGTGGTCTGCCCGCCAGATCCTATCCCCGTTCGTGGCCGCTCTGGAGCAGCCTGGAGGTCTACTCGGGGAAAGGGGACGTTCGGGGAAAAGATCCCCCTTCCCCCTCCACGCCGGCCACCCTTACTCCCGAGTCATCGCAAACATGCTTTACGGCACGTTCACAACGGCTTCCAGCGGCAGAGCACTCACTCAGCCGCCAGCTATTTCTAGAGAATTGCTCTGTAAAACTTACACGGGGTGGTACCAGGTTAGACACCACTGAGGGTCTGCACCACCAGAGGGCCCACTCCTGAATTCCTCAGTATTCATGAGAGTGGTGGAGTCGGTTGACCATGACACCTATGCCACCACTACCCCTAATTTCCCCACCTACAAATAGGAGCATCCCTGCATCATCACAGGTTCTTTAAGGGATGCTCCTCTTGTCCAGTGGAGAGAACAGAAAAGGAGGAGTTGCCACCACTGCTGAGGAATTTGGCAGTGGCAACAGATCCTGTTCTTTTCATTGGCAAATGGGAGCAGGATGCAGTGGCAGTTCCTCTTTTACCTAGAAAAGGAGCTTTTCGCTGCCGAGGGGAAGGGTGGTAAACTTGAGAGGCACGGGGGTCCAATGCATCTTGGACCCCCAGCAACCTGGCACTACATGTCTGTTAAATCACTGTTCTGGCACTGTTCTAAGCATTCTTGGTAGAGTTCCCCAGTGCAGATATGCTTGCTACACTACTGTTTTCTCCCCTCGTGCATTGGGTCTCCATAGACAGCAAATTTCCAGGATTGAGCTAGTGTCTGTTGAATTTCCCAGGTCTGCCTTCATATAGACCGAAAAAGCCACATAGGGAAATGACAAAAAATTTGGACATAGGCCAGTCTACGTAAGCCTAGTCTACGTAAGCCTATGTCCAAGCTTGTACCAGCCAGTCGGAGATTACTCCATTCTAATTTTCATGGTGCCTGCTAAGCAAGCAGAAAGTTAAAATAAATACTAAGTCCTGAACATTCTGCATGGAATTTGTTTTTTTGTAAGCCGCCTTTGGTCCCTTTGGGGAGAAAGGTGGCGTACAAATACTGTAAATAAATAAATAATGGAATATTGCGTGTGGGTGCGCACACACACACACAAAACAAACAAACAAACAAACACAGAGCGAATGAAAGAGAGAGTAATTCTGTATTAATTCTGGAAGTTCCTCTGAAAGTACCTGCAGGATTTTTTAAAAACTGAATAACCATTACTAAGAAGAGGATGGCAAAAAGGTGGAGAATTGGAGGCTTCTGCTGCTGGATGACGGCCATTGCTCAACAAGGGAAACAAAATGCATTCACATACAGCCACAGTAGTGCAAAATACAAATCTCATGCCAAAATTCATCACCCATCTTTGTATCAGTGTTGAAAAGAGCTTGGAATAGGTGGCCCCTCCCCATTGTATTGCAAGCTGCAGCAGGAGGGCTGCCCTTTCTGCTACTGAATAGTAATGCTGACTCTTCCACTTATTTGCAGTATGACCTTGAACAGCTCATTTCTTCCTAATTTGCCCAACTGTGTGTGTTTTTAAAAGGAGATTCACTGTAGCATTACACTGGCATTGTGTGGGCTGATTAGTTAAATTTTGAACAGCACTTTGAATGGATAAAGTGCTATTATTCTGGAAGCTGAAATGTCAGTCACTGTTTTTTTTAGAGAGAGAGGAGGTCAAAATTAACCTTTGAAATCTGAAAACCACCTTGGTTACTGAGTAGAATTTTTAGCATTAAAAGCTCTGTTCTACATAGAGTTGGCTCAGCAGGGATAAAAAAGGTTATTTAACCTTGGCAGAAATGATAGAAATATAGGGTAATATTAATAATTACATACATGAAGGCAGTGTTCTTCTGTAACACCTCAGTGATCATTTAGCATAAACTTATATTGGTTGCAGTCCAACCCTAACTGACCCCCCCCACACACACACACTGATGAGCCACATCAGTGGAGCACGTGCTGCGTACTGCGGGGGGGGGGCTGTCCCACAGGACTCATCGAGGTAAGGGAACTTTCTTTCCCTTACCCTGGGGCAAGCCTTCACTGTCCCAATGGGTCTCGTCGGATTTGCACCAGGGAGTGGTTCAGTGGCAGCATCTTTTGCGGGATCCTATCCTCCATTTTGCAGCCCAACAAGCCGCCTGGCTCTCCTTGGACTTATGCCAGCAAAATGGCTGGCGCAGGTCTGAGGAGACACATAGACGATTGGCCAGCTTACCAGGAGGTAAGTAAAAAAAATCTTATAGTAACAGACTTAAACCAAATTAGAAAAGCAACAATAAACAAGTGTGCCCTTAACTGTCAGGCCAACCATTTAAATTGGTCCTCATGGATTAATCAACTAAAGATTTGGTTGGCTGATCTACCAATTAAACTGATTAAAGTTTGCAACCCTCATTTTTACACACAAAGACCTGCCTTTATTATGAGATTATAGACTCAGCTAAATACTTGGACCTGGTGCATTGCTAAAAATGAAAAATCCAAAGCATTCTAGGTTGGGCATGTTTTATGGTAGTGACAACCACTCTTGGTGTACTTAGTGTGATTACTCTGCCACCATACATCATGCAATAAATACACTGGATGATAACTCATGTCTCCCTTAAAATGCCCTGGTGAAATATAGCTGTTGGTCTGATCTACCAGACTTCCTCAGAGGGTATTTCACTAGATCTTCAGTACGTGAGGACAACAACAACAAAATGGAACACCATCTCACTTCTCTTTGTTTCCAGTTATCCCCCAGGTGCAAGGCTAAGCATTTGATGCAATTCTGTCTCCTCCAAGGTCACTTGAACTGGAACTTATGGTTCCACTGATGCCAACATATTGGTCCCAGTTCAGCAAAAAAATTTCATTAGTATTGAAGTATCTGAAGATGTCCCAAATCTATGAGAGGTTGTAGGATGGAATTTGATGCACTGGCAATAACTTCAGATGTTTCATACATACAAGCAGAGAAAGGATAATTTGACTGATCATCTTTCTCAAATCTTCACACATGTGGTTAATATGTAATGCATACATCTCATTGCCGTACAGGTGCACAAGTTGCTGCTTTGCTTATCACAGAGTAAGTGCAAAAGAAGATGCATGTGTCACCCACATTTCTATGCTGGTACATACTTGTAACACCCAGAGCCTTCCTAATTCAGTGTACTTGATCCTTGTAACCCAACTGGCACCCACTCATAGCTTGTGCTGATCCTTGGTAGTCTGCACAGAGAAATGGAAAGATCAGCACAGATACCACATATGACCAGAGTGCAAAACTGCGTGCACCATGATGCCTTCCCATTTGGATAAATTCTAGATCTAGTTTTAAAATACTGAACTGGGAGCCGAGAAAGTTTCTTTATAGGCATACCGTGTATATTCAAAAATATACACAGGGTGCATTGGCAGTGGGAAGGGAGAGCATCAGGCACATGGGAGTCTGGAATCGATCACTTCAAGTCTCTTCCTGTTGCAGTCAAACTTGATTGTGCTAGCTATATGATAGAGCAAAGGCACACCTAGGCATGCTCCATCAGCATGTTCCATCGTCACATTGTCAGGCATGTATGCTTTTACCATTTATTTATCTCTGTGTCTCATTTATTTTACTTTTGCATAAAATGTACTCAAAGTGGCACACACAAACAAACAGTAAACAGATTATTATAAAACACAAACAAAAATAGCTACAACAGTATCAAGCAGCAATAGAGGATTGAGGCAGCATAAACCAGCTAAATGGCAGATAGAGCAATTGTGAACTAGAAAAAAGAGTTTCGTTAATTCAGAATATAATTCTGTGCCCAGTTCAAACTCTGTCATGCGCGGGGAAAACAATGTGGTCTGAATCTCTCCACCCATCCCTTAATGACCCCACAAGCCTCCATACATTGGGAGCTGCTCCTGCTGCTGCTGCTTTGCAAGTCATGGTAAAGGCAGCAGGGAGGGAGGGAAATTCCTTTTGTCTCCATCTCCCTCTTTCTCCCTTTTTATAATGCATGGAAGATTGAATTTCTACTGCAGCATTCCAGGTGCCAGAGATGCTGAGAAATGTAATTTTCCCAGGCAGACAAGGAAAACTACATCTCTCAGCATCCTTGGTACCTCAGAAGCTGCAGTCACAGCATTTGAGTGCTGGAGAGGATGTGGTGTGTGTGTGTGTGTGTGTGTGTGTGTGTGTGTGTGTGTGTGTGTGAGAGAGAGAGAGAGAGAGAGAGAGAGAGAGAGAGAGAGAATTTCGGGGTCAAGTCCCGGCATCCCGGGAGGTATGGTGGCCATCCTGGGTTGCCATTTGCCGCCGCCATTTTTTCTTCCACGGCTCCCAAGCATCGCGCACAAGCGGCCTGGAAGCCCTTCGTTCCTAAGGGCTTTCAGGCCGCTTGTGCGCATGTGTGCGCCTCACAAAAAAAATCGCGAGCCGCATACATGTGCACTCAGAAGAAAAATGGTGGTGGCAATCGGCAATCCGGGATGGCCACCATACCTCCCAGGATGCCAGGACTTGACCCCGAAATCCGGGAGGGTCCCGGCCATTCCGGGACGTAAGGTAAGCCTAACCAGAGGTGTGGCATGTGAATACAGCTGTGTTCATTTAAATAATTTAACTTTACCAGAAACAACATTTTATGAACCTGGAAGGAAATCAAATTATACTTCCCAAGTGACCTGCTGTCCGAAGGTGATGATGACGTAACATCCTTGAGATTTGAAGATTTTAAACTACTGTACAGTGGAGAGCAATGTCCCAATTCTACAGTGGATGTGTACTTGACATGTACATTTTGCCACAGAACATAGAAATGTCGCCCAAATTAAAACGAAAACATCCAGCATCCTTTCTTGGAGTTCCATCCTAGAGAAACTACACTTGTTGAATATAAAACATGAAAAATGTAGTTTAAAAATTTCAGCAATCCAATCCATGTTGACTAATTTAAAAGAAAATAGCATTTATGCACAGAAAATCCAAAAATAAAGATAAATATATCATTCTTCTAACCTCTTGCTCTTGTTGTTGTTCAAGCGGCGATTTCCCACAAATTACAGTCTTCTAAGGATGATTTGGATATCTGTATGCACTGAAAATGAAAATGGCTTGAGATTAAATAGTATTGGATTTAATTACTGCTTTCATAATGACAAACAGCAGATGAGTATGTTTTTTAATACTACTGACGTTTCAGCTTCTTTAAGTAAAAAATAATAATACTGTGATTGCGTTCCAGGCACTTGTTCTGTAATTGTTCCTTTTTATATCCATCTGTGTGTCTTCTGGGGAAAACCCCCCCACAAAAAACCTTAATGCTGCCTTTTTGGTTTTAAAACAGTGTAATTAATAATGTTTGGAGTACCCATCAGGAAGGTGATCAATTATTCCACTAATTTTTTTCTGTATGTAGGTCTGAATTGGACTGACACTGAAGTAGATTTGTGTGAGACGTGTCTTTGATGGTTTGTTCCCTTTTTAAACATGTATGCTCTATATTGGTTTTTTAAAGGGTAATAATGACACAATGTTTAATTTATCTACCTTGCGGTAAACAATGACACCACAGACACTGCTTTTCAAACACGACACTTAAATTGCTATTTAAACTTTAACCAGATGCACAAGAAACTTAAATCTTCTGTTTATTGATCCTTTCGCCAGGTTCCCTCTAAAGGTCACATTGCAATTTCCCTAAAAGGTAATTTTTCTAATTTTTCTTGTAAAACAAGCTCCATAAAGGGGGAACCTGAGGGCAATTTTATATATTCCAGCTCAGTAATATAATATATAATGCTATCATGCGAGCAGTCTCTTTTTTTGTGGTTTACATTATTCATCCAAAATGAGTCAGAGACTGAATGGACACAAACTGAACAAAATGAGAACATTCAAAAGCCATATTTTTTTGTCTGTGAAGGAGTCCAGTCTACCCTGATTTTCTCAACCCAATCCATGCATCTGATGAAGCAAGGAGTTGTCTGTGAAAGCTCATGCTACAGATTCATTTTTGACACTATCTATGCTGTTGGCTGTAGTTCAGACCTGTAAACAGACACTTATGGTCCAATCCTATCTTGGCCTTGCGCTGATAGAACTCACGTTCCATCAGTGTAAGGCCTGGGTGGCTGGCAGCCCTGGGCGTGAGCCAATGACCTCCATAGCCCCCACCAAAGCAAGTAAGTCAGCAGAGTGGGCATTCCGAGGTTTTCCGGGGAAGGATTGGGACTGGCCAGGGGCGTGTTGAAGGTGGGTTGGGGGTGGATATCAGTGGCAGAGGTGGTGCTGATATCCTTTGTGCCTGGACCGGGCTTGACACACCCCTTTGGACCCATTCGGATTTAAGCCAGACAAAGAGCTGGCACAGTCTGGTCCTCAGCCAGCCCATAGCATACAGAGGATGTATGATATACAGTTGAGGGGGAATGCTCTGTGTTATACATAACCTAGAGCTCTGACAAAGTGGAGAAGGTGACGGGCTAATGCCTAGGTCAGCGTCGGTGTACAGAGAGCGCTGTTATTTAGGGGAAAAAAAAGAAGTGTTTCCTCAGGTGAGGGGTGCTTGCTCAAGACACACTCTCTGGCACTGTCCACATGTGGTGTTTTCACTTGTTGTTGCCTATGATTGGAGCATTTTTGGAATGGGTTGGAATTCATTATGCTGCTGGGATAGAAGCGTTTTTAGAGGGGCCAGGGTCTGCTGCAAACACCCAGGGTTCCTTCCCGGGTGTTCTTTTGATCACTTCCTAATATCTGCTGAGTATTTCACAGAGGTGATGTTGTTAATCTCCCCTAGCGATTGGAGAAACCCTCCTCCCAGTTAGCCTTGCAATTGTGCTCAGAAAATGGAACTTCCACCCCGAAAACGTGAAAATTACAATTATGGGCCAAGGCTGATTCTGTCATGCCCCTGATGATGTCATCAGGAAGCTCCAATGTTCTCCAACCTCTGTGAATTTCCAAGACACTCCTTCTGCCAATCCATGTGGGCCCTTCCATTGACTCACAAGAGTGCATTTTTACTGACAATATCTATGCTTTTGTAGGTGTAATTTTGTGTAGTGGAAAGACAAGGGAGTTGAGGATTCTAGCTATCTTTCCATTCATGCAATTTTTCTTTGATCATGTTACTAACTCCAGTAATATTTCCCCTTGTTGCGGGTATTGCCTGGCTGGTCTAAGGCTTCTGCTCCAGAGCAGTAGGCTTGCTATACTACTGTAACTTTGTGTTCTTCTACTTGCACAAGGAGATTTAGCTGCAATCCTCCTATCCCATTCAGCTGTCATAACTGGAGGACAGAATTGCATTATTGGTTTATATGTGGAACACTTTCATATAAAAGGTTTAAGTACATATGTATGCTGGCTCCCTGAGTTACAGATGTCTGAGTTATGGATTATGCATTGGTGTTTTCGCACGAGCACAGTATGTCCTTTGTGGTGCTTTTTGTGCAGGCACGATAGTTCTGGTTCTGGGCCATCAAGAGCTGTTTCAAGCTACGTGTGCTCCGATGTTCATACAGATCTCCAGAACCAAACTGGTATGTAAGTAGGAGGCATAATTTTGAGGAGGAAAGTTGAGGGAACTGTTGTTGTTAGCATGTTATGCACTTTTACAATACAATTTTTGCCAGTATGACTTACATAAATTATTATTTAGATTACAGCATTACAAATAGGTTATCCCACTATAATCTTACAATATCCTGTAAGGTAGACTAGTATGAAAGATGGTGACTGGCCCAAGATTACCCAGTCTTTTATGGCTGAGGAGGCAGTTGAACCTACTTTTAGTAATTCTAGTACACACAATTTTGTAATGTGGATTTTATCCTTGAAACAAAACATGGAGCCACACTAGGGTAAGTAGAAGTAACTCTTCTAAGAGGGAATAGAAGCAAATTGGATATAAGATGGAGGGTCATCATGATATGAGTCTTTCTGTCTTTGACATGTGTATCAATAGCTACATGCAGCAACTCTTGTTCTTATAGTGTGTTAAATCTTGACCCTAAGTCAAATCTCTGAATTGATGACCTTCAGACCAAGGAAGCTTTTTAATTTGGTTTCCATCAGTCACCCATATGTCACCTTGTGTCTGGCAGAAGTACTGTGAATGTATATCATCCTTAAGTTTGATTAACATGAAGCTGTTGCATAATACAAAAAGAGTTTTGTACCTACAGTAGAGCAAAACTCAAGGAAGGGTTTTGCCATTTACCATGTACCGTTTGCCATAAGAACATAAGAAGAGCCCTGCTGGATCAGGCCAAAAGCCCATCTAGTCCAGCTTCCTGTATCACACAGTGGCCCCACCAGATGCCTCAGGGAGCACACAAGACAACAAGATACCTGTGTCCAGTCGCCACTCCCTTTCACCTGGCACAGAGAAAACCCACTTCTAAAACCAGGAGGTTGCTTATGGCTTGTAACCTGTGATGGTCTTTTCCTCCATGAATCTGTCCAAACCCCTTTTAAAGGCATCCAGGCCAGGTGCCATCACCACATCCTGTGGCAAGGAGTTCCACAGATGAATTACACGCTGGGTAAAGAAATATTTTCTTTTGTCTGTTCTAACTCTCCCTCCACTCAATTTTAGTGCATGTCCCCTGGTTCTGGTGTTGTGCGAGAGGGAGAAGAATTTCCCTCTATCCACTCTCTCCATCCCATGCATAATTTTATAAGTCTCAATCATGTCCCCCCTCAGGCGTCTTTTTTCTAGACTGAAAAGCCCCAGACGCTGTAGCCTTTCCTCATAAGGGAGGTGCTCCAGCCCACGAATCAATCTGGTCGCTCTTTTCTGCACCTTTTCCTTTTTTTTAATATATTTAATTTTTATTTATAAACTACCAAACAAAACGAAACGAAACAAAACAATACAACATACTACGAAAGATTACAGCAAGCGTGAAGCAGTAAATCCTACTTGTATAGTATTATATATTTTCTACCTATAATATCTAACTAAGCCTATATCTCTAATATACTATTCATTAAATTCACACTTCATCACTCCTTCTCTCTCTCCCTCTCACTCTCTCTCTTAAAGAATCTATAAGTGGTATCTAAATATTCACAAAAAGATTAACTAACTTTTCCTTTATCATCTAAAAATCTTAATTCACACTTCAAATATTTTAATATATAAAGCCACCCCATTTTCCTCCAAATGTATTAAAATAAAAGCCTTCCAAATTTTTCTGTTTTTTTTTAAAAAATCTATATCCCCTTTTTATATAAGATTCTTGAAAACAAATCACATCTTATTTAAGTCTTTTCAAATAATAAAACATTATTTTTCTTTTATTCACAAAAGGGTTAACTAACTTTTCCTTTATCATCTAAAAGTCTTAACTTCCACTTCAAATACTTTAAATTTTTTAAGTCACCCCATTTTTTGTCTTCAAATTTGTTAATTTTCCATCATCAAAATTTTTCCATCACTCTTTATATAAGTTTCTTAAAAACAGTCATATCTTATTTGTTTTTTTATAATAAAACATTTTTTTCTTTCTATATAACATTAACTCCAGTAGTATTCCCCACAAAAAAAAATTATAATCCCTTTTTAATTTTGACAGTTTGCCATTACCCCTTCCATCCCTCCCCTTCCTCCTCCTCCTTCTTCTTCCTCTTCTTCTTCTTTCTCTTCTTCTTCTTCCTCTTCTTCATCCTTAAATCTTTCCCGAAAATCCCTTGTTTTTTGAATTGTATCCACTTTGCAATTTTTTCCACAGAATCATTCACGTCTTCTATATTCCTCTCCCGAAAGACAATCTTCAGCACCTTTTTTAGTAAAGTACTCTGCTTCTCTATCTCAAGACTTGGTTTAACTCTTGGTACTTCCTCTGCTACAGTCTCTTCCACTAAGTCACCTTTTCCAATTCAACTATATCCTTTTTGAGGTGTGGTGACCAGAACTGGACACAATACTCCAGATGTGGCCTTACCATCGATTTGTACAAAGGCATAATGATATTGGCCATTTTATTCTCAATCCCTTTTTTAATGATCCCGAGCATGGAATTGGCCTTCTTCACAGCCGCCGCACACTGGGTCGACACTTTCATCGACATGTCCACCAGCACCCCAAGATCTCTCTCTTGATCCGTCACAGATAACTCAGAACCCATTAGCGTATATGTGAAATTTTGGTTTCTTGCCCCAATGTGCATCACTTTGCACTTACTTACATTGAAGCGCATCTGCCATTTTGCTGCCCATTCTCCCAGTTTGGAGAGATCCTTCTGGAGCTCTTCACAATCCCTGCTGGTCTTCACCACCCGGAAAAGTTTAGTGTCATCTGCAAACTTGGCCACCTCACTCCCCAACTCCAGGTCATTTATGAATACAGTAAAACCTTGGATTGCGAGCATAATTCGTTCCAGAAACGTGCTTGTAATCCAAAGCACTCATACCGTATTGGCCCGAGTATAAGACGCACCTGATTATAAGTCGCACCCTTAAAGTTTGGTGCTATTAAAAAAACTTTAATTAAATCACTGGCATTAAATATATGCCAGTGATTTAAACAAACAGTGCAATCCTGTGCATGTCTACTCAGAAGCAAGTCCCACTGTTCTCAATGGAGCTTACTCTCAGGAGTGTGCACAGGATTGCAGCCTAATCCAGGGTTTCTCAACCTTATTACCCAGCTATACCCCCTGTCACTGTCTCTGTGACCAACTGTACCCCCATCAAATTAACATATTATCTAATTAAATTATGCAAATTATTTTATGTAAATTAATTTTATTAAAAAAGTAAATGTTTAAAACGCAGCTCCTCCCTCCACCACTCCTCCCTCGCCCACTCCAACATAGTGTGTTTGTGTTTTCCAAAGAACAAAAAGAAGCCCTACGTATGAAAGACAGACAGAAGGGCAGGACAGAGAGAAATCAGGGAGACTGAAGGGCAGGATGAATGGAAATCACCGTTTCTTTGCAGATCAGCAACACTGTGTGTGTGTGTGTGTGTGTGTGTGTGAGAGAGAGAGAGAGAGAGAGAGAGAGAGAGAGAGTCGCAGGGATGTATCTAAGTAACTAGGTCACGAGTGCGAGTGCGAGTACGAGTCATTTTTGCAAGAGTGCGAGTACGAGTGTGAGTCAGTGTCAAAATTTTTGGGCAAGTACGAGTCAAGTGCGAGTCATTTTTGCACGAGTGCGAGTCGAGTACGAGTAAGGCCAGAAACCACGAGTCACAAGTCACGAGTCAAGTCACTTTCGAGTCAAGCAAAGAAGTACTGGACTCAGATTCATAAACAGATTGAGTTGATTTTAAAGATTAAGGTTCAAATGAAACCGGAAACCTTTTTGTTGGGTATGTGGGAGGATCATGTAGGCGAAAAATTTCAAACTTTGTTTTTATATATGATAGCTGCGGCAAGAATTTTATATGCACAGTATTGGAAGAATTCGGAGATACCTTCGCTGGAAGATTGGTGGCTGAAAGTTTTGGACTATGCTGAAATGGATAAACTTACAATTTTAGTTAAGGAAAAGTCAGTTAACTTTTTCGTGAATAATTGGAAACCATTTATTGACTTTTTAAGAGAGAGAGAGAGAGAGAGGAATGATGTGATGATATGCGGATTTAATGAATAGAATGTGGGTGTTGTTTTGGCTTAGTTGGAAATTATATGTAGAAAATAGTGAATAGTATGCTAGTAGGATGTATTGCTTCGCGCTTGCTATAACTTTATGAAATATGTATTGTTTTTATGTTTTACTATATCAATAAAATATAAATATATATGAGAAAAAAAAGAGTGCGAGTCCGAGTGCGAGTCAGTGTCAAAATTTTTGGGCAAGTACGAGTCAAGTGCGAGTCATTTTTGCACGAGTGCGAGTCGAGTACGAGTAAGGCCAGAAACCACGAGTCACAAGTCACGAGTCGAGTCACTTTGGGGAAAATGGCTTTTCCCCTGAAAATGGGGTGGGTGGGTGTCTGTGTGTCGGGTGTGTGTGGGGACCTCTGAGACTTTTAAAGCACCCACTTGGCTCCCCCTATGCCCTTTCCCTCACCTCTCAGTCTTGTCACCACCGATCTGGTTTGGGAAAAACAAGCGTGTCTACATTGAAACCATTTGCTGTATTATTCCCTCCCTGCACCTTCCCCTTGCTGAGCCAAGCATCCCCTTGCTGAGCCTTCCCTCAATCCTCCCCACCCCTCGCACTCGGAGTTGTGGCCAATGGCAGACAGCAACAAAAGGGGGGGCAACTCAGAGCCAGGCTTGCTTTCACACCCCCTTGAAAACCCTTCCTCCCTGTTGCCCTCCTCCTCCAAGGTCTCCACTGCGCCTGCCTGCCTGCCTGCCTGTGTTGATGCCGGCCATTAAAGGAAAATGACTTGGAAATGGCAAGTCGTTACCCCCACGAGTGCAAGTCAAGTACGAGTCCCATGGGTCGCGAGTGCGAGTGCGAGTGCGAGTCAGTGGGTCACGAGTACAAGTACGAGTACAAATCAGGGAAAAAGTGGCTAAGTCACACTTGCGAGTCGAGTCATTTGACTCGAGTCCCCATCACTGGAGAGTCGTTGAAAAACTGCCTGGAGGGAGACATACAGCCTATCGGTGTTTTGGCTGCTTCAGTCTGGAAAGATGCAGCTTGCCTCGATCAGAAGCCTGAACGCTGCACGTGGAGCTGGAGAAATGCACGCAGGGGTTTCTCCAGGGATGAGAAACCAGGGATGCATTCTCCAGGGATGACCCCCCTCCCCCTAAATTCAGCTTGCCTTCTTTGTGTTTGGTGAGGAGGTGGGCGAAAGTGGCAGGAAACAGCACGTGTGCTGGTTGTTTGTTTTAATTGTTTTAACTGTTTTAATTCTTTTTAAATGTATATATGTATTTTAATTGTTTTATTGTAAGCCGCCTTGGTTGCCCTCGTGGGAGAAAGGTGGGGTAGAAATTCAATAAATAAATATTCCCTTTTATGTTGCCTGCCATACGTTCCTCAAAGTCTTTCTTGGCCTTCCGTATCATCTTTTTATATTTCTTTTGCCACAGTTTGTGCTCCTGTTAATTTTCCTCATTAGGGCAAGACTTCCATTTACGGAAGGAAGCTTCCTTGCCTTTTATAGCCTCTTTAACTGTGCTTGTTAGCCATGCCGGCTCCCTCCTGGACTTGGTCGAGCCCTTCCTCCTTTGTGTGATACACTCCCGCTGGGCCTCTATGACTGTTGTTTTAAACAGCCTCCATGCACTCTGGATCGATTGGACTCTTTTTACCTTCCCTTTCAGCTTTTTTTTAACTAGTCTCCTCACTTTGGGGAAGTCTGCCCTTCGGAAGTCAAGGGTTTTTGTGTCAGATTTGCTCGGCACTCTCCCTCCGACATGCATGGCGAATCTGTCCTGCTAGACTGGCTGTCATGTCCCATCACGCTACCACTCCCAATTCTTACTCTGTTATTACTTGACTGTAATAACAGAGTAAGAATTGGGAGTGGTAGCGTGATGGGACATGATAGCCAGTCTAACAGAAGGCTGCAGGGATAAAGGTGCAAACATGCAGCCCTTCTTGGGGGACCAGGTATATAAGTGCTTTTATGCAAATGCCCGAAGTCTACGGGCAAAGATGGGAGAACTGGAATGTTTGGTGGCTAGGGAAAACATTGACATAGTAGGTATAACAGAAACCTGGTGGAATGCAGAGAACCAGTGGGATACTGCAATTCCAGGATATAAACTCTATAGGAGGGACAGAGAGGGGCGTGTTGGAGGTGGGGTGGCCATCTATGTCAAAGAGGGGGTAGAATCCACCAGAGTAGAGCTGGAGGGGGGCTCTGAGTCCTCTTCATCTGCTGAAACTGTACAACCTATACCACCTATTAGTACACGTTTAAAGCGTGATAGAAATGGGACAAATTTGGAATAAAAACACATAACACCGCTTTCTGCTATTTCATTGTGGTTAAACACTGAAATCTGCAAAAACAAAACAGAAAACCATTTTCTCCCAGCTCTACCGATCAGGACTGCCTAGTACATAATTTTTTAGTTCCATCAACTAGTCAGCAATGAGTGCCAAAGGTGAGCTCTTAAAAACAAAATTAGCTGAGGACCATTGCCAGAAATAGCCATAGGAACACAGTGAAAACTGGACTGAGTATGGAACGCTACTCTGCTTGGCACAGGAGTCACCATGGATTGTAATGGGGGTGGAAGTTCCTGTCCAGAGACCCCAGGATACCTGTTGCTGACCTACCTGGTCACTTCTCCACTGCCACCATTCCCTAGCTTGCCAAAGATTTTGCCCTTTGTAGGGCTTTGAGGGAGCAGGGATGTGTCCCTCTCTGTTTCTTGAACCCAATGCTCACCTGGCATTTCAGTAGCTTGATCCTCTGTCAGAACGAAAGGTGGAGGGTTGAGATGATGCAGCTTTTCTAACAGGATCAGCCTTCATCTTACCTAGTTTCAGTTTAGCAATTCAGTTTAGCGATTCAGCTTAGTGATGAGCTCGCGGTGTCAGAAAAAAAATGTCTGCAACTTTTGCTCACGGCAGGGGGACTTCCTACTAAAGTTTGTGCCCTTGAAGTATCATAGTTTTGATACTCACACGGCTCTGCAGGGATACAGGGTCAGGATTTAAATAGGCAAATCAAAACTGCCCTTCTGTGGCACTTCATTTCTGACTGGGCTGTTACGGGCTCTCATTTGAGTGCAGGAACCCACAAGTACATTTGCTCTGATAATCGTGGTACGAGTCTAATCATGGGGAGAAACTGGATCAGAAGTCACTTTGATAAATCCATACTGGTCAGTTAATACAAAGAGCGAAAGCATACAGTACTTTGAAATATTGATCATTTCCTTCAGATTTCTCTTTTAAGGTCAATTGGACAGGCCACTATCATGTAAACCTTACTTTTTGTAGGTCATGACATTCAAAATGGAATGATCAAACTTTTATTTCAGAGGAAATGTTATAGTTACACATACTAAAAATTGCAACCCTTATTTTGAAGAAAACAAATAAGTAGCTCAGTTAAACATCTGAGGCAAATTGTACTGTAAAATGAAACACCAGATAATAGGACTGTTTTTTAAAAATTACTAGAACTGCCATATGGTCAATGCCATGTTGCCAGTATTTTAAGAGGAGGCTTTTACAAAAATGTTCTTTTCCTGTGGTTTAAACTCCCAGTTGCTGTTGGTTAAAAAAAAAAGAAGGGAGCCTTATGAATTGAATGAGAATTGACTCAGCCTCCACCTGTCCCATTCAAACAAAATGCTGAGTCATAGAATAAGTGGGAGGCTTGGGGACGTGTTCTATGCAGTATGTATTTCTGCTTTGCATAATCGTTTTTAAGCTTTCATGCCTGAAACGTATCTGCTCTACTGCTGCAATCTGTGTATCATTTGATTAGGGGACCATGATGATCTGGCATACTTTCTTCCTTTCTGTACCATTTGTTTTGAGAACATTTATTGAATAGCTTTAGCTTTCAATAGTGCAATGGTAGTGGTTTATTTATCATATTAGTATTCGATAGTCATAAACTGAGTGTTGCCTCATTATACTTGCACTACAATTCTGTCAAGCAAGTTAGATTGAGAGTCAGTCACAGATCCAAGATTACCCAGTAAGCTTGTGGCCAAATGGGGATTTGAATCAAGAGTCCCTGATCCAAGATTAAAGGCCCAGTCCCATCCACAAGATATACCAGTGTATCTCCATGTACGCCAGTGCAATAAAAGCCCCGCCAATGTAGAAGCCTGCCCACTGCTCATAGACTTGGGTGCAATGTTGGAAAAATGCAGCACTGATGATGTAGCTCGAATGTCACTTTGAGCTTGTGAGTTGATGTACGTCATATCCTAACCCCTCTTCAGAAAATGGACAACTCCCCCCCGCCCCAATGCCAGAAATATGCTACATCAATGACAGTGCGTGTTTGTGTGTTCATTCCTAACCAGCTGAAATGGGTTAGGAACATTGATCCCAGGTTTGCCAGATCTCAGAGATTGAACCTCCCAGAATGAATCTCCCAGACTGATTGTCCTAAAACGGAATATTAGCACTGTTCTCAAAAGCTTCAGCAAGTTGCCACTATCCTACCCCTATACCTTACAGAGACATAACAATCATGGTTACAATCCATTCTTGGTTTGCATATCATTTGCTGGAATCTGAGCCAATTATTGACTGCCATGTGTAAGAGCAGCTGTTTGACAAACTTTCTGGACAGAATAATAGGTAGGGAAACATAAGGGAATATCTTTTATGCAAACACACACATGCACACACAAATATTTTTTAAATAAAAGAACTACTATTCCAATTTATAGGTGCCCATACTGTGCTGAGAAAGCTGTGGTAGTAATTAAAACTGCCTCCAGCAGTTGCTGCCAAAAGAAATTATACTGTCCAGCCTAGCAAAAGGAATCAGGATGCTCTCCTTGCCTACAAAACAACCACTTTCCTGAAAGCCTGACAGAAGAAAATTATTGCAGAATCAGGAGGGCTTGTCAGAGAACAACTTGCCCATAGCCTATTTCCTCATTGTCAGACAGGAACTCCAGCTGGTTATCAACAACACTGCTGTTGGCTTGATGCTCTGAAGAAAAAATCTGGGATCTTGCAACACAGACATTTGGTGCTGGATCAAATCTGTTTCCATGCCTGTTGGGTCTTCTATTCTTCGCTACACAATACTACGTATACTATAGGCAAAACTGATCAGTGTGTTTTGTTGGTTACTTTGCAAATTAAAGTAATAATTGTATTGTATTGCTAACGTGGTGCGTGCTGAGATCCTGAGCATGTGTTGTTGTTGTTGTTGTTGTTCAGTCGTTAAGTCATATCCGACCCTTCGTGATCCCATGAACCATATCCCACCAGGCCTTCCTGTCCTCCACTATCTTCCTGAGTTTGCTCATTTTCATGTTCGTTGCATCGGTGATGCTGTCTAACCATCTCATCCTTTGCCTTCCCCTTCTCCTTTTGCCTTCAATCTTTCCCAGCATCAGAGTCTTCTCCAGAGAGTCCTCTCTTCGCATTAGGTGGCCAAAATATTTGAGTTTCAGCCTCAGTACCTGTCCTTCCAGGGAACAGTCAGGGAACAGCATGTGTACTTTGGAGTAAATCATATTGAACATCATGGGATTTACTTCCAATGTAACATGCATGGGACTGAGCTGTATGTTCATTAGGCCAGTGAATTGGAAAGACCCTGGTTCAAATCTCTCTGCAGCAAAAACTGTTTAGATGAACTTTTTAGATGAACTGTTAGATGATCCCCAACTAATATTGGAATAAAAATCTGGTCTACTAATAACCTGGAATAAAAATCTAATCAGTACATATTACTGAGATACTGTAGGTGAATTGCTTTGAACGTTGTAAAGTGCTGGATGTTGCTATAAATGATGGCTTTTTACTTTTGCAGAACATAATCTAAGCAGAAGATATAGATAGCCATAATGTAGTCAGACTACAAACATGACACTGACCTAGATCACCCAGTTTGCTTGAAAATTCTGCAGCATTTTTTTTCAACAGAATAAAACGCATTTCTTCTTTCTGGTCCAATTCCAGCTTTCTATCCACTGCGCCATATTGGTTCTGCCCCACTGAAGAACACCAGAACTACTGTATACCAGAACTGCGCCTACGCAGCATCCGAGGGGGGTTACACCGGTGTCCGTCCTGCTTCCGTCGGCATACGGCACGTTACACTGGCATAAGTGCTCTTACACTGGGGGATCTACTGTTACACTGGTGCAAGAGTTACACAGGATTGCACCCTTGGTATCTTTGCCATTTTAATCTCCAAATAGTAAACTGAGAAATCTGCATTTCTGAACATTGCAAGTAGTCTGCAAACTGTTGTTCTTCAGTACATTTTCCAGTCAGCGTGGTATACAGTAGTTCTGGTGTTCTTCAGTGGGGCAGAACCAATATGGCGCAGTGGATAGAAAGCTGGAATTGGACCAGAAAGAAGAAATGCGTTTTATTCTGTTGAAAAAAATGCTGCTGAATTTTCAAGCAAACTGGGTGATCTAGGTCAGTCACTCCATCAGCCTTAAAGGTTTGATCTGAGGATAGTGGAGAATCCAAAGAGAGAATCCAAAGACAGGACTGATCCCAGACCTCCATGTACCCAAAGCAGAGCACACATGTCCCAACCACCCCCACCAAAGGCCACGCCAGTCTCCATCAGTTTAAAAAAGGAAGAAAGAATGGAAGAGGAAGAGTGGAGGAGAGGAAAGTGGTAGGCTAGAGCAGTGGTCGCCAACCGGTGGTCCACATACCACTGATGGTCTGCAAGAAAATGTTCGTGGTCCATAGAGAAATATGGACATCACCCCGGGGGTGTCAGAGGGGTGTCTGGCTTCCGAAATTGGTGGCAATTCAGCAGCAATGCTGGCAACGAGGCTTTTCGCGCTGCTTCGGAGGCGCTTTGTGAGGCAGCTGCAGAGGTGAGCTTCGAAACGCCGCTGGGGAGGCTTCCAGAGGGCGGAAGGGTTGGTCCCCGCCCCTTGGACCTGTTTTCGGCCACTGGCGGGCCACTGATGTCACTTCAGGGGACAGGGCTTCTGGCTGATGACGTCACGAACCATGGGGTTCAAAATTGTGAGCTTAGTGGTCTGTGAGGTCTGAAAGGTTGGCGACTGCTGAGCTAGTGCATATCTGCTCCTCTTCCTTTTCTAATCTAGGTTGCTGGCAGCCATCTCAGTCAGCTTCGTGGACAGGCAAGCCATGTCTAAGTGTGTAATCCTGTGTAAAAAAAAGGCCTTAAGTGTTGCGAAAGTGCCGGAAAGCACTTTCGCGGCACCATGAGAGTAAGCAGTGCTGACGCGAAAGGCCGGCATGGCTTACTGGGTCGCCCTCTGGATTCCACGCTGCTGGATACAGGTAAATCCTGTGCCAGTCGGTTGGAGGGCATGGGGAGGTGGCAAGGGAGGGGGTTACTTGCCGGCCCAGTCAGGAAGGGAGGCGGGGATATCGTTGGCGCGCTCTGCCATATCCCCTTCCCAGGCTGGCCTTACATGGCCTCTCCAGAAATGCACCAGCTAAAGAGCTAGCACACATTTGAGGAGGCCCATGGGGCCTCCGGGGTTTACATTGGGGGAAGGGGACGAAGGTCCTCTTCGCCTGAGGTGAGCCCTGGCTGCACCAGCATGGGCCGCATCCTGCCTAGGATGCAGCAGCAGGCCATTTCAACTGGCTGCCGCATCTTAGGCAGGATCGGGCTGCCCATGTTGTAAACAAACTTCAGTGAAAATGAATCTGTGATAATGTTTTGGGTTTTTTCTATTCTGATTGGGAGTCTGGCCCCCATATTTTAAAAAACCATGATCCACATAGAGGCTCAGTACCACTGAACAGGACTATGCAAGGTGATTTGGGATTTCCCAAAAAATAGGAGTACTTTCTTCACAAAAACTATAATAAAGAAATACACTTTTCTCCGATGGAGAGAAGCAAGGTGATTAGTATAAATTTAAAATTAAATCCCTGTGGAGGGGGGAAAGCTTACAAAGAGAACATTTCTCTAGTTAATATGTCCGATCATGATGTATTTTATGCTTGAAAGAGCTGAGAATTAATACTGGCAGTAAGACCTAAATCTATGTGGGGTGAGTGACAGATTAAGCACAAGGGATTCTAAAGTAGATTAGAACTGCAGATGTCTGTATTATTCTACATCAAAGTTCTGAATGAAGTTGCCTTATGTCTCATATAAAAGCATAGACTGTTATATAGTTTATTCTTTGCTGCTTAGACACCTGCCCGTTTTTGGTAATTCACCGTGACATCTGATATCTACCTACTGTAGTGTTCTACATGTACAAAGTCTCATGAAATGATTACTCTAGGTATGTGTGAGTAATTTGGACTTGTGTTTTGTGTGTGGGGTGGGTGGGGTGGGGTGGGCTAGTAGATTTTGTGGATTCATTAAACAGGTGGTCTAATGTTGACTTTGTTAGGCTATAACTGTTTAGTATTTGACTGTCAGGCCAATCCTAAGGGCTCTTCATGCTGGTGGAATATGCGTTTCATTAGCGCTGGCTGCTAAAAAGCAGCCGCAAAGGGTACTCCGGCAGCTTGTGCTGCCAGAGCTCCGGTAGGAAGGCCGGAGCATTACTACGCCTAGTGGAATTGCACTGGCCTCCTGCTAGAGCAGGTAAGCCCACACAAGGTTGGAGGGAGGTGGGGGGTTGAAAGGAATGGGGTGGGTGGAACAGGGTGCTGATGGGGGTGCGGAGGAGGGCCGATCAGGCCTGGGAGGAGGGTGGGTTTGGTGGCAGTACACATCAAATCCTGACCCCCTTCTCAGGCCTGATCTGCCTGCATGGAGCAACTCAGACTTGCGCCAGCAATTGAGCTGGTGTAGGTCTGAGTTGACCCATAGTGGCTGCTGGGACTTACCCTGAGGAAAGGGAACTAATGTTCCTTTAACATGAGGAGGCCTCGAGTGGCCAAAACTCCCCTGTGATATACAGCGGTAGCTGCGCTGGCGTCACTGCATCACCGCGTGGGGAGTTGTAGGATTGGGCTGTATCAGTACAGACGTCCTCAGTATCTGAAGAGGGCTTGCCATTTGGGGGTGGTCCAAAGACATATGTGATACAGCCACCTTTCTGGAACTAAACAGGTATGGGTTTGGTCAGTGCCCATATAGGAGATTGCCTGGGAGCCCAATGGATACTGCTTGCTCCATCATGAGAGATGAGCTATAAATTACACACACCCCTTCCATGTGTTCAACTCTGACAGTGCCAATCACTTATTTGGAAAATGGCAGCTACATCCTCCCTCTTAACAGGGACTGGCAGTGACAAAGCAGATAACTGTTTAGTAGGAAACATCCTTGCACTTATCAGCATTCATGCAGCTTGTTGCTGCATTTGAGAATCTCTGGATTGGAGCCATTATATTTGAAAACAAAACCCACCTAGGCTAGTGGTGATAAAAAAGGATATATTTTATTGTGATTTAGGTGTTCCAATGTTTTAAAGTTCCTTAAAGAGGCAAAACCAGGCTGTGACTTGTAGATACATAAAATTTTGACTTTTAAGACAAATGTTTTGTGTTTGCTGACCAAATTCTAACCTTTAAAATGTCCTAAACTGTAATAATGCAGCTGATTTAAGAACACCAAAAAAAGACGTATCTCCTTTTTTTGTTCTAAGCAGAGCTAGTTGTAATTAGAATAAAGAGGAAGAGATGTCAGAGGAATTCTTCCCAAGTAGAGCCACTGGCGTCACTACAGGGGGGGGGGCGGAGCTGTAAGTTCTTCCGTGATCGGAGCCTCCGTTACATGGAAGAACGAAGCGCCCCGCCCCCGGGCCTTCCGACCCATTCAAAGCAGTGAAAACAACGCGCAGGGAGTCTCCTGCGCGTTGTTTTCACTGCTTTGAATGGGTCGGAAGGCCCGGGGGCGGGGCACTTCGTTCTTCCGTGTAACGGAGGCTCCGATCAATGAAGAACTTACAGCTCCGCCCCCCCCCCCCCCGTAGTGACGCCAGTGAGTAGAGCTTGGGAAATAAAACCTGATCTTCTTGAGGAAAAGCAGGAAATGTTCCTTATTTCCTCAACCCTCCCCTTCTGTCACACCCATATTTACAACCTTGATAAGGGCAGACCATATACCCATGTGAGACACTGATTTCCTGTGCAACCCCCCCCCCCCCCACTAAACACATAAGACAGAGGTTTGAGTTAAACTGGGCCGCCTTGCCAAATGGAGCACGGCTGACCTGAGAATAAAGGACACTGCAAATAATGTGCAGCTTGCTCCGCCCCTGGATCCAGACACCAATAAGGTGCTGGTACTTTCCGGCCTCTGCTCAGTGTGAAGGAAGGGACCGAGGAAGAGTGGCTGACACCCAAGAGAGACTCGCCACTGTGGATTACTGTAATTACCAATGGCAGCTGTGCCTTATGAATCATTGCTGCCTTGGAGTTCTTGCTACTGCCTAAACTTTCCATGGCCATGATGAAAAAATGTCACTTTAAGCTCTTTTCTCCCATTACCGAACCAGAACAGATAAGCAGAAAGAGGAGCTTATTAACTTTTTGGGAGTAAGGGACCATGTTCCTGTCATAACGAAGCTTTCAGCTCTGCTTGAGAAGACAGATTCTTTTTCCTTTCCGGGCTGTTTGAAAGGAACTTTGTTGGGAAGGGAGCCAAGTTTATCCACTGAGGGACAAAGCCACTCAAATTAGCTCTAAATTAAGGAAATGTGTGACACTTGTAGCCAGCCCTCCTCTCTACACTCAGCGTTTGGAACTAAAAGAAGAAACAGTTGGGCTTTTGTGCATTTTATGCATATCTGGGAGAGGAAAGGGGCTTTGGGAATTTATTCTCATTAAACATAAACCAGTGGCTTGTCCTGGCCATGTTTAGAATTACCCCTTGGCTACTCTTGGAATTTTATGGCCCAGAATCATCTGCATTTGACAGATTTCCATAACATTTGATTTAAAATATTATAATAAAACAGAGGCCAAATATGCTTGGAATCACTGCATTAGAAGCATAGATTCCTCCTTGCTAACAACTGGGAAAAAGAAAAGGAAAGTGATTTGACTGAATATATGTGGGAGCTGAAAACATTTGGAAATAGGGATCCATCTACATCGTATTTAGCATCATTTTCCCATCATAGACTTTGGTGACCTGTCAGTAGCAGCGTGCTTGCATGGTGTTGATTCCAGGTGTATCTGTCTGCGGCAATCTTGCAACACCTTTCAGGACAATGAAACCTGCAAGACAATGAGAATGGAATATTCTGCCCCTCCCCTCCACCAGGTGCTGTAGTGGGAGAGTGAACAGCAAAATTGATTTGCTGGGTTGCCAATATGACTATCCTTCAAAGCAGGTGATTGTGCATGCACATACCAAATGAATGTATTGCTTGATTTTGCTCAATCTTTCTTGTGTACTAATTATGAGGTTCCTTAAAAGACAACTTTTATAACATTACAGGACACTAGGACTATAATCAAGGAGGTGATTTAATTTCTAATTTACTTTTTTTGAGATTGTGGCAGCTGATTAATTTAGTGATTATTATCTATCTATCTATTGATAGATAGATATCCTTGTTATGCTTATTGAGGAGTCCTGCCGTAATGTTTCTTAGTAAGGCACATGAAATTACATGGAAAGTATAGTTAGGAAGTACATCATTTGGCTTTGACGTGGAAATAGAATTCCTATCTTGCCCTTGAGTGGAAAAAAGAAGTCCACTTCCATATATCAATTGATGTACAGCAGCGGTTCTCAAAACCTCCCCCGCCACAACCCACCTGCTTCCCAGTGGAGGACCCCACGACCCACCTCTTCCCCCAGCGTGGGCCTCTGCTGGGCCTCCGCAGGCCTTAGAAACCAACCGGAAGTGACTTCTGCAAACCCGGAAGTAAACTGGAAGTCTCTTTCTGGTTGCTTCTGGAAACCGTCTGACTTTCTGAGACCTCCAAAAGCCTCTGGAGGCTGTCCCAGGCCCAGTGCGATGCAAGAGCGGCAGGACAAGGTGAGTCACCGCTTCCAGTTGCTTCTGTTTGGCTCTGATTTGGAGCCAAACAAAGGCAAGGGCGGGCGAGTGGGCCCCATCTCACAACCTACCTCCGCATCAGACCACGACCCACCAAGTGGGTCATGACCCCACAGTTTGAGAAGCGCTGATGTACAGTATATGTTTATGTTATGAACTAATCCCAAAAGCTCTTCTTCTTCTAATGATCCTACAGTGAATTAAACAATAGCTTTTGCAAATTCTGATGTCCAAACTGCAGTGTTTTAGCACTGATGTGTGAGGAGAAGAAGAAGTAATAGGTGTAAGCAGTTGACCAAAATATGCAACTTGTCCCTTAAAACGGCCAATGTGCCAGAAGATTGGAGGATAGCTAATGTCACACCAATCTTTAAAAAAGGAGGGAGGGGGGACCCGGGAAACTACAGGCCGGTCAGCCTAACATCTGTTCCAGGGAAGATGGTGGAAAGTCTCATTAAGGATAAAATCTTAAAATACATAGAAGAACAAGCTCTGCCGAGGGAGAGTCAGCATGGCTTCTGCAAGGGGAAGTCTTGCCTCACAAACCTGTTAGAATTTTTTGAAAAGGTCAACAGGCATGTGGATGCGAGCGAACCCGTGGATATTATATATCTGGATTTTCAGAAGGCGTTTGACACAGTCCCTCATGAAAGGCTCCTGAGAAAACTCCACAGTCAGGGAATAAGGGGGCAGGTCCTCTTGTGGATTAGGAACTGGTTGAAGACCAGGAAACAGCGAGTGGGAGTCAATGGGCAATTTTCACAATGGCGAGAGGTGAAAAGCGGTGTGCCCCAAGGATCGGTCTTGGGACCGGTGCTTTTCAACTTATTCATAAATGACCTGGAGTCGGGGATAGGCAGTGAGGTGGCCAAGTTTGCAGATGACACTAAACTTTTCTGGGTGGTGAATACCAGCAGGGATTGTGAAGAGCTCCAGAAGGATCTCTCCAAACTGGGAGAATGGGCAGCAAAATGGCAGATGCGCTTCAATGTAAGTAAGTGCAAAGTGATGCACATTGGGGCAAGAAACCAAAATTTCACATATACGCTAATGGGTTCTGAGTTGTCTGTGACGGATCAAGAGAGAGATCTTGGGGTGCTGGTGGACAGGTCGATGAAAGTGTCGACCCAGTGTGCGGCGGCTGTGAAGAAGGCCAATTCCATGCTCGGGATCATTAAAAAAGGGATTGAGAATAAAAAGGCCAATATCATTATGCCTTTGTACAAATCGATGGTAAGGCCACATCTGGAGTATTGTGTCCAGTTCTGGTCACCACACCTCAAAAAGGATATAGTTGAATTGGAAAAGGTGCAGAAAAGAGCAACCAGAATGATTCGTGGGCTGGAGCACCTCTCTTATGAGGAAAGGCTACAGCGTCTGGGGCTTTTCAGCCTAGAAAAAAGGTGCCTGAGGGGGGACATGATTGAGACTTATAAAATTATGCATGGGATGGAGAGAGTGGATAGAGGGAAATTCTTCTCCCTCTCTCACAACACCAGAACCAGGGGACATGCACTAAAATTGAGTGGAGGGAGAGTTAGAATGGACAAAAGAAAATATTTCTTTACCCAGCGTGTAATTCAGTGGTGGCCAACCTTTCAACATGAATGCTGGCCCTTTAAATGGTTATCTTGGTGAGGGCATTTCAGCAGGTGTAGGTGCTTTAGCAGCACCATCAGCACTTGCAGCTGCCAAGATTCTGTCTTCTACACAACTCTTAAGAACACAGTAGCCCTAATGGTGGAAGGTTGGCCACCCCTGGTGTAATTCATCTGTGGAACTCCTTTCCACAGGATGTGGTGATGGCACCTGGCATGGATGCCTTTAAAAGGGGTTTGGACAGATTCATGGAGGAAAAGACCATCACAGGTTACAAGCCATAAGCAAGCTCCTGGTTTTGGAAGTGGGTTTTCTCTCTGCCAGGTGCAAGGGAGTGTCAACGGGAAACAGGTTATCTTGTTGTCTTGTGCTCCCTGAGGCATCTGGTGGGGCCACTGTGTGATACAGGAAGCTGGACTAGATGGGCTTTTGGCCTGATCCAGCAGGGCTCTTCTTATGTTCATATGTTCTTATGTTCTTAATAGGTGTAAATTCAGCAGCATAAGATGATGGTTAAAATGTCTCCGCTCTATCATTATTTTAAAAATTAATCTATTTTATAATAGTCTGTAGTACTATGCTCTGCAATGACTTCTCATGGGTAGCTCATGTCCAATTATTCATTTCTTGTCTCGGATTTAATGACATTTTCTTTAGGTTTATGATTTTATAATAGCTTACCTCATGCCTCTGGCAGGTTTGGCTTCTGCGATAATGATATAGGCTATGCAAATATTTTGTTGTTCTGTAATAATGTAGCTAATTACTAACAGAAGACTGGTAATGTGCTGTGTCAAGCCTGATCAGAGACTAATACAAAGGAGCATTACGACTGGACACTAATGTTTGTTTAAAGCCGTGTTGCTTAAGGAATAGAATTAAAAAAACAAAAGAAGATATGACTTCAATGCATGAGACTAAAACACAGTTTTCAGCAGCTGTTTCATTATTCTCTGTTTGGGTAACAGATGTTTCTCTGGCTTTCTTAATACCATGTTAAAATCTGCCTATACATTTTTTAATGCTATGACATCCAAAGCTAGAATACATTTTTAAGATTTACAATTATTTATGTCTGAAAGGTGAACAATATCTTTCACCCTTCCTTAAAAAAAATCCTCCAAAAGCAATTATTTATAGTATATTTCTGATTCTGAATCTCATCGTTTATATTCTGGAGAAGAGGAAATGTTGTACGAAGGAAATCCATTTTGTTTACATCTTAGGTTTTCCAAGTGGTAAAAGTAATATAATCTATTCTCCATAAAGCCAGTTGATAGAATTTCTTCAATAATATATATATATTATAAGTGCATGTTATATGATCTAAATGTTAAAATCTTGGGCCCAAAGAGCTACTTTAATACTGTCAGAGTCCAGCTAGTCAAGGCAATTAGTGTGGGAAAGCAGGCTGGTGGTGGTCATGTTTCAGAACTAGCAGATGGTGTTCTGAGTGAGGGACCAGAGGTAGATGATGGTCCAAGATTTGCTGAGGGTCAGGCTCCGGAGTAGTCAGACAAGAGGGTAAGGCAGAGCAGGGTCTGTTCAGCTCCTTCTTGAGAAACTCAGGCTACAATCCTATCCACACTTACCCTGGGAGTAAGCCCCATTGACTATAATGGAATTTACGTCTGAGTAGACAGCGGGTGGCGCAGCGGGTTAAACCGCTGAACCATAAGCTGTCGATCGAAAGGTCGGCAGTTCGATTCCCGTGACGGGGTGAGCGCTCGTTGCTTGGCCAGCTCCTGCCAACCTAGCAGTTCCAAAGCATGTCAATGCAAATAGATAAATAGGTACTGCTTGAGGGAAGGTAAACAGTGCTCCGTGTTCCAGCTGCATGCTACACGCTGCGGCAAGGAGAGTCATGCCGGCCACATGACCATGGAGGCGTCTTCGGACTCTTCGGCTTTGAAATGGCCACACCTTAGAGTCGGACATGACTGGACTTAATTGTCAGGGGATACCTTTACCTTTTTAGACACGCATAGGAGGATTGGGCTCTCAAACTAGGAATTAAGTTCAGGGCAATTCTTGTATATGGCCATCATAGACCCTATTGACTTCCGTGATCACCTGGTTCTTCCTGGGCTGACTGTAGTTTCTCTGTAGTTTCCCACTGACACACAGTGTCAGTGAGGCACTGTGTAGCTTCCCTCTCCTTACAGTCTGTCTTGGTGGCACAGAGTAAAGTGCTTGAGTCCGTGCTGCCTAAGTTCCTGGTTTGAGACTCATGGGGCCTAAGCGGCAGGACATATCTAGTGGTAGATTCTGAGCTGCAGATTGTCCATACTGTTTTACAAACAGCTTGTGAAATTCTTCTGAGCTTCAGAAGTAGCTTGTCGTGTTACATTAAGGGCTGTTGCAGTTTGCCATGTGGCATAAGAGGCAAGCAGTGTCAGCGGAAGGTTTTTGCTATATTGTTGAGGCCCCCCTGGTACCCTCTGATGGTGCACTGGATGTTAGTGCTACCACTGACACTAGTTACTGAGGGTTCAAGGCTCAGCTTAACCAGATGGTCTCTCTGATGGTTATGGGCCCTCACCCAGTGCTCAACCTTGAACCTGGGGGCAAGCTTAAAGACCCCATAGATATAAGGAACTACTTGTGTGGTTCTTTGGATCTCAGCGATAACATTTAAGGCGAATCCACACCGCACGCGGCTTGGGGCGTTGCATCCAGCAGAGTCCGTGCGCGTCTGGTGTGGTGCTGTTTGCGCGTAACGGCATTCACCCGCTGGCTGGTCGCGTCCCGTCTCAAGTGGAGTTCAAGGCAACTTTTGGCATGTCGGACGCTCCTGGAACATGCCGGAACGCGACCAACGTGAACGTGTGCGGTGTGGATCCGCCTTTAGAGTGTTAGAGAATATTTATATGCTTAATATGAGAACATTCTGAAGGTCCTGACTGACTGAGACTTTCAGATTTTGTAGTATGGACCGACCGTTATTTGAAAACATGTGTTTTTAACCTCAGAAAGCTCAGGCGCCTTGTAAATAGTGTGCACAGGAGGAGGTAGCCAATATGAAGAAGAAGGAAAGGGAAACCTGAGTGGAATGACTATGACTTTGAGGATCCCCTTGCAAAAGAAGAAGCTGATTACATTTGATCTGTGATGAGTCTGGCATTCTGTGTCTGTCAATAGGAAAATGCCTTCAATATGGGTGAGTAATAGGTTCACACCAATCCCCCAGAAGGCTTGTAGCATGGATTCAGTGTGAAGTTCTTGCTTCACATTGTACCAATTAAAATGATGACACTTGAATCAGTGCTGCAGTTTTCTTCTGGCTGGATGCTACTTTCAGGAATATTTTTTTTCCTTACTTGAGATGCCCTCTATTCATCATGCTTTACTCTACTTCTCCAACTGTTTTTCCTTCTTTCCCAAACATCAGTCATTTTATATGAACCAAACTTTTTGTGTGGTCTTCCATGAAACGAAAAGAAAAACCTTCCTGGTGTTGTGTGTCAGAAATGACGGATAGTGTTCCAGAAAAAGAAATTGTGGGTCTTTAACCTGTTCCAGTGAAAATTAATGGCAGTATTCTGATTGATTTCAAAGGAAGAAAGATTGGTCTGGTATAAGTTGTGAGGTATCTTGCAAAACTGTTTCACCAGCTGTTTTCACCTGCACAGGTTGATTAGAGTAGCAGTTCCTCAGTTTGGCTAAAGGGCAACTGAAGTTCCTTGGAGCTTTCTCGAGCTACACCTGTTGCTCCTTGTATTATAATGTTTATGTAGATATCCAAAGGACACAAGTGGAGATTCATGGGTCAGTTACACTGTGGGTATATGACTGACATGCTTTGTGTTGCACATGAGCTGCAAAACAGTAAAGGGATGGAGTTCAGTGACAGTCCAAAAGTAGCCTGAGATTAAATTTACACCTGTCCACCTGAGAAGGGGGGGGGGAGATGAACGCTGACAAAACAGGGTCATTTGGGCCAAACTGACATCCCTAGTCTTGTGTATAGGCTACATCTTGTCTAGGATTCCTTTACAGAAGCCACCCAATGTGCACCAAATTATCTCCTATTTCTAAGCATCTACATTTATTTCTTGTGAAGGCTAATCAAGTTCCCTTTCTATTTGCTGGTATAAAAGCAGAACAGATGACTTTATTGGTGGAAATATATTACGGCTCCCCTGACATTTATGTTTTCAACCATGATAGCTGAATTATTTCAAAGGACGTAAATCATGCACACAAGACTAGTGGTGTAAATCGCCACAATAGGGTATTTACTCCCACTCTAGCAAGTGATGGAGAGTATAAGATAATTTTAAATTTGACTTAATAGGCTTATTTTTTTCTCCTAGAAGCATTAACCTTAAGATCAAGCAGAAAGTATTTCTGTGAAATATTTAGTAGAAATAAGGCCAAAAATCTAAGGGCTTCTCACCTCCTTGAAGAACATTCTTCCTCCAGAGCAGACCTACCACATTTTCTTTCAGATAATTCCGTAAGAATGTCCAAAAAACTGAATGTGTCTCACTGAAAGAAAGATGCTGTCAGTTAATCAGAATTTTTGTATTTTATCTCTTAAGAGGATATTACTCCTGAGGGAACCTGGCCAGTGGCCTGAGATGATGACTGTGATCTAAGTTAGGGGCATTGTAGAGTAGACAAGCACAGTTCTTTGCTTGTCTGTTCAGAAGTAAGTGCAATTGTCTACAGTGGACAACTTACAGTACTCCCCCCATATCCACTGGGGATATGTTCCAGGCCCCTCTGTGGATACTTGAAACCGTGGATAGAACCCCCCTCCATGGTTTCCTGAGGGCCCCCCGCCCTGCCTCCCCTGCAGGCAGGCGTGCGTGCCCCTCCCCAGCTCTTATTTTTCTTTCAGCAAGCTTTGTTTCTTCCTTAAAATAAACAGAAGCAGCCTCCGTTGCAGGCAAGTAGAAATAGACTAAGTCCTAGAGAGGCTTTACAAAGTTTCTGTTAACCTTGCAGAGCCTCTCTAGGACTTAGTCTCATTCTACTTGCCTGCAATAAGCAGCCAGAGGCTGCTTCTCCTGTTTGTTTAAGGAAGAAATGAAGCTCACTGGAAAAAAAGTAAAAGCCTGGGGGGGGGTCCCCCATGATCCTTGGATAACTGAAACCGTGGATAGCGAATCCGTGGATATGGGGGCCCACCTGTACTCTCAGGAAAGTGTGCATTTATTGCAGCCTAAGTCCCATTGAAATTAATGAACCATTCATCAGTCATGAGAAACTTGCAACTAATGTGCAACTGGGCTTGGATGGATTGGATGGATCTATATCTTCAAGTGATCAAGGCACAGAGTGAGGCTGAAGCTACCTCTAGGTGTACCTAGAGGACGTGGTGTCCGGGGTTGTGATGTCGTGACATCACTTCCGGGTTCACCTCTCCTGAGGAGCTGCCAGTGGCGGCTGCATGATCTGGCCACCCTTTGGAGACCTGGACTGTGAGGCTGCCGCTGTGCCCCCCCCCCCAAGCTTGAAGGCCAGATTGTGAGGCTGCTGCCACAGCAATCTGGAGGCTAGATCGCAAGGCACTGCTGCCACCTCCTCAGTGATGAGGCGCTTCCTCCACGTCCGTCCCCAGTGGCACCCCCTTCAAGTGGTGCCCAGCCCACATGCCTTACTAGCCATACTAGATATAATAATAATAATAATAATATATAATATACAGTATTTATATACCGCCTTTCTCAGTCATTGGATTTCTCCTCCAACTTTAATCCAAGGCGGTGTACGTGGGCACCTATTTCCAGTGAGTAAATGGAAGGATCAGTTGAGAAACAGGACAGGAGGCAGAACAGCTAGATCCTTGCTTCATCCTTTGAGTTCATCATCATCATTTATTAGTACGGTTAAAGACCAGCAAGAACAAAATACAATCATGTTAAAAGCATAAAGCTAATGTTACATATGTTACTAAATATCAGAACTAAAATTTAAAATTTATCAAATAAACACATATGCATGCAAAAACAGAGAAACAAGAAATGGTTAAAAGTTAAAACTTTTCCTCATTGCCAACAATACCCTTGCGGATTTTGCAAGCAGCTGCCAGGAAGCTTGCGCTCCAAATTGTGAACCGAGGGTTAGTTCCCGTAAGGAGTTTCTTGGTCATCACTACATCGGGCAGGTCTGAGAATTCCCTAGTCAGGGGAGAAATAAACTTGGCATGGATTCCCTGGTAGAATAAACAGTGAAACAAGACATGTTCGATTGTTTCAGCTTCTCCTGATCCACAAGGGCAGACCCTTTTAAGGACAGGGATCCTCCTATAGCAGCCCTCGACAAATGCCGAGGGGAGCGCTCTCCACCTAGCTAGGAAAAAAGCCCTCCTGTGCCTCGGGAACTCAAGTAGTGAGAGATAGGTGGCTGGCGCAACTACTGTATATATCTAACGTCCTTCGCAGCGAGAAAATTTGGGGTTCTACCAATATCTCCCTGCCGCTCAATGTCTAATAACCTCTGCCTTATGATCGTTCTTGCATGATCTAGATCCATTGCCAAAATGGCCTCAGGGGAAAACCCCAAGTGCCTCGGCTTCCTATGGACACCCTTAAGCCAGGATGATTGAAAGTTGTCTTGTAAAATTAAAGATGTTAAACCCTGGATATTAAGATTTAGGTTGAGCCAAAAATTAATGGAGGCAAGGGAAACCCTAGCCTCCACTTTTATCAAACCAGAATCCAGACGTAAACTTGCGTTTGAAACATAGCTGGACACTTGGAATATGGATCTTAGGAACTTAGATTGAACACGTTCCAAGGGGGCAAAACTGGAGGAAGGAGGTCCCAAAATTGTCCCATATAAAAGTTGGGACAGGGTTCATTCTTTGAGTTAAGAAGTCAATGCATTGTTATCATGTTTGGATCGGCAATCCTATTCTTGGGTCCATCTTGAAGAACCAACATATATTCTTATCTACTGTGTGACTTGCCTCTCTTAATGGCTTGAATGCTGTCTTTGTGCTAAATACCACAGAGGAGAAATGTTGATGTTAACAGAATTGCCTACTAGTAATGCCTAGGGCATAATACTGAATAATGCTTCACTATAGGGGCTAATTGGGTGATTTGAGTTCATTGATCTTTATTGTAGATCTTTCAGGCCACTCAACTCCATCCATATCAATATTGTTTTCTCAAAAAGTGATAACTAGTTCATATTAATAAAACAAAGAGCTCATGATGAGGCTTGTGCATGTGCACATACACATGTTGCTGTAATGGATTCTGCAGGAAAATTTATCTTTCATGATTAGGGATCATAAAGAAACCACATCACTAAACATTTTGTCAGCAGTCAGGAGAAACACTTAAAGGAGTTCTCTACCATATCTATTCAAACATTGTATGTTTGTTCACAATAGTGGTTTTTAATGGCAATATATAACATTGGCTTTACTAACACCTGACATTTTTTTAATGTTTCCCAACTGTGTAACAATATCAAATGCTATTATTATCACCATCTAGTATTCCACAACACTTTCAACAAATCTCCAATTCCTATGTATGTAAACATGCACATATTTAAAATAAATGTAATCTGTTTGTTCTCTGCAGGAGGATCATTCTCTAGCAGTAAGGTAGAACTGCAATTATAAATGAATGGTAAATTAGGGACGGAGCCCGTTCTCCATTGCTGAGGCCATAGTGTTCCTTATGTGTGTAGCTTACGGTGAGCTCTTTTTCATGTGGTTAAACACTAGCTTCTAGGGCAGTGGTTCCCAAACCTTTTAGCACTGGGACACACTTTTTAAAATGACACTCTATCAGGACCCACCTAGCTTCACAAGGCTAAAAAAACTTTCACTTTTCCAGCCGCTCAAGACTTTGTTTTTATCTTTTTTACTATGGGAGGGGGAACCGCCTTCTGGAGCGTTTATTGAAATCCACGTTCATTGGATCAGGACCATTCTGGTGGCCTTGTGTTCCCCTTTGCATTGCCTGGCCTTTGCTAAGAACCAAGGCACATTCGCCTACTCATGACTAAACGAGCATGTGTGGCTCAGTTTTGTTTTCCACAGGGCTTGATACATTTTCCTTGTCAGCTTGGAGGGGGGACTTCTCGAGAGTTTGTTGGGGCCTCCATTCATTGGATCTGGACCATTCTGTTGGTGTTGCATTCCCCTCAGCCTGCCCTTCCAAATGGACCAAGGCACAGTTGCCTACTTGTGAGTAGACATGCTCATGCTGCTCCGTTTCGGTTTCCATAGGGCTCAGTACAGTTTCCTTGTCAGCTATTAACTTGTCAGTTGCGCAAACTACCAATGCCCGATTTTCTAATATGCTAAATGTTATAGCTGGGATCCAAAGAACCACACAAGTAGTTCCTTATGCCCATGGAATTACAGATCACCCAAGAAAGTTTGTAGTAGGTTCAGCACTCAAAGTTGTGCTGTGCCACAAGTTGTGCTTGTACCACAAGCGCTCAAAGTTCTCCCCTACTCATGGAGAGAACTTTGAGAAATGCTGGCCTACAGCGCATGGGCTGTAGATGAAAATAAAGAAAGGCTTCTAAGCGTTCAACTCTAAAAGCGGTTTTAAATACTGTACCATATCTATAAATACAACTTGAAAAATAAAGTTAGGTAAAAACAGCCAAAAATGGCATAAGGGCAATAGTGCTCTGTGATGAATTTCTCTCCTGAAAAGTGCTCCGCGACTCAAAAAAATTGGGAACTGCTTGACTAGATGAACCTTGTGTTTACTCCATTAACTGAAGTGGTTGCCTCAGAGAGCAGATTGGTGGGAGGTGTCCACCTCTGCCTGCCCACTCACCTGTACTCCTCCTCCCCCCACTCCCTGAATTATAAATGGAAGAGGGGGACTTCACTTGTGCTGGAAGAGGGGGGTGGAGTGGAAGAAAAAGTGTAGAGAAGAGGAGATTCTTCTCCTCCACACTTCCTCTTCTACTTCTTCCCCTTTTTCTTTTTCAATCCAACCAGTGGGAGGAGCAAAGGCTATTGCATCACCAGGTAAGGCTGATCCTGTGCAGGTGTTTGTTTGCTTTTTAAATTCTTTTGAGGTTTCCAGAGCTTATGAAATCATTTCAATATGTAGTGAAAGTCTAGCTAGCTTGTGGTGAATTTCTGAAAATCTAGATGTACCAGTATGTAGAGCCTTCTTGTATACTAGTTATCATGGTTCATAAACCTTATTTCAAAGGCATCATGCTAAGAATATTAAAAATACTTCTCCCTTCAGTCAAGTAGCAATTTGACAGTCTTCTCATCTGTAACACTGCGCTGACCTGTGGGAAAAAGGAGAGATGACCAGGTAGCTGAAATGGGGGGAGGGGCGGGAGGAAAGGCCAGGGTAGTAAAGTACTTTTGCTAAATGTCAGTGAATACATTGAGACATTAAAATTCAGAAAGTGTACTCTTTTTTGTGATAAGAGTGGAAAAGAAAGAAGCAGCACATGAATCTGCTGGGAGACAAAGATCAATGGGATAAACCTTTTCTTAAAAGCATAAGACTAAAAGCCTAATAAATGTCTTTGCAAAGAAAGAGAGAGTTAGTAATTAGCTTTCAGTAAAGTGTGCAAAACACCTATCTGATGACTTGGAGCCCTCTCTCTCTCTCTCTCTCTCTGTTACAATGGCAGGTAAAAGCTTAAAGTTTATTGGGTTGACTAATGTATGTGTTCCAAGTGCCATTAACTTCGATGGGGTATCATTTACGTGCAGTACTGTGTTTGCTTTAAGACTGAGATCCTAATCCATAAATTTAATCATAAAGCTGGGTTATAGTTTACCTAGCCAAAGTTATATACAATGTCCATTGGCACCAAGAATATTTATGGATTTGTATTGCCACAATATTGTGTTTTGTGTTATTTTGCTGTCTCAGTGGCCTAAAATGGAAGCATTGTAGTTATCTGCTGAGACATCCAAAGTATCCTAGGTATGTCAGCACACTAGCTGCAGGCTGAAGAGGATATTATATGCCTGCATACATTCATTAATAAAAGACTTACCCTAGGGGTAAGAAAAATGAGAAGGAAGGAAAGGAAAATGGTTACCACAAAACAGAGCAACTATTGACTTTCTCTTTGAACTGGGTGTGTAGTGCCTTATGATTTTGCAGACACCAGATATTAATTTCTTTAGTTCATGGTGGTATTCTGTGACCCAAAGAATGGGGATGTTGTGATCATGGAGTTTGATGTTGTTCAGAATATATAATATCCATTTAAGAGAACTGTTTGATCACCAGTAATGCAATAACAAAGCAAAGGAAATTGAAATCTCTTCAACGACTGTCCATAGTGGATAGTTGGAGACTAAGCAGCGATCAAAATCTCTTGGGATATTTCCACCCAAATAAATAAATTAAAATCCTCTATCCTAGTAGCAGATCTTTTAAAACAAGTTTGACTTTATCATGTTCTGCAGAGGCTCTGGCAGGAAGCTCAGAACGTTCTCTGTCTTTTTCCATTACATTTTTTCGTAGTTGCAGTCATTTTCATCTGTCAAAAAGCATAAATCATTAACAGGATTTACAGAAGTAACACAAACTGTGAATGTTGATCACAACATACTTTGTTTTCATGTAGGAAATCATTGAGGACCATTTATTATCACCAGAAGAATTTTTTTCTTTTCTGTTTATTACCCATCCATATGCAATCAATTTAGCCATAATCAGCATACCCCAAAATTTTGATAACCACTATTTTTTTTTGTAGAATGCAATGGAGAGTTCCAATACTTTCCATTAACTCTTCTAGACATGGTAATCCAATTTAGAATAATCACATGAAGAGAGCTCTCCTGATGTTCATTTGCATATGTTATTTTAAACATATGCACATTTATAATCGTCCACTCAGGCTAAGCTTGAAATTAAAATACCAGGAGGAAATAAAACTACCTGATTCCTGCTCCAAATTGGAGAGGTTTAAAACAAGCCAAGGCCTCATTCTCCATGGATGACATGGCAATGTCCGTAGACAGGACATTGGCTCAGTTGGTAGAGTGACCCACTCATATATGTCTGAAGATCTGAAGAACGGCAGTTCAAGACGGATGGAAGTGTCTGCCGGAGAGCTGCCGGCACGCCGAGCTGATACGTTGCAGAGCCTCTGTGGGGGAGTGGAACTGCAGCTGCAGCACTTGAGTGGCAGTCAAGGTTGCCTGTCAGCTGAAGCGTGGTGAGGCGAACGCCAGAGAGAGAGAGAGAGCGAGCGAGAGAGAGCTGGACTGTGAAAGAAACATATAGAATAACAAGTTCTACAAAAGATTGGAACATTATTGTATTGTAAAAACCCCTTGGGGTTTAGAAAGCCTGCCCATGTAAACCACATTTGAATTAAAGTCGGAGGAGAAATCCGATGACCAAAGAAAAGGCGGTATATAAATACTGGTTTATTATTATATATTAGGCAACATAGCAGCCTTTGATCCATTAAAGACCTGAATCTTACAGCCTAGTCTTGAGCCTCGTCATTAGGAAGCATACTAAAGGTCACCTATGAAACGTTTTCAGCTTGCATCAGAGGTGGCCAACCTTTCAACCTGAATGCTCCTGGTCCTTTAATGGTTGTATAGGGGAGGGCATTTCAGGAGGTGCAGCTGCTTTAGCAGCACCATCAGCAATTACAGCTACCAAGATTCTGTCTTTTACACAACACTTAAGAGCGCAGACGCCCTAATGGTGGAAGGTTGGTCACCCCTGACTTACATTAATGATATGCAAGCTTGCAGCCTATCCATGAGTCACGTCGGGTGGTTGGTGCTGCCCAAGTCTGTCCACCTACTTCCTCCACTGTTCCTCATTTTCCTTTCTCTCCCTGTATTGGAAAAGGAATAGGGGGCAGAGAAGCAAAGGAAATGAGGAGGGAGGAGAGTGCTGAGCTACAATGGAGAGTGAGGAGGCAGAGGCTGGAATAGCATTGGGTAAGGAGGGGCAGCATTTAGCATCCGGACGTCTCTGGCTGGCCCTACTCATAGAGTAAAGCTATTGTTTAATAAAGGAGTAGGATCGCCAGATCTGGAGGATCATAATCTATTCTATTCCACAGGGATTGAGCCTGGGAGTTCAAGGTGGTATTTGGTTGGTTGGAGCCAGAGCCTGGTGGCACATGACTGACCAATTGGTGGAGCTTGTCAGCATCTGATGGCCATGTTTACAGAAGAATAGTTTGTCAGGGTACTGAGTTATTTATAATTTACTGCTAGTTCACTTTGATGGTTGGAATGTAGAAGATGTTGTTGGGAATGTCTGTGGATTGACTTGGAGAACATAGTTTCTTTTTGGCCCTTCTCCCTGTCATTTTACTTCTTATCCTGGAGACTCTGAAAATGAGGCTAAAACCTTGAACGTTAGATTAAAGCCTGTGACTGTGTGTGTTGTGGGTCGATTTTATTTGTGCAGATGTTTTTGTTTTCTGACTGGTTTTAGTCAGAATCCAGTTTGTTGTTTTAGTTCACCCTGTGGTTTGGTCCACTCCACTGATGCTTTGCCTGTGTTGACTCGTACCATATAGATCAGTGGGTCTCAAATGTTTTAGCACTGGGACCCACTCTTTAAAATGACAGTCTATCAGGACCCACCTAGGTTTACGAGACTTTAAAAAAGATGATCTAGAAATAAATATATTTATTTATTGACAGGTAATATTTTATTTGTTTGCAAAAACCCGTTCCATTTCTCGTAATGAGGCAGCCCTAATGAATAGCTTCAAGGATTGAGAGGCTTAGTTATGTGACCCAGCCTTCACCTGTCTGCTCCCACTACCTGTCATTGACAGACTTGGGAAAAAAACACACGAGAAAAAAGATGCTCAAACATTTATCTCCCTATATTTACACAAGCTTACAAACTGCAGGAGCTCAGGTCTTTGCAGGGCAATTAGCAAACTGCAGGAGATCAGCTCTTTGAAGGGTATCGCAAAATGCAGGAGATCAGCTGTTTGCAGGGCAATTAGCAACTATCTTGCAAACTGCAGGAGCTCAGCTCTTTGAATGGTAATTAGCATCTGATTTTTGAATAGCCTCAGGGCTTGAGGCAATTACTTATCTGATCTTTCCATCACCTGGGACCCACCAGAAACCAGATCACGTGGATCCCGACCCACAGTTTGAGAAGCACTGATATAGATCAATCCTTCCATAACTGCCTGGCATCTTCTTAGAAATTAAAGAAATTGGTGTTGGAGATAGGATACTGGGCTAGCTAGAAAATTGTTATGACCCAGTATACCTGTCCTTTAATTTGTCTCATTGTCCAATCCTATCCTTCCCCCCTTGCCGGTGCAGCCAGTTGAGAAGAACCACCTTGCAGAATCAGACTATAGTCCACTTATTATAGCATTCTTTGAAAGAATCCCGTTAACCAGCAAGTACTAGGGTTTTCCATGGAAATTGGCCAGTGATCCAGTAGTGGATAGTATTCTGCTTTCTGTCCGCCTCTCATCTGCATGACTGTAAAAGTGGCAGAGGTATGAGATTACCTTTCACTCCTTTCTCATTTGAAATATAATGACATTGTTGTAAGAAAGCTTCATATAACTTGTGAATAGCTCCACAGGCAGCGTTCTTTTTTAAATTAGATTTTGAATAATACCAGGGACATAAGCAATCTCTAATGGAAGAAGATTGCCACTACAATGTGCGAGGTGGGTCATTTGCACAAAATTCAATCACTATCTTAAAAATGATCAAAATAACTCTATGTAATAGATGACCTTTTATTTTCGAAGAATAAAAGTGTAATTGCTTGGTAAAATTCTAAGAATATTTTCTCTCCCCGCTCTCAGATATCCATTTTAATTTATAATGAATAGCATTCCACTGTTCTGTTTTGTGTGAAATTGTTTTATATGTTCATAGTTCATTTGAAAAAGGAGACAGAGAGAAATTAAAGTGTGATAGGTAAGTGCTACTGGAGTTTATGCCAGATTTTTTTTTTTTAAAAAAATGCAAATTATTTGCTTTATTTATAAGATTTCTATTCCACGTTTTCCTCATTGATGTGGGCGCCCAAGGCGGCTAACATAAAATATACAAAGTAAAACAGTAAAATAAAACTATGTGTAAAATAATAATCAAGGAGTGATAGACACTATTAGAACAATATGTTGATATAAAAACAGAGAAAGGACAGAGAAAGTTAATACAGCAGAAATAAAAGCAGGGAAAAATAACAAAGAATCGTAAAACGATACATAGCATCAACATCAGTAAAAAGTAAAAAGTCATGAATGTTAAGATAATAAAATGGCAGTAGAAATGTTGAAACAGTAAGAAAAATAAGCAGTGAACAGCAAAACAGTAAAAAGTAGCAGCAAGCTGAGAATGAAAAGTGGGAAAACAGTTAATCATTAAAAGTGAAACGCCAAGCAAAACAGAAAAGTTTTAACATGCTGGGACACCTCCAGAGAGGCGGCGGTGCTCAAATCAAACAGGAGGGAGTTCCATAACTACGGTGGTGCTGCGGAGAAAGCTCTATTTCTACTCACCACCTCCCTCTAATCTCTGTCAGAGGCAACACATACAGCAGAGTCCTGTCAGCAGATCTAAGGGGGCAGGCCAGAATTCATGTGAGCAGGTGGTCCTATAGGTACCCTGGTCCCAAGCCATGAAGGGCTTTAAAGATCAAAACAAGCACCTTTAATTAGACCCAGAAATGAACTGGCAGCCAGTGCAGCCAACAGATTCCAAGAGAATTAAACCACTGAGCTCCAGAAATGACACAAGGCGTTGCATTCTGCACCAATTGCAGTTTCCAGACAGTCTTCAAGGTCAACCCAATGTACAGTGTGATACAGTAAACTAACCAGGATGTTACCAAGGCATGGACCACTGTGGTCAGCCTGACTGACGAAGGCAACTAAGGCAGTCTGTGTTTCAAAGCCCAGCCTGAAGCCATATTTAAAGTGATCCAGATAATCCGTTTCATCCAGCACCCTTTGGAGCCGAGATGCCACCACCCAGTTGATCACTTGCCCATAAAAGGCAGGTTTGAAACTGGCTGGAAATTATCCAGCAGAGAGGGTTCCGGAAGGGCTTTTTCAGGAAAAGACTTGCTATCGTAATTTTCAAAGCCCTCGGCAGCACCCACTCTTCCAGAGATGTATTAACTACCTTCCCCAACTACTTGGCCAGACCCAAGTTCTGGGCAAGGATCAGCTGGGAAGGCAGATAGCCTCATATGTGGTTGTGTTCATTTGTTTTTATGGTTACTCCCTAGTAGATATAGAAAGAATCAAATAGTTAAGAAATCTGGGCTGAAACCACTAATCAATTAATCAGTGAGATTCAGTAGCCAATAGCTTGATTGCAGTTTTAAAAATAGATTCTTTAATTAATTGTAGCTGATATCTGTGCTCTCCTGCTGCTGGTACCTTGATATGATTGGTGCTTCAGCAAGCGACTGCTTTGGTATGGCCTTGGGACAGGGAAGCGAATGCAGGACAGACAGGAGTTGTATTCTGTTTCAGGATGCAGCAAAAATGAAGAGATCAAATGGTGATCCCGAAGCGATACTGTAATTATAGTATGCACTTGTATAGGTCTTTTTTGAGTGTGCAGACGACTTCACATACCTTGATGCAATCCTTACAACAATCCTGTAAGGTAAGCATTATTATCTCCTTATTGCAGCTGAGACTAACTAATCAGCCCAATCCTAACTAATCCCCCCTTGCTTATGCAGCTGCACCAATGAAGCGCATGCTGTATCCTGGGGGAGGGGGGCAGTTGCACAGTCCTCCCAGTTTGGGAACCCCTGGGCTAGTGTAACTCCTAATGGTCCCAGGGAGGTGGATTGAGGCCAGGAAGAGGGATAGGATAACAGCAGAGCCAATGCCACCAATGACTGTCCCCTTCACTCCTTGGATATACTCCCATCTTCACCCCAGTACCTGCCGTGCTCTCCCCCCTCCCTGCCCTGTTCTGCCCATACTGGCACCAGGGTATCTTCATTGGCTGCTGTTGTATATGAACAAAATAGCTGGCGCATATTTGAGTAGACCCATCAGGGCAGTTGGGGCTCTACTTGGAGTAAGGGGATGAACGTCCCCTTCTCCCTAGGAGAGCTTCAGCCACGTTGGTGCTGTGTCCTATCTGGATAGGATGCAATGCAGGCTCTACGCCCGCGCTGCAGCCTGGCTAGACAGGAGTGCGCTGTTAGATACATTTGGATACAAGGCCTTTAATAGAAAAAAAAACAATGTTACTTTGAAAGACTTTGAACCATACATTTGTGTATGGGGGATGGGAAAATGTCAAAACCCAAACCTTGCTTAGGAGGCTTCATAATAGAATGCAGGGGCGTAACTGCCCCCGTTGGCGCCCGGAGCAACGGGGGGGGGGGTGGCGCCCCTATAACTGAATATCGCCAGGGCAGCCTTTTTCCCTCAGTAACAGTCTGAGCATGCGCGAAAAGAACGATATAAATACCGTTCTTGCGCGGGCCTTCCAGAAGGCCCCGGGCAGCCGGCCGGGGAAGACGTCCCCGAGCCGGCTCTCCCGATTGAGGGGGCGGTCGGACTCGCGTCTCCGAGTCCGACTCGGACTTGCGGGTGGGGCGCTGGGCGGGGCGCCCTTCGGGCGATGGCGCCCGGAGCCGGTGCTCCGCTTGCTCCGCCCTAGTTTCGCCTCTGATAGAATGCCCCATTTATGGGATGGCAGCCTTCATTTATGCAACTGAAGTTGTGTACGTTTACGCAAAGAATGTGTCTTTCAAAATGTGAGGTTTTTTACTTGGTAGGAGTATCCAAAGTTGCTTCTCAAGTGCTCCTCCAGCACCCTTGGCTGCTTCCCACTTACTGGGTGGGTGCATCTTACATATTCATGAAGGGACTTTCTGAGTGTGAGAAATTTTCCCTCTTTTTTTTTTTTGTTTATTCACTGATCACTGATATTGCCACAAAACCAGCAATTCTTGACCATGACAAACATAAATCTGTTTGTATAAATCTGTTTTCTTTATTGTGGAAGAACAACTGGGGAGAGTTCCTAGAAAGATGTGGTAGTTTGAAGGGATGCTATTTCAGACTTGAGGACAAATTCAGCATTTGGAAAGTGTAAAATATGTTCATTGATGTATTTGAATGAAAGGCTTTTGCGATACAGTCATATCTCATCTGAAGTTGTGCCCTTATGTGAATCTTACGTGTATACTTATTTGTGTATACGTGCCCTTGCGTGTATACTTATGCCACTTCTTTCCCAATGCAGTGTGATTTTTTTTTTCAGCATTGAGATGTGGGTGTTGGACAGTGTGACTTTGATTTTTTGTACTGGTTTGATTTTTAGTTTGGCAATCAAGCTAAGAACAGATGCTAGCTAATCATGGCTACTAGCATGAGCAACACATGTTCCACATTGCACTGAAACACCTTTATTTACTATCTGTAGGTGCTTTCCCTTCTCTCAGGTGGTACTGCTTAATCTAGCAGAGAGGAGCTGGTGGTAGGAACTTGTATTTTCCCACCAAACCTGTTTGTAAAGAATATTACTTGCTTGGACTCCAATTCAGGGTAATTGTTTAAGCTTAAATTTGTAGCATAGTGCTTGAAACAAGCCCAGTGTGACTTCTACGAGACAAGCTGAATTCTCAACTTTTGCAGACCTATTTGCTAAAGTTAAATAATGAAATTGCATTTTATAGGCCTTTTAGTGCCTTTGTACAATCGGTTTTACAAATATCCTAGCAAGTGATGGAGTGAGTGTGTGTGTGTGTGTGTGTGTGTGTGTGTGTGTGTGTGTGTGTGTAACCTATGCCTCACATCTGAACACATTACATTGAAAGTTTGTATGAGATACTGCTGCTGGTTGTTGCGATGAATACAGATGCTGCAATCCAGCTAAGAAATATTGACTTGGCACTCTTTAAAGGTCATCATTGCCCAAAACTGTGATACAAGCTTCCATTCAATCAGTTGAAAGATTCTTTTTTTCAAATGATGTGAATGACTCTGAGTGCTATCTTAATTCCCTCTTTACAAGAAAAAAACAGTAAGTAACCAAACAAGTAATTTTCACTGAACATTTGGGAGCCTTGAGGCAAACTCATCATCGGCTCTGCAAAACTATATTTTAAAAAATGAATCAAATTTTCTGGGGTGAGATTGAAGCCTGCTGAATATCTAGCCCCATGTCTTAGAATAGTCAAGACAAGAGTGAACCTTTCAAAAGCCTTAGGTCAATGGCTATGTAGCCAACTACCACTGCTACCACTACTATCTAAGATTTATTGATCACTCAGGAATATAAGAAGATCCCTGAAGGATTAGACCAAGAGTTCATCTAGTTTCGTGTTCAGCCCACAAGCAGGCCCTTAAGGCAAGAGTTCTTCCCCACCATTCATATCTACTCTTTTGGATAGTGTACTGTATATGGTTTCTGAACCTTAGAATACTTTTTCTGTTACAATACCCAAGACATTTTGAAGTACAAAATCCTTGAATATACAATGAAAAACAATAAATTGCACTCTTCAGTAAGCTTACAGTATAGGAACTGTATAGACACCTAGGGAAAACCAGTCTAGTCCAATGGCAATGTTTCTTTGATAAAAATTTGAAGACTACTTTTTATTTCTCTTTCTGAAGGTTCAAGTGCATGGAAATGTAACACAGTAGATGTAGCACACGAGTAAAAAGCTATGGCAGAAAAAGTTTTAAAAATGATAAGAACAGGCAACACGAGTTCATTCACGAGAAAAAAATATAATATTAAAATACAATAATATCTCAGCGTTAAAATCTCAAGTAAAACCTGTACAAAATCATATGTTTAAAAACAACGTTTCGCTCAAATTCCATTGAGCATCCTCAGGCAAGCCCACATGCAGCAGGAAGATGTTACCCAGACGAGTCTACAAACACACTACATAAGGAAGAGAGAAGCCTCACATTCATGCTGAGCTAATTGCTAGTGTGATGAGGGAAATTGAAAGCATCCATGATGATGATGATGATGATTATTTATTAAATTTATACCCTGCTTTTCCTCCCATAGGGGGACCCAAAGCTGCTTACAATAAAAGCAAACCATAAGTCTACAAATGTACTTACATAAAATACAAGATTAGGAGGATGATAGTTAGCATTAAAGGTAAAACACCAATGGAATTTGAGCGAATCGTCATTTTTAAACATATGATTTTGTACAAGTTTTACTTGAGATTTTAATGCTGTGATATTATTGTATTTAAATATTATATTTTTTTCACGTGAATGAACTCGTGTTGCCTGTTACCATTTTTAAAACTTTTTCTGCCATGGCTTTTTACCTGTGTAACTCAAGCTGTTCCAAGATTGTTGCTGGCCGTGAAAAATTTAAATCATATTTGTTTAAATCACTGTTTTCCAGTGTGGATATTATGGTAAACTGTGTTTTAACGAACCAGAAAGTCTGTTATGAAGCAGTTCATGTGAAAGGAGGAGGGAGTGATTGAATGCTCACTCCCAAATTTGCGACAAACCACAGTTAGTTGGACGAGGTAGTGATGTCTCTGAACTGGGCCTTTTATGTACAGGAATCTTCATAAATGGTACTGCAACTCTGATGTAAAAAAAAAATAATTTATGAAGTGGTCCTCAGAATTGTGGTATACTTGTTGGGTGCTTTTGGATATTTTTTTCTCTATCTCGTTTCTCAATCAGTAAACTGGGAATGTTTTCCTTCAGACAGTGGTTATAATGTATAATGTAGTAAGAAAAAATTTGCAAAGTGAACATGATATAAAAATGATGGATGGTAAAGAGTTTTGGAATTAAATCCAAACCTGTCTGGCATGGTGCATCCAATCACAAGCTTTTCTGGAATGACAAACTGCTGTTAAGCTGTATCAAAATGTGAGTAGTCTGAGGGAAGATCCAAGATCTGAAAAAAGAAAAAGAGATGATGACAGACAGGAAAAAAAGGCACTGGAGAATAAGGCCAGGAAACCTGTAACAAAAGCAGAATCAAATCTACTAATAAGAGAATTGTCAGACTGGAGAAAGCAAAGAGAACAAACCTGAGACATGGAGCTCATGAGAGCACATAATGAGATAGGGAGAAAACCAGATTCAAAATGAAATCTTGTAATAAAAGAACTGTCAGGCATATAATGAGCCAAACCCAGATAGAGAATAAGAAGCCAGGAAAAGGCAAAGCGAAATTCTCTTCTAAGGGTTGTACATAATCAGATGCAGCTTCCAGAGGCAAAGCTTGAGAGAGCTGCTTGATTTCTAATGATGAAATGGAGGTGGTAGAAAATAAAATATCAAGTCAAATATTTTACAGATGAGCAAAAACAGAAGCACAAGAGAGATACTTTGGACTGAAACTAGGAGTATCTGTTTTTCTACTTCTGTCAAGCAGAAATTCAGCAGCTAAAGCTTTCCCCATCACTGTGTGTAGCCTGGATAAAGCGTTATCTGCTGAAGTGCTTGCCACACAGGAGCACTATCAGAAAAAAGTTGGCAATTTTCCGAACCAGAACAACTGTTTGAGCAACTGAGGTAAGCGTTCCCATGGAAACTCTTGAGCTTGGTTATGATGGTATTAATAACATCTATCTAACCAATGAGATTCAAAGGATAATGAAAACTATTTCAACCACTAGCTTAAGCTTCTGTAATTTCAGACTTGTTCAGAAATAATGTTTAATTTTATTTATGTATTTAAGAAGCTTATACACCACTTTTTCATAAAAATACTGTATACAAAGTGGTGTACATTAATCATGGTTAAGCATTATATCTGTATATCATTGTTAAGAATTGATCACAAATCGGTATGTGAAAGCCATGACTTGAAGGGAATTCTCAAACCATGGTCAACTGTTATATCTGCACAGACTGAACCATAGTTGAGAAAATGTTCCTACCTCTTCAGCATTCTGTGTTTAAAATAGCAAGTAGGTCTTCCTGCCTATGTCAACAAACCATGTTGGTGATTAGGATGATTAAGAGCCAAATCCTATAGCCAAAAAGGCTACTGCTGTATCCTGCAGGGAGGGCAGTTGTGGAGATCTCCGGGTAAGAGAACATCCATTCCCTTACCTGGGGGGTAAGCCTTTGCAGGGCGGACAGGTCTACATGGACCTGCACTAGCAAATTTGCTGCCGCAGGTCTGTGTGAACCCATGCTATGGGATTGGGTCCAGGAAGGAGGTGAGGATTCGGTGGCTGCCACTGCTGCCGAAACTGCTCCCTTTCCGTACCTGATCTGCACGTCCCCTGCCCCATCACCCTCCCCCGCCCCATCTCAGCCTCATTCCACCCTCCTCTACCGCCGTTCTACCCTCCCCCCACCCTGTCCCACCTCCCTCGCCAACTTATCTGCCTTGGCGAGTCCAGGGGATTCACTGGCATGTGCGGGGAGAAGGCTCCAGCATTCCCACCGGAGTGATTTTTCCAGCTGTTGTAAGGCAATGAATGCTGGCAGAAAGCTCTTTCCACCAGTGGGGCAGCCAAATAGGATTGGGCTGTTTGTATTGGACCTGAACTTTTAAAAAGTGACCTGGGACCTGGATACCTCAAGGGCTACATAATCCCAAATGGACCTACCTATAAATGTAGGCCATATAGGGAGGTCCTGCCTTGTGTGTGCCCCCTGTCTGAGGTTTGAGGGCAGCTCCATGCAACAGGGCCTTCTTGGTAGTGGCACTAATATGTACAGTTACTCTCAGGAGGTTTGACTTGCTCCCTCCTTGCAAAGGTTTAGCTGGGATTTCAAAGTAGTTTTATTTCAGAGGGCTTCCATGATAAACTGTGTGTTGGTGCTTTCATTTACGTCTAATGTTCTGCTTTACTGTTCAGTCTTTGTTGCTTTAAGTTGGTTGTTCAGTGCCTATGTATACAATAGTCTCTGTTTTTAATTTTTGTATGCCACTTTGTGAGCCCATTAGAATCAAAAAGTGAGACAGAAATGTGCTAAAATAAGGGCACAATCCTATGGGCCTGCAGTGCGACCAGAACTCATGTTCTGGTGGCGCAACATGCTTTATAGCAGACACAAAAGGCAACCTGCCATTCAACACAGTCAGGCAGCTGCTGCCACACAACAGTGGCCTCTGAAGAAGCCCCAGCACCAGTAAGTCGGCCTGGGGGTAGGCAAAATGGGGTGGGATGGGCGAGGAATAGGGCAGAGGCTCTGGCAGGGAGGGTGTGTGTCAAGGCCAGGAAGTGAACGGTATCGGAGGCTGCAGCACCGCCAATATCCTATTCCCCCTTCCTGGAATAGGATATCCCCCTTATCCCCCTTTCCTATTCCTTGATCTACCTTCCCGGGTCTGCTTGGACTTGTGCCAGCAAAATCACTGGCGCAGGTCCGAGTAGACCCATGGCAGCAGCAGAAATGTACCCTCGGGAAAGAGGACATGAGAGATGTGAACGCATCGTTGGGAGCCAAGTCCCAGTTAATTCTCCAGGCTTTGCCCCAAGCCGGACGCAGCCATCTTGGCCCGATCCCCCCTTCCCAGAGGAGAACGACTGTTCCGAGCTGCCGGCCTAGGTTGGAGGAGCGGCGGCAGCGGCCTCGGAGATGACTAGGCCGGCAGCTAGGCCCGTTTCAAGCTGCCGGGCTACTCACCTCTGAGGCCACTGTCGCCACCGCCGCACGTCACCTTGGCGCTTCCTCCTTGGCTGGCTGCTAGACTCCTTCTGAAAGCGCACATGCGCAGAGGAGTCGAGCAGCCGGCCAAGGAGGAAGCGCCGAGGTGACGTGCGGCGACGGCGGCCTCAGAGGTGAGTAGGCCGGCAGCTTGGAACGGGCCTAGCTGCCAGCCTAGTCACCTTTGAGGCTGGCGCCGCCGCCGCCACCCAGCACGTCGCTCCTCCGACCTAGGCCGGTAGTTCGGAACGGTCCGAGCTGCCGGCCTAGTTCAGAGGAGCAACGCGCAGGGTGGTGGCGGTTTGAGGGGAGCCTCCAGTCTCGGTCTCGCGCGGGCTGGAATGAGCTCGGGGGTGGGCCTCGGCGGGCCGGACCTGATGGCCTCGGGGCTGAATCTGGCCCGCGGGCTGGAGGTTCTCCACCCATGCTTTAATGAATACTCTGGCTGGTTTCAGTATCTGATGTAGTTCAAAACAATGGCTTATACTAATTGTAGTTAACAACCCACATCATGGTTTGAGGTTTCAGGCATACAACAGGAAACCCATGACTTATTGCTGCTTGGCTGCTTTTGTCTCCATCTGTTTAGGATTCAGGTTAATGGTTAAATTCTGTCTCCATGTTGCCACTGCCTCTTGAGACAAAGGCCAGAGCACCACCCGTTTCCATGGTGCAACAACCTCTTGAGACAGGACAAAGGCCCCAAGTGTGGTTTATTAATTATATGTGAGTTCAGACATCATAGGAAACCATAGTGAGCACAAACTGTGGTTTGCAAGACAGCTTCAAACTGTGTTTTTTGATCCCAGTTTGTTGGCCCCAGTTCAAACGTTAAAGCAAACCACAATTTAGCTAAACAAACCATCGTTTTGCATTATGTCTGAAGAACCCAACCTCAGTGCAACAGTGAGGAAATAAACAGAAGCGAGACTTCCGTGCTGAATCTTTTCTGTGCTTTGTCAAAAAAGCCTAGACTGTGTTTATATACTTGAAAAACTAAGCAAGTCTCCTAGTACCTTGCAATTAGATAGGTCTAAGGTAACACATGTAAAATGTGTCTATGTGGATGAATGTGTGAGAAAGAGTTCAAAAATATATAATCATAGCTCAAGGCCAGTAATGCACATGCATCAGGTAAGTTCTCTGTACTGTTTTTGTAGGTTTACTTCCAGTTTACAAAATCATATCTCCTCTGTGTGCTCTTCAAAGGAAACATCCCTTACCACCAGTCCTGAAAAGAAGCTCAGTCTGAAAGTTATTGACGAATGCAAACTTTGGGACTCAAGGCAATACATGTGATATTTGGAGATGAAAAAGTTAAAAATTTATGTGATTCTATTGGAATTAATCTACCTGGGGTGCTACATGCTTTCAAAGAGGACACAGGGACTGCATCGAGAATGATGCCTTATGGATTCGAACCTTTGATGGCGACAATAAATAATGTACAAATTCAAATGCTGAGTGAAAAAAGACACCTAAGTTGCCTACCTCTTGCTGTGATTCCCTTTCCCATACTGCTCTTCATTTCCTCCCCCCAGGTATTCTTAAAACAAGCAAGACTGCTTCATGATAGTTTTATTGCAGGGCCATAGAGGTATTTCAGTGCAGTTATATCCATAACAGGACCTGACTCCCACAGGCCCTCCTATGGCCACAGACCTGTAGCGAATGAAAATAAATGTACCAAAGATAAGGGCTGGCCTATTAATTGGCCCCTGTGGTTGATGCGGGGTGTGTGTGTGTGATGATTGGGACTCTTTCCCAGATCCGTTCCCTTTGCCCAGGTCCAAATCAGTAGTCTCTGCTACCACCACTAGGTAGATAGAGACCGTCCTCAAAAGCCTCCTTCCCAGTTACATGAAGGCATGTAGGGCATCCCTACATGCTTCCATGTAAATTGTACCCGGGCCCAGGGTAAAGAAAGGAGCCCAGGAGCCAAAGGAGGGGGGCACAGAAATTTCCTGGAATCTCAGCTGGCCTCATGGAGAGTGAAATACAGATGCCAGGCCAACCGGGAGACCAGGTCTACCAGGCGGGTAGACCTGGGTGCTGTATCAAGAAGCCTGGTAGACCTGGGCTCCAGAGGCCGTTGCTGCCTTCCCCCTGCCCTGTTTTGCCCCCTCTCCCTTTGAGAAGGGGCCCAAAAGAAACTTGGTACCCCTTGATAAAATTCCTCTCAGAAGCCCTCCCTCCAAGGCAGCATGATGCAGCATACATGATACTAACCCGTAATGTTTTATTGTATGTTTTTAGAGTTTAATGTATGGTTGTGATATTTTAGCACAGTAACTAGAACGGATTCTTAACTAAGGCATTCACCAAGCAGCTGATTGCATGCATTTACAGCTCATTCTTGCTGACTAAACTTGGCGTTAGGAAAACCCTGTGTGGAACTGTCCACATGAAAGCATCCAACCCCCTCAAAGCAGAACACATTCCTCTGTGTAACAGAAAAAGATGTTTGTAATCAGAAACTGAAATACAACTTTCTTTCTGAAGGGGGAAAAAACCCTTTTAGTGACTTTTCTTGAAATTATCTTCACCATCTGTGAGCCTTGGTGTTGTGGTCTTCAGGGGCTAGCACAGTTATCAATCAAGTTCCTTTATCAAAACAAGCCTTTTGGTTCCTGAATATTTTTTTTTCTATTCAGAGTACAGAAAAAAGGTTTCTTTTCTTAAAAGTTCTTGTCTCCGGCTTGTTATATATACACTAAAGCCAGTCTGCTGTTTTCATGCATGGCAAGAGGAAACACTTGAGATGCACATACTGTACCCGTATCTTCACAAAATGTTTTTTTCTGGATGCCCTTCAGCAGTTGTACAAATCAGAAATGTACGCCTGCAGGTTGTAATCCTTTAAGACAGCTTTCTCAATCTTCTGGGCAGAGGTATAATCAGCAAGTATTTCGAGAACACGCCAAACCCTATGGAGAGCATGCCTTCTGCAGCATACATTTAAGCCCTGCTATTCCAATAGTTTGGTGTAAACATTCCCCACTCAAATGCTAATTGAAGAGCATCAGCCTCTCCTGGTCCCATTTCATTCTCTTTAAATTAGTCTTAACAGTGGGAACATTTAAGAAGTCTGCTAGTCGAATCTGGGAAATACACAACAGTTGCCCCTGGTGAATTGTCTCTGTTTTTCTTTCATTAATTCAATAGTCAACCTTGTAGCATTCTCATTCCTCCCTTGTTTGAATTAGATCAGCTTCCACTCTCATTTTTTTTAATGCACCAGGTATTTGTAAACACATTATTGTCTTGCAAATGCATTTAGAACATTCATGGGAATATCTACGTGTCCCGTCCAACGTGTGTTTCTAAGCCCCGTTTTTAGGTTTTAAAACAAAACAGAACCTTTTTAATAATAAATGGTTTACGGCTATATTTCTAGCTATACTTACACAATAGAAAAGTTTCAGGGAAGTCAATACTGTGGTCAGAACAGAGGAGCTAAATCATTTCCAGCTTAATACACCATAGTAATGATTAATGATATTTAGCATGTGCCTAGCTCTTTCTGAGAATGCAGATCGCTTCAAATTATCTTGATGTAATCCTTACTATAAACCTGCCAAGTAAGCAAGTATTATTACCCTAACCCTTCTATTACAGCTCGGGTACAGAGGGCAAGAGGGAATTACTTGCCTAAGGCCACATAGTGAGTTCATGACAGATGTGAGATTCAAATCAAACAGGTCTTGATTCACAGCTATGTCAGCCACTGTTCTACACCAGCTCTCATACTGAAGCTCTTCATAAATTACTGAATAATCAATAATCAGCTGATTACTGTGGTTCTTCAGGGTTAGCACCCTTCTAGGAAATGTATGGCAATGATTCTAAACCTCAGCTATAGGTGTGGCATTTAGCAACACATGCTGTTTAAAAGTTTCTAACAGCCCAATCCTATGGGCTCTTAGCGCTGGCGGAACTAGCATTCTGCCAGCGCTAACTGCCTTACGGCAGCTGTGAAAACATTTCTGGCAGCGCGTAGACACATGTGCTGCCAGACAGCCAGCAGGGAGGCCAGAGCCTTCCTGCGTGTGCTGGAGCAGCCACCCAGACCACCAAGGCAGGTATGGTGGCAGGAAAGGTGGGACAGGGTGGGGGGAGGGTAAAATGGGGTAGAGCAGAACAAGGCAGCAACAGGGGTGGGAGGAGGCCTCTGAATCCTAGCCCCCTTCCTGATCCCATGGTGCAGGTCCACTCGAACAGGCACCAGGTCCGAGTAGACCCCTCTACACTGCAGTGGTTTACCCCTGGGTAAGGGAACAAATGTTCCCTGGAGAAAACCTCTGGACTGCCTCCCTGCTCCTTTTTGGTGCTACTGCATCGGTGGAGCGGGGGAATGGATAGCATTGGGCTCTAAAGCAACTTTTGACATGGCTACAACCAGAGATGGCATATTGCTTGATGTATCTTTGTTTTGGCCCTGTACACAAATGCTATGACGTTCATACAGTTAAGTTTTCTAAATCCAAAAATCCTAAACTCATTTTCTTGACCCTATTGATGTCAGTAGAGTTTACAGTACTTCCAAAACAAATATTAAAATGACAACCTAAAGATGTTATGTATAAAGTGGGTAATTGAGACAAACTATTTTTTTTCTGAGTGAAAATGGAAGGCGTATATTACTCTTACATCTGAAAGGGTTTACTTTATCAGAGTAAATTATGACATTAATCTAATTGATGTACAGAGCAATTCTGATTATCTACTCAGAAGTAAGTTCCATTGTTTTCAGTGTACATAATGTATATAGGATTGCAGCCAACGTTATTGAATTACAACTCAATCCTACATATTTACTCAGATGTCAATCTTACTACGTTCAGTAAGGCTTACTCCCAGGTAAATGTGCCTAGAATTGCAGTCAATTAAGGCTGTGATCCTATACACGCTTCTCTAGGAGTAAGCCCCACTGAACACAATAGGACTTCTGTGTTAACATGTATAGAGTTGCACTGTTAGCCAAGGATATGTAAAAACAGTGGTTCTCAAAGTTCTCCCCATGAGGCAGTGAGAACTTTGAGTGCTTTTGGAGGTGGGGCCAGTGGCGACCTCGGAGATTGCCATTGCTGAAAAAGCACTTGAAAACATTTTTTTTAACTTACCAAGGCTGCTGAAAAAGCACTCTATTTTGTTTTTTTAACTTACTTACTGGGGCTTCAGGGAGGCCTGCGTGACCCTCTGCAGGCCTCACCGATCTTCAGATCGCTGTTCTGCAGCGATTTCTGACCACTTCTGGTTTTCATAAAAACCGGAAATGGTCAAAAATTGCTGTTCCGCAGCGATCTGAAGATTGGGGAGGCCTGCAGAGGGTCATTTTCAACCCATTTTCAGCGCTTTTTTGCGACGGTGATCCCTGGGATCACTGCTGCCACCATGCTTAAAGGGACAGTTAATGGTTCCAGTGGGTGGGTCATGACCCACCACTTTGAGAACCACAGTGTAAAAACATTTACTTTTGCCACACATTCCAAATCTGATCTAAAGGAATTGAAATTTACAGTGTGATCCTCACCATGTTTACTTGGAAATAAGCCCCATTTATTTCAATGGGATTTATTTCCAAGTAAGTATGCCTGTGATTGCAGGCCTCATAGATGAGCAGTGAAAAAATGTGGGAAATGTATTCAGTATGAAATTATTTTTATTTTTACAGTAATACATTTTTTTTACAGTGCGTGCCTTTTTAACACAGCTGCACCAGCCGCTCCGAAAAGGGGGGAAGATAGGATTGGGTCATGATTGTGGCACTCTTCCAACCCGGTTATAGTCTGGCTTCACAGAGTATGTGCGCACGCATGCAGATATCATGAAGCTGTATTTTGAGTTTCCATTCAGTTTATAGTACAGCAAATATTTATACTGTTTCCCATACTATATTACCCCATCGTTTTATATCTGTTAAGTAAACCTCACGCATTCTTTGTCAGACTGACATTGATATATGCACATTTGCTAGGGAACAGACGGTGTAATGAACTGTGCATTTACATTATTGTCACGCTGGTCCCAGGGCTAATTACTTCCTGGGGAGATTCAATACTACTACAGGGAGTCTAGACAACTACTATGTCATTCCCAATCCAAGTAGTTCTCCCCTTAGCCCTCTACAACGTGGTCCATCTGTACCCCACAGATGCAATAACTCCCACTTCTTCCTATGCCAAAGCCTCTCCACTTTACAGCTCAGCACTAGCAACAGAAAGAATAGAAAAACCAATTAGCTTATTAAGGCCAAATAATATCCACCACCATGTTGGGTTCCTTGGGACCATATATAGTTTTTCTGGTCAAAGAAAATACCACTAGCATTGAATAAAGAAACATTTATTTAAAAAGCAATTCCATAAAAATGAAAACTCATCCACCTTCTTACCAAAAGAGAAAGCCATAAAAGGAAGAGCTTCAACACAAACAAATTACATAATCTAAGGCAGCACAGTAAAACAATAAACTCTAACTAGATCATATATACAAACTTGTTCTGGTTTCCCCAAACAGTTGTTATGCTACATAGCATCCAGAACACCAAGATCAAGTTCTAAACTTCAAGCTTGTCAGCTCTAGCTTGACATTCCCAAAGGAAACTCCTACTCAGCTTTATAGCTCTGAAGTCTAACCCCTTGGAATTATCCCACCAATAGAATGATTCTCAAATTCTGCTGAGCCATGATTACTACTCAGCTCTCAAGCACATCTCTAATTATTTGCACCTGAGGTGTTCTTACTCTCCTGTAGATCTAGCCAAGGTAAGACTTAGCTAGATAGCCAGTCAGATGTTTCCTTTTAAAGTAACAGCTCCCTTTCCCTATAATAAGGTGACAAGACAGGGAACTAACCCCACCTCCTTGACAATTATTTTGTAACATTAGACATCTGTTGGGATTTCTATTTTTAAAATAATGATATGTAGTCCCCTCCCAACCCTTTAAGGGCAGTGAAAGCACAAACAGCTTGTTTTGCATCCTCCTGCCCTAGTGGGAGAGGATTAAAACCATGGTTTTGGCTAGGATTCTTGGACCATGGGTTGCAGCCCAGAATTGGGTCACCAGAATGTGGGAAAGAGCTGGATAGCCAAACACTTCTAAAGTGACTTTGCTATTGGAGTGCAGCACGTGTTACTAATTTCCTTTTTTGAATGTACTTTTTGCAATTGTGGAAGCCACACTGGCCAAAAGAGAAATTAATTTAGTTTAGAAGTTACAAGTGTTGCTTGTATGTCCTAGATTCTGTGGTTTGGCTGAGGAAGGAGTCAATAGGAAGGAGGACAATAGCAATAATAACAATAATAATGGGATGCTACCTCGTAGTGGTGCGTGCTTCAGTGAGGCAGAGGGCTAAGCTGGATAGGGCCACACATAACAGACAGGCCTCTGCTGAGAAGCCAACTAACTGCACAATCCAGACTAGAAATAGGCCAGCGGAGCTCTTGCACTGCCGGCCTAGGGTGTTGTAAATGTGCCGTAAGGCACGTTTTCACCACCCTTGGAGTAAGTGGTGCTGCCGTGGAGGCCGGCACCACTCACTCTGATGGCCTCCAGTTGCCACGCTGACCAACGCAGGTGAGGTCTGTGCCGGGCAGTGGGAGGGTGGGCAGGGGAGGGGACCATTGATCAGCCAGGTCCAGGAGGGGGGCAGGGATATCGGCAGCATGTGCTGCCATATCCCCATCCCCTTCCCAGGCCAGCCTTCCATGGTCTCACCAGACGTGCGCCAGCTCCAGAGCTGGCGCGCATCCAAGGAAGCCCATTGGGGCCTCCAGGGCTTACACAGGGGGATTGGGACGAACATCCCTTTCTCCCGATGTGAGCCCCGGCCATGCCTACACAGCCCACATCCTGATTAGGATGCAGCAGCAGCCCTTTAGGCCAGCTCCACACCTTAGGCAGGATCAGGCTGTAAATGTGTCCCAAACCCATTACTAATATGGTGCAAACAGCAAATGTAAGTCTATACCAGCTCAGTCGTCATCCAGGTTACCAAGGTCCATGTCAAAAGCTGGTGTGCCTCGACTTCTGGTGGAAAACAGGCTCTTGTGTTGTGCAACCAAGATAGAGGCCTGACATGTTACTGGAAGCAGGATCTTCTGTTGAGCAATGAGGGCAGCGATCCGATCAACCACTGGAAAGAAATAAACATTGAATAAAGTGGTCAAAAGAAGAAAACACAACCATCATGCAGTGCTAGTTTGAGTCTAGACTATCTGAGCGAGGATATCTGAAGTGAATATATGGCATAAGAAAACACAAGTGTCCAAATTCCACTGCCACAGAACAGTGATTAGCAGACTAATGTCAATTTATTATGAGAAACAACATTTTACAGTTGTGGAATTGAAAGAATTACAACACAGTAGCCTGTTAGAAGTGAAAAAACGGTGAACCATTTGACAATGAAGAACAAGTAAATCACAGAGAAGAAGCTAATATTGATGCCCCATTGTCATCTCCAAATCAACTTACTGCTTGACAAGAAAAAAATGAAAATAAAAATATTAGAACACAACACTAATCAAGATAGAAAACGGTTGCCTGTTCCCAGAAAGAACATGCAAAAATAATTAAAGATATTAAGTAGTTGAAGCAATTTCAACAGCCAACATAACTGAAGCAAATCAGTTGATATATAGTGCTGCTGCTTTAACAACAATTGAACTTGGAATTGATATTAAGAAAAAGATCAATAACAATATCAAAAAACCAAGCTGGCAAATAAGACGTGGACAAAAGAGTAGGTGATATTCAGATATAAGTGCCTTAAAGGAAATTAAAGATGGCAAGCTCAAGAATGCTAAAACAAAAACAAATCTTAGGAAGAAATCTCAACTAGACACAAAAGTCATAGCCCAGGTTCTGGAAGAATTGAAGCAAAGGACCACTGAAATATTCAAAACGATTAATAGATACAATGACAGGATCCAACAATATAAAGAAAATATTTTATTTTAAACCAATCAAAGACAATTCTATAAATCATTAGAGGGAGTTGAAAAAGTTGAAGTGACACCAAACAAATAAGAAACCACTGCATTATGGAAAGACCTCTGGGAAGATTCAAAAGAATACAATAAAAAAGCTAGTTGGATTAAAGATGTAGAAATGTCCTCTGATCATCCTTGTTGCTCTTCCCTCAACCTGTCCCACTTTGGCTGCATCTTTCCTAAAGTGTGGTGTCCAGAATTGGACACAGTACTCCACGTGAGGTCTGACCAATGCGAAGTGAAGTGGAACCACTACTTCTCGTGACTTGGAAGCTATGGATCTACTAATACTGGCTAAAATTGACTTAACCTTCTTTGCATCTGCATCGCACTGCTGACTCATGTTCATCGTGTGTTCCACTGCAACTCCAAGATCCCTCTCATGTGTTGTGCTGCCATTCCAGGTATCTCCCATTCTATAATTGTGTCTCTGGTTATTTTTGCCTAAGTGCAGAACCTTGCATTTTCCCTGTTGAACTTCATTTCAGCTCAATATTCCATTCTGTCAGGGTCTTCCTGAATGTCTTTTATTGTGTTTGCTACTCCTCCCAGATTGATGTTATCTGCAAATTTGATGACCTTGTATCCCTTCATCCAAGTCATTGATGAAGATGTTAAAGAGTACTGGGTCCAAGACAGACCCCTGGGGTGCTCCACTTGAAACTGTCTTCCAGGTTGATGCCAAGCCCTTTGTGTACGATTGTCCAATCAGTTGTGAGTCTACCTAACAATGGTATCATCTCTAGTCTATATGTATGTAACGGGTGAAGAGTGGGGGTAGGATCCTGGCACAGAACGGTGTAACCAGGATCCACCCTCTCCCTTATTGGACCCTCCTTCCACCCTCCCCACCCCGTTCCTCCCCCTCCCTGCCTTGTTCTTGTTCCTCCCCCTCCCTGCTCGCTGCTCACTGCCTGCCCCACATGCCAACGTACTGGTGCTGGGGGATCAAGGACATGTCCTGCAGCTCAGCCAGAGTCACACACCATAAAGGCATTTATGACTGGAACGCTTGGAATAGCTCTTGGAAGTTCATGGCTACTGGCTGGAGAACCTAACAAGCTTTCATCCCTGCCTGGCATAACACCTCAGTGAAATAGTTCGACATCTAGCAATTGAAGATTGGTTAACAACTGGCAGGATGTTTCTCATGCTGAAGAACAAAGGAAAAGGAAGCAGTGCCAAGCACTTTTTGCCCAATAACTTTTGCCTGCCAACAACTTTCAAATTATTGATAGGAATTATTACTGATTCAACTCAATGCCATCGTACTACCCAAACAAAAAGGAATCTACCACAAATCGCCTGGAACAAAAAGTTCAACTTTTGTCATGATGGTCCTCCAAAATTGTAAAAGGTGGAAAACCACCTTAAATGTTGCTTGGATTGATTACATAAAAGCTTTCAGCTCACTCCCTCATGCTTAGTTCTTGAAAACTTTAGAAATGATTGGCATTAGTAAATACATAACATTCATTAAGGCTGCAATGAGCAGATGGAACACCAGACTGATAGTGAATGAAGAAGAAATTGGAAAAATCCAATCAAGAAATGAATCAAGGAGATTCACTATCACCAGGGTTCTTTGTCATCAGGTGAAGCACCATGCCGGCCGACACCTCACCCAGGGTGACGCGCCAGCTCGTATCGCCGCTGCTTGAAACCAATAATATCAAAGCAAAGATTCAGAAGTTTAATAACAATAGCAAATATCAGCTTTGTAGGATGAAAGTTGAAACAGTTGACCAAGATCACCCAAATTGACTATAAAGAACGTCATGACATATTTGCATCTATGGTTCACTGGAATTTTTGCAAACAAAGCAATTTACCTTCACAGCAGGCCTACTCGCCGTCTGCTGCAAACGAGCTTTACGCAGCGCTGAAACCGGCTGAAGATAGGATTGCGCCGAAAATCACTGAGAATGATCAAACAAAGATTCCTTAGAACTTCAAATTGCATATAGATAAACATCTAGAATGCAATACGCCTAATATAATAGTAGTTGAAAAAAGAAAAATCAAGTTTGGATAATTGATATTGCAATCCCAAAAGATAGCAGAATTGACAGTAAAGAACATGAAAAGATCACAAAATACCAAGTTCTGCTAGTAAGTAGAGTGTAGGTGTCTCTGGGAGAAGAAGGTCAATATTGTGCAATTGTCATTGGAACCCTCAAAGCAGTGTCTAGATGTCTGAAGAAACACCTCGACATTCTTTGCCTTGAGCAAATTACACCAGCCCAGTTCCAGAAAGCATTGCTTGGAACGGCAAGAATCCTATAGTGATATCTCTGTGATTCTCAGGATCTTGGCTAGATCCCAAATTGCTGAATATAACCAGTCCAGCATATTTGCTTAGGCTGTGATGAAATTTATTATTATTATTATTATTATTATTATTATTATTATTATTATTATTAGGATTGGGCTGCCCATCATGCAGTATGCATAAACCGGGCAATGAGCTTGCTCCAAGTTGAAGTCTGAGTATATTAAGATATGGTTAAAATGTCTGGAAGAGCTGGATGTTTAGAATATCACAAAAATAAGCACAAAAAGAAACAACTATTTGTCCTAGGTGGCAACAGCATGAAGAGCAGTAAAGAACGGAGATGGGTGTATAAGAAAGCACATAACCATATGTGAGGATACAGATATGGTAAATATTTCCCTGGACCTCCCCCCCTTGAAGTCTATCACCCTTTTCTAGCCCGTTTCCCTAGACTTATTTTATGAACACAAATGAGTTGGAGTAACTCCTGTTGGTGCTAAACAAGGAGGATTCCATTTGTTTTGAATGAGTGCTAGGGTTATTTATGTCTTCATAAATGCAAACAGAAACTGACAATGCATTATAATACTGTATGACTGTATATAATATCATTCTGGTTAAAGGAGTATGTTCAAATTAAATCTCAGCTGGGCATTAAAAACTACTTTGATGGAGTGGTAATTACTTTGAAATCTCATTCCAGTGAAGTTGGATGGTTTATATTTAGGGAAGAGAAATTAAAGATGAATGGCTCCCATGCCATTAATTACCAAGGAATATCATAATTAAAGCATTGTTCATACTTTAATTCAGCCTTGCAAATAAGGGTTGAGAGTAAGGTTGCCAAGTTTTTCTTCCCTAGCAATGTTCTGCAGCTGCTTGAGAGGCAGAAATTCATTAAGTACAGTATTTTGTGGCCTGTAGCCTCCAAGGTGAGAATGCTTTACGTCCTGGATTTCTGCAGCTATTAAAGCACAGGAAACGAAAAAATGGCAACCCTCCTTAGAAGGCAGCCTTCCACTCATCAACGTCACCTGCCCTATGACCATGTGTCCTGTGAATTCAGCCTTGCATGGTGAAAAGAGAAAGTGTAAGGAGATACTAGAGTCCTCATCTTCCAAATGCTCTACATGTTCACTCTGTGCACAGAAAGGATGCAGGATTGCACCGGTTCATCCTGCCCAAACCTTCATTCATTGCTACAAAATGCCCACGCCAGCAGTATACACAGAACTTTTCTGCATTATTAAGAATTCTACTGGAACAAGATTCTTGACCATATAGAGGTACATGCAGCAACCTGATTCTAACCTTCACATCAACATGTGAAGTTTGTGGGTATGTATGGAGCAAATCATTCCAGATAAGTCAAGAAAAAATTATATTAGTGGCAAAAGGGGCCTGAATCTCTGTAGCAACTGGCGCCAGCTATCCTTGATGGAAAAATACAATTTATTTTGTGGGAACTGAATTTGTTAGTAGTTTGCACTAGACCTTTTCCTTCCTCTCAGTTTTAGGAAGCATTTATACTCATGAAGACTGTAGAACTAATAAAATGGTTGTTATCAATAAATGGGAAAATGTGGAGGACTGGCCTGTTCTATCCCATAGTTTTTCTCATCACTCTTCATAACTGCCAGATCAAAGATTAGAGAGAGAGAGAGAGAGAGAGAGAGAGAGAGAGAGAGAGAGAGAATACAGAATGCCAAGGCATGCTGCCTAGAAGTCTGTCAATTTTTTGTGGAATATTGTGAAGAAAACACAGTGGCTCCTTCTTGGTTCTTGGGATGTATATGCCCTTTAGTCTGGATAATAGATGCCTGGTCTTTCCTTCTTTGTTTCCCCTGCCTATGCAGGCAAAGTCCCTGCACTGCAACAGATTTTCATGCTGGCCATCAAGTGTGCCTTTGATTTCCTTCCATTCACCAATTTCTGTTGCTTATTGTTGCCCTGGGGCAGTTGACTTTCCGTCAATTGTCTGTTTGTTGTTTGGAGGTAATGAATCTCATGACAAATATGCAGCACAGCTTTTTAAAACTGTAGCGTTTCAGGACTGAGATTTTTGTGTGTGCCAAAGTGAGTGCAGATGAATTCCAGTGTCAAAGAACGAAGTACTTCCAGATTTATAGAAACAACTGTGCATATTTTGTTGCACAGTTGCAACAAACTGTGCTTTAACTTTTCCTGTGCTTTAATAGCATATTTTGAAGTTATCTTAGGGTTATAGAAAGGAGGTACGTCAGAGCCCTTGGGAAATGCTGCTTGTTCAACAATGCTTGCAATTTCTGTTTTTTCAAAAGTTGGACGTATGCTAACTCTAACTTCATATTCTCTGTGCTCATATGCAGAGGCTGCGTCATTTGGTGCCTGGGGCCCATAAATATTCGATGCCCCCTATAAGGGGCAGTGACTTTCTGACATTGCAAGAACACATAACGTTGTTATGTCACGTGACTTCCAGGTTTAGTGATCGGTGCAACTGTTTTTTTCACTGTGCTCCGAGCTGAAAGAGAGGACAACCGATTGGCTGGAGGGGGCGACACGTGGAGGCAGGCCCACGATAAGCGTCAGAGCGGCCATTTCCTCGAAGCACCGCCACCATCTTGGGGGCCCTTGGCGTAGTGCCTGCGGCAGCTTCCCTTCAAGCGCCACCCTTGTTACACCTCTGCTCATATGTGTTGATTTTTTAGGTGCTGATCTACCAGTCTAGTGGCCCAATCCTATAAGGGCTTATACAGTAGTGATGGATCTCACAATCTGCCACCATAAACCCCAGACCAGTGGTGTGAAAACTGAGCTGCTGTTGTGCACTTCAGCCCCCCTGGTGCAAATGGTTGGAAGCCCTACATGTGTGAAAGTAGCTCCCAGATGCCCTGCCAGACCAGGTAGATCAGTGGTGGTGGCAGCTCAGGGGAGGATCGTGGGCAGTTAGCAGGCTGGGCAGGTGGTAGTTCAGAGTGGGAGGGGGATAATCTCAGTAGCAGTGGTGCTGCACAGCAAGATCATATCCCTCTTTCCCTGCCCAGAAATGCCCCCTGAGTCTCCTTGGACCTGCTCCAGCAAAATAGCTGGTGTAGGTCCAAGGAGACCCATTGGAGGCCAAGCAGCCTACGGAGAGGTATGAAAACGTTTTACTAACCTCTCCTGAGCCATCCAGTCACCTTCGCCCTCTAGCATACAGCATGTGCTATGTCAGTGACGCTGTGAACTATGAGCTGGCAGGGGATAGGATTGGGCCCTAAGTATTATTAAGCTTGAATTACCTGTTGGTTGGACAAAACCAGTGCATACACTTTTTGAAGAATAATATGCTCTCTAGCTAGGCTTACCATATCGACGACCGGGACGCTCCGTTTTGCCCTTAAGGGGTGGGGCGGGGGGAGGGGAACGAGAGCGCGCCCGGGCACGCTCTCGTTCCCCTCCCCCACCCCGCCCCTTAAGGGCAAAACGGAGCGTCCCGGTCGGCGATATGATAAGCCTATCTCTAGCCCAAAGTAGGTGTTTGGGGGGGGGGGAGTAGAGGCAGATGTACATCCAAAATTTAGGAGAGAGATTTTTAGCTGAAATGAGAACCATTGGAACATTCATCCTCTGGAGCCCTTGCTGGATCTATGGAAGCGTCCAGCAAGGGCATGCGTTGATAATTTCACTGACATGCACATGGACCTGGGCACGTCTGTAAGGGGAGTGAATCAGGAGGATCCCACACTTCCTCCTGCAAAACGATCAGGGGGAGGTATCAAAAGGGCTGAGGACCCAGTCCACACTAAACAGCTAGAACTGCCCAAGGAATTATCCTGCCACAAGTCTGGCCTATTTAGAGTTGTGGTGGGCAATGAAATCTACAGTACTTATGATTCTGAATGCACTGCAGGTATGCAAGAATATGTGGCTACTCAGCAGCCTAGCAAGGCTTCTAACTGTCAGGGAAACCCTAGTAGACATATCAGACTTCAGTTAGTCCTTCCTGAAACATTGCTGTAGGTTGCAGACAATCGAATTGCTATGTCCCCTGCGGAATTCCACTTGGGGCTATATTTAGCAGTAGATCTCATTGTCCTCTTGGTTAGTCAGTAGGTTGTTCTGCATGACAATAGGTATGGCTATTGCTGTGGATGGGACCATAATTCACTGGTAGACAACATGCAGTATGTATGAGGGTCACTTCCTGAAATTTTCACTTAGAAATGTCCCAGCTTTCAGGGCTTGGAAAGGCTACTCTCTCAGAACCAAGAGAGCATCTCTTCATCACAGTGGTCCATAGTAAACTAGATGTTCTGATGATCTGATTCAATATAAAGTACCTTCTTGGGTCTATTGATGATATATAGGATGAAGTTTCTATATATTTTTTCCCTTTGGGATATTTTTTACCATCTGGTGCAGAAGTGGAATTAGTGGCTGTTTTAATGAAGGTGACACTAAAAACTGAGAGTAATGATTAAGCTGTTTTAATGTGCATTTTTGCACTTTTGGAAAATTGCCTCCAAAACCAGCACATCAGGACTCTGCTGTAGAAAAATATAATAAATTCCTTACGTTGTCAAAATTAAGATTTATTATAATAAAAGCATGATATATACATAATGTTAAGAGGCACATTTCAAAGCAGTGGTTTTTTTTTTTTTAAATGTTACCAGCCAACTGAAGCCGCCGCCATCATCCTCATCGTCCTCGTGTCACTGCTGTCCTCGTGTCGACGCCGCCACCTGAAGCCCCCTGGAGCCACCGCCGCCACCACTTAAAATGTTAAGTGTACCTTTTTTCCTGTTGGCCATCTTGGATCTTGCGAAATCTCGCGAGATCCAAGATGTACTGCCTCATGTGCTCACAGTACTGTCTCATGTGCCCTCACGAGAGTTGGGCACCGCCATCTTGGATCTTGCAAGATTTTGCGAGATCCAAGATGGCCGACAGGAAAAAAGGTAAGTGTTTTAAACCTTTTAAAAGTGGTGGCGGCAGAGGCTTCATCGGGGCCTGGAAAGCCTGGGATCAACCGGAGACCGGAAACTGGGGCGGTCCCGGGTTTTCCGGGACGGATGGCAGGCCTACTCAGGACTAATGGCTATTAATATGATTAACCTCTATGAATTGGTCTAATTCCCTTTTGAAGCTAGGGGCCATCACCACATTTTGTGGTAGCTAATTCTGTAAATTACTTTCAAGATAGCAGAAACTTATGTGTTTGACTCATTACATTTTTCCACAGCTAAAGTCCTTGCAGTTGCTGCTTTTGCAAGCGATATTCTCCAAGCACAAAAATGTGTATCACAACCACTTAATCATTACTCCCTCTGCCTGGATGATTCATTTTCATTTGAAGCTCAGTATGTCCAGAACCAAACTTCTCATCTTTCCTCCCCAGTCCTCATCTCCTCATGCTCTCTTCTTAGCCATTGACTGTGTCACCGTCTGCCCTATTGAGCAGATTCAAAACCTTGGCGCTCTCTCCCTCCCGTATCCCCCAATCTTGCCACTATCCCAAATTTTTCCACTTCTCCCTTTACAATGTGTAAATTAATTATGCACTGTTTTTCCTTTTGTCTATCCTGAATGTCCTGCCAATCAGTTTTGGATGACCTTGGGTTCTAGTACGAAAGAGAGACAAAAACCTTTCTCTATCTCCTTTCTCTCTACACCATGCAGCATTTCATACATCTCTCTACCATGTCCCCGTCCCCCTTGGGGCCACTTTTCTCTAAACTGAAAAGCTCCAAACATAATCTTTCTTCAGAGGGAAAGTGCTCTAACGCCTCTGATAATTTTGGTTGACCTTTCTGCATACAGTAGAAAGAAAACAATTAAGCAGAAGATATGGGGGGAGGCATTTTAAAATTTTAAGATTTTAAGAGAGTTTGAATAACAGTCCAATTTTATCCATTGCATCAATACCCAATAGTTGGAGCCTGCTATACACATGCTCCCCCAAACTGAAATGGTGCCCCTGTTAGAGAGCTGTTCTTTTTTACAATCCTGGTAAGACTATGCAGCCTGAGTACCAGAGTTGGCCTCTTCTTCCTCTTCCCAGTATCATGTTGTAGCACCCTGAATGGAACCACAAATTCTTTAGTCCAGTCTAGTTCCTTATAGAACATCCCCCCCAATACTCTTCAGTCCTTAAATGTTCACTGACACATCCACAATTGCAGTGGTACAGAAGTGCTCCTAAATTAAATATGATTTGCCAGTCAGATTTCTACATCTGCACTAGAACAGATGGTACTTATGGGAAGGGCTGAAGTGAACTGATGCATGTGCTGTTATGCACATTTCCTATGCATATAACAGCTCTGAAGTTCTTAAAATTTAAATGTTGCTAGTGGAGAAGACAACAGAGGAAGGACGTTTTTCTAAGGTACGCATTACCCGTGCACCCCCCAAATAATCACGCTAGACAAAGGCTTGGGTTAAGAACATAAGAACATAAGAACATAAGGGTTAAAGGGCCAAATTTTATTGAACATAACAGAACCTGCAGCATAACCAAATACTTTAACCAGACCCTTAGAGCGTGCGGGCCCTAAATGGGGGAAACGGGCCTAGCCGTCTTCCTCCCCCGTTAATCCCCCCAGGGCGTGACAACCTGACTCAAGCCTCCCAGTGGTCAAAGACCACGTGAGCTATCATGGTCAACCCCGCAGGGTCGAGGCAGCTGGAAGCATCAACCCCAACGGCCGTGCCGTGATATGGGTTAACGCATTCCAGCCAAGGGGCTTGCCAGCCAGCCTCATGGACCCGGGCTGTGTCACTAGAGCGGTCCTGGGTTACCCCTTGACCTTGCTAACCTCAGGCTGATGCCGGATCCCAGTCTCCTGGCTACCCGGCCCGCACGCCACCTGCCATAAGAAAACAAACAATAAGCCACAATGCCACACACCCTACCCTAACCCAGTCTGGGGTAGGCGAAAAAACTGCCAACCCAAAGCCAATCAGGGTGGCAGCCAAAAATTCCTACCCGGCCCTAAAAAAAAAAGCGACCAGCTAGTCTCAGACTGTAATAAGGGAGGGCAGGCGGGGTACGCAAATTCGGCTCGGACTGAGGAGACGGAGAGAACGAGCTCCCGTCTCCCCGCCGAGCCACGCCCCCAACTGGCCCAGCAGCCAATTGCTGCTCTCCCCCAACGAGCCTCTGACCAGCGTGCGGGGGAGGGGGCCTGGTAACGAGCGGTGACGGGGTGAGTCCCGTCACCGGCCTTCCAGCTTCCTTTTATGCACAAGCATACAAGATCTAAACTACTGCATAATGTTTGTGTCAGTTTGTATTCTTTACCTAAGTGACAGCCCAATCCAACCTAAATCCCCACGTGGTGATGCAGCAGTACCGGCGCAGGCTACACTGCATCACAGCTAGTGGTGTCGTCTGGACGGGGGCCCTGGTGCCCTAGGCCCCAGATGCCGCTTCAGGGGGGGGCGTAACTTCACGGGACGCTTACCTTTTTTTCTTCGCTTTTTCGCAGCCAAGACAGCTGCGTTTTGGCCCTCCCGCCCACCCGGGCATCGTTTGGCTCCAAAAAGGAAGCTAAACGGTGGGGGGGAGCATGATCGGAGCCACATGCTGATGTCACACCCCCGCATCACGTGGGCGTCGTCGCGTCGACAGCCCCCCCACGTGGGGGCGGTGATCCGTCGCTGCATCACACAGGGAAGTTTTGACTCTGGAGATCTCCTTGGGGTAAGGGAACATTTGTCTCCTTGCCCCAGAGTAAGCCCCAGCAGCCACAATGGGTCAACTCGGACCTACACCAGTGATATCATTGGTACAAGTCCACATTGATCCATGCAGGCGGATCAGGCCCAGGAAAGAGCCCAGGATTTGGCGTGTACTACCCCCAATCTTGTCCCCTCCTGGGCCTGATCCAGCCACCCCCTGCTCCATGTCCTCCCCATTTCACCCTTCCCCGCCCCGTTCAACCCCTCCCTGCTCTCTCCTGCCCCATTTCACCCCATGCTCTGGGCTTACCAGCTCTGGCGGCCCTTTGTCACTCTGCCGGCATGCATAGGAAGGCTCCACCCTTCCTGCTGTTGCGCTGGCTCCCTGCAGTGCCGCAAAGCACTACGGCACTTTTGCAGCAGCCAACACTGGTGCATTGCGTATATCATGGATCTGCATAATGTTAAACGTATCATGGATATGCATATTGAGAAAAAGGCAGTACAATCAAAACTGTGTAAAGCAAAGTCTCCATAACCAAATATTTAAAAAAGAAAAGAAATAGGCTCCTTATGAGGGCATCTGCTACTGCATGGACAAGGTTGCTTATCATCTGCTGATTTTCTCCAAGTATGAAGTAACCAAAGGAGAATTTATTTATTTATTTATGTAGGTATTTATATACCGCCTTTCTCTATAGACTCAAGGCAGTTTACATAGGCAGGCTAGTCATAAACCCCATTTTTTCAAATGGCATTTTTACAATTATTGTTCTATGGGAGGAACTCATAGAACCCTCAGTTTCTCCAGATGTTTCCTGCCAAGTGCAGTCAATGTCCCAGCTTGTGCTCTGCACTTCTAAGCTTTGCTGTAGCCACAGTTTACCCTTGGACATCCAACGATTGTCAAAATGTTATCTGTCTCTAGCCAACACCTCTACATTTGAGACATTCCAGACCCTGTCACAGTGCTTTCACGGTGCCTTCCCGAGGTCTGTTAGCAGCTGCCGTCTCCCACCCAGGTGAGAACTGAGGCCAATCCTGCTTAGCTTCTTCAGGCAGGGCACCAGCTCAACCTCCAAACCACACCTCCTGCCCATTTGCTATTTGCTATTTTGTACTTAGGTTCATTATCTTCCTACTCCTTTTTTTTTCCTTTATTCTATCTCAGAGCTGTTCCCACTTTTTCACATGAGGTGGACAAATCACTGAAGAATATTGAATGTCAGAAGTTGTTTGGTGTTGCACAGACTAAAACGTGAGCATGAATGTATCACTCCTAAGATGCATTGTGTGCTTACTGCTTTTTACCCTGAAAGAAAAAAGCAGCTCTTAATGTGGCTCTCTTGACAGACAATAGAGACACTAAATTATTTAGTATGGACATTTCTCTTTTAACATATTGTACTGTGCCTGAAAAGGGGGCAGGGTGGTTATCTTGTTTGACTTGAACAATATTGTCCCAGTACAGTCTCTGCATGACTTATTTCCCCAGGAGACTTTCAAAGCAAGACAGCCTGGATATGTAGACAGTGACAAGATGTGCTTTCAAAGCCTTTTCTAAAGTTGTGAAATATTTAAAAGGAAATAGTTTTAGGAAACGCTGTGTGTGTGTGTGTGTGTGTGTGTGTGTGTGTGTGTGTGTGTGTGTGTGAGAGAGAGAGAGAGAGAGAGAGAGAGAGAGAGAGAGAGAGAGAGAGAGAGAGCCATGGGTCAGATTTCTCAAAAGGATTCTGAGAACCCAATACTATCCTTCTCCCCCTCCCCGCTAGTGCAGCCGCGCCAAAAATAAACGCACTGTATCCAGCGAGGGGTGTGTGTGAATTGGGAGGCTTCACAGGTGAAAGGAGATTTAAATTCCCATATACCTCTGTAAGCCTCCCGACCCGCAATGGGTCTGGTCTCCTCGGCCCTGTGAAGCAAGTCTGAGGAGAGAAAGGGGGATAGGATGCAGTGTGCACCATCACCGCCTGATCTACCCCTCCTACAGCCTTTTGAGCACTAATGTAAATTCTTTTTTTCCCCACCTTTAACCTTCGCCTCCATTTTCTTTCCCCCACCGAATTATACATCTGTGTCATTGGCCACTAGTCTATGCAGGATCCCTGCACATGATTGTTTTCCCCCATGTGTGCATGTTACATGTGCGTTGAAAGCAGTGCCAGCAACAGCATGCAAATAGGTAATGATGCTGCCGAAGTTCAAATACATTGGGCTTGCAATGTGAATTTACTCAACTTCTTGTACTTTCAATGTATTTTGTGAAAATGATCTTCTGCTTGTACTGTAATTTTGCTCAGTTATATGTAGCTGCTATATGAACTGTTTTTGCAGTGTGCGCTCTACCTTCCTCAGACTAGGCACACCACACCGAAAGACAACTGCTGTGTTGGCACTTGGCCTGTGAATGTTCCTTGCCTCCTGAAATTGACTTGAACTTTTAAAAATGGGTGTGTAATTTACAAAACAATACCCTGGCTCCTAAACCCTTTCTTGAGCAATCAATTTGTCTGGGATTGTCCAAGCTGTATAAAAACAAATACAGGTCATGCATCATGTAAACGTGACCTTTACAAAAACAAATCGTGGTCCAGCTGCTCAGAAAACAGAAACCTCCAAGTCTGGCTGGAAAACAAACCAAACCAAAACAATGAGCAACTCAGTAACCCATGAAAGCATTTACCAAAGAAAGCACTCATGTTATGAGTTTGGCAACACAATTGGTACAGGTGACCTATAACAGACAGAACTGCGAAAACTCCTTGGAAACCTGTTGGATTTAAAAATCCTAAACTTTGTGACTTTTTGTTCACTGGAACTTTCAGAGACTGCAATTCAAGGGACCAACTGCAATATAGTTCGGTATTTTCATCTCCAGATTGCTGGTAGTATGGGGGTGCCTGAGTGATAGTTTCTTACAGGAAGCTAACAATGCAATTCACAATCGCACCACTTTTATATAGATGCCATTTCACAATCTACAGTTTGATGGCATAATCACAGCCTAAAGGGCCGGCTGCTGTATCCTATGCCGTTTCTGGGCTGCCCCTCAGGAGAAGGGGACTATCGAGCCAGCTATGGAGCTGACGTACATCCAAGGTTGGGGAGTAAGGCTGGCCAGGCTCAAGAACATGCCGAGGATATCGGCGGAGTTCACCACCGATATCCCCACCCAGCCTGGGCCGCCTGGCTGCCCCGTTCCGCCCTCCCCTTGCCCCTGCACCGACTGGTGCAGGACTTACCTCCACCGATGGGTGCCGGGTCTGGAGGGCAGAGGAGTGAGGGCTGCTTGGCCTTCTCACCGGCCACTGGCTTAAAGTGGCGGAGCATGCACAAACTTATTAGAGAGGATTGCGCTGTGAGTGTCTGAACTTCGCAGCTCACATCCTGCTGTTACAACATGGACACTTAGTAGGATCCAGCTCTTCTTCAGCATGGGGAGGAAGACTTAGAGCAAAGAGCAGCCAGTGAGCCATAGCAACAGAAGGCTTTTGCCAGGCAGCAGCTGCCCCCTGTGGGAGCAGCATCAATGCTGCTGATACCACACTGCCACCAACACCAGTGGAGTGACTCCTACTTCCTCCTCCATGTATGGCTCCATGTTTGTCAACATATAGCAAGTGCCATCAGCTGATCATGGTGCAAGGCATCACAATGGACACTGAAGGACACTGAAGGCTTTGCCTCCTACAATACTCTTCCTTCCTCCAGCCTCACACTGCAGTTCCCAAGCAGCAGTTTAAGAATGTACACAGGCAAACATAGAAACTGATTTAGAACTTTTTGGAAAACAACAACAACAACAACACAGCCTATCTTTCTTCTTTAGGTTGTCTGATTGCACTCATCACTGACATGTTGATTGCGAATTGAGATCAGTGTGGAGTTCACGCATCGCTACAATTAGGTGCTGTGCTTTCAGTTCTACCACCTAATTCATTAGTTTGGGCTGCACATGTAGCCCTGTAAAACAAACTTACTGTATTCTTAAAATGACAAATGAAACATACCTTTCAGATAATCTAGAATGAATTTCTTGTTTATGGAATCAAATACTGTACATCCTGATTGTCCAATGTATGCACATAATGTATAATTCTGTTCAGTTGCTGAATAGTTTGCATTTTGCAATTATTTATATTGTCTTATTTTCAATTACGTCTTTCACTGGGACTGATGATTTAGTCTGTAAATATTCTTGCTATACAATAGAAAAAAACCCCAAACTTATTTTTTAATCTTTTGAAAGTCAAATTATCTGCCCAAATTCAGAAAACATTTGAGATTTTCTCTTTGATGTCAGTGGCAGAATTAAGCACAATCTCAACAATTTCTTGTTGAAATCAACATGCTTAACTTTGGTCTCATTAAATTATCATAAAACAATAAAGCTGCTAATATTTGAGAGGAAAAGAACCACAAGTATCATGTCTGGGAGCAAATAGTACATTCTGCTTCTTTGAAAACATGGAAAAGCACATTTTTAATAATAGTAATGATAATGAACATTTATAGAGTGCCCAAAACTTGCCACTTGAATTATCTTGTTACAGTCATTACAGCAACTCTGGAAAATAAATAAATAATCCTTTTATTACAGATGGGAAGCTGAGGCTGAGGGGGAGTGACAGCGCAATCCTGTGTAAGGATCTGGCCAGCGGCCTAGGGCCGCCCGCCGGATTCTGCGCCCGGGCTGCCTGTCTGATGGCGGGTCGGGGGTCTACTCGAGAAAGGGGACGCTCATCCCCTTCGCCAGGTGTAAACTGGGGCCGGCCCAATAGGCCTCCTCGGATTCCGCCAGCTATATAGCTGGCAGAAGTAGAGGAGGCCGTGTAACGCCGTAGCCGCCCCGGCAGGGAAGGGGATATGGCGGGCGTCATCACCTGCCCCCTCCCAGGCCAGCTATGCCAATGGCCCGCTGAACCGCCCCCACGCTCGCCGGATCCAGACCTACCTCCGGCATCTGCCCAGGCATTCCGGCAATGGAGTGAGGGAGGCTGGCCTTTGCGCCGGCCTCCCTTACTCCTGAGATGTTGCAAACGTGCTTTACGGCACGTTCGCGACATCTAGGAATGGCGGAGTGCTTGCTCTGCCGTTCCAACGATCCAGAGGATTGCGCTGTGACATGCCTAAGGCCATTTACAGCGCAATCCGACTTAAACTTTTGTGCTGGTGTAACCACCGACACAGCGAGAACGGGAGGCTCCAGAATGGAAAAGTGATTCAAATCCCCTTCAAATTCCTCTTTTGGAGGAGATTTGAATCCCTTTTGCATTCTGGGGCCTCCCGTTCTTGCTGCGCCACTGGTTACACGGGCACAAAAGTTAAGTCGGATTGCGCTGATTTTCTCTGTAAACTGCTTTTGTGAACTTTTTGCTGAAAAGCAGTATATAAATATTCTTATTCTTAATAATAATTAGGCTTACATATATTTCCTGGTTCTAAACCGGGACACACACACACCCCGGAATAATTAATTAATTAATTTTTCCCCTGAAGTTCAATTTTTTTTCTGGTGGCCAGGCAATTTTTTAAATTAATTATTTATTTGTGGCCATGAAAATGGCCATTTTACCACTGCCACTTGCCTTGCTTCCCACCGCCTTCTCTCCTGGCCAGCTGCATTCAGGCTGGCCGGGAATCTGGGCCCTCAAGCAGCAGCCGCTGCTGCTGCCACGACCGCAACTCTGGAGCCAGGCCGGCTGCATTTGGTCCAGCCAGGACTCCGACTGCTCCCTCAAGCCCCCGCCGCCGCCACTTCCATGATTTAATTTTTTTCCGACGCTGCCATCTTGGATCTCACAAAATCTTGCAAGATCGAAGATGGTACTGCCAAAAACAATTATAAATTGTTGAAGCAGCGGCGGTGCGGCAGTAGTCCTGAAAAACCAGGACTGACCCAGTTCTGGGACCGGGCTCCGGAAACTGGGGCAGTCCCGGTTTTTCCAGGACGGATGGTAAGCCTAATAATAATTAATGATAGTTAGTTCAGGGCACAGGTGAGATCTTACTGGGAAAATCCTGACTTGCAGCTCAGTCTTTTAGCCACTGTGGTACACCAATGCCTGAAAACCAGATTTGGGAGGTTTAGCACATTAAAACCAAAGAACTTCTTTTGAAAGCTCAAAACCAGAAGCTTATCTTTTAGTCCTGTTAGGATTCATTGCATGTATAAAAGCAAGCAATATTTGGAAGAAGTAAAAAGTCCTGATTGCCAACATATTTAATTTCAAGGTAAAAAATAGATCTAATGAAAAAGGAAGGGCTTCATTAGTTTTGGAAGTCTGCAAGCAAATGAAAAATGATCAGCTGATGAGTGATATGCAATTTGTTCTCTAACTTCTATAATAATGTGTGAATGTCACATTACATAACGGTTACAATGATTAAACGTGGCGATGAAATAAGATAGGATAGATCTTGTGTTCTTCCCCTTGACTATTAGACAACTTGTCTCATTAATCTCTCGCAGGGGTGTAGTCTTAAATTAAATAAACAGCATTATATGTTGAGATTTATGACTTAGAAGAGACTTCTAGACCCACCAAGAAAATCTCATGCTACTATTCTTTGAGCCTTGGAGGATAGTTTTTGAAGATTTGTGGTGATAGAGGCTGACCATTAAACACTCCTGTAGCTGATAATGAGTGTTTAAACTCATTTGAAATCTTAATAATTTGACAACTGAGTTGAATGTGGTAGATTGCTAATCACCATGTTCACAGGAGGCTAAAGAGTCTTTAGCCCCATTCAGATTTATTCTCTTCTCTGGAACTCCAACAGTCAGATGACAACAAAATATCCATGATGATAATGATCAAATAAAAAATTAACAGCCCAATCCTATGCTTCCCCCTCCCTCACAGATGCAGCAATGCCAAAATGGCTACCACTTCATCCTGCGGAGGGCAGTTGCAGAGGTTTCCTCTAAGAGAGCATTCGTTCCCTTACCCTAGGGCAGGGTTTCTCAACCAGTGGTCCTTTGGCTAACTGCTAGTGGTACTCAGACCACTAGACCACCAGAAACCCTCTCTGATGCAGTGCTTTTGGCAGTGCGTTCTGACTTCTAAGAGACTCCTGCCTTTGGCTGAGCCTCTCGGGAACCCTGAGAAGGGCCCCCCCCCACCCGCCCAGAGCCTTCTACCTGCATTTTCTGGCCTGAAAACCTGGAAGTAACTGGCGATTATGTCATCACCAGTCACTTCCGGTGGTACACAGCAGGAAAGTGATGCCGGAGGTGGTACTCAGCCGGGAAGGGGTTGAGAACCCCAGTTCTAGGAGATAGTTCCACATATAAGGTGACAGTAGAAAGTGCAGAGTTGTTTGAGGTTCAAGAAATCTTCAGGCTGCTGAGGTTGATGGAACCTCAAAAGCAAAAGTCACAGGTAGAATTGTGCTGGGATGTAAGTGGAGAAATAGAGGGCAAGGTCAGGAGGGCAGGCTGGAGGAAGGCCATTGTCTTTCCCTGCTTACACTCATAGTAATGCCTTGAAGAAGTGAGAGCTGACAACACCAGAAAGAGCAAACAAATTAATCTACATTGCAGATTAATTATCAGGAGGCACCAGCCAGGCTGTAAGCAGGAAGTGAACTCACTGTGTCAGGAAATGGCCAGATCAAAAAGCAGTGACTGTGTGGCCAATCACCTAGCCATGCTCCCCTAAGAGCATGGCGTAGAAGCCTCTAGTCTTCCTCTTCACATGCCCTATTCCTAGCCAAACACCATTCTCACTTCCTTTGTATCACCGCAGTAAAGACTTCTGCTTGCCTCTGGCCATGTGACATGGTTTGGAAAGGGTGTTCCTGCAACAGGGACTTACTCCCTGGACTGCTTTTGTCTGCTTGTGTCCTCAGGGTGAACCTGTACAGCTCCTTGGCCACTTAGCCAAATGGAAGGTGCCCCAATGGAAATGCTACACCTTCTTTGCCCAAGACTAGTTAAAAGGCAAGCAAAACTGAGCTGGGTTGGGTTAGGGGTGTGTGAAACCCTCCGATAAATATTGCAAGATCTGTTACTATAAAAGTCACTTTTTTGGCTTCCATAAAAATTCCTCACAGATTTAGAAGCACAGGAAGCTGATATTCCACACCCAGACTACTGGTTCATCTAACTCAAGCCTGTGACACACCAAGCATGATCGCGTTCGTCTCGCATGCATCTCGCCCAGTGCGACCGATGTGCCAGAATGTCCTCGCTATGAACCCCAGGCATACCAACAAAAGCCGCACGGAGGAAGCCGCACGGAGGACTGCCCCGCCCTGTCTCTTTTAACCAATCAGAATCGAGACTCTTCAGACTCAATTCTGATTCGCTACCGTGTTTGCTCCACATCCCGCCCCCAGAGTTCCAAATACGGGCTCTGATTGGCTGAACGGGTCAGCAAAAATTGAGCATGAGGCAACAGAAGCGTTAGTTAGACAACAGAGGCAACAGAGTTAGTGAACTGGAACATGCCTTCTGGCACCTCCTGGCGCTCCTGTTCGTTCTGGCCAGAGGTCAGACACACCGGACGGATGCGGGCGCCGCTGGTTGCAACGCGTGCGGATGTGCTTGGTGTGTCACAGGCTTCAGTATTTTCAGCTGTACTGACTGGCAGCAGTAAAGGGTTTCCAGCAGCTTTTCTTTCCCTTCAGAGGGAGGCTTTTAACCCTTTCCCTCTCCCATGGTCACAATACAGATGTAGGCCCCCAGTGGCTCCTATTTCCCTGAGAAGGGAGCTCCCATTGGTGCCAGTGGAGGCTTCTCTCACAGGGAAAATTGCCACAGAGGGTGGCTCAGATCTGAATTGGGACTGTAGCAGAGTGAAAGACTTAAAGCCTTCCTTCACCCCACAGAAATGCCAGTCTGAATTGGGCCCTGCAGCAGGGTTATTTTTTTTTAATTTTAACAGCAACAAAGAACTAGCCCCCATAAACCAGACTAGGCATTTAACGTTACTTGTCTCAGTGCCTTAAGCAACAGTTCATGACAAAAATGGGCACAGTGAATGTGACACCCGTTTCCTTTTGTTGGCTGCAAATTCAATTAAAACCAAATCTGAGAGCAAGTCTGTTGTCTGCCGTTAAGGAAACATCCCAGCAAGCTGTGGTCTCCTTTAGAAAAAGAACATGTAAATCTTGTACCTGATTAGATTAGGCCTACAGTAACCCACGCTGAATAAATCTGTCTTCCCTTCGTGTGATTTGTCAGAGTTCATAGCAGGTTTGTACACACAGCTTTCACCATTATTTTCAAGGCTATAAAGGCAGCCATGCAGAAAAGCCACCCATAAATGTCAGGAAACAGAGATATTTTGTTGCATTCCAAGGGCTTTGAAGGTCAAGTTCAATTCAGTTAGCTCGCCCAGAAGGATAGTGGTGCAATATGATGATCGAATATGTGTTTAGGTGGGATATATATGTTACTCTCTCTCTTTCTACCACTCTTGTCAGGAACAGTGAGAGATTAGCCTTCAGTACCTGCAGGAGTTTCTCTGGGAAAACTCTATTAAACGTTCTCTCTTTTTCTATTATATTATGTTCTGTTATAAGGAATAATGAAATTATGCTTGTAGTACTCTTCTTGAATTTGATTTGGGCCTTTGGGCTGTTGTCATTATTTTAGAAACATATACACTAATAAATAATAATGGAGAACAAATATGCTTATATATCACATATTAAAGCAAATCAGTCTGCAGACTTAGCTGTATATTTCAAACTTTACTGAACTTCGTGCTGGTGAAGTTCAGGTGCAGTCTCTTGCCAACCTGATAGCTGAGAGGACACAAAAGAGAGTTGGTGTAGTCTGGAGGTTAAAAAATGGAATTGCAAATTGCTACTTCCCAGCTTCAAATCTTGCCTCTGCCATTAATTCATTAGGTAATGAGTTAGGCAAATCACTCTTCAGCCTTAGCTGTAATATGGGGACAACAGCACCTTGTTGGGTTTTTGTGAAAACAATAGCAGGATAATAAGTGTGAAACACTTTCCACACCAGACATCACTGCACCAATGCTATTATGCTGTTTTATAAGGCTAGCTAGAGCAATGTTGAGTTTCCACTATCTATCTAGCTAGCTAGAGCAATGGTAAGTTTCCACTATCCCCATGGGTCTCCTCAGATTTGCACCAAGCATTTTGCTGGCGCAGAACTGAGGTGTATAAGGGAGAGTAAATGGGGGAAGGAACAGGGTTACAATGCTGGTGCCCAGAAGCGGAAGTAGAGGGTAGCGCGTGCAGCAGCTGCTCCACTCGCGGGCGCGGGCAGGGGTGCACTTACCGTTGTCTTGTTTTCGGCCCTCCCTCCCTTCCTGGAGCCGGAACGGCTCCACAATGGGTAGGAAACTGGCGGGAGCATGTTCGGCACCGTGCTGGGCGCATCACGTCACCTAGGCCCCGCCCCTTCTTCCGAGCGCTGGGAGGGCTAGTTATGCCTCTGCTGGTGCCGCTGGCATCCACCTCCTCCTTTCCCTATTCCACCTCCTGCTCACTCCACTCCCTGCTCAGACACTTCCCCATTCTTCCCGCTCCCAATCCCGTTCCTCCCACCACCCACCCCCTCTGCCAACCTTCTGGCAGTGGGAGGTCTCTCTGCCGACCTATGTACATAGCTGCCAGCCGTGTGTGCTGGTGGCCTTGTCAAGCACACTGGCAGAACAGCACTTCTGCCACAAATGGCATTTCTGCTTGTGGAATGTGCACTCTTGCTGGTGGAGAGCCCAGTTAGGATTGGGCTGTAAGACATTTTCAGGGAGGGGGGGGAGAGCCAATTTTTGTCTTTCTGTCTAGTTTGCTTCAATACACATTGTGGAGGAATCATTTTACAAATCTTATTGTTGTAAATGTTTAGTTTTCATTTCCTACACTTACAGAACAACAACAAACATAATAGACATATGTACAAAAGGGGGCAGTAAAAATAAGATAAAGTACAGGTGGGCCCCCATATCCACTGATTCGCTATCCACGGTTTCAGTTATCCACGGATTGTGGGGACCCCCCCCCCCAGGTTTTTACTTTTTCCCCAGTAAGCTTCATTTCTTCCTTAAAGAAACAGGAGAAGCAGCCTCTGGCTGCTTATTACAGGCAAGTAGAACGAGACTAAGTACTAGAGAGGCTCTGCAAGGTTAACAGAAATCTTGCAGAGCCTCTCTAGGACTTAGTCTCATTCTACTTGCCTGCAATGGAGGCTGCTTCTCTGTTTGTTTTAAGGAAGAAACAAAGCTTGCTGAAAGAAAAATAAGAGCGGGGGGGGGCAAGCATGCCTGCCTGCAGGGGAGACAGGGTGGGGGGGGCCCTCAGGAAACCATGGAGGGGGTGTTCACTCTTATCCACGGTTTCAAGTATCCACGGAGGGGCCTGGAACATATCCCCAGCGGATATGGGGGCCCACCTGTATGAAGAATAGCATTCAGTGGTGCAGGTCGGAATGTAATGTCTGAGGAAATAATAAAGATACTGGAAAATTACACATGAAATGCTGTAAACCATTCCATACTGCAACGTACAGATTTGTCTAGTATACATTATTAGCATTAAGCATTGTTGCCCTTCAACAAAATGCTTTTGATGGGTCTTTAAACAGAAATAAAGGTAATAATTTTTTCCTGAAATAGGTTTTTCATAACAAGGTGCAGCCATGCCCTTGAGTGTAGATGAAATTTTGTCCATAGCAATTTATTAATATAATGATGATTATGCAGTGTTTCTTTGCACTGTTTGACTTCCCCCCATAATAACTATGTTGGGATAGTTGCATTAAAATGCCACAAGAGTACACTACTTTTTTTAAGTTTATCTGTGGAGAGTCTTTCTTGAGGCAACCTGTGATAACCTTTAGTTCAAACCCTCTGAGACTGAATAATGAGTTGATGCTTGAATAATGAGTTGATGCTTAAATGAAAGAAGAATGAAGTTGCACATAACAAGAGGCAAAGAACAATGCTTTGCACTCCTACCATCATGGCCTCCTGCTGTTGTGATTATATCAGCAATTACAAGTTAAGGAGGTCAAGCCATGTCAGTACATAACAGCCAACCTCTGGAGGATTTGTGGGAGCCTCAGGAAATGGTGATTCAGTAAGTGGTATTTCCATCTCTGTCAGTCTTGGGTTAGTGGATGCAAGAAGTATTTTCTTGCAGATGAAATTTCACGGCTGGCATCAAAATGGTGAATGTATGACTCAGTATAGGGTTTTCCCAATGCTAGGGAAATTCTAGGGAAGTGTTTGTGTATCCCAACCATAAGCTGTCGATCGAAAGGTTGGCAGTTCGATTCCCGCGACGGGGTGAGCGCTCGTTGCTTGGCCAGCTCCTGCCAACCTAGCAGTTCCAAAGCATGTCAATGCGAGTAGATAAATAGGTACCGCTTGCGGGAAGGTAAACAGTGCTCCGTGTTCCAGTTGCATGCTACGCGCTGCGGCAAGGAGAGTCATGCCGGCCACATGACCATGGAGGCGTCTTCGGACAATGCTGGCTCTTCGGCTTTGAAATAGAGATGAGCACCACACCCTAGAGTCGGACACGACTGGACTTAATTGTCAGGGGATACCTTTACCTTTACCTCATTCACTGTGGAGAGGACAACATCTGAAAATTTACAGCCAGTTCAGACAATTTACCCATTGGGAATCCTGTACATATCCTATGCATCCTACACGTGGTAGAACATTGGGCCTTACACTGCCAACACATCCACTGCAAATGCAGCATGCACTCACAAATGTGTTTCAAATAGAAGATAACTTAATGCAGATGATATGTGCATATGGTCAGTTCTCATGATTTTTCTATCCTCTTTTGAGGGAAAATGATTGTGCGAAACAGCAGTGGGCAGAGGAGAAAGAAGCAGAAGAAATGGAGGCAGCACTGGTGTGGGGCACTGCTATGATCCACTTTGTAGTCCCCTACCTCCTCTTCCAACTCTGCCACCATGATCTTTGCAGTGATGCTGAAGGAGGAGGATGTCGGCCACCACTGCTCTGATTCTCTTCTTGTTTGCTCTTCCTGAACGTGAAAGGATGGGCAGTGGCAGGGTGAAGTGGCCAAGTGGGTGGCGCCCCGGAGGAGGAGGTGGGCAGGTGCAGGGCATCTCCCATCACTGTGCTGCCCCCCTCGACCGCTGCTCAAAGCAGCCACTTTACCTGGCCTCTTGAGTAGGCCAGCCTTGACCACAGTTCTAAAATGTAGCTAGTGAAGCAGTCTTCTTAGACCTTGCCTTTGACCTGTAATAATGTCGAATAGTTAAGTGGGATCTATCAAGGATGGAGACTGGCATTGGTTTTTCAGGAAGTTGAAAGTGATTTTGCTTGCCACAGTGGATACAGAGATTCCTTTGTGTACAGCTATTACCTCTGGTTGAACATGTTTTTGAACAATACAGAACTCGGCAAAACTGTTCACTAGGAGTGAAAGTGAGATGAGCGTACATAGCATGAGAAGTGACCCTTCTTCAATAACCTGAAAAAACCCTGTTATCTATCTCCAGCTTGAGTTAGAGAGTGCCATATTTATCAAGGTGCAAACTCCCTGCATAATCACAACACACCATCTCTGTTTCTCTCAGATATTAAGCTCAAACTATTCAGGTTTGTGCCCTCTAACTATATAACTAGCCTTCAAACTCTACTTAAAGAAGAGCCCCAAAAGGTTCAAAAACATACGAGCTTTTACAAACAATTTGCTCTTCGTTCAGTGAAAACTGGCATTTGATGCACTTAAAATAGGATCTGCCCCCATTAAAATCCATGGTAAATTTGCTGATTAATTAAAAATGCCAACCCAATATGTCAGCGATCGAAGGCCATGATGAATAAAAAGGTCCCATGCCCCTCGGGAGTTTTCTGAAAAAAATCCAGCAGCCTCTTCTTCCTGGCTCTCCTGCGGCACACAGTTTGGGAACCACTGTCCTACAGTGTGATTCTACTCCTCTTCATAGGAGATTCTACTCCTTAGCCTCTAAGGCTACCATACAGTACTGCCGTGAAACTGTTTAGAGAGCTGTCATATTCTTAAGTAGTTATACTGATTGAAAGGTTTCTGGAGTTTGGCCAGTATGTTTTCAAATCCATTTAAGTTTTTGATTTCTAAAGTTCACAGAATGTTTAGGATAAAAAGACAAAACTCTAAAGTTCTACCACTCCGTTGTTTATTCCTCACGCAAGTTACATTGGGGCTCCACATAGCTGAAAACCGCAAATCCTACATGAGCAGCAGCTTCCCTTGCAGTTTTGCTATAAATATCCACTTTGTACAGGCTGCAAATTATGACTTTAGAAGATGGACTAGAAGTGGGAAGGCTGTCAGGCCAGGAGAGATGAAACGTCCTTGGATTTGTGTAAGTGTGTGTGTGTGTGTGTGGGGAGTCAGAGGAGGAGCGACATTGGTGGCTTGGAGAAGAAAGAGAATATAAGACACTGTCTATATTTCAAGCAAAATATGGCAGATTTTTATCCTCAAATGTCTACTAAATCTAGTTGTCTGTCAGAGAAATATAGCTCTGCCAATTCTTTGCAAAGCCATAATAATCTTTTAGTTTTATTTCTTCTTTCAAGTCAAGGGTGCTGCTAAAACGGCCTCTTACTCCCCCTCTGCTTCAAGAGCAGGCAGCTAATCTGATGGACATTTGAAACTCTTTTTGAGCAAAACTGGGGTTGATTGAGAGATATGAGAGTTGTAAAACAAAAAAGCTACCATCTGCTTCTCTGCAATGTTACCGAATAGTAGGTGTGCCTCATTCTGAATGTCGAGGGAAAATAACAGTCTAAAGAGGCTGCTACACATAATCATTATGTGGTGGAACATTATGTGTTCCCACACCACATAAACAATGTGTAACCACACACATATTCCACATATAATACTGTACGACATGATAGGCACTTGCAGTCAATTCTTGCACTCTTTCAGTCCAACTTTGCAGGGAACGGTTTGTGCTATTCTGGTATATGTGAGTATTTGTGTATACTGGTGCATCTACATCATAAGGGTCATCGTGGGTCCATTGTCATAAGCCCACTGAAGTCCACGCATACAAGATTTCTGGCTGACAATGATGTGAACCCATTTTTAGTTTCCAGTTTTCGGTTCTGGCTCCTTAAAGTGATGATGGGCATTAACGGTTTGCTTGTCCTTGCTTGTTCTTCATTGAGGTTGGGGAGAGCATTTGCAAGTGTCTTGCTGAACAACAGGCTGTGAAAACTCTTCTTGTTCTTAAGTGGCTTTTAAAAGGAAAATGAAGTGGAAAGCCAGTTTCTATTGTTAGCCGCAAATCAGACATGTCTGTGAGTAAGCGTATCCACAGAATATTTAAAGCGAAAGTTCTCTTGTCCAGTTGTTAATCTGCAATTGAGTTTTACTTGCTTGAGAGTTCTACTTTTCTTCATTTCTTTCTCTGTCATAACATTTGCCCTGCAAGTCCAAACCCAGATGTAGCAGGCCTACAGCTTCCTTGACCAACATAACAAAATGTCTTTCAAACATAACAAAAACACCCTTTTGTTGTCTTTGGCATCTCTTGCCAGCATCAACTCATTCTGCACTTTAGCCTCCCTGACATCATCCCTGAAGGTGCAGGCAGGGCTGGTCCAAGACCTCTTGATGCCTCAGGCATCATGCCAAATGGTTCCTCTCTTATCCAGTGATGTGTCTCTGCTCCTCCCACTCTCCAATGTTCTAACTCAGCACTCTCCTCTCCTCCACATGTTCTCTTCCTCTCTATCCACTCTTCCTTTCCCAACCCAGAGAATGGAGGAGGAGGAGCAGTGGAGACAAATAGGCAGACAGGAATGGGTGCCCCCCACCAAACTGTTGTTGAGGGGGGACCGCTTCAGTTGGCCTAATGGGCCAGGCCTGGGTGAAGACCAGTACACTATTTCTAGCAGCCCAATGGATAGCCATTCCCTCCCCCACTGGTGCAGCTGTGCCACCAGAACATGTGTTGCATCTTGCAGGGGGGACAGTCCCAGAGGTGTCCTCCGGGTAAGAGAACATTTGTTACTCAGGCGTAAACCTCCAGCACTGGTATGGGTCTACTCAGGCCTGCACTAGAGATTTAGCTGGTGCAAGTCCAAGTTCACCCAAGAAGGCGGGATCAAGGTCTGGAAGGCGGTGGTGCTGCCGCCATCAATACCTCCTCCTTCCAGGTCTCATTCTGTCCCCATTCTGCCCTGTCTGCTCCAGACAGCAAGAGTGTTCTCAGTGCTTCCCCCCCATTATAGACCCCCTCCTCATGGAAGACCTGCAAAGTCTGAAGAGCTATGGAAGTGTTGAAAGGCCTACCTGTTTTGACTGGCTTTGGGGCTCAGGGTTCTCTTGGCAAAGGCGGGGAAATCCCACAGGTATTTTCATAGAATGAAACTATATTAATTTTCGCTGAGGTTCATTTCCCCCTCCTCTTTTTTTGGCTCACTGCAGAACTGCAAAATGGAGCAACACACACACACACACACACACACACACACACACACACACACACACACACACACAAATATCTGAATGCTTGAAGATGATCAAAAATAAAAATTAGTAAGGCTGTGATACAGTGTATCTTTATTTCATTTCCTACTCTTGTGTGACAGATGGTAGAACCTGGTTGAGATGACTGTAAAGGACAAAATTAAATAAAACAGGTTTTACATACAGTAGTTCTTGAAATGAAACAAATTTACTAAGTGCAGCCATTATTGTTTTCAATGGATATTACACATGAGTAAAAATCAAATGAAGCCTGAAAACCTGCACCTCTTCGATAATAAAAGTACTGTAATGTGCCAGAGTATTAAAAAGTGATTGAGTTCTTCATTATAGTCATAAAAGTAGATATTGCGAAACGAGTACAATATTATACCATATCATGTCATCTAAGAAACTCAAACCTTTTACATTAATCTTTACCTTTGAATTGTCCTTCTAGGTTTGCTGTTATCATATATTCAGGAAAATAGCAGATAAAATAAGGCCTATAAAATTCTCTCTCTCTCTCTCTCTCTCTCTCTCTCTCTCTCTCTCTCTCTCTCTCTCTCTGTAATGCCGCCCACCAAAAGGAAAAAAAAACCGTGTTGCTTGTTAAGTAACTCTTATGGTCTTGAAACTGCTCTCATTGTACTCAGTTCATGGTTGGCAACAAAACTGGTTCTTAAGAAACCTTTATTTGTTGTTCATTTTTCTTTAGATGTTGAAGAAGTTACTAATGGCACAATCCTATACTCACCGGCAGACGTTCTAGCGCCTCTTCTGCTGGCACTGACTGCCATAAAGCAGTCAACGCAGTCATAAAAAGGTGCTCCAGCAGCACGCTCAGTAGTGTGCTGTCAGAGATACTGGCAGAAAGGCTAGAGCCTTCCCATCCAAGTCATTGGCTCTCTTGCTGCCTGCCAGAGCAGGTAAGTCAGCGGGAGAGGCAGGAGAAGATGCAGGAAGGTGGAACGGGGCAAAACTGGGCCGGGAGGGGGTGGGTGGATTGGGTTTGGTAAGGGGGCAGGTTCAGTGAGAGTTGCAGCTGCCAAATCCTAATCCCTGCCCAAACCCAATCCCGCAGCATGGGTCCACGCGAACCTGCACCAGGTATTTAGCTAGTGCAGGTCCAAGTAGGTCCAAGTAGACCCCCCTGCTCTGTGAAGGCTTACCCCCGGGTAAGGGAACAATTGTCCCCTTACCCAGAGGAGACCTCCACTGCAGGATTCAGTGGTAGCCATTTTGGCTCTGCTGCATAGGCAGTGGGGGGAAGAATAGAATTGGGCTCTTAATCTTCCTGTGTAATCCTACATCTGAACTGATATAGGTGGTGGCCCGCATCGCCGGGTCACCGCTGGTTGCCCATCACCCCCCTGCACGCCTGACGAAGGCGTGAAAATCAGTGCAGCCGATTGGCTACCTGGTTCCCAGGGCGGGGCTGAGGGGGGCTAGACGAACGCGTGCCGTTCGTTCCCCTCAGTCGCAGCCGTTTTTTCTTTGAGCCACTCCCACCCGCCCTGATTTTAGTCTGAGACTAGGTGGTCACTCTTTATGGTGGCCAGGTAGGAATTTTTTCTTTCAGTCCCAATTGGCCCTGGGCTGAAGGTTTTTCGCCTACCCCAGACTGCGTTTGGTTTAGAGGGTGGCTTGTATAGAGTCCAATGTTATCATGTCACTTTAGGCAGGCTGCATGCGGGCTGGGTAGCTCTCTTACTGATATCATCCAGCTGCAAAATTCAGCTGGCTCTTTTTAACTTTTTAAAAAAAATTTACTTTTATCTATTATTTTGTGCAACCACTAAGAAAAGATGTTTTGAAAATCATATTTAAATGAATTAATTTGAAGTCATTTTTCTCCCTCTGGAAGTGCATTTATCTAAAAAAAAATGGCCGAATCTTTTCCATAGAGTGACAGTTCAATCCTGCCACCTTGCTCCTGCTTACCTTGAACTCCAGTGTGTATAGTGGTTAGAGCATTGGACTTTGGCCAGGGAGACCTAGGTTCAAATCCCTATGCAGTTGTGACCATCTCACATACCTTACAGTTGTCTTGTGAGGATTAAATGGGTGTGTGTGGTGGAGGGAGAACTTATGGGCATCATCATGAACTCCATGGAGGAAGGGTGGGATACAAGTCTTAACTTTGACACCAAGTTGCCCTTTAGAGTGTCCAGGGGTGTCTATAATACATAACAATATTGTAAATAAGGTCATCATTAATACTGTAGATGAAAGGTTGAAGTTGAAAAATAGTAGACTCTGGAAGATCACCTAGGGGAGTACAGGCAGAGATGAGATTTTAACCAGTGACTGCTTGGTCAAAATATGTTGGTGGAACACTCCCAATTAATTGTACTACATTCAAGGAAGAGTATGGCTTTGTTTTGAAACTACTTGGGCAGTTTCAAATATTGATTGAGTTTCAAATCAATTGACTTACAGTTGAGTTACAATTTACCTTGAATGTATGAAGCTGCTTAATATGGAGTAAGACTTAGCTCAGTATTGTCTACACTTACTGGAAGTGGTTCTCCAGGGGTTCAGATAGAGGTCTTTCCCCAGCCCTCCCTGGAGAGTGTGAGACTGAACCTGGTCATTCTGCATGCAAAGCATGCACTGTATCACGAACATGGCTCTTACCATTGCTGCAATTTACCATTGCTGTAGGTCTATTGTTGACAAAGCAAGGCAGTGCACATGCCCATTAATTTCTCCATGCAACAAATACCTGCTACGAATTACTAAAAACAATGTATTATTGGATTCATGTTACAATATATTCACAGTCAGCAGTGTCGCCCACTCTGCTGTCATCCACTGAATGCGCAGACACGGAAGTAATTGGCTGCCACGTGATGCTCACCGACTCAGAAGTAACTGGTGGTGACATGATCGCCAATTACATTTGGCTCGGCAGCCGACTCACAGTGCCCTGACTCAGCTCACCCTGCTCGGCTCCGAGCTGAGTCGCCCAATTGGAGCAGGCGAAAGCGGCCGAGCTGCTTTCGCTAGCTCCGATCCTGTGATTTGGCTTGGAGCTGAGCAAGCTGAGCCAAGTCAGAGCGGTGGAAAGCAGCCAAGACTGGGCAGTGCGGTGGGGTGCTGTGGCGGGCCTCTCCGCTGTGTCACCCGGCCGCACCCCCATAGTGATGCCAGTGTTCATAATACAGTGGTGTCTCTGGAATGGATTGCCATTGTAAAGCAAGGTTCCACTGTACAGACATATTAGTGAAAAGTGCCAGGAATTAGAGCATTGAAGAAATATAATTATAATTTATAGCATGTATCATTCTTGAAACACTGATAATTCAATCATTAGTTCAAATTATGATAGTTTCCATTCCAGAAATGGAACTAATGAATGGCTCAAAATAAATACATAACTAATTAGAAAAAAAAGAATTCAGCTGTTTAGTTTTATATTTTAAAACATCAGAAAAAAATGTTAAAAAGAAAATCACATGCTGTGTTCACGAATATATGACCCCAATGAAACTGTGCCCATGTCTAGCTCTATCAGAAAATTGGCAATCGTATCACTTGTTCCACTTAAGGATGAGAAAATGGGGGAAGGGGAAGGGGAAAATGGGGGAATTCACAGCAATTGTGTTGATCCACTGTTTGGGAGAGATTTAGGCTGCAATTTTAAGCACACTTACTCGGGAGTAAGTCCCACTGAACACAGCCTTCCTTCTGCATAGGATAACGCTGTTAGTCTCATTCCCCCCCCCCCCCCAATAACTGATCAGCTCAAATCGTAATTTTTGTGACTGCTGCTACAGATGTGCAGACTGGCAACTTGGATCAGGGAGGACACACACACTAGCTCAAGCAAGACATGCACAAATGGCTACAATGTGTGGGTCCTCACACATGAGAGAGAGTCTATCTCTGAGTGCCAGGTGCAAGGAAGTGGCGACAGGATACAGATATCTTGTTGTCTTGTGTGCTCCTTGAGGCATCTGGTGGGTCGCAGTGAGATACAGGAAGCTGGACTAGATGGGCCCTTGGCCTGATCTAGCAAGGCTCTTCCTATGTTCTTATGTGTACATGGAAGCTGTCCCCCTTGATGGAATTGGTTGAATAATTTTTACTCAGTTTTCCTTGGAAATACTAACAGAAGAATAGTCGGGCAGATTTTAGACTACCTTGTTCTTTGTCTTCACCACACATAAATTTAATCCTAAAAAGAGTGATTCATCATGTCTTAGGCTTATTGATTTTGATATACGCACCAGGCAGAATGATTCTGATTGCCTAGAACTACACGAGACAAGAATCGGGGTTATTTTATTATTGAGATTGAATTTTTAAAATTGCTAGAAAAATAGTGAATCCCACCTGGATTGCCAAGACATACTAGATGTGCCTGCAGGTTATTGCATTGTGTATATTAAACAACATTATGTTCATCCAATTTTACTCTATGGAACGAATTAGACATACAGTTTCCAAATGAATGTCTACTTCAGTTATTCAGTAAAGTTAAGCAAAAAAAAATTTGGTTTGCCTATAACTATAATAATTTTCTTTTAACAGGTTGAATAGTGATATATGTTAGAATCAAAGCATATGAAAATTATTATTTTAACTTGCATGTCTTCAAGCTATATATCTGGAAAAAAGAAATCTCTATGAGGGATTTTACTGTACCTCTTGGCAGCTGCAGTTCTTACAAAATATGGGCACAATTCACTGGAAGCCTTTCCTGCATGAGCTCCATTGAAAGGAGTGGTTGATGCATCATGTTTAATGTTTGACCTCGTCTTGTCCAAACTGTGCTCTTGCACAACTTTCATTAATTTTATAGGGCATATTAATTTTATATGCTCCTTGTGGTCTGCGCATGGTTCTTACTCTGTCTAAACTGAATCAAGGTTACTCTCCCATTAGCATACACAGCTTCAGTTATTATTATTGTTATTATTATTATTATTATTATTATTATTATTATTATTATTATTATTATTATTATTATTATTATTATTATTAACAGTATTTATATACCGCTTTTCAACAAGAAGTTCACAAAGCAGTTATATTGGTTGGTTGGTATATGGGTGCTGATTGATTATGGACTCAGACTTCAGACTAACATGACACAGTTATACATATGCATTAGTATCGAGCAACAAATACTGGTACATTTCATCAATAGATATCTATTCTTAAACAGTGTTGTTATTACACTGACTGCCCAAACTTATCTCCTACCATTGGCACCAATGCAGCCGTGCTGGCGGAGCACGCACTGTATCCAGTGGTGGTAGGGCAATTGGACAGCCAGCAGTGGTGTGGATGCCTTAGAGGGAATATTGGTTCCAGGGGTCTGAAAAGTTAAAATATACCTACCATAGGTAGAAGCATCTGGTTCTTGCTGGCCCAGCACTATCATGGTTGCACAAAAGCACCACCAAAGGATTACTGTGCCTGCACATAAGTGCCAACGCAGACCTCCATGACGTTTCGGCGGGGGCTCAAAACGTTTTTGTTTCGTCTGGCGTTTAGGTGATGGGTTGTTGTCTGACACCAGTGTCTCAAGATGTTCTGCTTTGCTGCTTCTCTGCTCCATATTGTCACCCCAGTGGATTTTATTGTTTTTAATTTATTTTATGTATTGCTTTTAAATTATGTATTTTAATTTTTGTTGTAAGCCGCCTTGGACATTTGCCTCGGCATAGGATAAGACGGGATATAATTTTTTAAATAAATATGTTTTAAACCAGGAACAGAAGCAGCAAATTTGGTTCCCTTTCACATGAAAGGGAGAGGGGAGTGTCAAAGCCTGACAACCCAATCCTATCCACTACCCCCCCCCATTGACACAGTGGTGCCAAAATGGCGACTGCTGCATCCTATGGTGGTGGGGGAAGTCTGGGAGGTCTCCTCTGGGTAAGGGAACATTTGTTCCCTTACCCAGGGGTAAGCTCCTGTGTTATGGATGAGTCTACTCAGACTTGTGACAACTAAATAGCCGACTCAGGGCTCGTGGTCTGCGAAGGGGATAGGATATTGGCAGTGCATCTCCCGCCCCTGTCGCCACCCTTCCCTGCCCTATTCTGCCCCTCCCCTCCCCTGTTCAGCCTTTCCCCACGGATTTCCTCGATCCGCCTGCCCGCTACCCCCTCCCATCTCTCCCACTGACTTACCATTGTCAGCAATCAGCAGGAGAAGTGCTGGAGCAGACAGGAAAGCACAAGTCTTCCTGCTAGCACTGCCGGCAGTGTGTTAAGTCACACGCTGTCACAGTGCCTTTTGCATCTGGTGCTGACTGCTTTATGGCAGTCAGCATCAGCTCAGAAGAGGAAGCGAGGATGGCCAAGTATCAGATTGGGCCATGAGTCTCATGCTAGTAATGCCACATCACGATTCAGACATGGGTTAGCATTATGTTCAAACTCGGCCTCAATTAACATACTGTTATAGTAGCAATTGCATGTAGTGGCTGGAGGTCAAGCTTCAAAAGCTTAATATGTATTTTCAAGAACATCAGGGTTTTACAACTTGTTAATTTATTTTCCCCTACTGAAGTGTCTTTTCCACTGCTATTTACAGTCATGAAATTGCTTTCAGCATAGTGATTAAATAGCTACAGTTCTGGCAATGCAATATTGCAATAAGGGGAAGGATGCCAACTGATCTAGACACAAAAATTTGCACATCCCCCTCTGTGTTCTGACTCTGCCACTCAATTTCACTTTGTTCCCACATCAACTCAACTCTCCAGCAGCTCCTGATATCATCACCCATTCCCTGTCCTCTTGGCATCCCCCATGCCTTTCCCAGCTCATCCTAAGCCATGGAATGGCCATGTTCCACTATCTGCAGGCTTCAGCTTTGTTGTTTTGCCATACAGAGGGGAATGGAGTCATCTCAGGACCCCTTAGAGCACAATCATTATAAGAAACAATCTGCTGCCCTGCATTGTTAAAGTCTCTTCCCTAGAAGTAATGTAGCAGGATAGAGGGGAAGTTGTTATTGCTGCTCATTTTAAAGGAATAGTAATACATAGTAATACATACACTACACAAACTCTCCTTACCTAGGGTGGATTTGAACTCCCTGGAAGAAACCATTCATTCCATCTGTGTGATAATACTGGCAAAATGGAGATACCTTATTTATTTTTACCAGTTCTTTTTAATTCAACAATATGGACAAGACAAACAACATTCACAAAATCTTTCTCTACAAACACTCAGCTAATCGGCTATGCAACGACTGGCGTCAGAAACCATGGTCAATTCCTGAATTTAGAAAGCCTTGGAAATGTGGAAAGTGTTTTCAAATTAATGCCCTGGTCCAGTGACCGACTCCAAGGTACTCATGAAATTTCCACATCTTGAATGACTTTCCTATATAATTTAACCGGGGAACAGAGCTGCTCCTTTTGTATGTGTAAACTGACTTCCTCCACGGAAATGATCAGAGATCCTTCATGTGTAGGAGTTCCCTGAGGACAATACAGCACGTATAAAACACTGAGATGAGGTTTAGGTACTCTTAGATTGCAGAGCCCTTATTTCTAAAAATACTTTTTTCCCCTTTCAATTGCAGCGCAAGGCTATCATTGTGGTAGGCGTTGTAGCAGCATTTCTGTTCCTGATCAATTTCCGTCTTACAAATGACTTTCCTCTGCTACTCAACTGCTTTGGACAAACTGGTGTCAAATGGATGCCATTTTCCTATACACAAAGGAAACCTCTCAGGACACACTATGGATACATTAATGTGAGAACCCAAGAGGTAAGAATTCATTTTCATGCATTCTAATATAGGAAATGTATTATATAATCTGAAAACCTAATGATTCATATAATTTAAAATAGTCTGCTGAATATCCTTATTTATCTTGTCCAATGGAAACTGACAATCGCGATATATATTTTTTAACTAATGAATTTAAAATTGTTAACCCTCCTAGCATGAGTTAGCATGAACTTTTGAAAAGCGAGGTTTCAAATCAGATTTTTTCCAGAATGTCATTATTGTGTTTCCTCTGATGGTCAAATTTATGCTACCTAATTAATTTCCCTGGATATGTAGGTGTCCATTTCTTAAAGTAGATTTCCCAGTCGATACAGTGGAAGCATGACATTTCTCCTCTGCTAGTCTGTCTGTACAAAATTAAACATCACTCAGCGTACCTCACATAAAGTAACAAAGGCTGGATTCTTAAAAAAGCTGTAGAGATTAACATCCCGATCATGTGTAAAGATTCATTGCCGGCCCATAGGTCTGGCAGCAGCATCCTGCACACTTCCCGGACTGCTCCAGTGTGACCTGGGGAATCCTCAGGAGAAGGGGACGTTCATCCCATTCCCCCGGTGTAGGGCTGCCCAGTCCCAATGGGCCTCCTCGAATGTGCATCAGCTCTCAAGCCAACGTACATTCGGGGCAGCAACGTACATTTCGGGCCGAGGCTGGGAATGGGCGTGGGATATCTGCAGAACTCGCTGCCGATATCCCCGCCCCCTCCCAGTCTGGCTGCCCTCCCTCGCCGTCTGGCCCTCCCTCCCCCCGCTTCTGCACCAGCCAGTGCATTTCCTACCTGCTCTGGCGGCTGCAGGGTTGGGTGGGAGGTGGTGTAAGGGCTGCCAGCCTGCTCGCCAGCGGCCCTTACTCTCCGGGTGCCGTAAATGTGGCATTGTGCTGTAAGACCACTACAACCTGTTGCTACTGAGCTGAATCGGTGCTTATATTAATGTCACCACATTTATGTTGCCTCCAGATGGAAGATTATTATTTTGGGGGGGAGATCAGACATGCTGATTGAGCACATTCTGGTAAGTCACATGGAGACTATGGGTGGATTCAGGTGATAATCTAAACCACAATTTAAAATATTGTAATATCCTGATTGGTTTAAAATAAAGAACAGTTCCCTGAGTTCAGATGCAATGCAGAACCATGGTCTGTTTTAAACTGAAAACAAAACTTTCATCTCATTTTGTGTACGAAGGAGAAAGACACTGGAGGAGGAACATGTGAGCCCATGGAAAGGCAAGCTCATCCACTATGCTAAAGATGTTCATCTGAACCGGCTCAATGTCAATCTCTGGTTTGATCCTGCTCATAGGGTTGGCTGGGCCCATTTAAAAAAGGACTTTCTCTGGAATAGTTCCACCCAACCCCCCAGACAAGTTTTTCTTTTCTTTTCTGTCACAGTTTCCCACACTCTTGCTTCAATGTTAAATCAGTTAGACAGAAGCATGGAAATCTGCTATCAAGATAAGACCTAAGTACCTCTTAATGAGGGAATATGTATTCAAGCCCTCCTACTTTTAATTGTCCTGTCTCTAGAAAAGGAGAGCACATTTCCTTCCACTGAGTAGACTCATCTCAGGTCTCTTCCTTTCAAAAAATATCTTCCCATAAAGTGTGAGAGCCTGCTTTTTGGACAACAACAACAAAAAAGTAAAGTGAGAAGCTCTGTTGGGTACAGAGGTTTTTGTCACACTGCTCCTCAGTGTGGATATACTGTACTGCATGCAAACTATTTAATCAGAAGCTAGTTTCCATAGTCAAATTATGGGAGAAGAAAGAAGAAAGGCTCTTAATCAAATAAAGGGGGCAGGGCCCTAATTTAGCGCCCAACCCTATCCAACTTTCCTGCGCTGATGCATCTGTGCCAATGGGGCATGCGCTGCAACCTGGGTGGGGTGGGGGCAGTTAGGGAGGCCTCCTCAAGGTAAGGGAAATTTGTTCCCTTACCTCTGGGCTGCATTGTGGCTGCATTGGTGCTGGAAAGTTGGATAGGATTGGGTCCTCAGTTGTAGAAAGCACATGCAGAAGGTCCCAGTTTCAATCCTTGGTATCTCCAGGCAGGGCTGGAAAAGACACCAGTCTGAAACCCTGGAGGACCACTTCTAGTCATTGTAGACAATATTGAGTTAAATGGATCCAGTAGAAGGTAGCTTCACACATTCTGATGAAATCCATAAATTCCATCCCTAGAATCTTCTCAATTTAAACCAATTCATGGCTTCCTTGTGGTAATCTTTCAAACACAGCCCGACAGTGGAGGGGCTGTCACAAAAAGTAAGGAGTAGGGCTTCCCTCTTTCCCCCCACTGTACTTTGAGCACCTCCAAGCTCTTGCTATAGCTATTTTCACTGAACTATAACAGAAATATGTGAGCTGTCATTCAAATAGCAAAATATTTGCCTTTCTAAGTCACGTGGAGTCTGTCACTTGAGGTATGGCACCTTCTTGTAAAGCTCTCTCTTTGTCTTAAACAAACACAACCTCTTCATAATGAAACATAATTAAATGTTCTCATTCATATTTAGTATATACACTGCAGAGAAAAGCATGACTTGGCTAACTTTGATTAAAGCTGCACATGATAAGATGGTGTTGCTATGGCCTCTTGGATTTGTCACTATAGCAACAGTCGCAAGAAAAGTTTTCTGTAGGGATACTTATGAAATAATACACTGCCAAACTTTCGCTCAGATGTTGGAGTTCTGTGTTGTTGGATTTGTTCACTGTAGTTGAATTCATAATGCCCGAATCCAAACTTTTTCCAGGGTTCTATTTTTAGAGTCATGTACTAAAAGGAAATTAAAATATTAAAACAATAAATAAAAACAATGGGGGTTGGCCATAGCAGTTTTTTTTTTAGAAGTATTTTTCTTTGTTATTGTTTTTCATTGCAAAGGAGTGCTCCTAAGGGATTAAAAACATTTTTTAAAAATAAATGTTAAAACTACTTTTCAGGACAAAAGCCAGTTTACATTTTTGTTTTGTTTTGATGTTTTATTTTTTTATTATTTTTATACTGTGGTAGGCACTTCTGTGAATAGACAGCACAAATAAACTATTTTTTTCTTTCAGGGAAACTAATTATATATTTAATATATGATAGGAATAAGCATTTTTTTTCTTGCATATATGATGGTATAAACATTCCATAATTCTGTTTCTTACTGGAACACAACCATGTAGAAACCGGAATAATTGAACCACAGAATCAAAACAATGGAACTAAGGGAAACTGCTCAATCCTGATTTTATGCACTGTAATGTCTCATATCTGATGTCAACCAGGTATACTTGAAGATTGCCTTGCAGCTTGCTTCTTTTTGGTGCAAACTATTTGGAGCACACCTGCTGTTGTGTTGCATTTGATCAGCTCTTTAGGGCTCCTGCATTAAGGGTGTTTTGTGTCGGGCAGCCCAATATCCCCATGCAGCAATGCAGTGGCACCAACACAGCTACCACTGTATTCCACAGGGAATTTTTGGCTGCTGGAGGTCTCGGGGTAAGGGGACATTTGTCCCCAGCAGCCACTATGGGTCAATGCGGATCTGTTCCAGCAATATCACCTGGGAAGGGGGTTAGGAATTGGTGAACCCGCCCTCTTCCTGGGCTCGAACTGCCCTCTCCTCTGTTCCTGTCACTGCCCCCACCCCTACCCCATTCAAACCCCTCCCTCCCTCTAATCCCCTGCACCAGTTTACCTGGTCCGACGGGTCTTCATGGATCCGCCAGTGCATGGGAGACCACTCTGGACTCTCTGCCAGCAGGCATGTAGTGCATGCTGGTGGAGGCTGCTTTGCGACTGCCGTAAAGCAGCCTCTGCCAGCGCAACGCTAGTTACACCAGTGGGGGAGAGATAGGAATGGACTGTTGATAAAGCTAGATCCATCTTGAAACAAGAGGACTCTGTGCAGGCACAGATTGGTTTCTGATGTCCTCCTTACATGTTGACAATTTCCAGAAAACCTTATGAAACTGTAGATTCTATAAATAGTAATTCTGCTTGAGCACATCCTTCAGTCAAGTGTTCTTATTTGGGGGATGGATGTGTATAGCTGGGTGGAAGTGAGTAAGCATTCCTGCCCTTTCTGCTTTTGGCTTAATTTAAATGGCAATTGAAGGTGTCTCCTTGGGATTTTTTTTATATTGAGGAAGAGGGATTATTGCGACTGAAATTGGACATATGTGCAAAATATAATTGAGGTGCACTCTGCAAGCATTCCTTTCCAATCAAGGAAAACAGAAAAGAATGATACCCAAGATATCAGATTTCCTAATGTTGTGCTTAAATTGGTCACTCTATAATTTAAGCTCATTGCTGCTTCTACTGTACTCCTTATTATAGAAGATAGAGAGAGCAAATATGTTCTCGCCTCATCTTGATCTTGTTCATTTATTAGATTATCATCATATCCCCATGCTCTTTTTTTTCTAGCCTGAACATACTCATCTCTTCAGTCTTCCTCCTGTGATTTACCTTTAGGTCCCTTTATTGTCTTTGCATCTTTTCCAGTTTGACCAAAGTCTGGTTAGCTGCTCCATTCCTCATTTTCCCAGCACTGAGCACACAGAGCTATTGAGTGGAATGTTTGTGTCCTCTACTTGGTCTTCCAAGTGGTTATTTGTCACAGGATAGAAAGTTTGCTTCTTATCTCTGGAGTTAGAATATGACACTGTGGTTAATTTGCGCCTCTGTCACTCCTTACTGGTGGCTGCATAAACTGAGGACAGAAATGAAGTTCTTGTACCAGGCTAAAAAAAAGTAGAAAAGACCAAGTCTTGCCTTTAGAAACATGTGTAAGGTGGGAAAAGGGGAAACGTTTAGCGATACAGGAACCCCCTGTATTTGTGGATCGTCCGGTATTCACGGATTCACGTATCCGTGGTTCTCTGCCACCCTACACACCCATTACTTATCTGTATTCCTTTACTGTGATGCTAAACACTTATGTCTCTTCTTTTGCAGCCTGTTACAGAACGCTAAGAGGCTTTCTCCCTCTTCTAGCATTCCAACTGACTGTTTCTCGCGCTCCTCCACTAGCGTTCTGTAACAGGCTGCAAAGGAAGAGACATGACTGCTTGGTGCCACAGTAAGTATAGGGTTCCTTTTTATCCATGGTTTTGGTATCCTTTGGGGGGAAACGGGAACGTATCTCTCGTGGATACGGAGGGGATGGACAGACACCTGTATTTTCACCAGTCTGGTTCTTACCAGTACAATACAGGCCTTTGGAAAACCCTACCTTTTTTAATTAGACTGGCAAAAAGTTAGTTAGGAATATCTAATGAGAAATGAATTCTCTTAGAGGGGCAAAAAGATAGATGGACAATATTACTTGAAGGAATTATCTCTTACTGTTGTGATAATAACAGCTGTAAGGCTATAATCCTATACTGTACACACTTACCTGTGTGTAAACCCCACTGAACACAATGGGATGTACTTCTGAGGAAACATGTATAGGATTGCAGTGCAATTGTATTAGTTTTTAAGGTGCCAGGACCCGTTTGTCACTTTGATTTTATATCTTGGAAGTTTTGAGCCCATCCTAAAAGTGAACTTTTATGATGCTGTTTTTTTTTTTTTTGACAGCAAATGTTAATTTTAGGTAAAATGAAATGGGGCGATATTTACTTAGCTGAGGTTTTCTATTCTTCTAATAGCTGCTTTTTCAAGAGCTCATGCCATACCACCTGCACTCTAACACCAGCAGGTAGGTGAGAAATGGCTGTCACAAATCCTGATACAAAAAGAGGCATTTAGTAAAATTGATTGTCTTTCTGTATTGGAAATTGCACCGGTGTGATATCCATTTGAAACCCATTAGGAGCCTTATGTTAAGGAACCTGGAAACAATATTTATGATCATTTGGGGATGCTTCCTGAAAGATGTATTTGCAATAGATATATTTTAAAGCTCACTATTATGATTCAAACTCCCTTTTCATATTATTTTGTTGTTATTAATAATACAGTGGGCCCTCTATATCCGCAGGGGTTTGGTTCCTGGACCCTGTGCAGATACCAAAATCCACAGATGTTCAAGTCTGCAGATTTTATGGTGACAAAATGGCATCAATGTGCACAATTTGTGTACATTTGTGCAAATTGTCTAAAGTTGCATGAATTGCCTAAGACATGCATTAGTTTCCTAAGACATACATAAATTACCGGAACTTGCGTAAATTGTGTTTTAAAGTATTTAGAATGGTGTGAGGCAGGCGCGAGGTGAGTGCTGTGAAATGGCAGGTTATGTGAATTTTTTAAACTACATTTCCAAACTGCGGTTGATCAAATCTGCAGATGCAAAGCCTGTGGATACGGAGGGCCCACTGTATTTATATACCACTTTTCAACAAAGAAGTTCGCAGAGTGGCTTACACAGGAAAAGATGAACTATAGTACAGTACCACCTTTATGGGTCTCTGACATTGCCAGTCCTTGATGGAGAACCACTGACATTGTTTTCCTCAACAGCTGGGTATAGACGTTTCAGGAGTGCCCTCTCTCCATCTCTTACGTGTTCTGTGGAACAGCTACAGTGTGAACCATAGCAGTGTTGACTTCTACCCTCGCACAGCCTGAACCCTCCCTCCCATTTTGCTGCCCCTGTGCTCGAAGTAAGAGATGACTCAACTCAACCCCATAACCATAACAGCTCATTCAGACTCCTGCCCCATCACTATGATTTAAAAAGAGACAGGGCTGAAATGGTTAGGATGAACCCTGAATGTTTGCTTCCTAAAGGTGTCTGGTTGACCACTGTGGCCAGTAGTAACTGATCTAGGTAGACTTTTGGTCTCATGTTCTTACATTCTTTAACCCCTCCCTCACTGTAACAATGACTTGGTTAAAGGTCCATGTGATAGAGATGTGGTATGAGCAGAAGCAGAGTTGGGCGGGGGGCAGGGCGGCCGGCGGCACTGTCAGGCCCCGGGCAACAGGTGGGTGGGGGTGTCAAAGCAGGCGGCGGGGCGAATCGGGCCATTTCAGCAGCGTGAGCAGGCAGCGTGAGCGACGGGTTTGGCCCTCCCACCTCTGTCTGATCAAAGATGGCAGTGGCGGTGACATCACTTCCGGCACGGGGGGCGGTCAGTGTGCCGCCACAGGGTATGAGAAAACCTCCATCTGTTGGTCTTTCAGTTAAGCTTTTGCTACTGTGAGAGGAAACCAGCCATCATGTGATGCTGCCGATCACACCTCATCCTTCAGCGAAGCCAATTACTAGTATTAGCATTTGTAAGGGACAACATTTGTTGATTGGGATGAGAACTGTTAACACCTTTCATCAACAACATCATCTCCAATTCATAGATGCCTAATAAATCATTGTGAAACACTTAGTACTTGTCTGGAGATCGTACATCTTCCATGAGATATATGTAGCACTTAAGAGGGTGAAACAGAGTCACACTGAGGTGGTGATTTATTGTATATAGCAATTGAATCAATGTCTATATTTTCTAACCATTTAGTAATTCTCACTCTGAGTTGAAAAGAGGCTTATGTCAGCAGAGTTGCTTGATAATCTCAGTGTATGTCGAGGAATCTAGCCAGTTGAAGTTAACGGCTCTCTCTGGTTTAAGTGTGCAATTGTGGATCAAGCACCAAAGCACTGACTTTGTATGTTGGGGTTGCTAATCTATTACTACTGAGTACTAGAGATGGAATCAACAGAAAAGAAGCAAAGTCATTTTTTTTCCCAGCAGGTTCAGCAGCTTTGAAGAAAGAAAAACTGTTGCCAACAAACACGACAGAAAAGTGAAGCTTGGAACTTATCACCATATCAAAACAAAGAACAGTTTTATATTTCAGCTGAACCTTACACCTGGAACACCAGTGCCTGTTTGGTCTAAACCCATGGGCTATAAAATCTGACAACTGAGATTGTCAAAACATGGTAATTAGCTCTATCCCTTCTAAATGATTTTCCACTATGACAAATCATTTAGAAGGGATAGGTCAATCAATTTTATAGCCTGCTGCTTTCTCCTCATGGGATGGCTCCGACAGTGAGGGGGCGGGGCCGTCTCCTGCTCGCTCGGTAAAGGGTCTAGGACGGAGCGATACTTATGGCCCCGCCCCTACCGGAGCGACGCCTCTGGGTGCTTTCACCATATATGTGATAAGAGGAACTAGTACATCCCAGAGCCTCATGCCTGGTTATCTGCCTCTCCAGTCCAGGTGTATACACTATGACAACTGACTTTCAGTGAATCCCTACTTCTCAGAACCCACTACTCGCACATCATCTCATGTGCACATAAAAAGTGAAGTGATGTGCACTTGCACATCATCTTTTCCATTGCAAGACTAGACATTGTATACAGCCCCCCCCCATATCCATGGATCTGTTATCTGCAGGTTCACTTATCCGCGAAGAGCGGGAGGACCCCCTCGTGCCCCACCAGCCATTAATTTACCTTAGAAGGTGGTCTGTGTCTTCATTTCAACAAACGCTATAAGAAGCAGCATGCTGCTTATAGCACTGGAACTGACAGAGTGCTAGAGAGGCTCAGCCAAAGAACAGGAAGCAGTTCCAGTTCCTGCTTCCTGTTCTTCGGCTGAGTCTCTCTAGCACTCAGGCAGCAATCCTACACACACTTTCCTGGGAGTAAGTCCCATTGGACACAATGGGACTTACATCTGAGTAGACATGCATAGGATTGTGTTGCCAGTTGGCTCCAGCACTATGTTTATAGCATTTGTTGAAAAGATGCCACAGACCACCTTCTAAGGTAAATTAATGGCCAGTGGAGTGTGCCGGGTGCCACAGAGGAGGCGTTCGCCCCTATCTGCGGTTTGCCGGATCCGTGGGGGGGCCTGGAACGGATCCCCCACAGATACCAGGGGGCCCTGTGTAGAGATGCTTTCACAACTCTTATGCATAACCAGAAATTTTTACTTGTCAGAGCGTACTTTCTTTAAAATGGAAAAGGTGATACAAAACATTTAGGGGGGGGGGAATATTATGTTGAAAATTGAATTACCGGTATAGTGTCTAGATTAGAAATCAATAGGCAAAATAGTGTGGTAAAAGCAGTAAGAGCTGCAGTATAATTGCCAATCATTTGCTCAATGTGCTACATATCCTAAGCAAATGGGAGGAAACATAGCCTGAAATTTACTGATCAAATAAAAGCATATTTCAAGTATAATCAACGCTTCTGAGTTACTACAGGAATGTGTATGCCTTTATCTGGTAGGACATAAACCATTTATAGATCAATTGCAACTAATACCCTGTTTCCCCGAAAATAAGACAGGGTCTTATATTAATTTTGGCTCCCCCAAAACACGGTAGGTCTTATTTTCAGGGGAGGTCTTATACAGTATTTATGAGTGCCAGCAAAAATCACGCAAAAAAAAAATGTACAATGATCTGCTTGCCTACTCCAAATTTCTTGACCCTACATATCAGTTGGATTGCAATTTCTTCTGCATCCCTAATTGTCTTAGCATAGAACTCTAGTTGGCAATGAGTTTTGGCCATGAACTAGTTTTAAAGGTAAGAGGCAGAGAAAGCTGCCTGCAACACATCTGCACCACCTGTGTTGACAAAGGTGATCGCCTTCATCTTTGACAAGAAGATGGGTGAGAGGCAGTCAGGAGCCCCAAGTCCTTTGCACCTTTGCTTTGTGTGGTGCACCTAGCTGAGTTGAAAGTGGAGCATGCTTTCCTTTTGGTTTTGCTGGAACATGAGGAAGAGCGAGGCATGAGGCAGTCAGGAAGGGAGAGATGCAGAAAGTGGAAGTTTGCCCCAGAGTTGCAGATGATTCCAGGATGCACCCCAACTGTACAGGCTGCAGCACCAGCCAGACCAAAAGCAGCACATGAAGAAAGTCATGTGCTGCTTCCAACCATGCTGCCTGCTGAGCACAGAAAGAGACTCTGTCATGGAGTGCTGGGCCATGGTGCAAAGCATGTGGGGATACACTTCATGCCCCCTTCCCGGTTTCTCCTGCCTCACTCAACCAGGCCTTGAGAGAGTGAGGGTAAGCATTGAAAGCAGCTGTGGGTCTAGATGCCACCCCTTGTAGGGCTGCATTTGGCCCACAGATTTCCAGTTACTGTATTGTTGAATCTTAATGTGGAGAACCATATCAGTTACTACCAACTATAGCAATGCACATGCATCAGTGCATATACCAACTATACTATATACTATACCAACTATACTGTGCACATGCATCAGTGCACAGGGTACACTCTTCCCTCTTTATCCGTACCTAGTTCATTCCTGAAAATAGCACTTAATAGTGAAAATCCAGATGAGTACAACTATTACAGTAATTTAAATGGGAAAAATTCTAGCTCATTCCAAAGCTATTCCAAGGTCTCCCCCAAATCACCCAAAATGCCTAATAGCACAATAGTGTGGCATGATAAAATAGAAGCAATAGCAATTAGTAACATTATACAGCATCAATAACATGTCAAACATTCAACCTGTATCAATAAAGCAATTGTGTTAGGCAGAGGAGGAAGAGTGGAAGCGGGAGATGGTGATGAGGGAGACTGTTGAATGCCAGTGACTAATGAGGGAGAATGTGAATTTCACATTCCCTGTAAGCTTCACTGCCTGCAGCTATTTCGGAAGCCCTGCACAGCTGAAAAGCATTGCTGAGTGCTCAGGCTTGGATGGGTGGCATATAGGTGGCAGTGCCTCTCCCTTTTGCTCTCCCTCACAGTGCTCTGTTGGCTTCTTCTCTGACGAGAGCAAAGGCAAAGAAGCCGACAAGGTGCCAAGCCTACTCTGGGAGAGTGTTATGCAGCATTGTGAGTATAGCCACAGTAGCGCTCCGCCCACTTAGGGGCAAAATTAGAGGGTACTCTGCAACTCAATGCATCACTCAGCAGCTCAAGTACGGTAGCTTCATTCAAACTGAAGGAGCATTCAGTTGTCTTGTGCCATTATTTTTCTTATTTGCCAGCAGGAGGTGCTGTTTCTTTCCCTAACTCTTTTGTCTCTGACCTTATAGCGGAAAATCTCCCGACGGATAATGAGCAGTCTTAATAAGCAGTCTTAATAAGTTCACTATCCATATAGTGAACATATGGATAGTGGAGGAAGAGTGTACATGGAAATAGCTTATGCAAAGTTAAAGATCAAGCATAGTTAAATTGAAACATTGTGGGTTGTTTTACTATGTAACTCAAGGTGACTTCATTGGAACAGCTTCTCAGTTGTGTAATTGAGAAGGGCAGACTCTTTAGACATTTCAAATAATCAATACAAACATGAGCTTAGCTCACTATTATGGAAGACTGCTTGAATAATAATAATACCTGAAACTCTTTGCTGACATCAATCGTTCCCTTTCTTATAAATTTTTTATCTCTGTTGCTCTTTAAGAACTCTCACACATTTTCACTGAAGTGGAAAATCATCTTTCATAATTTATTATCTTTCATAATTTAACCTCCCATCCCGAAGGCATCTCTAGTTTGCGTTGTTCACCCGTCACATTTCTTTATCTTCAGAAGTCTCCGTATTATTATAATTGAGACAGAATTGAACATTGTACAACATTCCACTAAATGTAGTCCTGTGAATGCTTCATGCGTTGCATAGATATGGGGGAATGAAGTGTACTGCATGTTGCATAGTGAGCCTTAATGAATAACCCTGGAGATGTTTAATTTAAGAGTAAATTAGCCTGTCAAGCTCAGTGGAGTTCAAACCTCTTTGCAGCAATCTTGAAGCTTGCCCATCAAGTAGTAAACCCTGTACAGTGTAATTGGATCTGTTTCTGAGAATGAAATCCAAAAAGAGGATTGGACTGACATAGCAACTATAAAATGCAGCAATTTCCCTATACAGGAACTTAAGTGGACAAGAAGGACAATATCACAAATGTAAAATATTAACAACTGTTAAATATTGACAACTGGACATTTTTGACATGTTCCCTTCAACTTTGTATAAGTGTTCCAAGGCAACGTTGATGCTATATAACAGGAGCATGTGAGGAGGGAAGAGTCTGGGGTCAAGAAGGAATACACTGGTGTTAATCTTCCTAATGGTCTCTTATAATCTGCAACTAAGAGAGGAATAAAGGTAGAGCCTTGTGGAATCTCTCATGGGGGAAATTCACAAAATGTTACCAAAAAGGATCTCCCTGAAAGATAAAAACAAAGCCTCTTGAAGAGAAGAGAAATCAATACTTTTTTTCTGGTCCATGAACATTCTGTGATCGACAGCATCAAAGGCCCTGATCGATGTAATAATCTTATGGGTAATTGCTCATTGCCGTATATTCGAAAAGGCTGCTGAGAGTCTACAGCTGTGCTCTTGTGTTCCTTCTGTGTCCATTTCAGTGGGGTTTGTACAGGAAATGTTCCCAGGGGCTTGTTGCTCTGCCTCTGATCCACCTTGTCAGACTGCCATTGGTAATAATATTATTTAGCATCATCAGTGTACATGGTATTGCTTTACATCGAATGACAAGGGAGGATATAGTCCTCTAGATCAGGGGTGTGAAACTCATTTTATACAGCAGGCCGAATAGCATTCATGGTACATGCTGAGACCGGGAGTGATGTTATTAAGCAGGAAGTGATGTCGTTAAGCAGGTGAGGACCATAAATAAGCACTTTTTCTCACCTAGGAACTCGTTCACTGTAAATGACAGGTGATAAAATTCACAGATCTTGATAATTCCAAGGTGAAAAATGGATTGGTTAAATCAGCATTATCTAGATCAGCACTTCTCAAACTGTGTGTCAAACCCACTTGTTATTGTGAGTTGGTTCCACCCGCCCGCCCTTGCCTTCAGTTGGAGCTAAATGGAAGCAACCAGAAGCCATGACTCACATTGTCAGAAGGCCTCCAGAAGCAACCGGAAAGTGATTTCCAGTTTACTTCCAGGTTGCTTTCTGGTTAGAGGTTAGAAGCAGGTGGGTCGCAGGTGGGTCGCGGCAGGGGAGGGTTTGAGAACCATTGATCTAAATACATATTCTATTACATCATGATGGCGATGGTGATGATGATAATATGGTGACCTATACTGTAAACTTTTAATTTTGATGTATGCTCACTGCTTGTTTGATAGACAGGGATAGAGCTCAGTCAGGATAGAGTTATAATCCTTAAATGATGAAAAAGCATCTTTCTGCAGCTGTGGAGGTTGGTAATATCAGAAAATTAGTATGGGAAAAGTGACAAAACAAAAGCATTCTAAGCCTTATTCCCAGCAGTGAGTAAAAGTGATATTGTATCATACTCAAAATGATGGTCCTCTGCTGCCTGGCAGAACACAAGCTAAATTTTATGTCAGTAAAAGCTGAAATACCTGCGACATGCAGTTTGTTGATTATCACCTGGGAGGTAGCTTCACAGTTCTCCTTCAGATTGCTGTTAAATGCTTCACTCTTATCCCAGTAAGTGTTAGTACCTCTCCTTTTTCATTGGAAAATGAAAGGAATGGCCTTGTACAAGGTCATTCAGCTTCAGGAATTTATTTTAAAAATACAACCATGGGACAAATGCAAGCTTTTCAATAAAAATATTCCTGTATTCCCTGGATCTACAGTAGATGAGTACAGTATACCTTGAATATTCTACATGGTGTTACTTGGTGTGCTTTTCAGAATGCATGTAACATGTGCACATGGGGAAACCTGTTGTGTGTGCAGGGCCCAAGTGCAGTGGTCAGTGGCACAGCTCAATGGATCGGCATATAAAGAAGAGGGAGGCGAGGGTGAAGGTGAAACAACAAGAACTTTATTGAAGGGTGGGAATCAAAAATAAAAAGGAATGCAAAGTTGCTTAGCTGTTCATATGACCACGCCCTAAACATAGGCAGCTCCTAGGCAAAAAAAAAGAGGAAGAAATCCTTGCATGGGAAAGGGTGTCTGCGAAGGTGGAAGCAAGGAGGCTGAAAAGAAGGAGGAAAAGGACATAAGGAAATCAGGAGGGTTTATTGCGGGAACTGAGACTGGAGAACCAAGGGTTTGCAGTAGCAGGAAGAGAGATGGAAACAAAGGGAGCTGTAGGGGGAAAGGCAAAAAAAAAAAAAAAAAAGCAAGAGAGGTTTCAAGGTTCTGGCTCCAGCAGGAGACTGTGACTGGGTAACAGTTCTTTGTAGCCTGAACCTACAGGCAAGTAGGGAGCCCCTCATCAGGCCGTGAAATCACTCTACTCACTTGTGGCAGGAGGGCTAGTCTCTCCTACCATGTGGTTCCTCTTAACCAATGTGGGCAGCCCAAGTGGAAATCAACAGGCAACAGTGATTTTCCTTGTTCTCAGAGTTCTTGATGGATTGGGCAGAAACGTCGTCGGGGGGGCGGGGGGCCCAGGGCGGAGGGCGCAGAGGCTCCGGGGGGGGGCTACTTAGGTTTCAGTTTGTTTTTCTGTTTTTTTACAGTTTTTTCGGGGGGTTACAGGCTTTTTTACTGTAATCTACATGTGTGTATGCTTTGCGCAAGCGCAGAACGACGGAGCGCCCTGCTGGGTGCTTTTCCGGAGTTCTGCCGCCCAGTCGCAGGAAGAACGAAAGGCAGGCAAGTCGCGGCTCCGGGATACACAAGCTAAGCGGGACAAAGCATACACACATGTAGATTGCAGTAAAAAAGCCCGTAAACCCCCGAAAAACCCCAGGGGGGGGTCGATTTTTTATTTTTTTATTTTTATTGGGGGGCGGCGAAATCTGGGGCCCCCCCGGGCGGCGCAGGATCGTCTCTGGGATTGGGAACTCATTCGCTGGAGGCCAGAGGTGTTGCTACGGTGGGAGCAGTACCATAAGTTGTGCCCCGTCCTAGTCCCCGTTTACAAGCCGTCACGAGGCGGCTCCGCCCCCTCACCATCAGAGCCATTCTGTGCGGTGAAGGCAGTGGGCAGGGAGTCACCTGCCTGTTGCCTTCTCCACACGGAATGGCTCCGACGGTGAGGGTGCGGAGCCGCCTCGTGCCGGCTTGTAAACGGGGACTAGGTCGGGGCACAACTTGCGGTACTGCCCCCACCGTAGCAACACCTCTGCTGGAGGCCTGTGGCTCCTGGTCTCAGATGTGAAGCACTGCAGGAGTCATTGGCCTTGGTAGCCAAGACCAAGCAACATGTTGGTTTGAAATTGAGGTGCCGGGAGCGTGACTGAAATCTTCAGCTCGTGTGCGTGCGGCTGCATAAACAGCGGTACTTGGGCAACCTGGGGATTCTCAGCAGCGCTGGCTTCCCCTCCACTGGCAAAGTGATGCAGGTTGCATCAGTGGCAAATTGTGGGGGGGGGGTTGAGAGGGCAGCAGATTTGGGGTGCCCTTCACACCCCGAGCCTGCCGTTGCCTCCCTCCAACCTGCCATTGGTGCGATCCACATTGATCTGCTGCCATTAAAAGCGAGTGGAAAATGGACTGTCCACCTCGTGGTGCTGACTCTTCAAACACGGAAGTGCAGGACTTCTAGTTTGATTTACAGGGACCACACGAACAAAGGAGGTACTTCATTCATGGGCAGTGCAATCCTGTCTAAGTATACATGGCCTGCCTAAAGTGATGGCCGCTGTAACCTATGGCCCATTGTGGCCTGCTCCGGTGCGGCCTGGGCTCAACTTAGGGGAAGGGAGACGTTTGTCCCCTTCCCCCAGTGTAAGCCGTGCGGGCCACAATGGGCCTCCTTGGATGTACGCTAGCTCTGAAGCTGGCGTACATCTGGGTTGAGGGTGTAAGGCCAGTGCGGGCTGGGAAAGGGCTCAGGATATCGGTGGAGCGCGCCGCCGATATCCCTGCCCTCTCCCAGCCCAGGCCGGCCAATGGCCACCCCCCTGGATGCCACTGCCCACCGTCCCCTGCACCCACCGGCGCTGGATTTACTATAGTCGTCAGGCGCAGGGTCTGGAGGGTGGTGGAGTGAGGGCTGCCAGCCTCCGTGCTGACGGCCCTTACTCATGAGTGGTCGCAAACTTGCTTTATGGCACGTTTGCGACAACTTAGAGCGGCGGAGCACATGCTCCACCGCTCTAGACTTTAGTGAGGATTGCTCTGACAGTCCCTTTAAAGCCCCACAGTTCTGCCACTGAAGAAACGGCACGAGCTCCATAAGGGACTGTTTTTTAAAAATTGTGCAGGGGCGGAAGACTTGAGGCGACATCGGGCAGCATTCCAGGTTGCACGTCCGCTGGCTGTATGCTCTAAATCCCATCAATGTCATTTAATGGTCTTGGGCCCCGTAAGCTTGTGATTATACACATTTCACTTGAGGGAACATTCATTTGAATTGTAGTCACATTTACCACTATACCCCATGGCCTTCGAAATTTGGTATTTATCTCCCGATTATTCAAGATAATCAGTAATATAATGTAGATCTTCCAGTGCTATTTGACACCCAGTTTAATTTCAAACCTCAAAATAAATTTGGCATGAGCTTTGATCCTTGCATAATAGCTTCCTGAAGGCTTACTGTGTCACTTTTAGTGGAATTTTAATCTGCAAAGTTGGTACACTAACAGCTACTGAGAAATTCAACCTGTCTTGTAGAGATGCATTTGATCTTAGCACATCTGAAGACTATTGAACAGTGTTATTAGGAAGCCCACTAATATCCTCCTGAATTATTTTACTGTAAAATTCTCTAATGCCACTAAGATGAATTCATATGAAAAATACTAGCTTTCCATGAAAGATAATTGCTATGAATTTCGTTATTCAGGATAATAGCAATAGTAATATAGCCTTTTGTGTGATAAGATTCTACTTTCTGTAGAAATCAGAAAGAAATCAGAAATATTTCTGTGATTCTACTTTCTGTAGAAATCACATCTAGTCTTGTCCGTCAATCTATGCACTTTGCCCAGTACCCAACTCCTCAGATACTAATGGCACACCACGGATATCTGTGCCACCAGCTCCATTTTCAGCCCCATATATTGTAAAAAAACTCTTCTTCTGTTTGGTACACTTGCATTAATACATGCTAATAAATGTTTTGAGACCTGTATGAGGAAATTCTGAAATCACTGTGTCCAGGAATTGATCCATCTGCCAGGGAGGGAGATTGCAGGAATGAAGGCAACCCTCAGAAGGAGGCGTGATGCGCCTCTGTCAAGCAGTGGGCCCAGTCTGTAGTCTGGACAAATAGAGCTACCTGGCTCCACCGGTCAAGGAGGCCTCCCTGCCTTTAGCCAGATGGGTTCATTGGGGCGAGGCCAGGAGCTGCACATTATGGCATGTGATGAGGAAAGGCATACTGCTCGCTACAAGGGTGAGACCATGGCTGGGTCTCACCCTTGAGACCCAATTGCTGAAGGGCTAGACCCAAGGGAGATAACAGGGTGGACCTGGGAGCAGAAAGGGACTTTATATATCCTGGGGGCCAGAAAGAGGCAGGACATCTTGCCCCTCCCACCACAGATATAACACACACACCCCTGTGGGCTGATGAATAGATCTCTGGGTGAGAGGGCAGGAAGCCTGGAGAGCTCCAGAAGGAACAAGAGGTCAACACAAGGAAGCAGTGGAGCAGCCATGGAGGAGGACTCAGAGGTAACATTTAACTCCCTCCCCAAGGCATTTTCTGAAGTACTGCCCATGGGGGAACTATCAAGACAAAGGCCCTTCTTGGGCATCCTTTGGGGTAGTGAACCAGCGGGCAGCAGGGATTTGGCAGGTCTTATGTGGTTGTGTACCTCCCCAGGCCATTTTGGACCTAGCGGAGACACTGAAACATCTTATCAATATCTTATTCACCAAGAGCTGCTCCTACATTGTGTTGTACACATGTTTGTGAGTGCAGGAATTCACACATTATGTTCAGTGCCTATACAGCAGTCTGCACAATCTAATTCCAACATCTGAGGGGTCCCACCTCAGTTTCAGTGTAAAAATGAATGCATATACAGTCATTCACAGCAAGTCATGTGTGTGTGCATAACCATCTTATATGCATACAACTTATTGTGTAAACAGTAGCCTTTGTCTACCTTTCTGCCTGCTGGGTTATCTGCCTTATCTATCCATCTGCCAATCCATTCATCTGGTAGTTAAAACCCAAAGGCCAATTTTATGAAACAGTTTTGCTCTGAAATGTTAAAAGTGTGTTTGAGTCACTTTTATTTAGATTTCTGTTTTTGTTTAGTTCGTAGTTTTCTTTTTTCTGTTTATTTGAAAAAAAGGGTTTTGGACCCCATTGTTGCAAAGAAGGAAATATATTTGGAAAAATTACTGAAGGATCAGAATGATACAGTCCAATCCTATCTTTGGCTGACCTGAGGAGTGTAGTGCCACTGATGCAACATCCGCTGCATCCCGTTTTTGTCTACTTTCTCTAACACAAACAAAAAAACTTATTTTGCCATTTGTGAAATTTTCAGTCTTTTCATCCACCTATGAACAGATGGAATAACTGAAAATCTCCAATATTTTATACATAACATTCTAGAAATGAAGACTACATATGCTGCTCTTTCCGTCTCTTGTCTTTGAAATGCCCCATCCATATACATTTACAGATAAAGTGCTGGATTTACAGAAGGCTACAGGGATTTTACAGTGGATCCTTGCAGGTTTGGGATCCGCGGTGAGACAAATCCACAGGACTGTAGTATGTGTGTGTGTGTGTGTGTGTGTGTGTGTGTGTGTGTGTGTGTGTGTGTGTGTGTGTGTGTGTGTGTGTGTGTGTGTGTAAATCAGTAAAAGATATAGATAAAATATTGTAAGCAAAACTACACAAATAAATGTTCTCAAACCTCCACTGGTGTGCCTAGAATAGAATTCAATACACACAAAGGCAAATCAACATAAATACAGATTCTATGCATTGCTCTCTGTGCAGCGATTCCAATATCTAGAACTCGGTGGAGAAGATATTTACACCACTACAGTTCATGTTCAGAAACAGGAACAGCTGTGCTGCAAACAGAAAACACACATCTTGGGTAAGACAAGCAGGCTGAAAATTATGTGCTGGCAGTTAACATTTTTATTTGTACACACTGCTATGCAAAGCTGAAAGGAAATATCACTCTTCTAGGATTAATACATTTTGCAGCATAAATGGAGAAAATAGCCTGTCAGCGGAAGAGACTTTTGCTGATTATAAATATGTTTTTTCCCGTTGTCCCTTCAGTGCAGATCTGAAATGACAACAATCAATACACGGAAGCTTTTGTTGCCAAGTTAATTATATTTCCTTGGCAGTCTGGGTGGCCACTTTCATACTTTTGAGAAGCCAAATGGATCTATTTTCTAGACACGTAAGAGTTAGAGGGAAATACAATGATCCTTTGGTACTTTTCTGGGATTAAATTTATGAGATGTACATATATCCTTGGCAACATCTGTAGTACACAATGCTTGTCAGCTCCCAACCTTGTCCCTCATTGGGCTGCCTATGGAAATCAGGCAGTTAAATCATTTCAGAGAGGATCACAGAATGAGAATGTTTACAGGAATTGGGTTAATTCCGTATATTCTCCTCCTAGACCCAAAGTCCATGCCTTCAGCAATCTCATATGCTGTTTTATGAAAGCATCTGTACCTTCTGTTCCGTATTCTCCAAGGTCCAATGGCTGGGAGGTCAAAAATCACAACTTTGCTAGCTTTCTTTTATTAAAAAAAAATCTACGATGTTTACAGTAATGTCAGAAGATATTTTTCCTGTCATGTCTGTGGAGAAAATGTGTTCTTCAAGCAAATGCTTCACCTTCTGAGGTTCCTTGTATTAACCAATGCATTTTGCTTACACACAAGGCAGCCCCACAGTTTACATTGCAAATGTGTTTCATGTATGTACTGTACTCCAGTGCTTTCCACAGCAAACATGCCGATGATATACATGTACACATGTTTGAGGACACTGACCCAACATATACATTGCTGTTTGATGATAGACAAACATGCTCTTTACCAGTTCTCCTGCAGGCAAGCATCAATGTGCTTGCAGCAAACACATTTGCCACCTCAAATATGGAGCTGCCCTTCCTTCCAACTTGTATCTTGAAGTTGTGTTTATGATATCTGGAATGAGTCCTATTGTAAGAGAGGCTGCTTGCAGATCACCTTATACAGGACCAGTGGTATGCTGTTTATAATCCAGGATTTGATATTTGTACTTACAATTTGCTAGATCAATGAAATACTGTACTGTGTTAGTAATGACGATATCCAATGTAGTGAAGAATGATTAAGATTAGAGGCGGAAGGAAGCCCTGAAGAGGGGATAGGAAATTCACTGTGTATTCAGTTTTGCCATTGCTGACAAATAAGTTTGCATTCCTCCAAATAATTGGCTGTATAATTCTTCAGATGGGTTAATGCTGCATAAATTCTAGTACATGTTCATTGCAGAGGTCACTCCATCAACCCCCTTTCACTTGAATAGGCTCCAGATGCCCCGGGTTGTTATTTCAAGGCCAGATGAAGGCAATACTGTCAGAACAATATTGCATTTGGCTAATCTGAAAATAAACCATGTCATCTGGAGCCTATTTAGTTTTAGGACTTTGGTTGGCTAGGTCTGTGTCCAATGGAAATGAATGAAAGCAACCACTGTTCAATGGCATGGTCCTCTAGCCTCGGTCCCCTGTCATACCTTCCTTGTATCAGTGCCAAGATTAGTCCCTTCATGCCCCCAAAAGGTCCCCAATCCTATGCCCCAGACAAAGGACAGGGGAAACTGTGCAGGGTGAGTTAAAAATAGCTGTGTCCCTTTAAGGGTATTGCTGATGAAATTCCAAGTTCTCCATATTCAGACTGCTCCTTATCAAAGGATGTGATGCAAAAAAAAACCTGATGGCTCCTGATGTACAATTTTCTTTCTCCACCAACAGCATTTAGTGACTCTGCTTTACTGGGTTAGATTGCAGCAGGCAAACCCCCCCCCCCCACCCCCAAGAACCCTGGAATGGTGCTACTCCACATGGCTCCACGTTTCTGAGCAAACTAGTTTCTGGCTTTTCATCTATTGCCTTGAAAACATAAAAAGAAAATACCGTAGTCTGTAATTTAACATTTTTTCAGTCACTGCCAACATATTGCATGTCTTTCATACCTGTTTTCCAGCCCTGTGCAGGTTGTGTTCAGAATAGATGACCTTGTTATAGCTATCTATTTATTCAATGACATAAGAAGCTGCCTTATTATAATGAGTCAAACCATCAATCCATTTAGCTCAGATTTGTCTTCACTGACTGGCAGCAACTAGTCTAGGATTTCAGATGAGGGTCTTTTCCAGTCCTATCTGGAGATGGCAGAGATTGAGTCCAGGGCCTTCTGCATGGAAACCACATGCTCTGTCAATGAGATACAGCCCCTTCCTTTGCACCACCCTAATTTCGCTATTTTCACACCTGGCTCATTTACTGAGTGAACCAAAAGCATAATGGGAAGCCCAATCTACTGGAACTCCCTGGGCGGCGATGCAACATTGCCAGGGTGGCATCCGCTGCATCCCGCAGGGAAGTTTCAGCCTCTGGAGGCCTCCTCAGGGCTAGGGAATAGTTGTTCCCTTGTCCCGGGGTAAGCCGGGGGCCAGTGAGTCTACTGCCGGCCCAGTGGGTCTACTCGGACCTGCAGGTATATCACTACGATATCACTGGCGCAAGTCTGTGTGGAACCATGAAGGCAGATCGAGCCCGGGAAGGGGGCTTGGATTCAGCAGATGCTGTTGCCACCAAACTTGCCCCCTTCCTGATCCTGATTCACCCTCCACCCTGCCCCTGTTGCTGCCCTGTTCCCCCTACCCCTTGCAGCTTCCAGAGGCAGTGCCTGCGAGCTCAGGCATGTCGTGTTTTGCAAGTGCCAGAAAGTGCCTAGTGCCGCTGGAACGCTTGTTCTGGCGGTGCTACCCGTAGTTAGGATTGGGCCGTGAAAGTAGAATTTTCAAGCACTGCAGACTATGCAAAAGAAGCATTTGTACAGTCGCAAAACATTGCAGCAAATATTTTTCAAGATAAAGTAAAGACCCCACTCTCTTGCGACTAATCAGGTTTCCATCTCAATGGGATGTTTAACCAATTAGGGATAAAATAATTTCTGAAATGATGATGAATAACCTGACACTGTCTTTTTCATACAATTAATTTAAAAATCTATTTTAGCTTGCTTTGGGTCTGTTTTAGCTGTACTTGCTATTAATTATTTGTCACTTAGCTAATGCTCATCATTCCAGCAGTCTGAAACCCGCATTTCTCTGCCAGTTATTCACAGGCTGTAAAAATGGATGGCTGAAGAATCTAAAGTTGCATTGATTCTTTTATAATCCCGTTTTTAGCTACATTAGATGTTTTAAAAGACATGCTTTTACTGTTAGAAATTATTTGACATTAGATTGAAATCATTTGACAATGAATCACATTATGGCATTTCTTAAAATTATTATTTTATCTCTCACAATGTGTGAGACATTAGCACTTTGTGATCTCCTTCTTTCAAGACTGCATTGATACAAGATCTGACAATCTTGGAGTAAAATGTAGGTTTCAGCAGCTTTTTCCTTGCTCTATTATTTTGATACATGGCAGTACTATTTTGGGCTCTTTTTCTCAATTTTTCTGACATGTGTTTCTCTTTCATACCTGTGAAGGGTTTATTGGCTCACACATTTGCCATAACATGCTGTTCATGTGAATTAGGGTTGGGAATGTGTTGAAATAACACAGAGATGTCCAGCTGGCAGCAACTTCTGAATAGCACAATGAACAAAAGACTGTGGAAGACTTCGAAAATGCTTCTTGTCTAGCTTCTAAATCTCAGAAACTGTTCTCTGATTCAAGTCCTCATCAAAATATTTGGTAGCATATAAGCCTCTTCTCCCACTTTGTAGACCAGGACCAGGCTCCAAATAGCTGGATACAGTGCACAGTCTTCTGTGAATGGATGCTGGCTTTTCAGCCCCATTCCTAGTTTCTCTCTCTCTCTCTCTCTCTCTCTCTCTCTCTCTCTCTCTCTCTCTCTCTCTCTCTCTCTCTCTCTCTCTCTCTCTCTCTCTCTCTCTCTCCAGACTTCTGAAAAGCTGTTTTCTAGAACTGGGGACTTTTGGTTTCTTCTACCTGTTGCCTGGCAAGCATTTTTACTTCATATTTTTTAATGCACAAGATGCATGATACATTTGTATAAGTGTGTAAGTGGCACTGTGTGGCTGCCAGGGCAGCATGACAGAGGCCAATACTGTCACTTAAAAGCAGAACTGAAGGTAAGAGATTTCAGATCCACAGGCCAAGAGGATCTGCACACACACACAAGATTCTATTAGGCTGGCTTGGATGAGGCCTCTCCTGATCCTTGAAAAATTCCAGGAACAGCCACACCTGACTTGCACAGCACAATAAAACAATAATCGCATCCTGGGATCTTCCTAGCTTGGAGTAAACAAAGTTTTTAGTGACACAAAAGAAAGGTCTCCAACCTTACCTGTCCTCACCAACTCCATGACCAAGTTCAATCAAGCAACCAGTGCCCTGAGCTAGCTAGTTCACCCTTGCCAAGATGTGCAACAATAGTCACACCTATTTAGGACTGGGAATAAGCCATCAAGTTAAAAAGAAGGTTCCTTGCTGAGCTCATCCTACAAAGGATCCCAGAGCATTCTATGGGATAAAAAGATGTAAAAACCCTGGTCACTAGACCCTTGTGTCTTTTGTCCTTGGCTCATCTGTCTGCCTTGTTGCTGCTGCATTCGTGCATTTCACCCACTACTGCTGTTTCCATTCCAAATGCAATCCAAGGACCACCGTGCCAAGCCAGCAGCCAGGGTCGGAAATGGCCACTCCCTTCTCTTCCACCTTCTTCTCTCCCTGTGCACAACTGAAGTTCCTATGCCAGCACAGGCTGGATAGCCACCTTGCAATGCACCCCTTTCTCCTGGGAAAGCAGTTTCTGTTGTCTTGCTGTGTTTCTCTTCCTTGAGCTCACTATGGCTACTGCCTAGCTCATTCATTGGTCTTGGTATCCCAACCCTGTGCCTCCTGCAACATGTGCACACTACAGAGCAGAAATGGACTGGTAACCTTGGTCTTTGGCACAAAACACCCCTCTACCTTTGTTTGTCTCATGAGCAGTCAAATTGATGGCAGACTTCTATCATTTTCTTCCTTTGTGTGAGTCTGTACCCCCTTTTCTTCCTCCTCCATGCTTGCACCATTATGTGTCCCACTGAAGGATTTCTCCCCCCCCTCTTATTTTCTCTTTGCAACTGCTTATATTTAGAGCCTAGCTGTATGAACAGCTAAGAAACATTTAGGGCTCAGTCCAGCCTAACTCAGCACAAGTCAGGCACAATTGAGGCTCAATTGCGGCGTAACTGTGGCCTAAAATAGGGCTGAGTTAGGCTGCAACTATGCCTGAGTTAGGCAGGAGGCAAGAGCAGTGGGCCAGGATCGAGGCAAAACTTACCGCAGAGGCAGGCAGGCCCCTGTGGGGAGGTGTTCGTCTTGTGGAAGCGAAGAGCCCCCTCCTGAGCTCGTCTGTGTGTACCTACCACAGCTGCTGCAGCGTTCGCAGCAGATGGGCAGCCACAGGTGGGCCTGCAGGCACTGGGCGTGCGACAGTCAGCTGAAGGGCAGAGGTTGTGCCAGTGCCAGCTGCCCCAGGGCACCCTGGGCATTAGCCACCTGCTGCAGGGGGGAGTGCCACTGCCCTCCCTCCTGCAGAAGGCAATGCCACCCCCAAGCCACGGTGAGGCTGCATGTGGGAGTCATGGGGGGTGAGCGGGGGAGAGAAGGGAAGGAGGGGGTGGGAACGGCACGCACAAGGGGAGTCTCATGAAGTCTGGAACCGCCTCTGCCATGACATGTCCATGCGCTGCCTGAAGCCCTGGGCTTCCAGGGCCGTGGCAATGCCCACAAAGAAGGTATCCCGGCATGCCTTCTGCTCCGTGCCCCGGCCAAGACCGAGAGATGCCTTGGGCTTGTCTGCTGCGAGCGGGAAGGGCTCACGCAGCTCATCACGCCCCCAGATGGGGCAACGTCAGCACGTCACGGCAGGCGCTCTGGCGGGGTGGGGGGTGGCCAGCTTCCATCATCAGGGAGTGGGAGGGGAGGCAGACAGACAGGCAGACAGTGGGTGCTGGGGAGGGGCACGGGTGGGTCAGAAACAGACAGACAACAAGGCTGGTGGGAGAGGGATACAGGGAGAGGGGTCTGCAGAGACCAATAGGGACACAGGGGTCACTTCGCAGATGGAGGCAATGCAGGAACGGGCGCCTCTTATGCAGACGGACCTTGGGCAGAACGGACGCCGTTGACGGGCGGAAACGGACGCCATTGACGGGCGGACCGAGGGCGGAAACGGACGCCGTTGACGGGCGGACCGAGGGCGGGTGAGAGCCCCGGTTGCCGAAAGGGCTCTTCACGGACGTGGCGGACGTGCGCCATGTCGCCTGTCAGTGTTTGCCTGCCTGAGAGGCCCCCCAACTCCCCACTCCCCTCTGAGCCCTGAGGGTCTGGCAGCCCCCCTGCTGTGGTCTCCCTGGGCTGTCTGTGGCAGGCCCTGGCTGGGATTCATGCAGGGGCTTGTGTGCTGGGGACTGTCTCTGTGTATGGGGGGCAGTGCTTGTGTAACATTGGGGACATGTGTTTCCAGGGGCATCTTTATTGTTCTGGAACAGTGGCAGAGATGGCCAGGCGAGGCTGCCTGGGGTAGTCACAGTGGCGACTCGGACCACATCAGCAACAGCAGCACCAGCAGCAGGCGTGCCCCATGGACCAGGGGACGCAGGCCCTTCCCCTGTGGAACCACAGCCTGCACCATGGAAAGGGGAGGGACAGCAAGTAGGCATCCAGGGAGGTGGAGCAGCAGCAGCGCCGGCAGCTGAGGAGGGTTGCAGGGCAGGCTCCAGGACCTCTGGCAGCATCGAGGCATGGGGCAACCAGACTGCAGGCCTAGGGGTGCTCCCAGGAAGGTAGGTGGTAGTGGACGTTCCTGGGGAGGCAAAAAACATGGGGGTGTTCCATGGCAGCTGCTGTGTGGTAGCAATCGCCATTGAAGAAATGCCAGTGTGCTGGTTGCAAAGGCCTGCAGGTAGAGAAATTAAACACAGCTGAGAGGTGTGAGACACATAGCATGGTCTGCGCTCCTTCCCTGGGTGTCAGGAGAACATGATCCTATAAGGGAAAAGGGTCAAAGAGAGAGAAGACAACAACACAACGTGTGGGTCACAACCATGGCAAACCTACCAATACTGACCTGTGAGTAGACCCTGTGGAGAAAAGGGGGGGGGACAGCTGGTGTCTACATAAGGCTAACAGTTCCACACTTGTGGCATTGTGTGCTCACATTACTACAGGCAGCAATTAGACACAACATTGGTAAAGAGGCATATCATGGCAGGCATTGCAGGCAGCTATGAGACACAACGTTGGTAAAGAGGCATATCATGGCAGGCATTGCAGGCAGCTATGAGACACGACATTGGTAAAGAGGCATATCATGGCAGGCATTGCAGGCAGCTATGAGACAAGACATTGGTAAGGAGGCATATCATGGCAGGCATTGCAGGCAGCTATGAGACACAACATTGGTAAAGAGGCATATCATGGCAGGCATTGCAGGCAGCTATGAGACAAGACATTGGTAAAGAGGCATGTATCCTACCTATATTTCTATATGCAAAGAGGCAGAAGTCAGACCACATGTCAGCACGAACCCTGCTCTTACCTGCTGGTGTTGTTGCCTGTGGGCGGGGGGAGAGGGGCTGGGAGAAAGACATGGGTTAGCAAACACTTGCATGGAGACAGCTGCCCAGGCACAGCAGTAAACAGTTTGGCCACAGGCGGCACAGCCCTCTCTGCCCTAGAGGGGGGCAGAGAGGAGAAGGGAAGAGAGAAGTGAGGTGTTTGAAATTTTTCAAAGTCCCACTTTGTGGCTGCTGGGGGACAGGACCCCACGCCACGTGCTCAGAGAAAGAGAGAGAGAGTGGAGGGCTGGGGCTGGGCTTTTGTGGGAAAGAGGCTGGGTGGGGCTGGGTGCTGATAGGGTAACTATTTGGGTCCATGTCCAGAGTTAGGCCACAACTGTTCCGTCCTAACTCAGGCACAACTCGGGACCAGGGTGTTAGAACTTTTCAGGAGAGGGCTGGTGTGGGTAAGGTAAAATGGCTCCTATGGGTCTCCTCACATTTGAGTCCATCCTTTTTGTTGACCCAAATTTTGTGCCTGAGTTGTGCTCGAGGGGGCGTGTCAGGGGGTCGCCAGTGTCTGGAACCGGAACAAATTTCGTTACCGCCCCCGTCACTCCCCCGACACGCCCCCAACACGCCCACTTTTAGGCCAAACTTAGGACGGAATAGCTCTTATACCGAACTTAGGACTGAATTGGTCAACTTTCCTTAACCCGTCCTATGTCAGTCACAATTGCAGCACAAATTTGGCCTCTGCGGCACAATTCAGGCACAACTCGAGCCTAAGGCGCTTAGGCTGCAGTTGTGCCTGAATTGTGCCGCTGAGGCCTTAGGCTGGACTGGGCTGTTAATTGCCTTTTAGTTTTTATAGCCCTTCCCTATTATTGTTAAATTATCCCCACAATAGGTTTGTTTGATGCATCTTCACCTTCGTCTCCCTTGTCTTTTGCTGCCAAACTATTAGCTGATTATATCAGAGAACCTGGGGGACTAGTAGCTGCCCTTCTCCTCCAGGCTGGACCAAGCAGCTAGGCTTTTTGGGTTTATGTACAAAGAAGCGATATTTATGGGGTTTCCAGCCATGTACAGTTTTAAAATTGAAGAAATAAAGATGTATTCTTACAACTTGTCTGGAGAAATTCCTCTTCCTTTGATCCTACCCCGGTGTATAGGCAGGCGTCCAGAAAGGATTATCCGGGTCAGACAGGCAGCAGAAAAGTCCTCGGTCTTCAGCTTGACGTTTCTTCCCACACGCGGGATTTTTTCAAAAGCAAACAGAGAAACAAAACACAGCAAACACGCTGGTAGATGTTTTGGGTTTAATTATTTTTGTGAAGTAACAAGACTCTCAGCTCCAGGAATATAGGGGATATGTCTTCCCTCCTTCTCTTTCATGACACTGTTTGAGAAACATACGTAGATGTTTTGCTGAATCAGAACTTGAATCCATAACCAGTGGAACAAACATTGATGGCCCAGTCCTATGCTGGCTGGACACTGGTGTTAACTAGCATTGTGACAGCGAATGGTGCTTTATGGTAGTCACAAAGCAGCACAAGTTGCTGGGCAGAGAGGCTGGAGCGGCCTCCCGCATGTCGGCAGAGGGCCAAAAGACCTGCCGCAGCAGATAAGACCATGCAGGGGGTGGAACGGGGCAGGGGAGGGCAGAATGGGGAGGGGTGGGTGGAATGGGGTGGTGATGGGGTGGTAAGGAGGGCAGATCAGGCCCAGGAGGGGTGGGTTCGGTGGCGGCGGTGCAACCAAATCCTGGCCCCCTTCCGAGGCCTGATCCGCCTTCCTGGGTCAATGCAGACTTGCGCCTGTGACTGAGCTGGCACAGGTCTGAGTTGACCCATGGTGGCTGCTGGGGGTTACCCTGGGGCGGGGAAACTAATGTTCCCTTACCCTGAGGAGGCCTCCAGTGGCCCAAAGTCCTCTGCAGGATACAGCAGAAGTCATGCTGGCACTGCTGCATCACTGTGTGGGGATTTAGTTAGGATTGGACTATTAGTCTTACTTACCCTGTTTTCCCGAAAATAAGACCTACCCTGAAAGTAAGACCTACCATGTTTTTGGGAGCCAAAATTAATATAAGACCCAGTCTTATTTTTGGGGAAACAGGGTATCTCCATTAGAGTTTATTACCAACCCAAAACCATTGAGTCTGCCATTTTGGTTGACTTCTGTATAACAACAGACCAGATTCCACGTGACACTTGTTTGAGTGACGTTCCTAGTCTTGCCTTTGAAAGTCAGACTGCAGCTTCTGCTAAAAGATACATTGTACAGATGGTTTTTTAATGCATAAAGCATTGTGCAGATGGTTTTGATGTATAATTCATGATCACTCCTGAGTCTTCCCACTGCTAAGGGCACTCTATTGTTCATCCTTCCTTTTTTATGTTTTAGCTTATATGATTGTTATTGCCCCTCTGCCTTGCTTACAATCTTCTATATTGCTCTACAAAAGTCATTTATTAAGACATGAGTTATGTCTACCAAAGTGCTGTGCTTTTCTCTATATCCCAGCTTGGCACAGCGACACATGTAATTTAGGAATGAGGGCTATGTAAGAAGCACATTTTACATATTGGATTTTAGAAGGAAGGCTGCAGCTTAGGAGGTATTAGTGGAGAGATTTATGATTGTGCAATGCTATATTGTGGTGTAGGGTTTAATTTGTGGAATAGGTCAGTGAAGCGCAGGAAAGGCACCTGTAGCTATTTGTGTTAATTTGAGGAAAGAGCTCAATAAGATGTTAGTCCATGACTCCATTGCCTAGATGAGAATATTTCACCTGGTATGACAATGAATGTATGCCTCTATGGTGCTTCCATTCTGATTTGATTTTTTTTTCTTGGTAAGTACCAACACCAGGACTACAAAGAGAATGGAAATGGACAATCAACAGTGCATAATGGCCACCATTCTGAAACCTTCCCAATCTGTCCTGGGACCCTCACACCTCTCCTCTAAAGATCACCAAATCCTTGTCCCCTCCCATATCCCTATCCCACATTGTTGTTGTTTTGTTTTGTGTGTTTGTTAGTATAGCACCATCAATGTACATGCATGTGCAAGTCTTCAGCTGGCACAAAAGGCTACTTCTGATTGGGAATGTATATCACAGTGTCACTCCAATATCTGTTATAAAGTCTGTCTTCTGGACATACTGTACAGCAGGGGTTCTCAACCTGTGGAACGGGTACCCCTAGGGGTACGCGGACCATCAGGCGGAGGTACGCAAGAGGCTTCCCCTTATCAGCTATCAGCTGATTGTTGGGGACCAGAGGTTTATTTGTTTATTTTAAATTTGCCCCGCCCCAAGCTCCCAGCTCAGCCTCCCACTGGTGGGGGTATGCGAGAGGCTGCTCCTTATCTCCCTGGATCAGCTGAGTGTCGGCAAGCCAAGTATTTTTAAATTTAAACTGCTCTGCATACACAAACGGTTAAATAAGACATTTTTTCACATTTAAAATTGTTTTAGTACTTTTAATTTTAAATGATTAATTAGCTAATTAATTAATTGATTAATCCAATTAATTAGCAATCAATTAGCAGGGGATACTTCAGAAAATTGGACCGTGATAGGGGGTACCCAGGCCTTCAAAGGTTGAGAACCCCTGCTGTACAGTATTAGTTTTGACCTAAAAGATATGGACAAAAGGACCTCTCCCCCCCCTCCCCATCTCTCACTGTGCACATCAAGGGCAACCCAGAGCACCCTGTTAACAATGGAATCTGTGTATCAGAACAGGATGTTTGAGATTTGTAGATAGGTACCCAATGATCCTTGTTTTGGAGAATCCTTGAAATCTGAGCATCTTTTTATTTGGGCTGACAGATTTAAGGGCTCAATTTAAGCCAGAGGGAGTTGAGGTTTCAGGCGCATGCTTTAACTTGTTTTTCAATATAAAAACCTTTTAACTCACCTTGTTCCTGCTTGGTGCTTCCTTGGGGCAGTGGTGCTTTGCTGGAGCTTTCTCAAACGTGCCTGTTTCTGGAGCGACAGCAAGAGAGATGTCACACCATGAATCATGTGCTTTCTTGGCACTTTGCAGATACAGTTGTCCCTGCTGCATCTAACTGAAGCATAGATTGCATTTCTCTGAGTTGCTTCCATGTTATCTCAGTGCCATTTGTGTAGCATAGCAATAGTCCTTTGACCAATTCCACTTCAAAACTGTTATGGTCCGCACTACAGTGACAAACAATACTGGCGTTCCCCCTACTTTAAGAAAACATAAAATCTTGGAGTTACTTGCTTCTGACTCTAGCACTGTACTTCTAAGGTGTCCTGCCCAGTCATTTTCATTAGACAAAAGAACATTTGGAAAAATGTGCTGATTTTTAAGGGTTTTTTTTTTACCGCAATATTGAGAATGTGCAGGATACTACTAACGCAGGACACATATTACATTGACCCTGATGTGGTTGCTACACTTCTGAAGTGAATGTCAAATGTGAACACAGGCAGATGTGGACACAACCTCTTTAGGCAACTGGGGGAGAACTTTTCAGCCCTTCTGAACCCACAGAAAAGATAGTTTTCTTTGTCAAAAGCAGTTAATGGACCAGTCTATACAGTATCTCCTAAAAAATGATATGTGTAGGTGTTTAGGCTCAATCTTTCCTTTCTTTTTTTTTTTAAACTAGGGTGGTTGAAATTAAGTGGATATATTATTAGACCAACTTTATTTTGGTGTTCACATTTTGAAGTGGTTTTTTTTTTCTCAGACAGCTTCAGCTGTACCATTTTGTCAGGTGATTTACAGTGCATCCTGGTTGCCCTCTCCCTCAATGCCATGCTTTCTTTTTGTTATAAATCATTGGTTAGGTGAAACAGTATAAAATCCTTTCCAGAAATCCAGATACAGTAAATTATGTCCAGTGTGGAGATGCACACAAGAAATTCAGCAGATTTGTCATACGCGATCTCCCTTTAAATAACCCAATCCCACTGACCCTTAACTGTTCTTTGATACAAGAATGCTTTATCATCTTGACAACTGATGAGGGAAGTTTTGCAATCAGAAATCCTGATATGAAAGAAATTCTGATGTGATTGTGTCTCACAATCAAGAGAGCTAACATGCGTGAAAATGGAAGTGGGATGCAAAGTAATCTCTGCCATCTGAAGTCAATTTGGTACAGTTTCTGTGTGTCTGTGTCTGTGTGTGTCTGTGTGTATAGGGGCCAATTCATTCTGCCTTCAAATTCTGCTTTTGGCTTCTGTGATCCACATTGGATCTTTCACAAACTATGGATTGGGGTTACCTAAAATGTTGCTGCCAACTTCTGGATATTTCCACATAGTCCTAAGCACCCTTTTCCATGGATTGACCAAGATGTGTTCTGCATCGCAGTGGTGAAAACTAGGGTTGTCAAAGATATGCAACACTGACATGCTGCACATATTTGGACAAATGCATTGGGGGTAGGCTTTAAAATGCTACATACCCCCTATGAAACAGCATCCCTTCAAGGAAACACATTTTGGCTGTAATGTTTGATATTGGCCCACAAAAATGCTTCTCGCAGTCAGATGCTATCCTGGCTGTAATTTTAAACAAACAAGAGTTGTAAAACGTTAACAAGGTTACATGGTAGTTCTTAATCCCAGAACAGTTACCACAACATTACAATCTATTTAAGCACCAATAGGTAAACACCTTGTTACACAAACAGGAATCATCCGTCTTGGGCATTTGCCTTTCGGCATAGGAAAAGGCGGGATATAATTTTTTAAATAAATAAATCTGGACTGGAATAATACCTATTTTTGGTAGAAAACCAGAAATTATACTCACAAATAAAGAACAGTCTTGGTAACTTGAATTCTGCTTCACACATGACATTTTTTTTAGATGTACTGTACACCTAAAATGTTCTCTGTGTATCGCTAAAAACAGTGGTTAGGGCATGCTACATACTCAAGGATTCACACATGTACTCATGACAGTCAATATGGTCATTGCCTATCCTCCCTCCTTTCCAATGAGGTGATAATGGTGATAACAGATTTTCAAGTTCCATTATTGTTTAGGACAGGTGGCCGACCTTTCAACATGAATGCCCCTGGCCCTTTTAATGGTTGTCTAGGTGAGGGCATTTCAGCAGGTGCAGCTGCTTTAGCAGCACCATCAGCACTTGCAGCTGCCAAGATTCTGTCTTTTACACAACTCTTAAGAACACAGAGGCCCTAATGGTGGAAGGTTGGTCACCCCTGGTTTAGGATGATTAGCTCTGAGCAAGTCACTCTTTATAAAAATATTTGTTCAGTTCTCTAATAAATTGGAGCAAGCAAGGGATTCCAGAATAAAAGCAAGAGATGGGGGGGGGGGGGAAACGGGATGCAAACCTATGTTTCAGAACCCACACGATCAGGTTCAGTCCATGTTCCCCTAGCACCTGGGGCCACACACTAATTCCCACCCTCCCTCTTCCTCTCCCACGTTCCAAATTCTTCACTCCCCCTCTCAGACACCCTTCAACTCCTTCATACTCCTCAGACACCATCCAACTCCTTCCCCAGCCCTCTCTTTTTCAAAAGTTAGGGTGGGAAAAGCTCAGGAGGAAGCACAGTGCTGATGGCAGTGGCAGGGTTGCCAGGGGAGGGCAGAGGATGCCCTGTAACTAGCTAATAGTGCTAAGTGGTGGCCAGCAGGCACACAGAGGGAGGAAAAAATCTTGTTTACCTTATATTAATTTGTTTACCCTATATTCAGGGGGTCACCGATAGAGTTGCCAAGATTTTTAGACAAATTGAGTTTAAAACCATATTCAGACCCACCAGGAAATTATCTCAATATTTTAGAGGTGTTAAAGATGAGAGACCCAAACTGTCAACCCCGAGTGTTTATCAAATTCCGTGCTCGTGTGGAAAAGCGTATATTGGTACAACTAAGCGCATGATATCGACAAGACTAAGGGAGCATGAACGCTCATGCAGATTAAAACACCCTTTAGAATCAGCTCTTGCTGAACATAATCTGGACACTGGTCATAAGATTGACTTTGACAACACCAAAAGATTAGTCTATGAAACTTCATACCGGCAGAGACAACACGGAGGCGATTGAGATCTTCAAAAACCATCAGATTTTGTTGAACAGAAGGGAGGAAACTTCGTTTATGAACAAGATCTGGGCTCCTGCATTGAAGAAGAAAGCCAAGAATTCCGTCCTCACCTAAGCAGGCCTGAGGTTACCTCAGGCTGTCTGAGAGTTCTTGCAGGATCATTGCTATGGACCACAACTGGAACTCCCGTGTTAACGATCCTCAGCTGACCAGTGCTGCTGTGTCCTTTTAAACCTGCAGTTTGAGAGACAATTACTTTGCCATCTTTACAGCTCACCATAGCTTTGTTTTTTGCCTGATGAAGGTCATCGATAGATGACAGAAACATTGCTTTTAGATTAATTTTAAGATTCATAAAGTTTTAAACAGAGTTTTAACTGTGTTTTGACTTGTGATTTTAATTTTTTGTGTGTGTCATAGCTTTTAACCCCGTTATTGCTTCTGTGAGAATAATTGCTGGCCATGAAAACCCAAACACACAGCTATAATACAGATAATTCAAAACAAATTTGCGAATGTCAGTAGCTATTTTGCGAGATAACACACAAAATAGATGGTGTGGTTGCAACGTAACTGTGAAAATATTCAAGAATACGCCTGCAGACTCCTGTGACATTCCATTGCCTCTCTCCCCACCTCCTTCTGAAATTGTTCCCCTGGTTGATGGAAAGGATAGTTTCTCCCCCCCCCCCTTCCATTCACACAGCACACCTGCTCTGTCCTTGCTAACAAAGTGAAAAATTCACTTCTGTCTTTTGCTTCTTCGATTGCACAACAGTAGGGATTCTTATAGGCCACAGGGCAGCTTGTATAAAAGAAACACTTTTCAATAGTGCTGACACTGTTAGAAAGCTTACTGAAGCAATTGAAGGCAGAACCATTTCCCCAAGAATCCATGTATGAAGGTCAGTTTCCACCTTGACTTTCTCACTGCTTTAGAGAAACAGGGCGGGAGGAGGAAAATGTGCACTCTTCCTGTCTCATAAATCCTTCAGCATAATTACTGTACCTTGTTGCGCATACAAGAAGCTGTTGGCATTCTGTGGAGTAGGTGGCTTGATGCTACATAGCTTCATCTCAAGGCCGTATTGAAACATGGGAAGCTCTGGAGACGTCTTTCCAAAACGTTTCCCATGCCCTGCTTGTGAACTTACCAGAAGCATTTGGCCAAATGACACAGACCTTTATTCTGATCCAACAGCCAGTTCTTTTGTTAATATAGTTGTTCCAGGAAAACTGTGTTTGCCAGTCAATCGGTCCTTTAATTAATACCCTATCAAGTCAAAGAACCACATCAAATGTTATTAATTTCTTCACATTTCCTTGAGGCAAAAAGCTTGAAAACTACATGTGCATAATGCCATGCTATGTGTGTAACTGGTTTGGTAATATTATTAATGACTTGCAGAGCTTCCTGTTCTTTTCACATCTTTTAGCACATCTTTTAAATCTGAAAAGAGGGAGAAATCTTTTAAGATAATGGCTTTCATAGCACAAGGAAAAAATGCATGTGAATGCAAGAATCTCCAAGACTACTTAAACGGTTTTGAAAGATCTGATGGAACTAAAAGTGTGGCTGGTCCAGTGTGAAAAGGATCTGTGGATGTTTGTTTTACTTCGCACAAAGTGAAATAAAAATCTACAGATCCTTTTTACACTGGACCAGTCAAACTTTTAATTATGCACTTTTAATACTGGGAAGCTGTACTGGTAACTTTAATACTGGCATGATCATTTTTACACTCTGCGTACCTGTAATGAAATAGATATAGGGCGCAATCCTGACGATCGTGCCGGCAATGGAACGAGCGTTCCTTCGCTGGCAGCAGTCGCAAACATGCTGCAAAACACGTTTGCAACTACTCTGGAGCAAGGGAGGCTAGCGCAGAGGCCGGCCTCCCTTGCTCCGTCGCCATAGCACCTGTGCATCCACCAGACGAGGTGAGTCGGGATCCGGCGGGTGCGGGGCTGGTTCAGCGGGAAAGGGAGGGAGGCCATTGGCCTAGCCAGCCCGGGAGGGGGCAGGGGATGGCCTCCTCTACTTCCGTCAGCTGTTTAGCTAGTGGAAATCCAAGGAAGCCGATCGGGCCGGCCTGGATTTACAACCGGGGAAGGGAATGAGTGTCCCCATCCCATGGGCCACCGGCCGGATCCTTGCGCTGGATTGCACTGATACAGTATGTGTGTGCAGCCATTGTGCATGGCAAATTCCAGATTGTCTTGGAGTCTCCTGGAATCAGCATTAATCTCTAAATAAGTACTGAAAGCAAGTCTGGAGATTTTAATAGGTCATCCAGGAATTTTCAATATTGCATCATGTTGGAAGAAAAAGATATTCAGGAACAGCTTCAGTCAGAGTTGGCAACTCTGTCTTCACACAGTCTTGGTAATCGCCGTGCTTTCCTTTCTAGAAAGTTCACAGCCTTTGAGACAGCTGTAACGTTTTGAAGTGATTCCAAGACTTCTCAGTGCCTGATGCTCAGGCAAGCCAGCACCATTAATGTCAATTAATTCTTGTAGATAGTATCCTGGAGGGCAAGACCTTCTTTATCTTTCAACTATGTATAGTGAGTAGAATGTTCAATGTTGTAGGTGTTTTATAAGTATGAAATGGTGATGACCATTACCCTATTGGTGTAAAATGAATGCATTTAGATTTACACTAGTGCTAAAAAGTGATTCACTCCACCTCCATTTCTGTTCCAAGTAAAAGAAAAATTAGGAGCATTAATAGACTTTTGCCAAATCTTATATACCAGCAGGACTCTATCTTGCTATTTTTCATGTAAGTAATCCTGTTGAAATTAATAAGGAGGTGAGATGTGCAGGGTTTGCTCCAAGGCCTATTAAATTTTATGATGTGGTGCATTTTTTATAGAATTATATTTCTTTATACTGATGTACTGTTACAGTTCTTAAAATCTTAAAAGCACACACACTGAGAGAAAAATCTTTTAAGATTTTGGCTTTCACAGTGCAAGGAAAAGAAGAAGAATGTGCCTACAAGAATATCTCAGATGATTTATTGTTTTGAAAGCTGAGAGCACCACTTTTGCTGAAATTCCAGATTCTTTGATGGAAGCTGTTATGGGAATCAAAAGTCCATAATTAATGTGTTTGCTGGTGTATCTATTTTGGTTAAAAGAGAGAGAGGGACTTGAGATTTTGCAGTGAGGGTTTGCAGTTTTTTTTAAATGTAAATAATTGGCTTGGCATGCATTTGTGCATACCTATTAATGCAGGACAACCTAATTGGAGTGTTGTACATCTAATAAACCTCTGCTCTAACTAGTTCACTTCTGTGCCAGACCATCCAGATTTAGTTGGAATGCAGCATTTCAAACTATATATTCTATATAAGAATATACAAATATTCTTAACTGATTTATTAATTAATTAATTAACTCTCTGTAGACATTTTCTAGAATAAATGCAGCATTAGAAGTAGGGCAAAATTTGATTTCCATTTTTGGAAGAAGGTGACTTGAAGGGAACTAACTGATTTTTCTAAAAAGGAACGTCCTGCCCAGTCCTCTCCCCGATCTGAACAGCCGTAACTCGCATTCTGACAGCGCAGCATGGTTTGCAGCGGTGTCTGGCATGGGGGTGGGGGTAGACAGGGAGTAACAACTACATTGGTGCAGGTGGCAAGGGATAGGATTGGGGCATTAGTTATTTGATTAACTGAGAGCACCCTGATCTTGTAAAGCAGTGGTTCTCAAACTTTTACAGGCGAGTAAGTGAACCTGTAAGTGGTTGCAGACTCGGCGGCTCCAGAGGGCCTGATGGTGGCGCACTTTTTATGCTGTCATAAATGGACTTACAGCAGATCGTGAGCCTCACTTATGTAAACGAATGTTAGGATTGGGCCATCAGTATGTCCCTCTCTGCCTCTCCCCAGATGCTTGCCTCAAATGGCTCCTTCTTTCTTACTTTAAAGTTACACCTCAATTCATCCCATCAGGTAGAGGTAAATGGGATGATTAGTAGAGATCAGATGCAGAACCAACATCTAGAAATGTTTGGATAGTTCCCATTAAAGAAGCATCTTAACCATTATCAATAATTTGCCTAACAGAGATTGTCTACCCAGTAATCTTGACCCCAAACTTGTTGCTTAGAATATGAAAAATATGAAGACAACTTTTGTGTTTTGATGGGGGGGGTAGGGACACATTTTTACAGCAGTCTCCCTGTTGACCATTAATTTCCCATCACCGCTGATGCGTCTCTTGCTCTGTAATGGAATCTTAGAACACCAAGCCTGGAAAATTCAGCACAAATGTGAATTTGTGAAGAATGTGTTTTTTTTCCCACCCGGCAGGTTGCCACAAACATATGATTCACCACAGTGTGGCAGCCTCCCTGTGACAGATGTTCATGTGGAGCGAGCCACCTACATTTTGCAAACAGCAGTACCAAAATCAAGGATAATGCTGCCATTAAGGCATGAGAATTATGGGGTTGCAAAGCATTGGCCAATGTATGTTCATCTCTAAAAGGCTTCTTTCTTTGGAAAGTTCATTTAGAAGTTAAAATGTTTGTATCACCTGGTAATTCCCACTAATGGCTAGAGTGTTCAGATTGCTCTGGTTATTCATCTTGTTAAAGTTGCTATTTCCATCTGTGAAGCAGAAAAATTAGTTACTCTTTTTGGGATGGTAGAAGCAGTAAGTCCATTTTACCTGCCAATATATTTGCTTCAGGGCACAATCCTATGCTTCTCTACTCAGAAGCAAGTGCCATTGTCTTCATTGGGGCTTACTCTGAGGAAAGTGTGCATAGGATTGCAGCCTCATTGTGAGTCTAATGGAGGACAGCGAATGACAAAGAAATTTGTACATTCTTTCCACTGTTGTATGAGAGCTGATGTCACATTCCAGTCCTTGATGTTCTACTGTAATGGAAGCAGTTCAAGTATTAAGAATATTTAAGATTGTCATAGGGGACCGCCAAAAGATTTTATGGAGTAGGTAGGAATACGATATGGAACAGGTTGAAAATAGAAAGTCACAGCATTTTTTGATATTAACATTATCTTCCAGAACAGCCAGTAGCGTAGCCGCGGCACGGTAAGTGCTGCACGGCATTACACAGAGGTGCAAAGTGGCCCCTCCCACTCGTTGCCTTCGCTGCCAGACTGGCTCCAATGGCAAGTGGGAGGGGCCACTTTGCACCTCCGTGTAACGCCATGCAGCACTTAACACGCCACCGCCCCCTGGCTATGCTAATGTGAACAGCCTCAGAATTTCCAGCTGTGGAGGCAAATGAAAGGTGATACAACCAATTATATATAAGAAATGCCCACAACTTTATTAAAATTTAATGAGGACCTAACTCAAAGGCCAAGGTTAGGGCTACTATTTTAGTCTAATCTTGCATTCCAGGGGGAGAATTGGTCTGGCATGCCAACTGCAAATGGCCATCCTTGACTCTCAACCCAGGAGCTGTGCAACGCTGCAGTAAGTCCTTCTCTTGTCATGTGGCCAGGGCCAGGGCCAGGCTATTTTGCACCCTAGGCAAGGCTAACTACTTGCAACCCCCCCCCCCCCAGTCATTTTTTTCATGACTTTATACTTAATTATATTCCATAGCACTGTTGTGGCATTTATCTTAAAATAAAAATCAAAATTGTCAGTTGCAGTTTTTACATGGGTTAGAAAAACTAATCTGTGTAAAACTGTGCCCTTCGGAGGTCAGTACTGCCCCCCCTCTGAGGTCTGCGCACTAGGCAGCTGCCTAGTTAGCCTAATGATAGCACCAGCCCTGCATGCGGCCATCAATTCTCCCAGAGTCACTCACTCTGAGAAGACCACTTAAATCATTACAATTCCCTGTGCCAATTCACCCTTCACACTGATCAAACCTGGCATGAGCAGATGAGAGCCTAGCTTGTCACCGCCTCTCCCCCAGCATCCTATGAACACACCTCTCAATATCTCTCTGAAAATTATTCAGTTAGTGCCTGCAGACCAATTCCAAGAGATGAACACCATTCCCTCGGAAAATGTCTACGCATTATGATGAAAAATCAGGCTACTCCAAAACCATCTCTGCACACCATTCCATAATGTTAGACACCTTCCTAATCACTTTTGTGTTGTCTTGTCAATTGTAGCAGTGTTCGTAGACCACTGCCACACTCACTCTGAACATATTCACACATACCAGTAATACACCTGGGAACAGACCCTCCATCCTTGCCAAATCTTGAGCAACTGCATTCCAGTCCAGTGTCCCAGTCCCTAATTCTAATCTCACAATTTTTGGTCAGATTTTTCTCCCCAAATGTATTACAAGGATATCTGGTGGGTTGTCTTCCTCTACCAGCTGTATCATGAGGGTGCCTTTGCATACCATAGGTGCTCACCAGGAAATTGTAGCTCCACTGATATTCTGCAAATCCCTGACTTTGCTTCAGTGCCTGACATCAACTCCAAGGCTGCAATCCTATACACACCTGGGAGTAAGTCCCACTGAACACAGTGGGACTTTCTTCTGAGTAGGCATGCCTAAGATTTTGCTGCAAGTCCTGTTCCTGGACTGGCCTGCATTCTTCTTTTTAGACATCATGATAACTAAAATTCCACCACACTAAAGACCCAGGAACAGAGAGGAAAGAATCCTGAACTACCCCAAACCCCAGGTGGGCAATCCTCCCCAAACAAGACTCTCCAATGCTGAGGAAAAGGATTCAAACTGTTCACCACAAAAAGATGTTCCTAACCATCTTCTAGAACTCCAAACACCAGAGCACCAGTCCAACATGAACGACTGTCCCACTAAATCCCCAAAGGCCCACAAAAATTCTACCTCCCTAGTATTCATGCTGCACAGACCTCCAGCCACGACTGCCCCTTTCAGATCCTTTCTCCTCATTGTTTTCCCACCTCTTGCAACTTCACATAAGACTTGGGGAAAACACCCACACCCTCCTCTCAGGAAATGCCCAAGCTAAAGAACCACGCTTTGTTGTTGTTCAGTCGTTAAGTCGTGTCCGACCCTTCGTGATCCCATGAACCACATCCTGCCAGGCCTTCCTGTCCTCCACTATCTTCCTGAGTTTGCTCATTTTCATGTTCGTTGCATCGGTGATGCTGTCTAACCATCTCATCTTTGCCTTCCCCTTCTCCTTTTGCCTTCAATCTTTCCCAGCATCAGAGTCTTCTCCAGAGAGTCCTCTCTTCGCATTAGGTGGCCAAAATATTTGAGCTTCAGCCTCAGTACCTGTCCTTCCAGGGAACAGTCAGGGTTGATTTCATTTAGGATTGACTGATTTGATCTCCTAGCAGTCCAAGGGACTCTCAGGAGTCTTCTCCAGCACCACAGTTCAAAAGCATCTATTCTTCGGCGCTCAGCCTTCCTTATGGTCCAACTCACGCAACCATACATTGCTACTGGGAACACCATCGCCCTGACTATACGAACTTTTGTTGGCATGGTGATATCTCTGCTTTTTATTATGCTGTCTAAGTTTGCCATAGCTTTCCTTCCAAGGAGTAAGCGTCTTTTAATTTCATGGCTGCTGTCTCTGTCTGCAGTGATCTTGGAGCCCCAAAAAGTAAAATCTGTTACTGCTTCCATTTCTGCCCCTTCTATTTGCCAGGAATTAATGGAACCAGATGCCATTATCTTAGTTTTATTAATGTTGAGTTTCAAGCCAACTTTTGCACTCTCCTCTTTCACTCTCATCACGAGGCTCTTTAGTTCTTCTTCACTTTCTGCCATTAGGGTGGTATCGTCTGCATATTTGAGGTTGTTGATATTTCTCCCGGCAATCTTGATTCCGGCTTGCGATTCATTCAGCCCTGCATTTCTCATAATGTACTCTGCATATAAGTTAAATAAGCAGGGTGACAATATACAGCCTTGCCGTACACCCTTCCCAATTTTGAACGAATCAGTTGTTCCATGGCCGGTCCGAACTGTTGCTTCTTTACCCACATACAGGTTTCTCAGGAGACAGGTAAGGTGGTCTGGTACCCCCATCTCTTTAAGAGTTTGCCACAGTTTGTTGTGATCCACACAATCAAAGGCTTTTGCGTAGTCAATGAAGCAGAAGTAGGGGTTTTTTTGGAACTCTTGTGCTTTCTCCATGATCCAGCGCATGTTGGCAATTTGATCTCTAGTTCGTCTGCCTCTTCGAAACCCAGCTTGTACTTCCGGTAGTTCTCGGTCCACGTACTGCTGAAGCCTAGCTTGTAGGATTTTGAGCATAACCTTGCTAGCATGTGAAATGAGTGCAATTGTACGGTAGTTTGAACACTCTTTGGCACTGCCCTTCTTTGGAATTAGAACGTAAACTGACCTTTTCCAGTCCTTTGGCCACTGCTGAGTTTTCTCATAAGGGATATGGTTTAGGTCATATCTGACTGGTCTAGTGGTGTTCCCTACATTCTTCAGTTTAAGCCTGAATTTTGCAATAAGAAGCTCATGATCTGAGCCACAGTCAGCTCCAGGTCTTGTTTTTACTGATTGTATAGAGCTTCTCCATCTTTGGCTGCAAAGCACATAATCTATCTGGTTTCGGTATTGACCATCTGGTGATGTTCATGTGTAGAGTCGCCTCTTGTGTTGTTGGAAAAGAGTGTTTGCTATGACCAGCGTGTTCTCTTGACAGAACTCCGTTAGCCTTTGCCCTGCTTCATTTTGCGCTCCAAGGCCAAACTTGCCTGTTCCGTTTATTTCTTGATTTCCTACTTTAGCATTCCAGTCTCCTATGATGTAAAGGACATCTTTTTTGGGTGCTAGTTCTAGAAGGTGTTGTAGGTCTTCATAGAACCAGTCAACTTCAGAACCACGCTAACGATGCCCAAATTAACTCAACCTCACCTTGCCCCTCAACAACCTCCTGCCTCTTAAGCTTAGCCTCAGGCCCTTTCTTGGTACATCCAAGCCTTTGCACATCCTGTATAATACCATCTGTATAATACCAATACTGGCTTTGCATATCAAATATCAACTGCCCGAAAACAAATGGCACATGAAATGCAAATGGGATCTTTGATCTACATTTTGTAGGTCGAGAGGCACAGTTCTTTGGCAATGTTAAAAGGCTCAAAGCAGCATAGTTGCCCATTGATATACACTAGCCACCAATGACATTTCCTAATCGACAAATACCGATATTGCCTGTCTTTGAAAGCAGGCACATGCCATTTTACGAGACGCCTGCTAGTGCACCAGCTTGACATCCCACATTCAAAAATCTGGAGCAGTGACCTTTAGGTCTCCTTTTTCAAGAAGCAATTAATAGCATTGGATCAATTTTTTCCCACTTGGGCAGCCCAATCCAGGGTAAGGATCCGCCGGGCGGCCCAGGCAGCCCGCCGTATCCCGTGCACCGCTGCAGGCAGGCACCCATGCACCGCTGCGGGCAGGCACCCGTGAAGCGGTAAATCTACTCGGGGAAGAGGACACTTGTAAGTCTACTTGGGGCTGGGGCCAATCGGCCTTCTCAGAATTCCACCAGCTATTTTTCTGGCGGAAGTCGGGGAGGCCATGTAACGGCTCAGCTGCCTGGCAGGGGCCGGGATATGGCGGGAGCCATGCCCTATGACCACCCACCCGGCTCCACCAAACATCCCTCCACCAAACGTCTGCCGGATCCTATCTTACCTGGGTCCGGTGAGTCATTTGGTCCAACATTCTGTTTCCAACAACAGTTAGAAGATCCTCAGGGCTTACGCGGAGGTAAGTAAAAATTATTTTTACATACCTCCTGTTTGCCTTCAAGTCCCTCCCCCCCCCCAGGATGCAGTGCACGCCTTTTTGGTGTGCCTACATCAGCGCTGGTGGTGGGGGATAGGATTGGGTAATTGTCTTGTTAAAAGGAATGTTTTTGTTAAAAGTTAATGATAAATCTTATCAAGACACTTTTCACTAAGCAGAAGTAAAATCAGTTGTATACTAAGGTGATCTTAAATAGTACAGAGCTTGCCACACAACACTCTAAAGTTGATTTTCTCTCCAAAGCAAGAGAAATAAGCATGTGAGTTAAGTTTTCTCCATGTAGTGGGATGTTAATTTCAGAGATGGTATCACATGTGGTTCCTTGTGAGTTCCATGAGATCCTTCCTCCTGCAGAACTGCCATGTGATAAACTGCCACAGCGCCCTTTATCTCTAGTAAAAAATAAGATAAAAGAAATGCACAGATTTTGCTCATTCTATATGTAACTCATGGCACAATCCTACGTAACCTACCACCTGCAGAGTGCGTGCTCCACAAGCGGAGGGTGCTGTAAATGTACCATAAAGACCATTTTTTGACACCCTCGGAGTAAGGGCTGCTGGTATGTAGGCAGGCAGCTCTCACTCCGCCGCGGACCCGACCTGTAGCCACTGGAGCAAGGTAAGGCTAACACCGGTGGGTGCAAGGGTAGGGCAGGCCGGGTAGCGAGGGAGGGCGGCTGTTGGCCAAACCAGCCTGGGAGGGGCGGGGATGTCGGCGGCGATATCCCCGTTCCCTTTCCCAGGCTTGGCGGCCCATTCCCCGCCGCCCTGAACGTACATCGGCTCGAGAGTTGGCGTACATTCGAGGAGGCCCATATGCCCCAGGCAGCCCTACACCGGGGAAAGATCCAGGTTCAAATCCCCACTCAGCCATGAAACTTCCTAGGTGACCTTGGGCCAGTCACTATCTCTCAGCCTCACCTACCTCACAGGGTGGATGTGAGGACAAAAGGAGAGAAAGAAGTATGTACATCATCCTGAACTCCTTGGAGGAAGGGCAATATATAAATGTGAAATAAATAAATAAATAAAACCTGGTTGGTTGGTTGGTTGGTTGGTTGGTTGGTTGGTTGGGGCGGGGGCGGGGGTGGGGGAGAGAAAGTGCCTACATAGCCACTTTCTCCTCCCTTTCTCTGCACAGGTTCATTGGGCATGCTTCCAAGTAGTGGTCTAGGGGACCACCATGTACAGGCTTACCATATCGCCGATCGGGACGTTCCGTTTTGCCCTTAAGGGGCGGGGCAGGGGGAAGGGAGCCAGAGCGACATGGTAAGCCTGACCATGTAGGAACAAGCCAGGGCAAGTGGGGCAACTTTTCCCCCACCCTCAGAGAATAAGAGGGGAGGAACTGCTCCATCTACTGCCTCCAGGAGCAGCAACAAACCAATAAACTATGGGAGGATGGACTGGGAAGCAGTGGCTGGACTGGGAAGACATGCTCCAGGACCGGGAGCTGTTTTCATCAAAGGGGTTAAAGAGAACCTTAGAAAGCATTTTCCAGAAGCTTTCCACTGTAAGGAGAAAAAAGCATGTTGACTGTATCCTATGTCTTTGATTCTTTCATGTGATGTGAACGACATAGCAAAACAGTTTCTGTAAATTAGAGCAAAAGTTAAAAGAGAACTTTTAAACAGTGTTTCCTCACATTTCATAAGCTATTTATATCAGTCAAGGAGAGAGCAAGAGGGGAAAAGGCTTTCATTTTCAGTGTAGATTGAAGCTGTGATTGAAGTAAAAAAAGTTTGAAGAAAAGAAAATCACATAAAAGAGGAAATGACCGCTCTTCTTCTGCAGGATCTGAGGCATCGGACTCTTTAGAGCTAAAGGGCATCACATGGCTATGGTGGCCACCATGGTCATTAGCACAAGGCAAAACTCAGCATCTTCTGAGAAACAAATGGTGATTGATTTGATTGCCAACCTCAGAACAGCCTTGTTCAAACAGTAGCTTATCTTCATAAAACCTGTTTGAGGCTGGTACACAAAAAAGACATAGTCACCCTTCCATAAACAACCCTTTTATTCTTACACATCTGGTGAGTTTTATGCAGGATTGCAATGCTTTTTAAAATGCTACTGAGTTTTTAAGTTTCAGGTCTTTCACTAAAAGAGAGAGAGAGAGAGAGAGAGAGAGAGAGAGAGAGAGAGAGAGAACTGAAAGCACAAGCAATGACATTCTTTGTAAAATCACTAGTTGTGTGATGTCACTTGGTGATCAACATGGACATAGAAAATTATGAATGACTGAAATATTGTGTGGATCCATTGATGTGATGGGAAGGTAAATGGCGAAGAGCTGTCAAGTTGTTGTTGTTTTAATCTGGCTGCTACTTTACTGGTTCAATAAATGCATCGATTTTGTAGTTGGTGGCATGAGGAGACAGCTTAGTGCTCAGAGTGCTTAGTGGAGCACTCAGGTTATTAGCCAAGCAGGTAAAGGCACCAGAGCCTGCAATCCTATACACATTTATCTGGGAGTAAATTCTGTTGAATCCCATGGAATTTGCTTCTGAGTAGACGTGTGTAGGCTTGCACTTTAAATCAAGCCATGCTTATTAGTCTCACCAACCTGACCACTTCGTGTCTGCTGCTGGCTTCCCAAAAATTGAATAGCGGGAGAGTTAGTACAGACTAAAGAAATATTTTTTTTTACCCAGCAAATAATTAATCTGTGGAACTCCTTGCTACAGGATGTGTTGATGGCACCTGCCCTAGATGCCTTTAAAAGGGGATGATTGGGCATTTATGGAGGAAATGTTCATTACAGGTTACAAGCCATGATGACTATATGAAACCTCCGGGTTTTAGAGGTAGCTTACCTTTGAATGCCAGATGCAAGGGAGTGGCAACAGAATACAGGTATTTTGTTGTGCTCCCTGATGTATCTGGTGGGCCACCGTGAAATACAGGAAGCTGGATTAGATGGGCCCTTGGCCTGATCCAGCAGGGCTCTTCTTGTGTTCTTATATTGCTATTCCAGTTCTTACCCCTCACTTCACCTCACTTCTGTCATGCCCTGCCCTGCTTCCGACCTGACTAGAGCTGAGTCTGACAGCAGTGACTAGATTTTGAAAAGGCTTGTATAGTTCATCTGTTATCCTTCCTAAGGAGTGAAAACACACCATGGGAGGGATATTGCAAAAGATCAGAAAAAACAGCCCCAGAAAGGAGAGAGTTATCAGGAAGGAGGCAGGCCTACAGCATCCCTTTTAACATCCTTTGACATCTGGTACTCCTAACAGAGGAGGGGGCTCTGCTCATCTGTGGCTTTCTCCTGGCTGCTTTTCATATCTTCACCATAGCTCTCTTTTCACGTATTTCTTCCCTCCTCATTTGATACTCCTTAATCTCCTGCTGCCCATTTTGTGATGTATTTACTGTTGCCCCAGTGCATTGCTCTATGTGCTCCCGCTAGGCCCTAAAGCCTGCTGTTTCTTCTCAGTCTCAGAGTCACTCCCCCCCCCACACCTCTTATTTCTGCCACTTGCCCAGGGCAGTAGCAACACCATCTCACAACTGGCTTCTCTCCTGATATTGATACTAGCTCACAGATTGAGAGACTGTAAAAATTCATCATTCTTCATCTCAAACTATTATAGGCACAGGCTCATTCCATCTCAAAACTGCTGGTAGTATTTTCTGTGACTCTCCGTTCTTTCCACCCCATTGCACCCCCGCGGCCCCTAGGAAATTGTTTTCAATAAACAAAATTAAGTAAGGCACTTAAACTCTTTTATTTCAATGGTGAAAGTGATGCTAAATAATTACGGCAATAATTATCTTTTTCAGACCTGGCGTACTCTGTAGTAACCTTGCTGAAATACCCTGGCGATTGTCACATCTAATTACATTTTGATTTGAAATGCGTACTTATGAGTGGGAATAGCAAAGCAACGGAGTTAGTGTCCCCCTATCTATGTAGCCCAAACAACATTTAATCCAGTTCATGTCAAATGGCTACAAGTGAAAGGTATCATGGGAATAACCAGGTCTGGCAAGATAAGAGCCATGCACTCTGCATTTAGATTATTAATGCATAGGTAAGGCGGAGAGGCAGGCCTTTGACTGATCAGGTTGCTCAGAGAGCAGCCGCTGGGTGCTTTGCCCTTTTCAAATGTACTCTGAATAAGAATGCAACCTCACTTCTTGTTTTGGCCATTAGATAGCATTATCTCTATGGAATGCCAATTCATATCTCTTCATGCTATGTGTGGTTCTCACATATGGGATTTTAATAACCTTCATGCTGTGCTATGAATTTGTAAGTAGGCCCAACAGAGGAAAAGCACCACAGGACTTTATTTTTTCATTATTGCTCTTGTGGGGGGAAAAAAAGTAGCTGCGGCATTTCTGTGTGGATCGTGTGACGGAGTCCGAAACATTTATGCTATCAGAGTGCAGTTGCTACGAGGGAGAGTTGGATAAGCACAGTTTCTATTTGCAATATGTTTTCATCCAGGATCCATTTTTCCCCCCAACAAACCTCTATAACTATCTTCAAAGTTACACTTGCAGCTTCGCTATTCTGATTGCCTCAAATGTATATTTTTATCTTCTCACATTGTAATACATATGCACCATGCCCTGATTTCTACAGAATACATCCTTTTAACCATGACTGACTGTTCCCCAAGCTAGGTGCCTGCCTTTATGATCGATGTTGCTTTGGTTCTTTCATTGACTTTTGCTTTTAATATAGACAGAGCTACTCACTCTTGACTGTGCAATAATATACTGCTATGTGGGAATCTGGTACATGAGCTAGCAGCCATAGATTTTTCACATTTACAAATAAAGAATATATCTGAAATACGTCTTATTCATTTGGTAAAAGTATTGTGATTACTTAGTAGTGTGTGTTACAAGTACAGGTGGGGCCCCATATCCGCTGGGGATATGTTCCAGGCCCCTCCGTGGATACTTGTAACCGTGGATAAGAGCGAACACCCCCTCCATGGTTTCCTGAGGGCCCCCCCACCCTGCCTCCCCTGCAGGCAGGCATGCTTGCCCCTCCCAGCTCTTATTTTTATTTCAGCAAGCTTTGTTTCTTCCTTAAAAGAAACAGAGAAGCAGCCTTCTCTGCAAGGTTTCTGTTAACCTTGCAGAGCCTCTCTAGGACTTAGTCTCGTTCTACTTGCCTGTAATAAGCAGCCAGAGGCTGCTTCTCCTGTTTCTTTAAGGAAGAAATGAAGCTTACTGGGGAAAAAGTAAAAGCCTGGGGGGGGGTCCCCATGATCCGTGGATAACTGAAACCGTGGATAGCGAATCAGTGGATATGGGGGCCCACCTGTACATCCTTCCAACAGTCAGACCATATTTTAGCGTAGTAGCATCTGCCTCATAAAGCTACGAGGTTGTTCATTCATAGCAGAACATTGCAACACTGGATAACATATCTTATGACATTAAGAGAATGCAACTGTATCACATTATAGAACTACAGAAGCATCCCTTATAAACTGTAGTCTGTTTGCATGGTGGGACTATGTGGCAAGCGTTGTAAGAGAACGCTTCACCAAAGATTTAAAGAAAGAAAAAGCAAGTACTATTTCAAAGCCTACTAAGTTGTCAGATGTCTGAAGCAGCAATTCGTCTTTGTCCTGGGGCTCTGTGAGAACATTTTTATATCTATCAAAACCTTCATTTTCTTTCCTGCTTCCAAATTTTAGTCTTCACCCATGTCCTGTAAATTTGCATTTCTCCTTCATGCGTGATACTGGCAACCGCTGAAGTAACAACAGGATGGGCACTGCAAGACAAGACAAGAAAATGCATGTGTTGGTTTCATCCACTATTGAGTTCTCATTCACACAGTTAAGAAAAGAAGTCAGGAGAAGCCAGGACAGCATAAACATATCAGTACAGCTCTGTAGTAGGTCCAAATTCAAATGTTACTTTTGTTTAGTACTTGTCAAAGGCAGTGTCAAAATAGTCAAATTTGCTTTGTGGTTAAAAAAATGCATTAAGCTCCAATTCATTCATTCATTCATTTTCAAAGGTTTATATAAAATTTTTAAATCCACAGAAATGGTTGTGTCTGTATAGAAACACAGAACCGTTCAAGCCCCTGCTATCTGTTGAGTGGCAAGAACATTTGAGGAGAGCTTCGGCTCTTACAACGAAGAGTTGTAAGGCATATTAAGGCATACTGTATTATATGTATTCCATTGAGTTCAATGGAACTTACTCCCAAGTAAGTATGTTTATTCAGTCTTTGGTGTCCAATGTTCATTTGTATTTTAACTTATACAGTGGGACCTCGGTATCTCCAGGGGTTCCATTCCGGACACACACACACACCCCGCGGATACTGAGAATCCGTGAATACTGGGTTCTACCTTTCCAATGCTGTAAAAAGTTTTTTAAAAGCCTCCCAATCCTCATTTGTACCTTTAAGTGTCCAAACTGCACTGTTTCCAAGCCTCTGTAGGGCTTTTGCAAGCTAAACGACCTACTTCCAGGTCGCATGAAGGCTCTGATCTCCTCCCAGGCTTGCCCCAGGATGCATCTTCGCGCAAAGTGGGTTGTTCAGCTTGCAAAAGGATTGGGAGGCTTAAAAAAAACTTTTTACAGCATTGGAAAGGTGGAACCCGTGGATCAGCACGGACGTTGCTGGAGCATGGTGGCTGGGGCGGACCACCAGGGGGTGACGCGCGCAGAAAGGTGATGCGTGCACCCACGCGCATCACCTCCGCTGCGCGCATCGCCCTCCGGAGGCTCCGAGGCCGGGAGAAGGCCTCGGAGCGACCTCCCCGGCCAATGCTCCAGGGCATTCTGACGAAGGCCCAATGTGGCGATACGTAATTTATAATGTTTTCCGCGCATGCGCAGAATGTTTCTGAAGGAAAAAGGGCAGCCCTTGCCCTCAGAAACGGTCTGCGCATGCGTGAAAAATGTTATAAATTACGTATCGCCACATTGGGCCTCATCAGAAGGCCCAGGACAGCCGGCCGGGGAAGATGTCCCCGGAGCCGGCTGCAAGCGGCGCAGGAAATTTTTTGGGGGGGCCATTAGGGTGACGTGTGCGCCCCTGCTCTTGGGCGGCACGCTCCCTAGTGATGCACCTGATCAGGAATTATGGTAAGTCAAATCCGCGGATTCTGAATCCATGGATAGAAAGGTTCCACTGTACTATCAGCTTCCTTGGAGCCAGATGGTGAAAGGCAGAACATAAACTTAATAAAAATAAATACAGTAAATATTCTTATTTATTTAAATAGCACCTTCAATGAGCATGATAATTGTAAGAATTATCATACGTATGAATTGTGATATCCAAAATTCTTTGCCACAATTCAAAGAATTCTAATAACATATAGCCCAATCCTATGTATATCTACTGAGAAGCCCTATTGAGTTTAATGGGGCCTACTCTCAGGTAAGTGTGTATAGGATTGTAGCCTTAGGATATTACTGAATCAGACACATAATATACACACTTCCCTTCTTAAAACATTTATAGCCATATTCATACTTGAATTTCTGTAAAAAATTCTCAGTATGGAGCGATTTATGACACTTTCATTCATTTTTTTGTAGGGTTTCCCCTCTTTAAAGTAGTTAGAAAGTTAAGGGGAAACATAATTACAAAAGAAAAATCCCAATAGCAATACAGCAGCAGAATAAATTTGTTGAGGGCCCTACTGTTTTGCTTGTTTATTTCTTTTCCTTTCAAATCAACCTCCCACAGATTCTTTTTGGCATTGTTCCCAGCAACAGGGTGAACTTATTTTGCTTCATTATTTACAACAAATCAGCAGTCACTTAGGACTTCATGGTTGTCACCTTTTTGCATATTACAGCTATTCAAAACTCCATGGAGTCAGTGGGGCATACCATAGAACGTCCCACCCAAATGTACTAGCTCAAAGCATGCTCTAAAGGAGAGCTGGATAACTTTTAGCAACAAGATTCAGTAGAAGCACAAACAGAGCTTCAAGGGGACCCTTTTGTCCTGAATAACTTTGCATTTCATTTCATAGCTGGTGTAATGTGGTGGCTAAGGACCAGAACAAATGTGCAAAAACCCATGTGGAAATCAGCATTTCCCACAGATGCAGTGCATGTTTGATGCAAAACTCACTTGGGTTTCTGTGAGTGATCCACAAGTTTTTTCCCCCCATGGAATATGCCAAGTACCTTTTTCATTTCTTAATCCTTCCACTTGGTTTTGAATGTATGGCTGGAAACCTCACATGTTTGTCCGATATCCGTGAGTGTTGAGTCCTCTGAGGAGGTGAAACAGTACTCTAGATTGCCATCTGGAGAGCCCTTTTTCACCAGAGCTTGTTCTCTCCTTGCCGTTGGCTTTATAGGGCAGCCGTCTCCTCCCTCTTGCTTGCAACAAGTAGGACAGAAAAGCGAGAAAGCTTGAACTTTCTTCTGATTGACTCATGATGGAGGAACAGAGGCGTCTCTCCGGTGGGGGCCGTACTGTAAGTTGTGCCCCATCCTAGTCCCATTTACAAGCCGGCAGGAGGTGGCCCCGCCCCCAGCAGGATTGCCTGCTGCCTTCTTCGCACGGAATGGCTCCGACGGCGAGGGGGCGGGGCCAACTCCTGCCGACTTGTAAACGGGACTAGGACGGGGCGCAACTTACGGTATGGCCCCCAATGGAGTGACGCCTCTGTGGAGGAAAGCGGTGTTCCAACTGTTCCAGCTACTCCTCTCTGCAGCGAGGGGCTACCTCACTGTCCAAAGAATCCTTTGTGGAATTGAGAGCCTTCATCAGTATTTTCAAGGAAGAAGCAGTCTGGATAGCTCTCGCCAAAAATTACTGAAATGTGTAGCAGTTCCACTACATTGGATGGCGGATGACACGAGGTAGTCCCAATCCTACTACTCGCGAATTCGTGAATCGCAAATTCGCTAGTAGCAGGAACTGATGGGCAGCCCAATTCTGCCTAAAGATTGGGTGGGTGGCCCAGGCCGCCCACCAGATCCCATGCTCTGCCACGGTCAGGCTCCCGCGTGGCAGAAAGTCTACTCGGGGAAGGGGATGCTCGTCCCCTTCCCTGGGTGTAACTGATGCTGGGGCCGATTTTTATTTTTTTATTTTTAAAAATATATATCCCACCTTATCCTATGCCGAAGGCAAATGCCCAAGGCGGTTTAAAACAAAAATACATAATTTAAAAGAATACATAAAATAAGTTTAAACAATACATAACAATTTAAAAACAATAAAATCCACTGGGGGGGGCGACAGTATGGAGCACAAAAGCAGCATGGCAGAGCATCTTGAGACACAGGAGGCAGACCACAACACATCACCCAAACGCTAGACGAAACAAAAACGTTTTGAGCCCTCGCCGAAAAGTCATGGGGGGTGGTGGTGGTTCTCAGATCCCCTGGCAGGGAATTCCACAGTTGTGGCACCACAACAGAGAAGGATCGCCCACGTGTTGCCAATCTCCTAACTTGCGATAGAGGTGGTACCCGCAGGAGAGCCCCCTCAGATGACCTAAGAGAGTGGGCCGGAATGTATGGGAGAAGGCGGTCCCTCAAAACCGTGGAGAGCTTTAAAGGTCATTACCAGCACCTTGAATTGGGCTCGGAAACGAATGGGCAGCCAGTGCAGCTGCTGAAGCAGCGGTTCAACAGAGTCAAACCGCCTGGCTCCAGCGACCACCCGGGCAGCCGCATTCTGCACCATTTGCAGCTTCTGAACCGTCTTCAGGGCAGCCCCACGTTGAGCGCGTTACAGTAATCCAGTCTTGAAGTCACTGGCGAAATCGCCAGCGGAAGTCGGAGGAGGCCGTGTAGTGGCTCAGCCGTGTGGCGGGGGACAGGATTCAGCCGAAGCCATCCCCTGCCCCCTCCCGGAGCAGCTGGGCCTATGGCCACCTTCCCTTTGCCCCCAATCTGCCCCCCTGCCTGCTGGATCCTTACCTGGGTCCGGTGGCGACCTTTCGGGCACTCAATCGGCGGAGTAGGGGCGGCTGGCCTTGCACCGGCCTTCCCTGCTCTTGAGTCATCGCAGATGTGCCTTACAGCACGTTTGCGATGGCTTCTGCTGGCAGACCGCTTGGTCCGCCGGCCGTATTTACTTCAGGATTGCGCAGTGTATTCAGCAAGTGTGGAAACGTTGGCTTCCACCAGCAGGGATAGTTTATTGCTTGTTTAAAGGTTCATGCATTTACTGTCTCCTATTTTTATTCAACCTCTTGCTTGACTTCTTTTTCCTGTCTTGTTGTTTTCTGCCTACGTGTGGCAATGGCTAATGCTCTTAACAAAAAGTCAGTTTTGCCATATATGGGATTGGCTTGATTCCCCTCAGCTCTGCAAAGAGGACGAAAGTTGAAAAAGGATCTTCTCATTTGTGGCTTCTTACAGTTGGACTATTCTGGCCAAGAAGGCTCATCTAGTACGTACTCCAATTTCCTTTGATGCCAGCCCTTTTACCATTTGGCCAGATTGTTTTAATGCTGCCATTCTGCTGTTTTAATGCTGAGTTTTTATTGTCCATGTATGTTTTACTGTACTCTTTTTTCACATTTGATATTGTAATCTCCCCTGTTAACATTTATACTGATGGGTATATTGTTTTTTTAAAATATTGTTTTTTTAAAATAGACTTGAAAATACTGTAATTAATTTAACTGAATGCGAAATAAATCTGCCTCTTTTTTACTGCAGTAAAAATCATCAGGTGGCTTAAAAATTTCTTGCTTTTCTTGGTTTCTTGCTTTTTTGTAACAAACATGGACATTAGAATCAGGCTTTTAGAAAGCAATTTAACTATTGGGTCTAGAATATAAAGAAAGATTTATCCTGAAGCTAAGTTTTGCAGCTGGTTCTTAAGCATCTGTGAAAAGCGTGATTTTAAAGCCCTGTTCAGTTATCACATTGCACTACAAACGGTCTCAGTATGACATTGAGGGAAACTGAAAAGTACATGGCCAGAGGTGTGCATGTGTTTTCTTAATAGATAAAGTGCCTAGCAATTAAAAACTTGGGACTTCAGCATCTTATTAGCTTTTTTGTAAAATACATTTAAAAAAAACTCTGCAGGCATAATATTACTGTAATAATCCTTATTGTTATTCTTGACATGGATTAATTTCATTTCAGAAAAAAATGGATAATTAACATTTTAGCTTATCACTTTCTGTCCATGCATACAAAACAATTTGTTAGCTGGCCCTCCAAGAATGACTAAATTAAATAATGGGTCTAGACAGCAATGGAGTTCAAATGAATTAGAGGTTATACTTTCCAGCTTGTTCATCGACATCTTGTTAGTCTGTTTTCCCAACTTTTAGCATTAAGAGCTATACAGGTTTAGTTCCTTTGTAAGGCTTTTTTCTTGCAGTGCAATTCTCTGTTCAGCTGGTGCCAAAGCCGCCTAGGAATGTCACAAACGTGCCATAAAGCACATTTGCGGCACCTGGCGAGTAGGCAGCAACCACTGAAGAGGAAGGAGGCCAACGCCATGGAGCGGGTAAGTCCCACATGAGTGGCGCTGGGGGAGGGTGGGGGGAGTGCAGGAAGGGGGCATGACAGGATGAGGAGAGGACGGAGAGGGGGTGGATCGGGCCTGGGAGGTGGGTGGGATCGGCATCCTTGTCGGACGCCATATCCTATCCACCCTCCCAGGCCTCCAGCCCCAACACTGGGCTTCTCGGGTAGATGACCCGAGTAGCCTCCATAGCGGAGGCTGGGATGTTAGTCAGGGTATGTGGATGAACATCCCTATACACCGAGGAGACCCCCATGCTGCACCGGTGCTGGATAGAATTGCGCTGTTAGTCTACTAGTGTTTTCTCAGAGTACAGATCAGAATACAAATAAATTGACTTGAAGTAGGTAGACATTTATTTATTTATTTATTTATTTCTGTTGGGGGGGGAAAATAATTTGTTAGAGTTAGTTTATGTACCTAGTTGTCTAATTTAGTGCTTTTCAACCAGTGGTGTGTGTACCACTGGTAGTACTTGACCCCACTGCCACAGGAGCCACATCTTACTGCCTTGCCTTGCCCAAGACCACTGGAAGTGGGGCAGCAATAGCAGGTTGTGGCTATGCAGTGGCTTGGCCCTTCAAAAGAGGCATGGGTCAGAAATTAAGAGTACAGTGCAGAGGAGCGATCAAGAGTAAGAAGCCACTGATAAGTTCTTGCTGCAGGGGCATTAAATTACAAGACTGTCCGCCCGTTCCAGCGCTCTGCTGCGGGCTGCTTGCAGCAGGCAGCCCATGGCAAAAAGTCACCTTGAGGAATGGGACGTTCGTCCCCTTCCCCGAATGTAATGGTGGCTGGGGCCGATAGGCCTCCTCAGATTTCCGCCAGCTATTTTGCTGGCGGAAGTCAGAGGCGGCCGTGTAACGGCCCAGCTGCCCTACGGAGCCCGGCGGGGACCGGGATATGGCGGACGCCATGTCCCCGCCCCCGCCCAGGACAGCTGGGCCTATGGCTGCCCTCCTGGCTCCACTGTTCCTCCCCCCTTCAGCCGACTGCCCGAGGCGTCCGCTGGATTCTACCTTTGCTGGGTCCGGCGGCCGCCCGAGTCCTCGGCCGGCGGAGCTGGGAAGTCGTAGACTTTAAAGGTTTAAAGGTTAAAACCTTGCAGAGTCTCTCTAGCATGTCTCCATGGTAGAGGACTCGAGACCTCCACCATGGAGATGATCTCTTGCAGAGCCTTGCACCCTCAGGAAAGAATGATGCTTAAATAGGTCAAAGTAAGTGCCGAGGGGGTCGCGTCTGTCTGTCTGATGATCCTAGCTAGGTCTTACTTTCGGGGAGGACTTATATTGATGAGTGCCAGCAAAAATCATGCAAAAATGATGGTAGGTCTTACTTTCAGGGGAGGTCTTATTTTCAGGGAAACAGGGTAGAACCTTCCATACACAAGATGTTTTCCCTTCTGAGTGCAGCTCTCCTTCTGGCTTACCTCTGTGTAAGCCCTGCGGCTGCCTATGGGCCTTCTTAGACATTTGCCACCTCTTTTGGTGGTGTATATCCGAGGAGAGAAAAGGGGCGGGGAAGTTTAAATTGGAGGGGATAAGATCCGGTGTGTGCCATTGCCGCCGGATCCACCTCTTCCCACCTCTGGTTCCTCCACCCTCCCCACCCAGTTATGTCTCCAGTCCACTCCCTCCACCTCCCTGCCCACAGCCTGCCCTCACTACTGATTTATCGGCGCTGGAAGCTTCAGGCAGGATGCTGCTGCGCCCAGCACCGCTTGCCATTTCCAGCAGGGACCTGGTCACACGCAATACAGTGTCGCATTTCGTGTTTGCACAGTGCAGCCCAATCATAAGATTGGGTTGTAACTGTGGTATTCTGCATATTCTAATCTGGAGTAACTACCTTCTCACACACATTTCATTACCCTCAATCCACTCTAATCAGGATTAGAATTCCTATTTCATCTATAGGTGTGCATCAAAAAGATAGGGAAACATATTTCCTTTCCATGTCCTAATTGTCAGCATGACTGAGGTTAAAGAACAGTAGGACTGACTGCATCAATATTATTAACAGTATTTATATACCGCTTTTCAACAAAAAGTTCACAAGGCGGTTTACAGACAAAATCAAATGATTAAATGGCTTCCTGTCCCAAAAGGGCTCACAATCTAAAAAAGATGCAGAACACCACCAGCAAACAGCCACCAGAAAAGACACTGTGCTGAACATATTTACATATTCTGGACATATTTACCAAGTGCACATAGATGGGTGATCAGATTGTGTGCACTGGCCCTGCCTCCTATGCATGTGTGGTCTAAACTTCTGAATGAGTCTGTTCATGTACAGACTGTCCATGCAGCCTTGCAGTATTTTGCATGTGTGTACAGTTTATACATCTGTAGGCCCTTTCAGAAGTTATGATGAATATGTGTAAGGAACAGGACAAGCAGGCATGATCTCATTCCTCTGTCTAAACAAATTCAGTAATGACACTGGCAATATCTGCACAGTCCTAGGATTAATACTGTCATTAATCTACATTAAGTGGTCATAAGTATTCACTTTTATAGGGGAGGCAAGTGAAGGTCCCTTCTCCTCACAGTGTCAGTCTTTTTGAGATTAGCCCAAAGGAGAGAGAAGATTCTCTGAATAATTGATATTTGGACAGTGAGGAGGGTGGGTTCTTTGTTGTACACAGTTGCACCACTTTTTCTTTTCTTTTCTTTTTTTTTGCCTTTGTGCTGTTTAAATCTGATTGGCTATTGCTTAGAAAAAGCAAAGCAAATTCAGCCGTCTTCATTGTGCAACATACTCTCGAAGAAAGGTTTACATGCTGTATGCTGGAAACATATTGTGCTGCACTGTGAGACATTAGAAGTGAGAAACTATTTTGGTCCTCTCCTGTTGAGAATCATTCTCAATTCAGCCCATGTACTAACAGTATGTTCCTTCTCACCATGTACCCTTCAGCTGCAACTGACATTTTACCTCCTGGTGTTTTTTTGCTGTTTGTCAACCTAATACCCTGGTACAGGGAGGAAAGAATCCCCCCCACACACACACACACATACACACACCTTCTTTCTAAAGCATATTTAATTCTGTTGCTAATAATCATATGGAAAGTGTAAGGCAAGACTCTGGTAGGATGGCAATCTTAAAAAGCTACCTGAAAATTGCATTACTAATTGCTAGCTGGACAGCATGCCATATTTAAAGGGCTCTAAGTATTTTGGAACAATGTTCTTTCAAACAAATTAAAGAAAGTAGCTAAAAAGCTTTGAGTCATTTTTTGAATAGTGGCTGTCCCATATTGAAGGCTGATTACTTTTTGTTTAGTCTACTTAGTGCAATTTGATGGAACAGCTTCTTCCTCAAATGGTATATTATTATTGGCTTTGCCCAAACAGCCATGCAAAACTAATGAGGGGCAGGTGAGCGACACACTGTTTTTTAAGATGAATGGCCTCTTGGCTCCAACATGCAGCATTTGTTTGGAACAGCTACTAGTTCTCGAACCAATATGGTGAAACTCAAGAATTATCCAAATGCTGAATGTGATGGGTGTGTTCTTTTGCAAATGACTTGGACAGGTTCTGTGGTTCAATCATTTAGCTGGGACATTCTAATGAAATTAGAGATACTCCAAAAATGAATTTTTCTACCTCTGGAGAGAGAAAAAGATTGTGGAAATTAAAAATAAAAAAGATTTGTCTAGTCTTAGCAGCTAGAGCCGATTTATGCAGTAAAATTCACTCTCCAGAGTGCTCTCTAGATTTTGAACTGATGATATTTTGGTACAGTGTGATGATAAGTCAACTGATTTGGCAATCTAGCTTGCTAGCAAACTGTAGTTAGAGAAAACCATAATTTGCTGGGTTTGGCACTACACATTATGGCTTGTTGTGGCAGTGGTTCCCAAACTGGGAGGCGTGGCTCCCAAAGGAGCTGCGGAAACCAGCCAGGGGAGTTGCGAAGTGCCACGGAATCCTCTCGGAAAACAGTGCAAGGCATCAACATAATGTAATGGGGAGCCACCCACGGCCAATGGTCGCCAATTGTCAAGGGAGCCACAGGTCGAAAAGGTTTGGGAAACGCTATTGTAAAGCATGAACAGAAGCAGTTAATTTCCTCCCTTTGTACATGAAGGGCAGGAGGGAGTGCATGAGCCCAGGCTTGTGCCAGTGATGTTAATCCTGGTTTAATCATGATTTCGTGCTAACGTGCCCTTAGTAGAGGTTTATATTATAATATTATAATAGGATAGGAGTCTATGTTATAATTTTGTGTATTTACACAAGAATTGTGAGAAGCACCACTCTTACTCCAGAGTTACCAAGTTGAAATCTATTCATTAGATCCAAGTATTCATCACTTTTCCTTTATGTAGCCTAAGCCTCAGCCATCAGTATTTCCAGCTTGCAAATAATGCACATTGAGATGAAATTCTCCTTTTGCTTTCCCAGTAATGATGCGTGGTCTGATCATGCACTTTGCCAAAACTGCCTTGCAAACTACCTTGTTTTGGAAACTGAGACCCATGCTGACACTAATTTTGTTAAATAATTTTCAAATGGTAAAATTTTGATGAAAGTTTGCATTAAATTTAATGAAGTCAAGGGACAACTCTCTGCAATGCAGGGCCCTGAGCCAACGTGCTTGCTGTAGTTTAAAAATGCAAGAGAAACGGGACTGAAACCCAAGTAGACAGATCCAGCTTTGTGTTGCAACTGTGTTTCAGGATGATTGTAGATTGTGATTTATATATATATATATAGTGTTTCTCGGAGTTACATTAACTTGTAACGACTGGTTTATGAACACACCAGCAAATTCAACATTGCCTTTTTCTCCCTCCTTTAACAGCACAGTCCTGTGTAACCTTGCACCAGTGTAACAGTAGATGCACCGGTGTAAGTGCACTTATGCCAGTGTAAGTGCACTTACACCGGTGCATCTGCTGTTACACTGGTGCAAGGTTACACAGGATTGCGCTGCAGATGTGCTTATTTTTCTCTCCTGCAAAAAGTCTACTCCCAGATCGAAGTTTGTAGAATGTAACCATGTGTGAATGCAAACAGCTTGGTTAATGATGACTGAAAAACAGGAAAATTAAAATACTTTTTTTTTTGCTTATGAAGCACAGAAAAGCAATAAAAACAATGCCAGACAGTTAATGGCTCTTTTGTACCTTTCATTCAAGAGACCTCAAAAGAACATCATGAAAAATAAAGGCAAATGCTATCTATTCCCATCTGGCATCATTAAATACGTTGTGTTCTCTAAACCCAAAAACTTTGAAGTTATCCTGGAAGATCTGAAGAATAAATAGCACTAAAATGCAGTCTGCATCTCTTGAGCTTTGCTACCTGCTTTCTTAGAATTGAGCCAAATTAGATAATTACAACCGAAGCTCAAATTAGAGGAGTAAATTAATGTGTGGTGTAAGTAGCTAATAATTGTCCCTATCAAACTTTAAATGGATTAATAGTACATTGTTTCTAAATTACAAAAATGACATTCCCATCATTAAGGTAGCAACTGATATGGTTCAATGTTGAATTTCCTGCACACCCATGATAATTTAAACATAAGACTCATATTGTATGTAAAGCATAGAGTATAGACTGAAGTTTCCGCTAAGGAAATGAAAATGGGCAAATTCCTGTCACTTTTCTGGACCAAATTAATTTTTCTGATAGTGGAGATCACGTATATTTAAGCCAGAGTCTCAGTTTGGCCCCACACATATCAGCTATTAGAAAGCACTAGTAGCAACGCAATCCTGTGTAACCTTGCACCGGTGTAACAGTAGATGCACCAGTGTAACAGCAGATGCACCGGTGTAAGTGCAATTACACTGGCATAAGTGCACTTACACCGGTGCATCTACTGTTACACCGGTGCAAGGTTACACAGGATTGCGCTGTTAGTCTTGCTTATGACCTTTTCCAATTTGGCCTCTTTCATTATTTAATAGTGTAACCTTTGATTCTGTGGAGCCACTTCAGTGCTAAATGTAAAGATGTAATAACCGGAACTGGTTGATAAGTGACCTTTATTACATAGCTATCTCTTTGCAAGAGAAACCACATTGTTTTTCAAGTCCTAATTCACAGTTTTAATTATGCTTGCTATTGACCGTAAGCTTTCATAGAAAATGGAAAGGTCACACATTTTTGTTGTTTCTTACTGATTAAAATGTACGTTCTCTGCAAGTGTTGCATGTTACATTTTTTAAAAAGAGCCTTTTTCAGACACATATCCATAGTAGATCTGACTCACGGCATCTTTAATAGTTCTGCTTAGCACCACGGTTCTTCACTTTAAAAAAATGACTGGAAGGTAACCATTCAGGCAGCCCAGTCCTACCTAACATTCCCTGTACCAATGCAGCGACTAAGCTGTATCCTGTAGGGGAAGTGGGAAGTCTCCTCAAGGTAAGGAGATATTCATCCCCTTGTCTCGGGGAAAGCCCCAGCCCGCACAACGGGTCTACTCGGACCTGCTCCTGCCATATGGCTGGTGCAAGTCCACATGCACCCGTGTAAGTAGATTGGGCCCGCGAAGACAGATAGGCTATGGCATGTGCCAGCGCCGCTGATCTTCCCCCTCCTTGACCCGATCCACCCACCCCCTCGCCATCCATCCTGCCCCGTTTTACCCCCATCTCCACACTGCCCAGTGCAAACCTTACCTGCTCTGGCCGGTGTTCTTCCTTGTACTGGCACTGCAGGAAGGTGCAGATCTTTCCTCTGGCGCACTGGCACAACATGCTTTATGGTATGTTTGCGACAGTCTATGCTGGCGCAGCATGCAGTACGACGGCGCAGAGGCTGGTTAAGATTGCGCTGAAAGACACCTCTAGCACCTCACTGTTGAACCTTGAGCAGATGCCATGGAACATCAAGGACTCTCAGGGAGAGAATTAGGACTGGGTGCTTTGGGTTTGTACCACTGAAGACAAGAACAATATCAGGGATCTACTAGGAGAGACAGCCGTGAGGAGGCATTTTGTTGAAGGGCTAGATTTGGTAAGATATACATGCCAAGGTCCATTTCTGTAAGTGCAGTTCAAGCAAGCCAGTCAGTGTCAGCACCAGGCTGCTGGGGGCTCTGGGGCAAAGCCCCGCACTAGACCCACAATAGCTTCCCCCACCCAGTCCTGGTGGCACATTGAATGTTACCACTGCCAGCAGTACTGGGGATCCTGGTGTCAACCAAGTCAGGTGGAAGGACTTCTTTCTTCTTCCTGCCCAAACCTAGCCCAACCCCTGAAGCCAGTACACACAAGCCAGTCCACATGAAGACAGCAGTAGTCACAGGGAATGATTTAAAAATGGCCTCCATATACAAACCATATTTTGTTCACTGGACTATAGACGTTCCTTCCAATGATTAATGGCGTAATCCTCACTAAGTATAGAGCGGCGGAGCATGCTCCCCGTAAAGCACGTTTGCGATGCTCCCCGCAAAGCATGTTTGTAACAACTCAGGAGTAAGGGCCACTGGCACAGAGGCCGGAGGCCCTCACTCCGCTATCCTCCAGACCCCGCAGCCGCCAACAGAGGTAAGTCCTTCACTGGACGGTGCAGGGGGAGGGCGGGGAGGGGCAGCCAGAAGGGTGGCCATTGGTTGGCCCGGGCTGGGAGGGAGCGGGGATATCAGTGGTGCACTCCACCGATATCCTAAGCCCCTTCCCAGCCCGGGTCGGCCTTAAACGGCCTGCCCGAATGTATGCCAGGTACATCCTGGCATACATCCGAGGAGGTCCATAGGTCCCAGGTTCGCTTACACCAGGGGAAGGGCACACATGTTCCCTTCTCCCAAGGTGCAGCCTAGCAACTCCAGGGCAGCCCCCAATTGGCTTAGCATACAGCAGCCAGCCCTTTAGGCCGGTTGTTTATCCTTACACAGGATTGGGCTGCCCAACTGACAGACTTTGGCCCATACTTATCAAATACCCCATGGGTACTTTTTTTCTCAAAAATAAATTTAGCTTCTTTGTAATGTACTGTATTAGTGGCATTGAAATGTCTGAAAATATTCTTTTAGCTGCTCTTTTCTGCAAGAAGTCACCAATCCTTTTGAATATGGGGAGGAATACATTATTACTGTACAATGCAACCAACACAATCCATTTAACACCAAAGTTACTATCAGCCTGTACTTTTTTCCTTGTATGCATTTCGTGTTAATGAGAAGTTGGCAAAAGCCAGTGGAGCCTAGTGAATGAATGAGATACACATTTTAAAATGCATTGCAAAGCAAAATGTTAAATAGAGATTAGTAGGAGGAGTCATAATGTCATAAACAGCAGTAGGTTTAATGATTAAATAATACTCAAGAGCAGACACAATAAAATGAACAATAGCAAAGGTTGCAAGATTTTGCAAATAATCATGCATTAGCCTAAGGACTGAAGCCCACAGGTGATGAGTAGGCATTTTCACTCAGTTATAAAATATAAAATAGATAAGTGTGGAGTTTTCTCATTCCTCCTCTTCACCTGAATAAAGTTAATTCTGAACTTTGTAGAGGATGGTAACTATTCAGTGGGCTTTCCATAGAATACAACTGATTTTAAGGAACCAACTATAAAAGCAAATGCAAATACATGGCTTAACTGTGTTTTAATGAGAAAAGGAGACAGAAATTGTGAAGTTAAAAAAAAATTAAAAGGAAATCAAGGCCTTCTAAAGGTGAAATGGCTAAGGTGAGATCTTTACATGCCCTGCCATTTCTGGTTGATTTTTTAAAATGTTTATCTTGAAAGTAATGAATTAACCTACAGGGACATTACCTTCTCATTTGTATTAGCTTGAGGTGATAATTTTTTTAAAGCAGCTCCACCATCTGTGTGCTCAGGTAGCATCTTAGAAAGGATTTCTGCACCTCACTAGGATGCAGGAAGGTTGTTCTTGCTGAACCACTTTTTCTGGAATTCCATCCATGCTTCCAAAGCTACAACTATAAAAGACTGCCAGAACATACATTGCCATCTGAAGACAGAAAGTGTATACTTTGTGGACAAATACCTTTAACTGTATTAAATACAAATAACTTTAACTGGGCTGTGGTGGCTTAGTGGTTAAGACACTGAACTGAAGACCAGAAGGTTGGTAGGACAGCAGTTCGAGACCCGAGTGCCGCGTGACGGAGTGAGCTCCCGTCTCCTGTCCCAGCTCCTGCCAACCTAGCAGTTCGAAAGCAAGAAATTGCAAACAGATAAATAGGTACTGCAGCAGCGGGAAGGTAATAGCGTTCCGTTAGTCATGCTGGCCACATGACCATAGAAACGTCTTCAGACAGCACTGGCTCTACGGCCTTAGAAACGGAGATGAGCACCGCACCCTAGAGTCGGACACGACTGGGAGCTTTCGAGCAGGGGGTACCTTTACCTACCTTTAACTGGCTGAAAGGAAGGAAATCCATTTTTAAAGGACATCTGTTTCTATAAAAATCAATTCAGTTCAAGCCTTTGCCGTTACAGCCGAAGTGCTATAGAAGCTTCTAGATTGGAGTCTGCCCTTTTAAATATTTGTCACATGAAATGGGATCTGCTGTTGGCATTATTTGACCCTCGTTTGTCAGTGTCTTGACTTCATAATTTCATAATTTGCACACAGCTGTGCCATCACAGCCTGTTGTCTCAGAGCAAATTAGTAATGCCTTTGATCACTTTCTAAGAATGCAATTCCCAAGTTAGTACAAAGTGGTCCAAGTAATGTCAGTGGGAACAGTCTGGACTAATGATTCTGTTTGAGGATTTCAGACTCTGCGTGGATTAATATGGCCAGTTTATGTGCTGAAGTTCAATAAGCTTACTACAGTCATTTATTCATTTAGATTTATAAACCTATCTATCATGGCTCATTTGAACTTTTCTCAATATTGCGGAGTGTTCCACGAAGAGAAGGCATTGTCCATGATCAATGGTACATGTGGAAGTTTCATACAAACAGACTGTCATGGGATAGGTTTAGATAATCAAATTAAAGACATTATTTATGAATGCACCCAAAGGCTGTAGCTGCCAAATGTGATTACCACACTGAAGCTCATCACTTAACTGCCAAGTATTCACTTAAATGAAATATAGTCTGAAGGCTGTCTCTTTACTGCTTCTACCCTGAATATAGAGCAGGTAAAACCACATAAAATGGATTGATTAGTTGCCTGTGTCCCTAGTTTGACTCTTTTTGTCCCAATCATAGACTGTGCTACAATACATAACATCTACAATACCTACATATTTCCCTCCACATGATTAATGGAAAGCCCCCAAATGTAAAGATTTGAGTTCCATGCAGATTTATATTGACATGATGCTTTCTATGCGTTCGTGGGCTAGAGCATCATGGTGTGACACTTCCTGTCTGTTATATTGTAAAACAGTATTAAAGTTTCTGTTTATATATCACACCCTACAGATATGGTTATCTCTATAATTCAGGATTGTGTTTTCTTCTTGGCTTTGGAAAGGGGCAAGCGACTGGGGCTCCGTTGACTTCAAAATGCATTCATAAAGACCACATTATTATAAAACATTTAGATGTACAGAACTTACCATATTGACAATATGTGCCTTTTTAGATAGTGGTTACTTCCGATAGTTAATTACTTTTAACAAGCTATTATTGAGGCTATTAATGTTGATATATCCTTTCTCTACACATCTAGTCATAATTTCCAATTCCATGTACAGAATATATTTGGTTTTGATTCCCTATCGTTTCATGTTTGGGAAGTCATAGCAACAGAAGAGAGAACAAGAGAAGAGAACGACAAGAGAACAAGCTGTGTATTTCAATGATATTACATGTCTTCATGTCAAATCTTTTCTTAATTGAAAGACAAAAAAGGCAAATGGTAACAATTATTATCTGGTTGACTTGAAAACATGGAGAACAGAGAACGGTATATATGTTATACGAAGTTCAGTGAAAACATTGGTAGGAGAAAATCTCATTCAGGGCTTTCTTGTCATCCTATTATGAACCACTGTTCTTGCTTTTTTATGTGGGAGTTGACTCCTTTTTTCTTGCTGCCACATTTGTTGTACTTTTTCTTCTTATTTTCTTTACAGCACTCTCCCAACCAGGGACCGCAAGTGCAAATGCGTATTATATCTAATAACAGCATGTAATAATGTTGTAATAATAATGTCTGTATTATAATGGGCAAGAGGAGTTGTTTTCTCTAATCGTTCACAGGATTCAATTGCTTATAATCCTCAGTATATTTTTCCTACCATTGTTGAACTTCCAAAGCACTCACTTTCACCTTCCCTTCTCTCATTGCTAGAACTTTCATCATCCTCTTCAGGCACAAACCTGACATGCTCCAGCATGAAATCCAGTGAGTGGTCTCCTTCTTGCATTGCCTTTTAGAGTTCCATAGCTATTTTCTTGGTCCATCCCTTTCAGTTCCACTCTTCCTCTTGGTTTGCCTCTCTCTTGTCTCAACTCCTTTTCTTTCCTTTGGCTTATTGCCCTTAACGTTCAAGTACACTTGTATCTCCCATATCTTGCTGCTGCTTCTTTACTCTTTTATCTTATTAATAGCTACACCTGCAAATATCTACTGTTGTATATGCCCTGGTCATCTCTGAACTAATGTACTTGCAATTAAATCTGTGGGAAATGGTGTCTAATGTTTATGTGGGCTAAGCAGCAATTTGTTGCTTATGTACAACATTTGAGTGACCCAATATTTCCAGTGAGAGCCCAACAATCCTTATTTAAGAAAAACTGTCCGACTTTCAAATCCTACTGTTGCTGGTTCTGAATGCCCTCTCACCTTTTAAGGCTGAGAAAGTATGGCTAGAACTATGATGTATGCTACAGTACCAGAACATTTCTTTCTCATCTTGTAATTAATAGTAAGGTCCACATGTCCGTTCCACAAAGAAAATGCAGAATGACCAGTAACCAAAGCATTATGGAAAGCCCATGAATGGTCTCTCCCCACCCAGTCCCCTGCCACCGATACATGTCTAGTAACAGACCAGCTTTCCATGGGCGAGTTCCTGAAGTATTGGTCACGTGGAATACAGGGAGATGTTGATTGATACGGTCATGGGAAAGACTTGTGACAGATTTTTGTTTTGTTTTTGTTTTTCCATAGCCACTACAGCTGGACTGTGACCTCTGTGCCATTATTTCAAACTCAGGTCAGATGGCAGAGCAGAATGTAGGATTTGAGATTGATCAAGCCTCCTGTATTTGGAGGATGAACAATGCCCCAACCAAGAGCTATGAAGAGGATGTTGGGAAGAGGACAACAGTGAGAGTTGTCTCCCATACCAGTGTGCCCCTTCTGCTTAAGAATCCTGAATATTTTTTCAAAGAAACCAACAGCACAATCTACGTCATCTGGGGACCTTTTCGAAACATGAGGAAAGATGGCAACGGCATTGTGTACAACATGCTAAAGAAGACAGTGGACAGCTATGCTGGGGCCAAAATTTATGTGACCACAGAAAAGCGCATGCATTACTGTGATGAAGTATTCAAAAAGGAAACAGGGAAAGATAGGTAAGTCCTGCCTTTTAGAAGTCTAGATTGCAAACAAACAAGAGATGGTCTTGTTGCATTTCAGATCTGTAAATGCCAGCTATTAAGTGAAGCCCCCCAACCCACATTTTTAAATGGATTTTTATATGCTTTTTGAGTGCTGTGAGCGCTTGATGAGTCATCAGCCAGGCACCATTTAGCCCACCTCTATTACCTTCTGTTCTTTCCATTTTTGTTGGCATGTGTCCCAAACAACACTGGATGTTTACCTGAAGCATTTTTAGCACTGTGCGTTGTATTTCAGCTCAATTTACCGTTGATTAAGATGACATTTTACACAAAGAGAAGTTACTAAGCAATTTTCTTTAAACAGCATATTGCTTACAAAAGAGGCTGAAAATATCTGGGCAGGGTTTTTTCACAGCACCCTTTAGGAAGTTGAGACTAGCATTGATAATCCGTGTCAGGGTACTTGGTCATATAGAAGGAGAGACAAAAAAAAAAGAAATGCATTTTGGATTAGCTATGTGCTAAACATCTTGCAACGTTTTCAAAATGGTTCTGTAAGCTCTGTAAGTATGTGGTGATCTGCAACTCAAATTGTGCAATATAAATCCATTATTTTAAATCTGATATTTGATATCTAGACAACTGTGCCTGAAGAATCTTGTAGGGTTTGTGCTGTAAGTGGCTTACGAGCGCCCCGCTGGTCTAGGGTGTCATAAAAGTGTCGTGGCACCCGCGGAGTAAGCAGCGTTGAGGCCGGTGTTGCTCACTCCGCCGCCAGTTGACACCCGCGCCACCAGACACAGGTAAGCCCTGTGCCAGAGGGCAGGCCAGCGTGGCGGGGGAGGGGGTGACTAGCTGGCCAGGCCAGGGAGGGGGCGGGGATATTAGCAGTGGGCTCCACCAATATCCTAACCCCCTTCCCAGGCCTGGTTGGCCTTACACGGCCTCCCTGGATGTGTGCCAGCAAAATAGCTGGCGCACATGCAAGGAGGCCCATTGGAGCAGCTGGGGCTTACACTGGGGGAAAAGGACAAAGTCCCTTTTCCCCAAGGTGTGTCCCAACTCCGCTGGTGCAGCCCTGATCCTGCTTAGGATCTGCCATAACACGCTTTGCTCGCTGAAGCAGATCTTAGGCAGGATTGGACTGTTAAACTGGTTGAGCCAGTCTAGGAAGCACCGCCATGTGGTATGTTCGACCCCTAAAATCATGCATGACTTATAGTCCTCTCTGAACATGCAAAGTACTTCACATTCTTTCAGCTGAATTCTGTGGATTAAATGATACATTGCACTCAGATGCATGTAGTGAAACCCTGGTGTATTTGTTCTGTTTACAAAAGTAGCTTTTTAGTGGAGAAAGTCAGGGAAAAGGCAAGTGATTAACCCTTTCTCAGCTAGACATTTTTATGTGCCAGAGCTCACCCTTACCAAACACTCATATGAAACCTTGGAGAGAAGCAATTTGCGGGGAGATTTGGAGTGGCAAGAAAAAGGTTAAGCATACACAGTTTTATTGCTTTTTTCCCTCAAAATCATCCCCTCTCCTCAAGGCAGCGCTTCATGAAATAAAATCAGTATCAGGCGTTCACTACACACACTTTCCTGTGCCTCTGTGGTTGGTGCTGTGAGGCATTAGGGTGCAGCTGTCTCATCCAAGAATCCTTGGAGGCGTGGAGCTACCTAAGGCCCCTTGTGCTGCTCTTGCCTTTCTAACAGTGGGATGGGTGTGTGTGTGTGTGTGTGTGTGTGTGTGTGTGTGTGTGTGTGTGTGTGTGTGTGTGTGTTTTACTCTCAGCACAAAGCAACCTGTGTTAGCACTGTTACAAGCAAAGCAGAAACAAACCCCAGGCTACAAGCCTATTATTCCCCACAATATCATGAAGCGGGTACATCATTCCCCCCTGTAGAGATGAAGAAACAAGAGTAAGATCTAGGGATCTTTACAAAACCAGCTAGTAGGGTCAGAGCAGAGACAGAACTCAATATCACATTTTTAAGATCCAAGTCCTAGACTGTGTTGTCCACTGGGCCACGTTGACTCTTTTGCCATGTTCCATATGTTGCACTTTCAGTGCCCACTCAGTGAGAGGTTTGAGTATGACAGTGAAGGCTGTTCTGTATCCAAGCCATCAGCTGAACTAGTGTCAAAAGACTAACTGAGCACCATATGTGGGGAAAATGGCCACATGCCAAGCTATTAGATGTTTGTTCTCTCTCTCTCTCTCTCTCTCTCTCTCTCTCTCTCTCTCTCTCTCTCACACACACACACACACACACACACACACACACACACACACACACACACACACACACACACTTTATACTTAAACCGAAAGTTCTTCTAATTTTTATGAAAAATAGCAACTCCTGCTTCCAAGGCTGGTTTAAATGGTGCTCTAATTTTTATGCAAACAAAGTTAGAGGGAAGGATTTTGAGCTCGTATCAAAAGCAGTTCATATTATTAAGGCAAAAGGTGCAACTCAAGTTGCAGCTGGTTATTTTGGGACGCTTATTCCTAAAATACTAACTATGGATATGCCATGCACTGCCAATGTATGGTAATATTATAACAGATTTCTAGCCTGTCAAGCCTTTATCACATTTTCTGTGACACTTGGATGTCAGATGATTGCGTGAAACTAAATATTCCTATTGCAAGGGTGTCTATATTCCATACTGCCTGATGGCAAGGAATAGCTAATAGGCTTGTGTGTGGTAGCCCCTTCTGTTATGCAAATAACCCGTGTTTAAAATTCAACCATTAATACTACCTACTGGAATAGTCAAAGCCAGCTCATCTTAATGACCGCCAATTCAGTTATATGAGCACAAGCCATCTTCCGTAACACAGGAGGCCCAAATTGGGTGATTGTTCTTGACACCTTCACAGTGTAAATGTAAAAGGAAGGCTTACTCTTTCTGGAGACCTTCATTGGGGAAGTATTTCTTTATCCGAGGCAGTGTAAGCTCTCCTCTTTTTTGAATAATTGTTGTGCATAAATAATATGCGCCAGCAGACACTCACACTTTTGTACTAATGCCTTTCAGTTTGTACTGTCTTGGAGGCAGTCTAAAGCTGACAGCTTCTTCCAATACTTCATTAACACTTTTCAGAGCTGTATTATGTACACAGAGTCAGATGAAAGGAGAATATCAACTATATTTGAAGGGACGCCAGCCAGTAACCAAATGTGAAAAGGAGGGGGGTGGGTGGGTTTCTTTTGAGTATTTACCTGCATTCTGCTGCACATTCAAGTTTCCATGAAGTTAAAAAAAACACAATAGAAAATCTTACAGAATCATTTAATTAGTAATGGCGGGAATAGAAACAAATCCTTGTAGTCTCCGTTGATACAAAAGGGTTTGTTCTGATCTGATAAAATGCACTGAGCAGCTTTAAATAGGATTTAATTAGCTGGCACCAAAACTGCTCCACCCTCAGGGATGTGTAAAATTAATGAAGGTTAGAAGGAGAGAGATCAATGTTGCCACCCACCACAGCTGTATGTGGAGGAAGGGAGTGGCTTAATGACTCATTTGGAAAGCCAGGCACCCAACGTCACATTGAGGAAAGTGATTTAAAAATGAGCAGAGCTGGAATCTGCTAGTCCAGTCTTATTTCAGCCAGTTTGCAAACTCTATCACTGTTTATCTTGCACAGTGCAGACTTGAAGCTCAGAATGGTACACATTGTATAATTCCTTAAGCGAAAACTGTTTCGCAATCAGCTGTCAGGGTCAATGCCTTAGCTAGCGTGTCTCTGTTTAGTTGTTATCCCAGGTGGCATGTAATCCAAAATCCAAATCCTAGTGATATCTTTATTAGGATCAGTCAAAATGACACACAGTATCTTGTAAACAGCAAGTTTTTGAGTTCTCTAGAACAGCAGTTTTCAAATGTTTTGGTCTCTGGAGCCCCTTACACCCCTAAAAGGAGTCTCGGGGAGCCCTGCTGGTGCATGTGCAGCACCTTAGGGAGCCCCAGAGTGCCAGCACATGGGCGAAGTGGCACAGCACCGAGCCCAACGCTGAATACTGGTGAAGAGAACAGAAGGGGAATGAGGAAGGAGAGCCAGAAACAGGGGAGGTAGGAGGGACGGATGAGCAAACAGGGCAGGGGGCAAATGGTGGCCACTGATTGGGCGCTCATGGAGCACCTGAAAGGGTCTCAGGGAGCCCCAGGGCTCTTAGAAGCCCACTTTGAGAAACATTGCTCAAGAACAACATTCAGATGCCGAAACAACTCAAAAACGCACTGCACAGAATTTTGTGAAATCTTGATTGGTATTAAATAATAAGTATTGTTGGTATTAAAGCCAGCGGGTGGCGCAGTGGGTTAAACCGCTGAACCATGAGCTGTCGATCGAAAGGTCGGCAGTTCGAATTCGCGACGGGGTGAGCTCTCGTTGCTTGGCCAGCTCCTGCCAACCTAGCAGTTCCAAAGCATGTTAATGCGAGTAGATAAATAGGTACCGCTTGCAGGAAGGTAAACAGCGCTCCGTGTTCCAGCCGCATGCTACGCGCTGCGGCAAGGAGAGTCATGCCGGCCACATGACCTCGGAGGCGTCTTCGGACAATGCTGGCTCTTCGGCTTTGAGATGGGGATGAGTACCACACCCCAGAGTCGGACACGACTGGACTTAATTGTCAGGGGTCACCTTTACCTTTTTACCTATTGTTGGTATTAAAGTAATAAAGTTATTACTAGATTTAGGACTTTTTTTCTATAGACTAACACGGCTACTTACAAAGCCTGGATTCTTAGTCCACTGTTGCAAACGAGGAATGGAGAACCGACTGAACCCCACCCATCCAGGGAGCAAGCTATCTGATTTGAAAGCTATCTAGCATCTTAGATAGATGCGTCCCTAAGGCAACAAATTGCTTTGAGCTTCACATCGCAGAGTCCTTAGTCTCCTCAATATGTGCACCAGATGGTGCAGCATAGTAGGTTTTCAGAGCGATGTTTTATCATTCAAGGCAGAGAGAGCATTGTGCTGCTCACTGACTTCTAAAACAGGATTCAAGGATCAAGTGATTGCTGAACCTGATATTGTGGTCAACTACATTAGTCTGATTGGTTGTTACCATGACAGCACATGTATGAGCCTTTAACAAAGTAATTCAGGCTATAGTCCTCAAACTGTTTACTCTGAAGGAATCTTGTTTATGCCCACAAGACACCTTTTAGTGTCCGTTGTGTCTCTGGTTGCTGATGAAGGTGTAACCTAGCGCAGCTCTGTCATTTTCATCACGTCCACTTATTTAATTACTTGGATCCCACTTTTCTCCCATGATAGAACTTGGGGCAGCATCCATGAAGTTCCCTCCTAGGCAGTCTCCTATCTAGGTACTGACCAAACCCAAACCTGCTTAACTTGAGCAAGGTGTCTGAAGCCTGTGTTTTCAAGTCATATCCTCAAAATATGCAACTTCTCAAACCCTCTTCAGCAGTAAGTCACTTTCTTCCAATTCCTCAGCTTCCTTGACGTCTGATCTCTGTACTTATTCCTAGTACAAAGAACTAGAAAGGGCTCATACACACTAGCTCATACACACCATACACACAGCTGAAATTCTCGCATACAACCTTGTTCAGGGCTGACGTGAATGAGCCCTCAGATCCACTTCCTTAGGCAGCACAAACAAGAATCTGCTTCCATTCAGCCGTTTGGTGAGCGTAACCATACAAAAACACTGAAATTTGTGCTTCTGTGCAAAAAGTAAACAATTGCACTGTAGATATCAGTAGAATAATAAAAACTTGAAATGGTGTAGGGATATATCCTACCAGATGCATATACTATGATGGAAGTAGCTAGATCAAATCAGGGGTAGAGAAGCACAATTTGGAGTGATAAGAATATTAAATTTGCTTTGTTCAGTCTCAAATTCATTTTTGTTCTACTTTATGTAGCAAAAGCAACAATAACATTCTTTTGATATGAATTGTGCAAATAAATTAGTGCATGTACCCTTTCAAGACCCTTTCATTTTTTTAAGCTGAAACACACCAGGGAAAAATCCTTTGGGCGCAATCCGATCCTACTTACGCCACCATTGTAACCAATGGTGCAGCGAAACCGGAAGGCCCCAGAACGGAAAGGGGATTCAAACCCCCTCCAAAAGAGGAATTCAAAGGGGATTTGAATCCCCTTTCTGTTCTGGGGTCTCCCGTTTTCGCTGCGCCACTGGTTACAATGGTGGCATAAGTAGGATCGGACTGCGCCCATAGCTTCATATAAAATATGTATTCCAAGCCAAAAATTGTTTTGAAACCGTGTGTGTGTGTGTGTGTGTGTGTGTGTGTGTGTGTGTGTGTGTGTGTGTGTGTGTGTGTGTGTTGCTGTGTTATACTCATGACTTCATAATTTGACCAAGTTCCAATTTATAAGTTGGAAGCATCCCAAAACCTTTACTGTAAGCATTCCCAGAGCGATTCTGTGACCATTCCCTTTCCTTCTTTTTATAAAGCAATTCCTTCAGAAAAGGTTAATGGTTTTGTCCATCTTCATTCATGGAGTGACTAATAGTCCCATTGTCAGTTAGGAGTTCTTTATTAGCTGAAAAAACAAAGCGTATAAAGCACAAAATGTTAATGAAATAAATAGATTTTTCATTATAAAACACTTAAAGCTCATCCTCTCACACTCTTGTATGCTAGCATCTTGCCCGATAGCAACTGTTCAGGGTATTTGCACATTCTACTAGAAGTCCAGAATTAACTGATGAGGTACTTAGTACAGGAGTGGGCAAGATTTTTATCTTGATAGTTTATTAAGTGAATTTATGTTTCTTTATGAAGCTGATTTTAGTGAAGATGAAAATTTAACTCTGCAGAGCAGATGGAACTTTGTTTACTTTCATGCCAGGAAAAGCACCCAGTGCACAGTTGATTTTATGAAAAAGCGTAAACCTTAATGTAGAAATCAGCACAGAAGATAACAAATGTGTAATACATATTTGATCCATAGTTACAGCCCAATCCTATGCTGGCCTCCGTCGGCGGTACTGGGCTCTGCACTGTTGCAAACGTGCTGTAAAGCAGGCCCCTGCCAGCGGAGTAGACCTGCAGGTAAGCTCCGGGTCCGGCTGCGGGGAGGTGGGGGGAGGGTGGCAGGGAGGCAGCGTTCCAGGACAGGAGGAGAGCGGGCAGATCAGGACCGGGAGAGGAGTGGACTTGGCATAGCAGGGGACAGTTGTGGATGTCTTCTCTAGGTAAGGGATCAATCTTTCCTTACCCAGGGTGAACCTCCACGATGCGGGGGGGGGGGTTCTACTTGGACCTGTGCTGTGGGATTGGGTCTGGGAAGGGAGTTAGGAATTGGTGGCCACTGCTGCTACTGAACCAGCCCCCTCCCCAGACCCAATCCACCCATCCCCGCCCCATAATCATCCTGTTCCACCCTCCCCCACCCCCGTTCCACACTCCCGCACTCCCATCCCACTTTCCCTGCCATCTTACCTGAATTGGCAGGTCTTGAGAGGTCCGCTGGCGCGGTGGGATTGGAAGGCACAGGCACTGGCGTCGCTGGAGGTGGGGCGGAAAGCTAAGTTCTGCAGCTTTCCACCCCACCGTTACTCTCCTGCACGAGGCGCCCTGCCCCCTCGTCGTAGGAGCCCGTCAGAGGAGAGAAAGCAATGCGCAGAACTCTCATGTTCTGCAGGGACTCTCATGCGCATTGCTTTTCTCTCCGCTGACGGGCTCCTATGACGAGGGGGCAGGGCGCCTCGTACCGGAGAGTTACGGTGGGGCGGAAAGCTGCAGAACTTAGCTTTCCTTAGCTAAGTTCTGCAGAACTTAGCTTTCCGCCCCACCTCCAGCGACGCCAGTGGGCACAGGCCTTCCCTCTGGCATCACTGGCAGTGTGCTGCTGGAGCGCCTTTTACGACTGGCACTGACTGTTTTATGGCAGTCAGCACAAGCGCAAGAGGAGCACCGTCAGTGGGTGGTAAGTATAGTATTGGGCCCTTTGTGACATAATACTAGGAGGAGGGACCATGTGACATGGAAAAGCACCTCAGATGTTCCTTTGCCTATAGAGTGGTGACATAGTTAGTCCCTATGTGGTCAGCGATTAATTTGTCAAACTCTTGGAATGAGTGAAACAGGGTTAGTGTAAATGGGTAACAGGGAAAGTTGTGTTTTGCAGTGAAAGAGCAATTGTGAACATGGCAGGGAGCCCAAGAAAAGCCTGGAGTGTGCTTCTTTATAATAGCCCTGCACAACTTGTAACTCACCAACCTAACTCACCAACCTAACTCCATGAATAATGGCAAGCAAGACAGTTGACGACACCCATCATCATATTATCTGGAAGGCAGTAAAAATAGGAGGTTTATCAAATCCCTAATGAGCCAACCACTGTACATTGCTGGTGGGGTGAGCACAGTTTGGTAGGTCACTCACAATAGGTTGTGCACAGCAGAGCCGTGTTCGATTGTTTCCTAGAAACTGAAAATAGAAACACAGGAGCTGCTATTTTATCAGTGGTTGCTAATGCTACCATTGCAAAACAATCACTAAAATGCCACAGCAGTTCTTCAGAAATCTTTTTTCCCCACAAGATAACTGTTTTCCAGCACCGCTAGAATGTGTGTGTGTACTGGCGTCGCTGTAGGTGAACCACTCTGAACCTCCGTTACAGCTCCGCGCGAGGCGGCCCAGCCCCCTCGCCTTCGGAGCCATTCGAGGCGGCGAAAACAACGTGCAGGGAGTCTCCTGTGCGTTGTTTTCGCTGCCTCAAATGGCTCGAAAGGCGAGGGGCAGGGCCGCCTCGCGCGGAGCTGTAACGGAGGTTCAGGGTGGGGCGGCACTTAGCGTTCCGCCCCAGCTACAGCGACACCAGTGTGTGTGTGTTTGTTGGACTGATTGGTTTTGTTCAAACAGAAAGGTGTGAGTGTGATACATAACTATGGCCAGGATGGCAACATGATATAAGAGTAGCAGGTGCAGGAGCTGCCAGTTTGCAGTATGCAGGTTGTTGAGCATGGGTGTTGTAGAAGTTACATATTTGTTCTTCTGGTTGATAGAGTGTCCATGTATTGTGTCGATGAAGGACTCTAAGTTATCTTTCTCTTTGAGGAAGGATTAAGTCTGTCCTCATAAATGTTGCCTATATACTGCCAATATTTTTCATAATTATTTTTTAAAAAACTTGCTTAAATTTGCATTTGGCCAAATTAAGCCAAGCTCAAGCTCAGGTTCATCTTGATGTCATCCGTCTCTTCCCTGCCTAATTCAATCCACTGTTTTCCTATTGACACCAAGATAGTATTATCTCCAGTTTTAAATTATGGTCGAACTTGTTAATTCACGTCCCCTTCTTTGTCCACAGTATTGACATATACAACATGGCCATGGTTATAATGCACAAGCATTCATAATTTGGCCTCTGTGGGGCGGTGGATTATTATAGGAGGCTTTAGAAATAATTGTCCACTAATGTGAAAAGTAGAAATATGTACAGTATTATATTGCTCATAATGTAATCATTAAAATAACAATTATGTGATAATGAAAGGACTCATTATGTTTAAGTTTATCTTTACATAATGTTAATAGCTAACGAAAACTGCAAAGATTATATCTAATTAAATTGAACAACATTACCATGGCTGCTTCATTGAAAGGCGATCTTTTCCTTAGAATAGTGCATGCATAAGAAGTATAGCTCAGGTCCATTTTTTATGTATTCAGAAATGTGACCATTTTATAATCAACTGTAACTGATTCTTTTCCATTAAATGAATTCACTCAGGACAGATCCATTAAATGTACTTGAAATTATGTTGATGTGAAGTCCCTGAATAAATGAGAAATAGAAAATTACACAATAATTTGTGCTATTATTACTATGGCCTGTCATTCTGAAATGGCCACTAAGACTGGGTGTTGATTGCCAATAGTTCTTCAGAGGTCAGATGGTGCCAACAAGACCACATTAACTCACAAAGTATCCAGATGCCTAGGCTAAGAGTTCTCAAGCTTTGTATGTTAAAGCAAGTCTTCCTGTACCTTGACTCATATTATAGGCCCTCGCTTCACTTAATGAATCAGAGACCAAATAATGTCACGCCAAATAGCTAATGTCATGCCAATTAGCTAATGTCACGCCAATCTTTAAAAAAGGAAGGAGGGGGGACCCGGGAAACTACAGGCCGGTCAGCCTAACATCTGTTCCAGGGAAGATGGTGGAAAGTCTCATGAAGGATAAAATCTTAAAACACATAGAAGAACAAGCTCTGCTGAGGGAGAGTCAGCATGGCTTCTGCAAGGGGAAGTCTTGCCTCACAAACCTGTTAGAATTTTTTGAAAAGGTCAACAGGCATGTGGATGCGAGTGAACCCGTGGATATTATATATCTGGATTTTCAGAAGGCGTTTGACACGGTCCCTCATGAAAGGCTCCTGAGAAAACTCCACAGTCAGGGAATAAGAGGGCAGGTCCTCTTGTGGATTAGGAACTGGTTGAAGACCAGGAAACAGCGAGTGGGAGTCAATGGGCAATTTTCACAATGGCGAGAGGTGAAAAGCGGTGTGCCCCAAGGATCGGTCTTGGGACCGGTGCTTTTCAACTTATTCATAAATGACCTGGAGTCGGGGATAGGCAGTGAGGTGGCCAAGTTTGCAGATGACACTAAACTTTTCCGGGTGGTGAAGACCAGCAGGGATTGTGAAGAGCTCCAGAAGGATCTCTCCAAACTGGGAGAATGGGCAGCAAAATGGCAGATGCGCTTCAATGTAAGTAAGTGCAAAGTGATGCACATTGGGGCAAGAAACCAAAATTTCACATATACGCTAATGGGTTCTGAGCTGTCTGTGACGGATCAAGAGAGAGATCTTGGGGTGCTGGTGGACAGGTCGATGAAAGTGTCGACCCAGTGTGCGGTGGCTGTGAAGAAGGCCAATTCCATGCTCGGGATCATTAAAAAAGGGATTGAGAATAAAACGGCCAATATCATTATGCCTTTGTACAAATCGATGGTAAGGCCACATCTGGAGTATTGTGTCCAGTTCTGGTCACCACACCTCAAAAAGGATATAGTTGAATTGGAAAAGGTGCAGAAAAGAGCAACCAGAATGATTCGTGGGCTGGAGCACCTCCCTTATGAGGAAAGGCTACAGCGTCTGGGGCTTTTCAGCCTAGAAAAAAGGCGCATGAGGGGGGACATGATTGAGACTTATAAAATTATGCATGGGATGGAGAGAGTGGATAGAGGGAAATTCTTCTCCCTCTCGCACAACACCAGAACCAGGGGACATGTACTAAAATTGAGTGGAGGGAGAGTTAGAACACACAAAAGAAAATATTTCTTTACCCAGCGTGTAATTCATCTGTGGAACTCCTTGCCACAGGATGTGGTGATGGCATCTGGCCTAGATGCCTTTAAAAGGGGTTTGGACAGATTCATGGAGGAAAAGACCATCACAGGTTACAAGCCATAAGCAACCTCCTGGTTTTGTTTGTTTGTTTGTTTGTTTAGAAGTGCGTTTTCTCTGTGCCAGGTGCAAGGGAGTGGCAACGGGAAACAGGTTATCTTGTTGTCTTGTGCTCCCTGAGGCATCTGGTGGGGCCACTGTGTGACACAGGAAGCTGGACTAGATGGGCTTTTGGCCTGATCCAGCAGGGCTCTTCTTATGTTCTTATGTTCTTATGACCAACTTACTGAATTTCATTCATCCCCATATGAATTCATACCTTCCTGCCTGCAGTGAAATTCCCCCAAGCAGACACAGTTCCTTCCTTTCCTGTATTTAAAAGAAAGTGGTAATCCTGAAATGCATGCAGAAAACGTTACATGAAGCTTTTGCAATTCAGTGACTCTTTTCTTGTGTCACACTGTCCTTTTCGGCTGTCGCAAATTGTAACAACATTCAGCACAACTGGGCTGCCGCCATAAACAGAAGCAGAACAAGGCGAAAGGGCACCCGGGGCAAGGCAACATGCAGCGCCCATCCCCCCGGCGCTCCGAACCCGGAAGTGAGTGGCGATTATATTACCGCCGACTCACTTCCGGAATCGGAGGCCCGATGCAAGCCTCAACATAACGGTAAGAAGACTTGGGCGGCCAGGATAGCTTTCCCCAGCATGCATTTTTTGCATGCTGCAGCTCTCCCCACAGAGCCTCCTGCCACTACTTGGAGGCTTGCGCCAGGGAGAAATTGCACCCCTTTCGGCAGAGCGCCCAGGGCAGGTGCCCCTCAGGCTCTGCCGTCGTTACATCCATGGTGGAGAACAGCTGCTGCCTTGTACCAGGAACCTACCAATGACCCCTGGCACTGGTAAGTCAGTACGAGGGGTGGGGAGGGAAGGTGGTGGGGGGCAGAATGAGGCAGGGAGGGGGGTGAAATGGATGGAGACCAGGACAGGAAGGGGGGCTGATTAAGGCTGGAAACAGTGGTATCGGCGACAGTGGCACCACTGATGTCCTTTCCTGGCCTTGATCTGCCCTCCCAGGTCCACTCAGACTTGTGCAGCAAAATCACTGGCACAGGTCTGAGTAGACCCAGTGGGGCAGTGAGGACTTACCCCCAGGAAAGGGAACAAATGTACTCGTACCTGGAGGATGCCTCTGGGAGTGCCTCCCCACACAGGATGCAGCACAAACTTCAGTAGCACAGCTGCATCGGTAGGGAGGGATTAAGGTAGAGTTGGGCTCTTAGCCATGCTGGGCAGAGTCCGAGCCTCTACTTGTGTATTTTGAGGTTTAAGCACATTCTATTCCAAGTTTTTTTTTTTGTCTGCTTGAATGTTTTGGGTTTTGGTCCAGAGAATGGTGACAGTGGCATCAAGTTGAATCCCTGCTGTGCCTCATATGCATCCACCTTTCCACGCATGCATCACCAGATCATTGGATGCAATGTTTTACGCACCTGAATGCTTAAACTGTGGGTAAAAACCTACTTCCAGACATGGCCTTTGCTCTTTGGGTTCAGATGGGCAGCTTGAAACATTCCTGTGCCTGTAAAGAGAGCTGCTTCTTAGCGCATATAGCAGAACTAAAGGGGGGAAAAATTAAGTAAATAATGGAATAGTCAGGTAGATACACTGTAGCTGATAGTGCTCTAATGACCTCGCTGGTAATGGGAAGAACTGATTTCCCTGTGATGATTATGATTGTCGTACACCATAACTACAGATTACAGCATTGATTCTTTTAAAAATTAATGTAGCATGAGTGAGTGGATTTTCCAGCAACCAGACATTTTGCTGTTATTTGGAGAGGGAACAGAATAGATGCTTTTATTTTTGTTTTTAACAAAACTCCCCACAAAACCCTGCTGATTTTCCTAACGATCTCTAAGTGTTAGAGGGCACAACAGACCTGGATCATGAGGCTTTATCCCTTTCAGATGCATTCAAAAAGAAACAGCGATATTCAAGAATTTTTTAAAAAAACACTCTTGAGAAATGTGTGGCTAAGCAATTTGGTCGGAAGTCAGTGGAAGAACAGTTTGACTGCGCAATCTCTTGCTCTGTCTTTCTCCATCAATATGCAATTTTCTGGAACCATTTGTCCAAATGATTACTAAGAACAGTGAACCTGATCCTGAAAGCACTCCAGAGGTCAAAGGCCACTTCAGTGGTCCCTGTGCCATTGAACCACTTGGAGGATTAGAATCACACTCTTTGTTTTGCAAACGCATGAGGCCGACTAAATGGCTAAAAAGTGATGGGGGAGGAAGTCTCTCCTAGTAAGCTGCAATACAGTTTCAAGTTCAGAATATTGAAAACAGCAGGAGCCCTCAAGGATCTAGAATTGCAAATGTGTTGTTCCATGCACTGCATGCAGGAAAGCTGGCACGCTTTGCAATTTAAACTGTAAAGGCTCTCTTCTAATGGGGATGGGGGGGGGATTTTGACTGAAGGTTTATGCAAAAAAGTCCACTGGAGGTAAGCAACTTTGAAAGCCAATTTGGTTGAAAACCACATTTTATAAGAGTAATTACAGGAAATTCAGAAAAGTCTTGTTCATAAAATGCAAAGCCTCAGTGTCAGTCAGTGGACAGTTTTAACTACACATACATTTACATGAAATTACAGATCTAAATGAACTATGTCCAGGTTTTTTTTTCCTACTGAGGTAGATAGCAACTACATTTGTCAAAGTAAATGGCTGATTATGCAATGAGGAAGATTTATATTTTGTTTTTACTAGGCTAACTTTAAAGAGAGAACATACTTCTTTTCTACCTTTGCATTGAATCACAACTCTGGATCCAGTGATCCACTTAAGCAGCAATGCGACGATGCTGTATGTAAGAACCCAAGGCCCATGCATGGAGGGTGGAGGAGGTGATGTTGGGCTCAGAGATCACCCAAGCCCATTACCATCATGGGGTGTTCAGATCTTGTGAGATTTCCAGGACCAATGGTAGTTAGGACAGAACAAGTAACATTCTGTTCAGAAGAGAGAGAGAGAGAGAGAGAGAGAGAGAGAGAGAGAGAGAGAGAGAGAGAGAGAGAGAGAGAGAGAGAGAGAGATTTAGTTTGAGAGACAAGAGAGATGTGTGCCACTGAGTGTGATATGCTGCCAGAACTAGCATTCCATCAGCGCAAGACCCTTTATGGTGGTACAAAATCTGGGCCACTGTTGTGGATTTTCGGGCCAACACCGCAAATGAGCAGTGGCATGGCACATGCAGCAGCAGCTCCCAAAGCTTCTGTTGGTGCTGGTATATTGACAATGGAGGAGTGTGTCATGAGAGGGGAGAGGGAAGGAGGGGATGGATCCTGGCTGCACTGACTTGCACCAGGATCCTACCCCCTTTTATCCAGGCCATCCCTGGATAAAAGGGGGTTAGACTAACACCAGCAAAATGATGTTACTCTCGTCAGACTAACACCAGCAAAATGACTGGTGTAAGTCTGAGGAGACTCATAGGCAATCAGGCAGCCCTACCTATGAATTTTTTTACTTGCCTCCTGTTAGCTGTCAGAAAGCCCCCCCCCTCGTTGAATGCAGTGTGTGCTCCATCAGTGCCAATGGTGGGGGTTGGTGGGGGCAGTTAGTCACCAAGTTCCTTAATTTCTGCTGATATTTCCTAAGCAGAGCGAAAATAATGTGACAGCAGAAAGGAAAGAACCATAGGGAGCAAGTACTGCTAATAGGATTCACAGGCCTCATAACTTACATGATCACATGAGTTAGGTCTGTGATTTCCAGAGTGCATGTAACTGACACTAGATGCCTAAAGAGATTTTCAGCCCAATCTTATTGAAACCTCCCTGCTGATGCTGCCATGCCAACTGAGCATGCACGGCATCTTGTGGTGGGGGGCAGTCACAGAGGTCTCATCAATGACAAACAAACACTTCCTCAGTGGGTCTCTTTTTCTGTGCCATTCATTTTGCTGGCGCAGAACCGAGGTGAGTAAGAGAGAGGGAAGGAGCATAGGAAAATGGTGCATGTGATTGCCACCGGTAACCTCCCCTCCCTGTCTTGTTCCACCCCCTGCCTTTCCCCTCTACCAACTTACCAGTGCCAGTGGATGGTGGCCAGCGGAACATCACTTCCACCAGCATCCTCTCATTTCCGCCACCAGAACTCACGTTCCGCTGGTGGAAAGAGAGGATAGGATTGGGCCATTTGTCAGTTATGTATAATTAAGCAAATTCATCAGTGTCAACAATGAAAACCAAGGCTGTAATCCCAGAGAGTCACAGTGAAAGCAGGGCAGAAGGTGTAAGTGTTGTTGGAGGTGCTTAAGAATGCAATCCTGCACAACTAAACGGCGACGGAATGAGTGTTCCGTTGCCGGAAGCCATCGCAAATGTGCCATAAAGCACGTTTGCAACGACTTGGGAGTAAGGGAGGTCAGCCGCCCTCACTCCGTCGTCGGGACATCCATGCAGCCGCCAGAGGATGGTAAGGCTCCCGTTGCCGGCCACATGGACAGTCTGGGCGGCAAGGGAGGGGGGGCATTGGCTGAGCTGGCCCGGGAGGGGGTGGGGCCCCCGCTAGGCCGGCTCGGCCGTTACACGGCCTCCTCTTACTTCCACCAGCTATTTAGCTGGCAGAAATACAAGGAGGCCCATTGGGCCAGCCCCGGTTTACACCTGGGGAAGGGAACGACCTCCGGTAGACCTCCGGGCCGCTGCAGAGCGGCCCAGAATAGGGATAGGATCCAGCCGGTGACCCTGGGCTGCCGGCCAGATCCTTACATTGGATTGCGCTGTAAAGCATTTTTACTGTAGCTGGTTACTTGGCAGATCTTGCAAGGCATTTTTCCATTTAAAAGAGGTGATCTGTTCAGAAAACCCATCAAAGCCATCTAATCATATGTTTTCTCCATCCATGCTATGGCTGTCTTAGATTGAAGCCTAAGACTCAGTGCCATTTCTTTAAAAATCAGTAAGTAAAATACTATATATATTAAATCATAATTAGGCAATTAAATAAATGGCCAGAATTTTCATAGGTTTTGCACAGTCAGTCACCAATATTAGGAAAAATGAACCATACCTTGTACACTTGTACTTCTGTACTGTGAAGTACTTATATAAGCAGAAATGGAATTTCTTTTTGAAGACAAAAGTTGACTCTGCATGGAGTAGATCCTTGTATTCCAAGAAATGCCATGAAATGTAATGAAAAACTAAACTTTCCAGGGGTGATTTCTTTCTAACATGTCCACACTTTAACCTGCTGAGAATGTCAGTTTATTAGTCCATAGACGAACAAGTCAGTTTTGTATCTTGTTTTCATGCATTGGCACTGCAATCCTATGCTTATCTACTCAGACGTAAGCCCCATTGTATTCAGTGAGGCAGGCTTACTCCCAGGAAAGCATACATAGGATTGTTGCCTGGTTCTTTACCATTTCCAAACTATCTTTTCGAGATGCCGTAGTTGTCCTATGACTCAAATAGAGAAAAAAGTGGAAATATATTAAAAGGATTGGCTACATGCCAATATACTATTTCTGCTTGTTTCCAGTATTGCCATTAAAGAACAGTGCTAAAAGCTCAGTGACGTCATTTTGAGAGGTGGATGTAAATGGTAGCAAGATGGCAGCACTCTGCTTGCTTGTACTTGATTAAAAATACAGAGGTAACTAATTGATTTGATTTCTGCTCATTTGTAGACTCAATCTCAGAAGAATCATTTTGAATAGAAATATTTAGAGTAGGGATGATGATTCCGTAGGTTTCTTCAGCATAGCATGGCTAGAATCAGATAGAATTGTCTTTTCAAGAGATGTTGGTGGTTGAAGTACAGGAAAATTGGTTGTGGTTATGTTATTGCATGAAACTAAAAATAAAGAGCTGGAAACACTGTAATTGCACATTCCTGCACAATCATGGTGATTACACCTCTCTCTCTCTCTCTCTCTCTCTCTCTCTCTCTCTCTCTCTCTCTCTCTCTCTCTCTCTGAAATTTCTCATATGACCTCATGTTTGAATAGATTCTCAACCCCATCTATAGATTTGTCTGCCTGCCAGCCAACTGAGATCTGACTATTACATGCAGAGAAACCTGCCAGGTGGTGGTGTTTCTATGGCACAACTATAATGGTCTCCCCTGACTAAAGAATTAAGTCAAATAGAGGTTAAAAGAGAAGATGTCTCAGACTTAATTGACAAAATAAAGATCAATAAATCACCAGGCCCGGATGGCATCCACCCAAGAGTTCTGAAGGAACTCAAGAATTAAGTTGCTGACCTCTTGACCAAAATATGCAACTTGTCCCTTAAATCGGCCACTGTGCCAGAGGATTGGAGGATAGCTAATGTCACGCCAATCTTTAAAAAAGGAAGGAGGGGGGACCCGGGAAATTACAGGACGGTCAGCCTAATATCTGTTCCAGGGAAGATGGTGGAAAGTCTCATGAAGGATAAAATCTTAAAATACATAGAAGTACAAGCTCTGCTGAGGGAGAGTCAGCATGGCTTCTGCAAGGGGAAGTCTTGCCTCACAAACCTGTTAGTATTTTTTGAAAAGGTCAACAGGCATGTGGATGCGAGCGAACCCATGGATATTATATATCTGGATTTTCAGAAGGCGTTTGACACAGTCCCTCATGAAAGGCTCCTGAGAAAACTCCACAGTCAGGGAATAAGAGGGCAGGTCCTCTTGTGGATTAGGAACTGGTTGAAGACCAGGAAACAGCGAGTGGGAGTCAATGGGCAATTTTCACAATGGCGAGAGGTGAAAAGCGGTGTGCCCCAAGGATCGGTCTTGGGACCGGTGCTTTTCAACTTATTCATAAATGACCTGGAGTCGGGGATAGGCAGTGAGGTGGCCAAGTTTGCAGATGACACTAAACTTTTCCGAGTGGTGAAGACCAGCAGGGATTGTGAAGAGCTCCAGAAGGATCTCTCCAAACTGGGAGAATGGGCAGCAAAATGGCAGATGCGCTTCAATGTAAGTAAGTGCAAAGTGATGCACATTGGGGCAAGAAACCAAAATTTCACATATACGCTAATGGGTTCTGAGTTGTCTGTGACGGATCAAGAGAGAGATCTTGGGGTGCTGGTGGACAGGTCGATGAAAGTGTCGACCCAGTGTGCGGCGGCTGTGAAGAAGGCCAATTCCATGCTCGGGATCATTAAAAAAGGGATTGAGAATAAAACGGCCAATATCATTATGCCTTTGTACAAATCGATGGTAAGGCCACATCTGGAGTATTGTGTCCAGTTCTGGTCACCACACCTCAAAAAGGATATAGTTGAATTGGAAAAGGTGCAGAAAAGAGCGACCAGAATGATTCGTGGGCTGGAGCACCTCTCTTATGAGGAAAGGCTACAGTGTCTGGGGCTTTTCAGCCTAGAAAAAAGGCGCCTGAGGGGGGACATGATTGAGACTTATAAAATTATGCATGTGATGGAGAGAGTGGATAGAGGGAAATTCTTCTCCCTCTCGCACAAAACCAGAACCAGGGGACATGCACTAAAATTGAGTGGAGGGAGAGTTAGAACAGACAAAAGAAAATATTTCTTTACCCAGCGTGTAATTCATCTGTGGAACTCCTTGCCACAGGATGTGGTGATGGCATCTGGCCTAGATGCCTTTAAAAGGGGTTTGGACAGATTCATGGAGGAAAAGACCATCACAGGTTACAAGCCATAAGCAACCTCCTGGTTTTAGAAGTGGGTTTTCTCTGTGCCAGGTGCAAGGGAGTGTCAACAGGAAACAGGTTATCTTGTTGTCTTGTGCTCCCTGAGGCATCTGGTGGGGCCACTGTGTGATACAGGAAGCTGGACTAGATGGGCTTTTGGCCTGATCCAGCAGGACTCTTCTTATGTTCTTATGTTCTTAATGGGGGGGGGGGGAGTGTGGACACTTCCCATGCCAGGCAGAAGAACCACATGATAGCAAACACTAGAACAAAGTCCATTGTGCAGATGCTGTTTCCAGCTGGTCACATATCATCACATCATTCTTTCATCATTCTTTCTGAAATTAGTTTGCCATGCCTGTTTGGTCAAGACAGTGCCTCTGAATGCCATCTGGAGGGGAGCAATATTGGGGGAGGGCTATGTCATCATCTTCTGCTTGTGGGCTACCAAGAGGTATCTGGTTGGCCACTGTGGGAAACAGGATGCTGGACTGGATGAGTCTTTGTCCTGAACTTCTTGAGTTCTTCAGATAGGGATGTGTCAAATCCCAAATTAATTGACAAATTAAAGAATAACAAGTCACTGGGCACAGGTGACATCCATGTGAGAGTTCTCAAGTACATACTTCAAGTATGAAAAGACTGATCTTCTGACTGGCAGCCCAATCCTGCCTAACTATCCCTGTTCCCTGAGGTCTACTCTGGTTACTCAGGGGAAGGGGACGTTCATGCATGGCTTCTGTAAGGACAAGTCTTTTCTCACAAATCTTTTACAATTATTTGAAAAGGTTGACAGGCAAGTGGATATGGATAAACATATTGGTATTATATATCTGGACTTTCAGAAGCCTTTTGATGCAGTCCCTCACCAAACACACCTGAGAAAACTCAACAGTCAGGGAATAAGAGGGAAGGTCTTCTAATGAATGAGTTGAAGAAGAACTGGCAGCGGAGTGTGGGTGTAAATGGGCAATTTTCACAATGGACAGAAGTGAAAAGCAGTATGCCTCAAGGATAAGATTCTTTTCAATTTGTTCATAAATGACCTGGTTTTGGGAATAAGCAGCAAGATGGCAATGTTTGCGGATGACATTAAACTTTTTCTGGATGGTGAAGTCCAGAATGGTTTGTGAAGAGCTCTAGAATGATCTCTCTAAACTGGGAGAATGGAAAGCAAAATGGCAGGTGTGCTTCAATATAAGTAAGTGTAGTGATGCACATTAGGGCAAGAACTCATAATTTCATATATATGCTGAGGTTCTGAGCTGTTTGTGAAGGATCAGGAGAGAGATCTTGGGGTGCTTGTGAACAGCCTGATGAGCGGGTCAACTCAGTGTGCAGCGGGGATTGAGAATAAAATGGCCAATATTATTATGCCCTTGTACAAATCGATGGTAAGGCGACATCTGGAGTACTGTGTCCAGTTCTGGTTGCCACATCTCAAAAAGGATATAGTGGACATGGAAAAGATTATTAGTGAACTGGGGCACCTCCCTTACGTGGAAATACTACAACGTTTGAGGCTCTTCAGTCTAGAAAGAAGGGGGAATATGATTGAGTCATATAATATTATGCATGGGATTGGTTTCTTTTCCCTCTTGCCCAACACCAGAACCAGGGAACATCCACTAAAATTGAGTGGTGGAGTCTTAGAACAGACAAAAGGAAATATTTATTTAGCCACCACTTAATTTGTTAAATTCCTTGCTACTGGATCTTGTAATGGCACCTAATCTAGATGCCTTCAAAAGAGGATTGGACAGATTTGTGGGGTTACAAGTCTTGATGACTGTATGCAACCTCCGGGTTTTAAAGATAGCCTATCTCTGAATGCCAGATGCAAGGGAGTGACAACTGGATATAGGTAGCTTATTATCTTTTGTGCTCCCAGAGGCAAGGGGAGTGGCAATGGGCCTGTCGACAGCAGCAATTAACATAAGAACATAAGAAGAGTCTTGCTGGATCAGGCCAAGGGCTCATCTAGTCCAGCTTCCAGCTTCCAGGAAGCTGGAATAGATGAGCCCTTGGCCTGATCCAGCAAGACTCTTCTTATGTTCTTATGTTAATTGCTGCTGTCGACAGGCCCATTGCCACTCCCTTTGCCCTTATCTTCTGGGCTTCCCTTGCAGAGAGGATGGAGGTTGGACACAGAGGTGTTGCTACAGTGGGGGCGGTACTGTAAGTTCCACACAATTCTACTCTGTGTTACAAAGTGGCCCCGCCCCCTCACCGTCAGAGACATTTAGAGTGGTGAAGGCAACACTCCATTATTTCCTGCGCTAGTCTCCTGCGCTTTGCCTTCACGCAAGTCTCCTGCGCGTTGCCTTTACCACTCTAAATTACTCCGACGGTGAGGGGGAGGGGCCACTTGGTGAGGGGGAGGGGCCACTTCGTAACGCAGAGTAGAACTGTGTGGAACTTATCCCCCCACCCACCGTAACGATGCCTCTGGGTGAATCTCTGGTTCACTGTCTGCAATATCTACCCCACATTACTTGCTGGTAAGAGTAAAAGCTTTTCTTTTCTATGGCATTAGTGAAGGATGGTGTTAAGCGGGGAAAAAAACTAACTGTTAAAATTACAGTTTTCCACAAATAAGGACAGAGAACATTGCCAAGGCTTACAACTATGTTGATCTTCCTTTCCTCCATACATAATGATAACCATGTTCCTCAAAAACAAAGTTATGCATGCTGTTAAATGTCACACACAAAATGGCTGAAAAAGTGCTAACTAAAATGCATCTCTCACAATACATTAGATGGAAGTCTGATGCCCCCCCCCAAATGTTGAGATGGTTTGAAAAATGTCATTTACTTTTTTCTTTTATTTACAAATAGAGTGTCACACTGTGTTTTGGCCATTTTTCTTGCTTCTAAATATTGGCAGGGTTTTAGCTAATTGTATTGTTTGTGCATGTGGGTGGTTTTCACTTTGCCAGTTTTTTACTCTTTGTTGTTTTCCCCAAACCAGCTATGAATACACAGGAGAAATGGCATAAACATATGGTCTGTAGAGAGCTGGGAGTGTAGGATTAATCTTGGAGTCTTCCTTGCTTGAAATGTTGACAGTGCCTGCATTCAAACTATGAGTAGTACTTGAATAAAAGATGCTCCTGTGTACCTCCAGTCATTGATACCTGAACTTGAATACAGTGAAGAAAAATTCTGGGTCAGCCAAAAAGAACAGTTTACCGGATGAGGGTCAGGCATCTACCAATCCACTGTCCCGTTCACCAGGGGCGAATGTCCCAGCCCTTTGTCAAGTTGGACACCTGGTACTACATAGATCCCTTCCCCAGAGGTTTTGTTTCCACTACTATTCTTGAGAAGGTGGGTAATCGCAGGAGTCCCTCCTGAGCAATGGGAGAGGCTCCTACTGTTTCTTACTATATCCATATCCCAGCTCAATGAGAGATGGCATCACTTCTCTCTCAAGCAGTGGCGTACCTAGACTGGAGCGGAGGCAAGTAGTTCTGCAAGATTCCGTTACACCGGAGTCAACGGCCCCTCCCCCTTGCTGTTGGAGCCATTCTGGCGGCAATGGCCAAACTCAGGACACTCCCCTGTCGCTGCCTGAATGGCTTCAACAGCAAAGGGGAGGGGCCGCTGACTCCGGTGTAACGGAGTCTTGCAGAACTACTTGCCTCCGCTCCAGTCTAGTTTCACCTCTGCTCTCAAGCCTTCTGCACATGTCAGATGATTTGGGAGAAAAGAAGGAATTGGTGGCAACCACAAGTAATGGCTGCCTCCATGTTTTCCCACAGGTATATATTAATATGTGCACCCAAATACACAGACAAAAGGAGGTACTTCTTCGTACAGTGTGTAAATAGTTTGTGGAATTTGTTGCCACAACAGGTGGTGATTACCAATACCTTGAATGGCTTTAAAGGTGGGGTGTGTCTTCTCCACCTCCATAGGGCTGATAAAACTCACCAATATACCAGACTGGACACATTGTGCATGTCATAGTCCTTTTATTGGGCCCAGCAGTAAAATAACATAAAAGGGGGAGTGGTTGGCCCTCCTCTCTGAGCTAATGTCATCCTTCCTCTTCAGCCCTCTCTTTTGGCTCAGTTTGCCTGGTGGAGGACACTACATGGAGGCCCTCTTCCTGAAATACAGCCCAAGGTACAGTCTCCCAGAGTAACTGAGCTGTCTGCTGAGGTATCAGCTCAATCCAGTCTCTCCTAGAGATGGATTCAGGATAGCTTAGCAGACTACTTCAGCCCCTCCCTCAGGTGGAATCAGGTAGGGCTGGGCTGTGGATGTTCCCCCAGTGAACCTCTGCCCAAACGCTGGTGGTCAGGCTGTCTCCACCTCTTGGGCTTCCCACACAACTTTCTTTCCCTTTCTCAGGCTGAGATAACTATGACTCATCTAGGCTGAGCCAGACTCCCCACTGGGAGCCATGTTCCCCCTCCAGCCTTATCTTCCACCTCACCTGTTACCTATGTCCCTCTTACTCCCTTCAGTTCTTTGGCCTCTTCCCTTAGCCCTTCCAGTCACCTTCCTTCCTTCTTTGGCAGGCTTACCAGATCGTTGCCGGGATGGGAGCGGTCTACCCTTAAGGGGGAGGGGCATGGGGGGCCCAGAACGCGATGCGTAAGGGTAGACCGCTCCCGTACCGGCGACGATCTGGTAAGCCTGTTCTTTGGTCTCTCCAGTCCTATCACATCCTCCTCTCTGGCTCTTTCCATTCCTTTCACTTCTTCCTCTCTGGCTCTTTCCACTCCTCTCAAGGGAATCCCTCTAATGGGCCCAGCCCCACCCTCCAGCAGCCAGCTGCTGTTCATCTGTCTGCCAGCCAGCCGGGAGTGGGCAGCAGCTGATGATGTCATTGGCTGTCACTCTACTGACCATCTGATCATTGAGGTTGATGGTAGGGCACGTCCCGCCATCCAGCTGATCAGTGGTGACTTGAGCCGCCAGCTAGCTGACTGGCAGAGCCACACCCTCTCCCTGTTGGCCACAATATGTGGTTATGCTGTTGTCAAGCAAAGAAATAACTTTGTCCAGTGTATGTAAACCATTGTAAGGAACTGAAGAATGTTGACATGGCATGTAAATACTCAATGAGAATTATTTGTGAAAGATTCACATATCCTGATAAATATCCACACGTGTACAGAGTAGTGCAAGTGCTACATTATGTGTCATACCTTAAGACAGTTCTCAATTCACAATGAGACTATCAGCCCAATCCTATCCATTCTCTCCCCTGCTGATGCAGCCATGCCGATGGGGCACCTGCAGTATCCAGTGGGGGGGGGGGGTTCAGGGCCTGTAGGTCTTCTCTGGGTAAAGGAACATTTTTTTCACTTGCCCGGGGATAAGCTTCCACTGCCTGAATGAGTCTACTTGGATTGGGCCATATGGAAATAAATGTGAGGACAGTTGCTCATGCTGTTAGAAGTGACACCATACTTACTATATTTGGTGCACTGGGTGGTTCCAAAGATGCTATAACTTAGACATCTTTCTTTTCAGAGGCACAGGTCCATGCCATATCAAAAATTGCTTTTCAAAGTGTCTTTGGTTTCAAAAGACATTTTCCATTTGACATTTGGGGAAGGGATGCTGTTTAAGAAACACAAGTCCAAATCTCCCTTCTGTATGTGAAACTGGTCATGCAATACTTTGGATACAACTCACTAGCAGGAAAACCAATGGAGTAGTGAACATGCCCCAAATACATAAAGCAAACCTTACCATATATAAGAAGTATAACTTACCCACCAGGCTGGAAAAAATGTTAGATTGATATCCTACTGAGATAGGTGTGTTAATATAGATAGGGCAAGACTATCAGAGAGGATGGATTGTCTCAAGGTCCTTGTATACCTTGATTTCTGCTACAGCTTTTTTTTTTTAATAAAACAGTTATTTGTGAGATTGTCATTGAATAATGTGGTTGCACCTAGCAAATCTGTAATGAGTACCAAATCTGTAATAAGACCAGCACACAGAGACCATCAAACTAGCACCCAAGCATAACAATTTAATTACTACTATGGGTCAATTGTGTGTTGCCTTGCCCATATCTTTCAAGTCTGACCTCCACAAAATTTAAATAGTTGATTTCTGCAGAAACAATGGGATAATCACCAACTATAGGCAGGTATGAAATCCTAGGGTGAGCATGCAAGTTATGTTGTTGCTGTTCTGTCATTGTGTAGTGCTGCAGAGCAATAGGGTGAAGGTTTTAGCTTAATGGCAAAGCATTTGCTTTGTATGCAGAAGGTCCTGGTTTTGGTCCCTGGTGTCTGGGGCGGGGGAGCTAGGAAAGATTCCCAATACTGCAGAACTGCTGACTCGCCGGATAGATAATACTGAGCTGAATAGATCAGTAGGGTTGACTTCATGTAAGGCAGCTGCACCTACATTCAAAATGTCTGAACAAAAATACTACTATTCTCTGTTTCTTCCATGAGCACTGACTGCTGATTGGACTAAACTGTGCTGTATCTTTATGATGTGACTGACTCCACTATGGATTGATAAAAACCATAAAATCACAGCACTTTATTCACTTTCAATTTAACCTTAAGTCTCCCTGGGAAGGGGCTCAGACATGAAACTATTATACTACTTCTTGATGTTTCAAAACAATTCATATGGAACTTACAGCTACAATGATTTTGAACCACTAGTAATGTTCAAGAGGAAAACACTCAAGCTCCATATGTGACCTGTACAAAGGTGGCTGAGAAAGTAGTTGACATATATGTATATATATATGGATATATATGGATATATATATATATATATATATATATATATATATATATATATATATATATATATATATATATATATATATATATATACCAGGATATAATGGAGATATTTGAACATCGGTCTCAAAATATTATTTAAATGTGGGGTTATGAAGCTTGAAGTTTTATGTGAAGGTGCAGTCTTATTGGTTTCAAACATGAAAGGTTCAGATGAAAGTAATATCTGAAGTGTCCAATATGCAATCGTTGTTTTTTGTAGTTTCTGGGTGGGAGGTGGAGCTGTTTCTGTTTTCAATCCAATCAAACTTCAAATTGTCTTGCAACTTTACACTTTAGAAAGTATCTGTCTAGTGCTGAAGGAGTCTTCTTGGTCGCAGACTGAGAAAAATGGTTAAGTCCTTTTTTTCTTGTTAGAACTGATCAGATACAAAAATTTCCTGGCTTGGATTGCCTGAATCACGCCAAGTTTCTCTTAATAATAAGTATGCAGTTCTCTACATTCCTCTGTCTCTCTGATTCCATTATGAAAACAGCGCCAAAAAAGCGATAAATCATAATGACATGAATCTTTTGTATTCTGTGATGCTGTGGTAGTAGGTTTTCTGATGTGATTGCAGGAAAAAAAACCCATCGGTTATCTGATGGGAAATAAAACAACCTATTTTTCATCACAACTTAAGCAAACATTGGGGAGGAACAATCCAGAATTCTGCAGGGACCATTAGCTTCTATATCACCACAGAAAGTATTTTCATGATTCTTTCATATGACGGATAATACAAACCATAAGGTTCATATCTAATGTCTTTATTTGTTATGTTTTATGACAACAATATTCATATCTAGAGAAACAAACTTTAGTTATAGCATAACATGCTTACAAAAAATAAAAACACTTCTTGGACCCATGTACCACTGATTTAATTTAAGGTACGATAGGAATTTAATATGAATGCTTTAGAACGTGTTCACCTAAGGAACCATAACTTGGGAAAGCCTCTAGCTCAGTGGTGGGGCACTTGCTTGGCATACAGAAGTACCAAGTTCAACCCATGGAATCTCCAGATAGGGAAAAATGGGAGAGCTGCTGCCATGATAGTGCTGATCTGATGACAATAGATCAGATAGTGCTGATCTAGCTGGGCCAATGATCTATGGAAGTCAGCAGCGCATGTTCAACTGAATAACAGAGTCCTCGTAAGTGACTCTAACATCCTACATGGTTGTCTTATTTCCTGCCTTTCTTGCATAAGAGCAGTGGTCCCCAAACATTTTTTTTACCAGTGGCTCCCTTTACTTACTGGGCCATTGGCAGTGGTTCTCAATTAGGAACCACTCCCCCATTAGGGCTAAAATCCTATACATTGTATAGGGTGGTGAGTTTTTCATGAAGATTCCGCGGCTCCCCTGGCTGATTTTTGTAACTCCCTAGGGAGCCACATCTCACAGTTTGGGAACCACTGCATAAGAGTAATCTCAAAAATTATATAAAACAATAAAAACCATCATCTATAAACAGCTGTCAAAACAATTGTGAAACAAATCAAAACACTAAAATCAGCAGTAAAACTACAGCCAATTCAACAAGATAATCTATCTAACTTGAAGGTTTGACAGACATCAGAAGCATTCTGGAGAGACTCCACAGCATAGTCGCGCCATTGAAAAGGCCCAGCCCCTTGTTCTTATCAGCTTAACCCCTGTTGAAGGGGCTTCCAAAGCCACACATTACCCAGTGAGCTTGGAGCAGGAAGCTCAAGTAGGACAAGGCATTCCCAAACAGGCTGTAGATTTGCATGAAATGACAGGAAGCCCTAGAAGTATGTCACACATCAGTAGTTGCAAACAGCTGCACAGTAGCGTAGCTGGGAGGAGGTGGCCCCTCCCACTCACCGTCGGAGCCATTCCAGGCAGCGAAGGCAACTTGCAGGGGCTCAACGAACCAAATGGAGCCTCCTGCGCATTGCCTTCGCTGCCTGGAATGGCTCCAACGGCAAGTGGGAGGGGCCACCTTGCAGCACCTTGCAACACTTACAGCACTGCCCCCCCCAGGTGTGCTACTGTAGTTGCACACTTCTTGTTTTGTGCAGTTACAAGCACTTTTATTCAATCCTGTAATGCAGTCTTGCTCAACTTGCAATTCCTCCAAGTAGTCATCCAGCCATGTTTACAGTAGCTGTCCACAAGGGAGTCAATAGATCTGTTTTTGCTGCCTGCTTGAGATGCAAACACAGGAAAAAGTCAAGCAACTGGCCAGCCACAATACATACTGGGTGGGCAAAATTCAGCTTGCTGAATCTCAGGTTGTACAGACCTGTTGCAATGTAACGTAGTCCATAGGTCTGAAACATACCAGAGGTCCCTCAAGCCCAGTCCTGCTCCAAACTGGCATCCTCTATGCGTCATCCACTTATGCATACTGGAGATCATAACTTGCTAAAAGCAAGGAGCCTGATCAACTCATGTGTGCCCACTGAAGTATCTGCAGAGCAAGTCACTTCCGATAAGTAGGGACTCTTTCCTCTCGTATCAGCACCTTATGCAATTTCACCTTTTCATTTTAGGTGAACATCATGAATGAAGCAATAGGGGTGGGCATAAAAGAAAGCACAGTCCACAGCATTTAAAGCAGGGGTGGGGAACCTTTTTCATGCCAAGGGCCATTTGAAGTTTTACAAATTTGCTTGAGGGCCGGCCATGAGGCCGTCCCGATTTTTTATTCATTTATTTATTTTTGCTATTTATTTATTTATTTATTTATTTATGCTGCGTGAAGCAGCACGCACAACAGATACACATGCATGTTGTTCAGTCGTTAAGTCGTGTCCGACCCTTCGTGATCCCATGAACCATATCCCGCCAGGCCTTCCTGTCCTCCATGCATGACAACCAATAGAAAAGAGATAGCAGCAAATGCTGACTTGCAGGTGTAAAGGAGCATCACAGATCCAACTACCGCAGGGGGAAAATGTATTATTTCACATCATTTTTTATTATTGCTGTATTTATTATTTCACATCAGGTTGAGATTTGCAATTTGCAAAGAAGTTTATGGGCACAATATTCTGCATGTTTTCCTTCTCCACAGCCACAATAGAAATAAAAGCATGTTCTTCTCCTGTTTACCCCAGCCTCTGTTTGCCTCTTTGTCCTCTCTTGCCCCCTTGTGTCAGTTTGCACAGTTCCCTGCGGCAAGGAGCATACAATCCATGCTGCAGGGAACTGCCTGTCCTGTGCACTATTCTGAAGTAAAACACAACACATTACACTTTCCGTATAATGTGCATTTGACTCCAAGTTCTCCTGCACTTGTCTGCTAACACCACAATAATGAAATAAAATGTTGATGAAATAAAAACATCAACAGCTGTTAACATTACTGTGCGCACTCAAATTTTCTTTAAAAATAAGTATTATGCCACAGCTGCTTTTGAATATTGAATAGTTAGCTCAGAAGCATAAAATCCTACCCTTATCAATATGGATATATTAGCCACGTGTCCTTATTTTCATAACTGCGAGAACTATATGCGCCTCCCATTGATTTCTTTTGGAACAGAGAGTCACTCCAGACCTTTAAAAATTAGACTGTTCCATATTGTTAGCTTTTCTCCTCCTTGATATGCAGCAGAACATTGCAAAAAATATTCTGAGAGTGAAAAGCCGTAGAAGCCCACAGCAACCCCCCCAAAAAAACTAGCAAATCTTTTACTCATAACAGTTATGCAACATCTCATGTTTACTTGTTCCAAGGCCCCAATTCTATCCACACTTATTTGGAAGTAAGCCCTTGAACACAGTTGGTTTTGCTCTGACTGCCCCCCTCCCTCAAGTTTTGTTGTCTCTTAGCAGCTGTCGCCATGGCTACCACATTCCTCCCCCGCCCTGGAAACTGGGGCGCACTGGATGCCCCTGCAGCCAACTCGAAGCTGCCCTGATCCATTTTCACAGCCGCCGCACGCATCTGCTAAAGCAGCGGCCCCCCAACCTTTGTGCAGTGGCATCACCGATTTAGTTGCGGCCAACTACCACCACGCTGAAACAAGCCACGGCGCTCCTTTGGGCTACAGTAGACTGAGGACGGGAGAGGAGACTCCAGAAGAAAACAAGTCGGGCTGGCAGCCTCGTAAAAGCCCCGCGCTGAAGCAGCTGACTGACTCACAGCAGCTCATTAGATCATCGCGTCTTTCGCTTGTGAATGATCGATCTCTCCCGAGGCTGCTGCAGGGCCCTCCCACTCTCTTCCGGTTCGGAGGCTCCCGAAGAAAGCGGGTCGGGCAACAGCGCTCCTGTGTAGCCCAAAGGAGCAAGCCGCGGCGCTCCCGAAAAACTGCCTCGTAGGAGCTCCTGGCGGGCCGGACCACATGCCATGGGAGGGGGCCGGAAAACATGCCCCCGGGGGCCGGATCTGGCCCGCGGGCCGCCGGTTCCCTACCCCTGATTTAAAGGGTACAGAACATTCTGTATCCTTGAACAAACACATCGCTTTATCTTTACGCCAGACAGTCATGTGAGTTCCGAGGGATCTCAAGAGAGTCTTCTGCACCGCAAGCACCCATCCGTGTTTTATCTTCTAGTTAGTAAAAGAAATCACTGAATATATTTTGCAAGGAATTACCAGCAAAGGAACCTTCCTGTGTAATAACATTTCAAGAAGGCCAGAGAAGAGCAGTTTGGGCTAACACCTGACCATGGTTTGTGAGAATTTGAAACTAATGATGAAACAAGGTTTAAAATATTACAATATTACATGCAATTCCATGTCAATATTGTACAGGTAGATTGCCCCTTATCCGGACATCCGAAATCCAGTCTATTCTGAAATCCAGACATTTTGGGAGCTATGATGTTTTTTTAAAAAAACTTTTTCCAGAACCTGGCTGGCATATCGCAAGGCATTCCGGGCTCACAAAATTATTAAAAATATTGTATAAAACTAACTTCAGGCTATGTGTGTAAGGTGTATATGAGACATAAATAAATTTCATGTTTAGACGTGGCCTATTTATGCAAATATTCCAAAATCCAGACAACTTCCTGTCCCAAGAAGTCCAGATAAGGGATACTCAACCTGTATCAGGCAATATTATATCGATACCACGGGACAATTTTGTTGCAAACTCTGCTGCATTGTGTCATGATGAATCATGCTATTCTGAGCGGCTCCCATTTAAGTGATTCAGGAGACCAGGGCAAAAAGCTTAGGCCATTTTAATATCAAAGGTTTTGAATCTTCAACACTGAGTATTAATGTAAAATGCATTAGTATTGCCAAAGGCAAGCCCTCAAAACCGAAAGCTTTCTCCATGGGATTGAATTAAGTGCAGTTCAGCAATTTCTGTAGTGTATTTATAATTTTGAACATAAAGTATAGACAATGACATTTTCACTGTAGGCTGGCAGAGTATTCCTAAGACCTGGTCTTAATATACTGTTGGGTGGACAGAGCCGCCTTGGGTAGAGTCATCTAGTAGTCTTAACAGCCCAACCCTTTTCAGGCCTTACGCTGGCAGATATCGTAATCAGCCAGTGTAATCCAGCCAATGCCAGGAACATTGGCATTGCATCCACTCCGTCATTCTGCGGCTCACTAACGATGGTGGAGGAACCAGGATGCACCACACAGCCAGCGGCAGGCCATAGGACTTCCACCTGTGCTAGTAAGTTGGCAGCAGGGGTGGATCAGGGTGGGGATTGGGCCAGACTGGGGCAGTTCAGGGGTGGATCTCAGCAGCAGCCGCACATGCCATTTCTATGCCAGAATGTATCCCTCCTTCTCAGCCCAGACCTCCATAGCGCTTTTCAGACTCATGCCAATAACTGGAGTTAATCTGATCTGAGGAGACCCATTGGGGACCAGGTGGCCTATATGAGGAGGTAAGTAAAACATTTCTTTACTTAACTCTCTTTGGTTGCCTGGTCCCTGGCTGTCCGATACCATGCAGCAGAAGCTGCGGCAGCAATGCTGCACACACTCTGGGCCAGCCCTGGATAGGACTGAACCGTTCGGACTTTCAGGGACCTTTTGTTTTTAAGCCTATATGAGTGACCAGACTTCCACCAGTGGTATTTGCTTAACTCAGTGATTCCACCATGGTTGTACACCAGTTACTAGTATGTCACTAACAGTGCGGTCTGTGGGTTCTTATTTCTTATCCTTCCCACTAGAAATTGTTCCTGGCAGTAATTCAGTGAGTGATGCATGCATCTGTTGCCATTCTGGACAACTGCAAGAAATAGAAGAACTGAGAGGGATGCCATCCGTCAGTGGTTGCCATGTCTTCACAGACAGAGAAATTGGTAACCTCTGTCATCCTGCTTTAAAGCCTTTTATCAGGCTGTTTCAGTTATCCAATGATGGCACACCCAGTGATCAAGGTGACATTTATCTGGAGATAAACACCCACTTGGATGGGACAATGGCATGTAAACTTAGCATTCCCTGTGATGTGATTCGACTCTGTGAGCTGTGGCTGCCTAGAGCTGCTTACATGCCACCCTCCTGCATATGATGAGTCTGGTGTATCCTGAGTAAAATATGTACACAGATGGAAGTATGGTGTAGCCTTGCTATCCTTAGTGATGGCCACAGATCAAAGTATCCCATATACAGTATAGCCAAGATCTCTAGAGGGCTGTGCTGATTAACTGAAGATCAGATAGCATAACACTTAACCTCCAAAACTGAATTATATATTACGTACAGTCTTTTTCAGCGGCAACTCAAGATCTGGACAGGATTATTTTGCCAATATCTTCCCCAGAGGGAGAAAAAAAAAGCTCTTCCAAGAAAGAGCCCATCATTTGTTGTTGCTTTGTAGCTGAAGGCCTGAGAACTCTTTCTCACATGTATAAGTGATTAAGATTTTATGGCTATCAGTTGAACTGCAAGACAGATTCTAACTATAAATGGCTCATATACATTGGTCTTTTTCTTCGGGGACTATTTTAGCCTCACAGATCTGGCTGCTGTCTGAAGACATTAAATCCAATTGTATTTTATTTAAAATAGTATACAGCATGCATGGACATAGATGTTGTTATTGAGTATCAAGAAAGTTGGATCCCTTTGCACGTTTTTCTTTTGTCGATATGAATTAGATTCCTCCTGTTTCTACTGAGATTGAATTTTCACATAGTAGGAGGAAAGGGAATATGCTTTAGCATTGCTTTCATTGATCTGAGGACCAGATGTCTTTCCAGTAGCACTAGAAATAATTTGTTGGCATCTCCAAGTCATATTAGGCTTGCATTTATTGTAGGCAACGGATACCTTTTGACCCAAAAATGTTATTTAGTTGAATGAACAATCATATGGCATCTTCTAGTAAGAAAACTTCATTTGATTTTGTAGAAGTGAGAACAAGAGGTATAGATCTACTGAGAAATCAAATGGAAGTACTTGATGTTTTTCAGTGTATTATTACACATTTTAGTTTTGAGTTTGCATGCACTTCCTTTAAATGAAGCCAAGATCCAATCATTAGTGTTGGTATTTATGTACCAAATCCCTTCTCTCTGACAAGATGCAGCTGTTTCTGGTGTTAAACTTAGCAGTGCACAGTAGTATTCAACAAAGAACCCTCTAACCACGAAAACAGTTTAGGGGGAAATAACTGGGACCAAATTCTTGTGTAAAGTGTCTTATTATTGCTATGAAATCCTATAAAAGTAGGTCCACTACCACTAAGAAAGACATATCCCAATTCTGATGCCTTGTTCAAAGTTCACTTTGTTGGTGCCCTTAGAGAAGAAACAGGTGACTAGGAACCATGAGGTAGCCACTTAAAAGCTTACCATGTGGTGACTATAACTGTGTGGAGATGCCTCTAGCCCCTAGCCAGTGGTGAGTCTAGCATTACTGTCTTCTGCCAGCTGCTTGGAAATCAGAGGAAGCTGGAGGGGTAACAGTGTGTTATGACATTGCTGGGGACTACAAGTGATGTGCTTTCTACACAGTTTAACCCTCCTTGTTGTTCGCTTTTAAGTGGCTACTTCAAGGTTCCCAGTCATCTCTTTCTATGCTTCAAACAAATTAGCTATTAAGTGGCTGTTTGTATAGGATTGATGAATCCACTGTTAATTGCATAGAGTAAACAATACCTAGAGCACTTTTCCCAAATAAGTGTACATTTCTCAATATACTTGCCAACTTACTGCAGACTAAAAGTAGAAGTTGGAGCACTTGGGAGGTAGAATTGATTGAGAATTGTGGAATTATGGAATCTTCCTTGAGACTTCTAGGGACACATAAGATCCTTTAGAAACAAGGGGTTCTCAACTAGTGGACGCGTACCAGCAGTAGTACTCTGGCTGACTGGAGGTGGTACACGGACCGCTGGTCCGCCAGAACCCCGCTCTGACATGGCATTTTTGGCTGCGTTTTTGGCTGCATTTTCACTCCTGAGAAGCTCCTGCCATTGGCTGAGCCTCTCAGGAGTGCTGAGAAGGGCTCTCCCATTTGCCCTCACCCTCCTACCTGCCCTTCTGGGCTCTGAAAATGGCTCTGAAAACAGCTTCTGGGCTCCGAAAACGGCGAAAACTCAGAAGTAACTGGTGATGACGTCATCACCAGTTACTTCCAGTGGTACATTGAGGGAGAGCAGCACCAGAGGTGGTACGCAGAGGGGTGGGAGGGTTGAGACCCCTGTTTTAGACAAAGACATAACCAATAATTTTTAGCGTTCGCAATTGAACATTGAAAGGCTGGTGTGGCTTTCACACTTAAATTTCTGCTGATAAAATGAGAAATTTAAAATTAAAATGAAGAAAATAATCCCCAAAGCAAGGCTTTGTGATGCTGGTCATTGTGCTACCAGTTTGTATTAAGCACTGAAGGGAGGTAGCAAGAATTGTGAAGATTTGTTTTTCATTAAGATCTGAATTAATATTCAGGCAGCTGAACTAAAATAGGTTTTCAGAAGAGTTGCTATTCTCAATTATTTGGAGTTCCATTTTATGCAGAGAAATTAGAATTTTGAGTTATCATTTGGAAGTCTTTTTCTTTCCCTCCACCAAGGCAAGATTATAATAGTTACCAGAGATTTCGATTAGGTGGCATTCTTATATATTGCTTACTTTATCTCATCTTCAATTCTTTTCAAGCGACAAACTGAATTAATACCCTATATTAAATGTAAGAAGCTATGTAGATGCAACATTGTGGTTGAGATTTTTTTAAAACTGCATATAAATAAAGAGATTTAAAGATATATGCAATACAGTCCTCATTCTCTAGCATATATGAAGTATTATTAGCACTAATCCATTGCATATAGAAAATGTACAAAGTGACCTGGAATCAGCAATCTTGAAATCTGAGAGGGGAAAAAAGTCCCTCTTCTCAGTGCAATAATTTGCTCACAGTTCACACACCCTTAATGTGTTCTTGATTAAAACCTGTAGTTTGAAAGCCTTTATATATTTGTTTCCTCCATAATTCTGCATTTGGCTAAATCGATTCGATTTTGAGGATTTTACTTTAATGTTTGTTATCCATGATAATCCAGGCTTTCCTGGATGCATAATATCCAAAATGAATGAAGTGCCCTTCACACATACACTGATTCCATGCTGCAAGGAGCATGTGCAATTCCACTCAGCAGAGAACTGCTATAGCATTAGGGAATTCATCAGGGTGCCAGCTCCATTGGAAATGGTTCACACATGGTCACATGCACTCCTGTAATGTGAGATTGCGCAGCATTGAAGCAGTGCGTGTAAAGGTGTCCTCAGTTTTACTCAAATGGCTAACTGACTTCTGACTTGAGTGCCCAAGTGGCACAAGCAGCAGTGGTCTGTGGTACACCTGGTCAGGAGAAGTCAGATCTGGAGGCTTGGCTGTGGTAAGGAGTCAGGCTTCCACTCCTGCCTTCCTTCCATGCTGGATTGCTGCCTGCTCTCTGGTAGACTAGAGCTGCAAGCCAGTGGTGTCAATAGGGGGATGTGGGAAACGTGGACTGCACCGAGTTACACCCTCGGGGGGGGGGGGAAACACCACTAGTGGCCAAAATTGTGAATAATACCATCATGGTATATATCATTCAATGTGTAATTTCAGGACAAATGCACTGAAATATTCTATCAAAAGTTATGGCCAAAGATAGCATGTGGGCGGGGTGATGATGGACAGGGCAAGGGGCGGGGTTGGTGATGCCCATTATGGGGGTGATACAATGAGTTCTCACCCCGAGTGACGCGAAACCTAGTGACGCAAGCCTATGTACACTTTCCTTGGAGCAAGCTCCATTGAACACAATGGTACTTACTTCTGAATAGACATGCATAGGATTGTGTTATTGAGGTTTACAGCCTCACCAAGGTATAGAGGAATACATACTGGAAAGTGAAATGGTATGACTCTACCTGATATTTTGGAGGTGACTTATGGCACATTTACCCAAGAGGTTAGCCACCTCTTCTGCAACTGCTGCTTTGTTCTTTTGTTGTACCAAACAGAGGACCTCCCCTTTCCATTCAATAGGCTTCTTCTCAGGTCAACAAGTTGTCACCAAGGGGTCATGATCAGCACTTTTCTACCAGCTTTTCTACCAGCTGTGGCTATTTGTGTGACAACCAATGCCAGACAAATGAGCACTGACCCAGAGAGATGCATCTGTGTCATGGTCCTGCCACCCAAATGGACATAGGAAGTAAGGTCTGTGTGTAACTTGTGACTTTTTGGAAGGTATCTCTATGGCTGTCAGTCCTACATCTGTATCCCTGTAGAAGTAGATACCTTTATTGGCATAAATGTTGTTGTTGTTGTTGTTGTTCAGTCGTTAAGTCGTGTCCGACCCTTCGTGATCCCATAAACCATGTCCCGCCAGGCCTTCCTATCTTCCACTATCTTCCTGAGTTCGCTCATTTTCATGTTCGTTGCATCAGTGATGCTGTCTAACCATCTCATCCTTTGCCTTCCCCTTCTCCTTTTGCCTTCAATCTTTCCCAGCATCAGAGTCTTCTCCAGAGAGTCCTCTCTTCGCATTAGGTGGCCAAAATATTTGAGTTTCAGCCTTAGTACCTGTCCTTCCAGGGAACAGTCAGGGTTGATTTCATTTAGGATTGACTGATTTGATCTCCTAGCAGTCCAAGGGACTCTCAGGAGTCTTCTCCAGCACCACAGTTCGAAAGCATCTATTCTTCGGCGCTCAGCCTTCCTTATGGTCCAACTCTCGCAACCATACTGGGAACACCATCGCCTTGACTATACGAACTTTTGTTGGTATGGTGATATCTCTGCTTTTTATTATGCTGTCTAAGTTTGCCATAGCTTTCCTTCCAAGGAGTAAGCGTCTTTTAATTTCATGGCTGCTGTCTCCGTCTGCAGTGATCTTGGAACCCAAAAAAGTAAAATCTGTTACTGCTTCCATTTCTGCCCCTTCTGTTTGCCAGGAATTGATGGGACCAGATGCCATGATCTTAGTTTTATTAATGTTGAGTTTCAAGCCAACTTTTGCACTCTCCACTTTCACTCTCATCAAGAGGCTCTTGAGTTCTTCTTCACTTTCTGCCATTAGGGTGGTATCGTCTGCATATCTGAGGTTGTTGATGTTTCTCCCGGCAATCTTGATTCCGGCTTGCGATTCATTCAGCCCTGCATTTCTCATAATGTACTCTGCATATAAGTTAAATAAGCAGGGTGACAATATACAGCCTTGCCATATTTATTTATTGGCATAAATACAGTACATTAAAAAAAAACAGACAGACATAGACAAACAACCAGAAATCCCCTAGCACATCTAATGATAACAACATCTACAATCTTGTAAAAGGTTCTCCTTAAACTGTCCTACTATGAATCTATACTTTAAAGCTCATTTCCCGAGTAGCCACCACCGAAGAAGCAAAGGTTGCAACGTTATCAAGTTTCCCATCGTCTTCTGTTGACAAAAGGGCTCGGAGAATATCTGCCTCCATCCAGCCCTGAAAACTCGCTAGCATTGAGATAAGATGCTTCTGACGGAAGGACTCGTGCAGGGAACATGATAAAACGATATGTTCAGATGTCTCCACACACTTCATGCCACATGAACAGAGTCTTGCTGAAACAGGTATTATCTTATACCAACCCCATAAAAGGGCATAAGGGAGAGCGTTGCACCTCACCAGCATAAAGACCCTTCTTAGCTGTGGGTTATGCAATTGATATAAATAAGTTGACAGCTTCCCAAACTTGATAGGCAGATGAAGATGTAATGGAGAGCACATTGTATTAGCTGCACTGATTAGCTCTTGGCGCTCAATGTCAAGAGTTCTCTCCTTAATAGTTCTAAATGCTGCAGCTAGCCCCATCATGCCTCTCGCTGTCAAGCCCCATCAGTTTTAGCTTTGTAAGCAGACTGGAAACCCCACAAGGCAAAGATGTGTCTGATAGTAGGTGGTAAACCAGACTATCACTTGTCGCTTTAAAAAGGATACCCAACCAAAATTATGCAAATCTTAGTATTCAGCCTTATAAGACCGGTTTAAAGGCACAGAGCCGAGTAAGGAACACAGTGCGGCATACCCAAAATTTTCCTGAGGAAATTAGATTGGATACGCTCCGTGGCTAGGTCTGAAGCCTTGAACCAGATTGGGACACCATATAGAGCTTGCGAGACAACTTTGGTCTTATAGGCCTCCAGAGCAGCCGGGACATATCTGTTGCCCAGAGTGAAATAAAATCTCGCAATTGCTGAAGATGAAAGTTTGGCCAAATTAGATCTGGAACGGCGGTATGTATCCCTAGTAGACACACTTCTCATTAGTGGGCCACAGTCTCGTTGCCTAGAAGTTCACAGCCATTGCTCAAAAAATGATTCAGGCTTATTTCAGCAAGTCAGAAGCCAACACAGGCTGACTGGAAAGCACAGCTGCCATGACGTCTTTACAGACCTAAGTGAAGAAAATCATCTAAATCGAATAGGACAAACGTCCTTGAGGTGACTTTTCATAAACCCGGCAGTAATTTTCCCTCATTGCCTGCTGCTGACCCCAGAACTAAACTATACCAACAGGGTCTGCTATGATGGTACTATGGAAGTGTATAGAACTATAAATTTTAGCAATGCTTAGCCATCAGTACATTTCACTGCTTTGGTCTGCTCTGTTATATTTAATGGCTTTGTCCTCAGAGAAGGATTTAAGTGATGCAAGTGGCCCTGGTCAGCATCTCATTTTCCTGCTGGTCAACTTTAAGAAAGTAGTGGCAACCCAATGACTCAATGAACTCTGCCCAAAGTGGCTTGACAGCACGTTCCATTGCCACAGATGGTGTTTTCTCCATACTCTGTTTTGCTTCTACCTGCACAACTGAGAAACAGGTGGCTTGCGCCAGCCTTTCCCAGATGGTCTTTCAGGGTTGACAGCCATCACCCAGTCCAGGCACATCTAAGCTGTGCTCATGCTGGATTCCTTAGATGTGGATCTGCAATCCATATTTCTTCTCCTGCCAATCTCTTTCAACTTCCATAGGCAAATTCCTAACCTGAGTCACTTTCCTGCTTGCTCTTCTTAGACAGCATCTATTTGAAAGATCTAACAAGGTGTAACGAAAATCACCAAGCAGAAGGTGGTGGTGAATTGCCCCAGAAACAGATTGCCCTTCAAATAATTGTTCAAAAACAAATCACCCCTCAATGCATTGCTTAAAAACAGAATGCCCCTCAATGAATTGTTCCTAGACAGACCACCCCTCAGTGAATTGTTCAGAAAACTGATTGCCCTTCAGTTCATTTCTGGGAAAAGCATTGCCCCTCAATGGATAGCTTAACAACAGCCGCCGCCACCACTACCACCACCACCCAGTTAATGGAATGTTAATAAAGCTATTCTGTTGAAACACTCAGAAACAGAACTGTTTGCTTGCTCAGGAACTGTTGCCAAGCAACAACTCTCCTCTTCACAACTGTCTGGCAACTGGCAGGTTAACCAATAGCCTGGGAAAGAATCTTATGGCATAAACTTTTTGTGAACTACTGTCCACTTCATCTCACAGAGAGAGAGAGAGAGAGAGAGAGAGAGAGAGAGAGAGAGAGAGAGAGAGAGAGCCAGTAGGTCGGTGACATTTCCGCTCAGAGTTCATATATGTAACACCGGTAGCCATGTCAGTCTGTAGCAGCAAAAACAAACACAAAAAGACTTACACCTTAAAGACAAACCTGTTTATCGTGAAATAAGATATATATTCATGCACACATACATATGTCAACAGAGGATAATGTAGCATGTTTCTGACGAGGTAGTCTCTAGCCCCTGAAGTCTTATGCCACAATAAATCCGTTCATTTTTAAGATGCCAAGTGATTCCTTCTTAGTCGTTTTTGCTACAACCAAATAATGCAGCTCTGCCCCTCTAGAATTTGCCTAGTGAAGGGTTTTCATTAAGTTAGTACCTACCCACCAACAAATTTAATTTACCTACCCACCAACTAATTTAGTACCTAAAGTACCTACCCACCAACTAATTTAATGATGCCCCAACTCCAAGTTTGATTGCCTACTGAACCGCAGGAGTTTGTCTGTCAGCAACAGCTTGATTGTGGCAGCCATTCGAAGAAACAGTGGCACCAGTAACAAGTGGAGTAAAGAATAGCTCCAGCCAGAACTTAACAAGACTGGACTCTTTTGTGGTGTTCTGACTGGTCCTCCCAAAGGTTAGTACAGTGGCCTGAGAGTAACAGGCTTAATCAGCCACGTATTTGTTGGTGCATGAACATCATGCCATCTATGTACACTTGTGTGTACAGAGGGATATTGCAGACATGCCAACAAACTATGTACAGTGTGTGTGTGTGCGTGTGCATGTGCGTGCGTGCATGCATGCACGCATGCACGTGCAACTGCCACTCATTATGCCACTCCCTGTGAGTTCACTGAACATGTAGAGGAGATATTTTCTATGACAAGGTCTGGTGATGAAAATACTGAATGTGGGGTGAATCTCCAGGAGGATCTGCTTGAGTGTATGCTCACTTCTTGTTGGTACCCACAGAGGCTTGAGCTTTGTAAGCCCCAAAGCTGATCCCTTCCCAAAGACCTGCTCTTCATGTGTGAGGGGCCCAGAATGGAGCCTTTACTGAGCCACAATGTGGTAAAGAAATTCACCACCTTATCTCTATGCTTTATTGTTCTATATTCCAAACCACCCATTCCCTGCAACTCACTTGCAAGTTAAAATAATTGGTGTCCAAGCAAGATTATCTGCTGCCATCTCCAGAACATGAGGCTGCCTCAAAAAACTAGCAGGTACAAGTCTGCAGTGATTTCAGTTCTTTTTCTTTTTAAGTGCTGATGGGGACAAACTAATTCCCTTTCAGCTCATCATTCCCACTAAGTGGCTAGCGACTGCTAAGTCTTTTTTTGTTTGTTCTCCTCATACTTGCTTCCACTGCTGTTCCATCATTGTCTTCTGGGTTTAGGTCCAGGCAAAGAAGCACATGAGATGAGTAAAATCCGAGGCATAGACTACAGGAGTTTCCCATTAATTTGCCCTAGCAGTCCAGTTCCACTTTCCCAGCCAACCAATACCAATACCATGGCAGGGCGGCATGACCTGGAGTGCCATCCCACCCTGATGCTGTGGCTGCTGCCTCTGCTGCAGCACTAGAAAATAAAATAAAAATTCCTTACCGTGCTTCTCGCATGGTTTTGTCAAACCTGGAATTGCAATACTGTACTTCCAGTTTTATTTAAAGGGACTGTGTGAACGAAGAGCTCCTTCAACAAAAGCAAAACCAAACTGCCAGGGCTTTACTGCCCAACATTTCAGCATGTTTCTATCCCTCCCCCACTGCAGCAGGTAAAGATGCCCCAGCCCCATACAGCGCATGACGAGCTATGCTTATTAATTTCTGTAGCATTCCCAGTGCACAAAATGCTTTATCTCATTTCAAAACGCTCTAGAATTGCCTCACCATCCTATCAATGAAAGTAACCATGAAAAGACATGAACAAGACTTCATTATTTTGCAGGCTTTGCTCAGTGAAATGTAAAGGGACTTTGTCAAATAATTATTAATACAACCTTACCGTTGCAAGAAAATCTTCTGTTTCACTCTCTCTGTGATTGTCTTGCAGAGGCACTCAGTTGGCAATATTGCTGTGGCATTGCTGAGGTGGCTTAGGGCAATGCTTTCTCCCTTATTTCAGGGTGAATTGGTATTTCAAAAGCCTTCACAGTGATGCTGCTGTGTAATCATAAGTCTCTTTCCACCCTTCTTTTGTTGGAAAGCAAAAACCTTAGAGGAAAGATTTCCTGCAAGGTATGCATTGCAATCCAAATTCTCTTTGTGAAAGCGGCCTGTAATATTATAATTGTAACGTTAAGTGTCTCCGAGAGAAAGCTTCAGAAGATACAGAACACTGTACTGACTCTATTGCTCCTTTCAGAACCCCCAAACATCAATGTCTCTGGTTTCCTTTCCCACCACACTGCATTGCTATATCTTTCCTGGTAAACTGGACACACAGCCTCAGCAAGTCATGGGAGGATGCTTATGAACTGGAGTGCACACAAGCCGCCCTGAGGGTGGCCAACACCCCCCTAGCTCCGGGCAGCATAACCGCCCTGCCTGCCTGACCCCCGGGTGCCCGCCTCCCTCCTGACTTACTTCTCCGGGTCCGCGCGACTCCGGAGGCTGGGAGGGAGCGTCCAACCATCATGCCGGCTCGGCCTATACTGCCCAGGCCTGAGCCGGCGATTTTGCACATGCGCACAACACCGATACGTTGTACACATGTGCGAAATCTCCGGCTCAGGCCTGGGCAGTATAGGCCGAGCCGGCATGATGGTCGGACGCTCTCTCCCAGCCTCCGGAGTCTTGCGGAGCCTCCGGGGGCCGGGTGGGCGGCCTCCTGCTGCCCTGTATCGCCCGCCGTGTCGCTGGAATTTCCAGCAACACGGCAGGCGAGACAGGGCGGGTGGGCGGAGGGTGGCAACTCAGGGCGGCGCGGCGTTCCGCCCCAGCCTGAGTTGCCGCCTGGAGCCATTGCTCCCTCTGCTCCACCCTAAATACGACTCTGCAAGTAGCACTGTCATACTGTATACTTTGGACTTAATGAAAGCAAGAAAAACGCTAGCCAGCACTGCTTGTGGGGCTACTGGGATATAAACGTGTATGCATCATGCATGAGTTGCCTTTCATCTATTCTGCTATGATATTGCCGTGAGGATGTGGCCGGAGCAATTGCAAACATCCCAGTTCTGTTTTCAAATGTCCCTTTGCTCTTGAGTAAATGTAAAAGAATTGGTTGAGGAAAACATTTGCAGTGAGCTGCCTCAACCTTTATCCAATAAAGCTGTAATTCAAGAGGTACCCATTGTCAAGACCACCTCACCTATGAGTGAAAAAGTGCTTGATTGAAGGAAAAAGCATTCATCTCTTCAGTGAAATGTGCATATGGCGTTTTCCCCCCACCTATAACATGATACATCACTTTGAGGTGTAATTAATCAATTAAAGTTAGTGTACTTCATCATCAGTTCCAAGTGAGATTGATGCACCCTGTATTAGTTGCAGCATTCATGTGAAGAATGTCAGATGTCACAGATTCTCCCTCTACACCGCTGGGTTTACACTGGGTTTGTTCATGAACCCTTAATGGGAGGAATATTTCATCACTGCAATCAGGAAATTGTACCACACAATATGCTTTGCATCTTGCGCACACCCTACTTAGAAGATAAATGCTGCCTCTGATGTATCCCTCTGCTCCTCCTTTTTGGTTCAATAAATGGCAAAGTAGCCCATTTTCAACGGTTTTCTGCTGCTGTAGTGCAAGAGGTATAATTAAATTGTGTCCCAGTAGTGAAGGTTTCTAAATGATGATGAGCCAAAACTAATTGTATTGATTTGTTTATTACTGGCTTAGGAAGCTCATCAAACAAATGGACTGAAACTATTTCCATATTCTTATCTGTTTGCTAAATGAGAAACAAATAACACTTCCATATGTCTGTTGCATAGTGTCACAGCACTAATGCTAATACTGATGATAGACTCAAGCGAAGGAAGCAAGATTATTCCCCTGCGTGGTGGAGATCCTGGAATGTATTGAATTTTGGGACTATTTGGAAGAGGCCAGCTATAAAACAGCTTTAAGAGTTTGGGTGCAAGACGTTGCAGTGAAGGTAAAGCACTGCCAGGACCGGACCAAGCTCTCCTGGCACCAGAGCCAGTATGTTACCTGCAACTACCCTCTCCTTTTTGCAGTGCTTTGCTGTGCCAAATGCAGCCACTCCTCCTTGCATGGCATGGATTCAGAAAGGATCTATGCCATGGAGACTTCTTGCACGTTGCCTTAGCCGCTCGGACTGGTTCCAACGGTGAGTGGGCGGGGCCACCATGGAACGGAGCGGTTACTGCTGTGCAAGACTTACCGTTCCACCCCACCTCTACCAATGCCAGTGGCCACAGTCACAGGAGATCCATAGAATAGGCATGGCCATGGGGGATGAAATGTGGGGTGGACCTACTATTTCTGTAGGAATGTAAAGGCATCTGCTTGGTCACAGCAGAAATAAAAAGATGGGACTTTGCTCCTTACTGAAGTGATGTGGTGCAAATGTCCCTGTTTTGCCAGATGTCAGCTACACCAGGGGTTCTCAACCAGTGGTACGGGTACCCCTAGGGGTATGCAAACCTCTTGCTGGGGGTACGCCAAGCCCTGCCCCTTATCTTCCCCATCAGTAGCTAATTAAGTGTTAATTAACATGGATTTTAAAAATTGTAATTATTTTCAGAGCCCTTCTGTCTCTCTGATTTTGGTTTTGGGCTTATTTTTGTACTTTGGAAAATGTACTTTGGTGGGGTGGGGGAGGGAGGAGCTGATTTTGGGAAGTGTGACTTGGAGGAAAAAATATCTCTCACTCTCACAGAGAAAGTTAAATAAGACATTTTTCGCATTTAAAATTGTTTTAGTATTTCTTATTTAATGATTAATTACCTAATTAATTAATTGATTAATCCATTTAATTAGCAGTTAATTAGCAAGGGTTCTTCAGAAAATTGGACCGTGATAGGGGGTACCCAGGCCTCCAAAGGTTGAGAACCCCTGAGCTACACAATCAATCTAGGGATTGCATCAGGATGACATCTGAAGCCTTGCTTGGCATGGGTTCCTTTCTGCAATGACTTCCTTGGGACAGTTATGACATCAGTTTACAACTACAGCAATTCCTTGCACTTTTATCTGGTTAGGGACCACCAGAGCATGGATGAAAGTCAAAAATTGATGAATGTCAAAGCACAGCCTTAGCTTGCAAATTTACAGTGGACTCTTTCCATCTGCGGATTTGGGACCTGCAGATTTGTCACATCGCAGGTCCCAGGTCCGCAGGGGTCTATGTTAAAATCAGTTTAAAAAAAATCATGGGGGGAGTACCTTTAGCAGCAAACCATGTCATTTCAAAGCCTCAGGAGGGCTTCTCTAAGCTTACCGAACAATTTCTGGGTTGTGCAACAAGGCTGGGAGTGGGAAAGAAGCTTTGCGTGACCTGGAAGTGGGTCAGTAAGGTTAGAGAAGCCCTCCAGAGTCTTGGAAATGGTGCGGTTTGCTGCTAAAGGTTAAAAAAAACCACATTTTTTTGCCTTTCCCCCCTCTTTTTACTGATTTTAACATGGTATCCGTGGATTCTCGCTATCCACGGGGGGTTCCGGAATGGATCCCCCGCCAATAGTGAGGGCCAACTATATTTTGGCTGGCAAAAAACGTAAATAACTATATAACATATGGAAATGCATGCAAAACCTAAATAAACAGATATAAAAGAAAAATAAGCATAAGAATGTTGACAAATGTCATGGAAGGTTGGATGAAATTGGACGAAAGAGGAAAGCATGTGGACGAAATTTGAAATGTGGTTATAATTGAAAACAACTGAAAGAGCAAAGTGATGAAAGTCAAGTGGATGAAAGTCAAGGTATTGCTGCAGTCTAGGAAACATCCCATTACACAGTACTAGTAATAATATGTAGCATTTGTGCAGTGCTGTTTCGAGTGTGCAAAGTGCTTTGCATGTTGATGCAATCTCTACAATAATGCAGAAAGTTGGTAAGTGTTATATTACTCATATAGCAGCAGCTGAGGCCAAGAGGAAGTGACTTGCCTAAAGCCACCTGTGAGTAGGATTACCAGATTTTGAGGTACCCAAACCGGGACACACGCACCCCTACTTTTCCCCCTCCAGATTTTTTTGATTTTTTTTTATTTCCATGTCACTTTGCGTCTCCCTTTCTTTTTCTTTTCTTTTCTTTTGTTTTTGCAGGTGCAAAGCGCCCACTTGCCACCCATGAGGGCAGCCAAAAATTTTCAATTATTTAATTATTTCCCTCACTTTTTTGCCCCTTTTCGCTGCTTTTTCCTTGCCTTTTTTGCTGGCTTGCTCCTCCTTCCTGCTACTGCTGCTGTTCCTGGCTGGCCAGCTGCTCAGGCCAGCCAGGACTCCTCAATGGAGTCGACCACCCCCTCGTGCCGCTGCCGCCGCCGCCACCGCTGCTGCTTCCCCGATTTTAAAAGTGTTAAAGTTTCCCTGTATGGCCATCTTGGATCTCACGAAATCTTGTAAGATCCAAGATGGCGGTGCCCAAATCTCGTTAGGGCACATGAAGCAGTGTGCCACTGCCTCATGTGTCCTCATGAGATTTGGGCGCCACCATCTTGGATCTTACAAGATTTCGTGAGATCCAAGGTGGCCGCACAGGAAAATGTTAATATTTTTTAAATCGTGGAAGCAGCAGTGGCGGTGGCGGCCCCGGAAAACCAGGATTGCCCTGGTTCCAGGCCCGGTGGCCGGGACCAGGCTGGGATCAGGCTTTGGAAACCGGGGCAGTCCCGGTTTTTCCAGGACAGATGGTAAGCCTACCTGTGAAGTTTTGTAGCCTAGGCAAGGTTTGAACTGGGGAAACCTTGATTTGTGGTTCAGTCACTTGACCATTACACCAGTACTCTGCATCATGGGGAACATCATCCTGCCCTGCACAGGACAGGACAGCAGAAACTGGGATAAGTACCATCTGGGAGCCATTCCAAGGCAATGTTTAGAGCCATTCCATGACATATAGGTAATAGAGCATCAAAAAATTCTTATTTCAACTTGCAGCCTGCCCCCCCTATAGCCCCATTATGACTTATTCGTATGCACCCATGTCTGTCTGAGCACCTGATTAGCTGAATGCTACAGACACACACGCGCGCGCACACACACGCACAAGGCTATATGCAACTCACTTCTGCTAAAAATGTATAGTTAAATAGCTAGTGTTAGCCCAGTCCTAGCATTTTACATGTAGTGCATACTCCATATTTTGGCAACTTGGGTCTGATGAGCAGGTTTTGATCCCAAGAGCCTTCTGTAAACCTGGAGGCTGAATTCCTCTTGCATCCCTTGAGAAGCTGATCCTGCCAGCTTGGCAGAGCTCTGCTCCAGCTGCAGCACTGCATATTACATTGAGAGGCTGTGGATAAGTTAATAACATACTGGAAGTGGATCTAAAGATAGAGGGAATTATATGCCACAGTTGTTAATCTTTCACCTTCCACGTGGCTTTAAAATCATAAAGCCCTTTTAAAAGGGGGAGGCTCCTTGCTCGATGGAAGCTACTGTGGTGAAGCTGCATTTTAGCACAATGCAGAGTTCAAATGTCAGTGTTTGTCCTCCTAGTCTATCTTTCTGCAGACAGCAGCTAAAGAACAGAGGCTGACCTCCTGTGTGTTAGCGTCTCTGTGTACGTTTACCCACTGACTTAAATGGAAGGAGAAACAGAGGTGAAAATGCCAATTTTCTCCACGCCATTGCAAAGCCACATTTGGGAGAGCTTGCAATAGCGTGACGAAAATTGAAGGTTCCTTGTGAGAAATGGCTCGCCATGCTGAGCAGCCTCCAGGTGGCGAGATCGAAAGCAGTCACCTCATGGCTTCTTGCACATGTGAATCAACCCCAAATGGGGATGTGTTTTTGCAGCAATTGTGAAATCACCTGAACTGTAGGATAGCTCTTGTGCTCTGCAGCAAAAGCCGCAGGTTCTTATTGGATTCAAAACTGGGCTGAGTTGTTTCTGCTATGGGAGGGAAGTAACAACATGAACAGAGCTTTCGTATGATATTAACAGCCCAATCCTACCCAGCTCCTCCACTGGTGCAGCCAGTGGTGGAGGGCAGGAGGCTTTGGAAGGGGAAGGGGATTTAAATCCCCTTTACATTCCCCTTTAAAGCCTTAATGCGTAGCCTCTGTTTTCTGAGCTGACTTTGCCTTCACTGCCACCTCCTCGTTTCTTAGTTCTCTCAGTAGCTAAGTAATTCTTCAGCCTTCAGACCCACCTGTAAGGTTTACTCAGCAGCATTAACCCTCATTTCTCTGTAGGTGAACCTAAGACAACATAACAGAAGAACCCTTTGTGCAGAGTCTTAGAGTCAGGCACCTTGTTGCAGTCGAGAACACGCTTGATGAATGACTGTGGAGCAACAGGTCAATAACCAATTAAAGAGAACCATAGAAGTAAAGCCATGGATCTAGAAAAGTGAGAAATTTATACTCTTTAACTTACTTTTCTTAAAAGTACAGAGACATAACAAGAGGGGGGGGAGCTTGGTGTCTCGATAAGCTGCTAATTGAACAGGAACAAGAAAGCTCCATGAAATGCCAAGAGGTCAAGAAAAGACATGAGTTGCATGGGACTCACTTGGTGTCATGCCAGGCTCTGGTAGATGTCACCAGACCCAAAATGTGACAGTATACAAAACATATGTTGAAAAGTCATTTGGGGAAGTACAAATCAAACTATACTGGAAACCCTTTTGGTTCACAGAAGAGAAAGTCAGTGCTGAAGAAGCTAAGCAGGGTAGACCTTGGTTCTCACTTGGATGGGAGATGGCAGCTGCTGACGGACCTCGTGAAGACATTGAGAAGGCACCGTGAGCGAGTGGAATGTGGAGCAGTCCGCTAAAGAGATAACATCTTGACAACCATCCAGGCGTGTCACTAGGGCACGCGCGTCCCCCCCTTAAAAGTTTGACCCCCCGTTCCCCCCTCAATACCCCCACTGCTGCCAGCTCCTACCATCTGAGCCGGCCGGCTGTCCGAGGCCTTCTGACGAGGCCTAATGCGTTTACGTGACTTATTACGTTTTTCGCGCATGCGCACAACGAGAAACGTTCTGCGCATGGGCGAAAAATGTAATAAATCATGTATTGCCACATTGGGCCTTGTCAGAAGGCCCTGGACAGCTGGATGGGGCGGACGCTCCGAGGCTTTCTCCTGGCCTCGGAGCCTCCGAAGGGCAACGCGCGCAGCGGAGGTGACGCGTGCGTGGGTGCGCGCGTCACCCTCTGCGCATGTCACCCTCCGGCGGTCCGGCCCCCTGCCATGCTAAAGTGACATCTGTGCAACCGTCAAAGGGCGAACTGCGATGAACTGTGAAGCTTGGAAGTGCAGAGCACAAGTCAGGAGGAAAGGAAAACATCTGGAGTATGGAAGGTTCTATATATGAATAACAATATTGTAAAGACCCTTACCAGGAATAGTCTGCCTATGTAAACCGCCTTGAATAAATCTGATGAGAAATCTGATGATGAGAATGGCAGTATATAAATAAATAAATAAATAAATAAATAAATAAATAAGTTTGGCAGTGGTGCAGTACCAGCAAATGCTTCCAGAAGGGACTGCAGTCAAGAGGAAGTTTATCATTCCTGAGTCGTCCCATTGAAATCAATGGTAGTCATAATGAACAGCCCACAACTATGTGTGTCTGCTCAGAAGTAAGTCCCATTATAGTCAATGGGGCTTACTCCCAGGTAAGGGTGGCTAGAATTGCAGACTAAATTCCCATTGCTCTTAATGGAGTATCATCAGGACTAATGTGAGGTGGTTTAGGGCTTTGTTGGTTTGCTATTGTATTTGTGTTAAAAACAGCACAGCAGTAGTCTATTTCCCATCCTGGAATCTTTACATACTGATCTTCAGGAAAAAAATAAATTCCTAGGAAAAGAGTCCTTTGTTTAGCTTCGGTATATAGGGCCATATCTGGTCCTCCAAAGCCCCCCAGCTAAACTGTCTTGTTCTGCTACCTTGTCATGCCTCAATCTTGGAGCCAGTCATTCAGGAGACAGCAATTAGAGGGTAGATTTTTTCAGACCCTTAAGAATCCAGAAAACATACAAGCCATATACTGTCTATCCCTAACGAAGCTCTACCATGAGTTGGGAGCAACAGGTGAATAATCAGTAGTGGGTGGGTGAGATTTGCTTAACATGATATTTGGTGTTGGGAAGGATTGACTAACATACCAGAGCTGTGTGTGTTGTATATTTGCTTTGTTTATTTGTAGCATGGCTCACTTGCTTGAGTCATTCAAAACTATTCTGCTCTGCTGGCATCTTTCTGCATCACACCTGCTCTCAGTTTAGTCTGTAGATCATACAGGCTAATCCATGATTAGGGGAGCTGCTAGACAAATAGTTATGTTTCGTGGGCAGGATGGAACGCAAGATGGCCATTTGATCCCTTCAGCTGTGATCCTATGTAACAGAACCCATTTGATTGTGGGGGGGGGGAGTCTTAGCATTCCTGAAATAAGATGTTTTCCTCAAAAAGTTTCTTGAGAAACTTCCTGCAAGCATGATTTGCAATTTAAATTGTTTAAGTATAAGCCCTCCTGCAGTGTTCCAGCACACTTCCTTCATATTTAATTGCTGTAGACACTTCAGTTACTAATTAAACTTTATTGTTTATGACACTGCATTTTATTAATAGCTGTGATAAAACTTGTGTATTCTAGCATATTCCTTGCATGTTAAAATAGGGAGAGCGTACACCATTTGCTTAAGATGGTTAATGTTCACCAGCTATAAGTTTGTGCCCATTTAATCCAAATTGATCCATATGGTCATAATTTAATAATGACAGCTGCACAACACTCTGGAATAGAGGCTGGTATTTATCTGTAAATGGGGCTTCATCTGACCCAGGACTCAGTCTGAATCTGTGGCTTTAGGGCTGGCCTGGTAGCCAGAACTATTTGCGGGAGGGGCTGTAATTCAGTGGTAGAACGTGTGCTTTGCGTGAAGGTTCAATCCGTGGTATCTCTGGGGGGAAAAACCTCTGCCTGGATTCGAAGGACCAATGGACTGACTCTGTATAAGGCACCTTCATATATACCGGAAGCGCAACTACACAAGTGTTCAAGTGGCAGGGCTCAGCGCTATAAGTAACAATTTAAAAAGCAGTGCTGAATGTGTGTAGAGTGAGGGTGCTGCTTAATGCATGACATTTTTCCTACATGGACTCAGCCTCCATATGAAGGGGACCATATACAGTACAGGGTTATTCCAAAAGGATGGTGCAAAAGTAAAACTGATTTATTTTTAAATGAACTGTCATACCACAACCGTCATGACATGAAAAGACAGAAAAACTGTCCAAGTTTCACATGCACATTACAAATGTTCAATGTAGGCACTTGTGTAGGGGGGCAAATATCCATGGTCTCCTCGTGAGGAGATCGCAGCTGTCACCCAGGGCACTTCCCCCCCCCCCCGTCCCATTGTAGTTACGCAAGTGCCCACATCAAACGTTTGTAATAGTTTCACTCTATTCTGTGCTACTCAGACCTCACTTAGAATACTGAGTCCAGTTCTGGGCACCGCGTTTTAAGAAGGGCCTTGATAAGCTGGAGTGGATTCAGAGAAGGGTAACAAGCCTGGTGAGGCGACTGGAAACCAAATCCTCTGAGGATTGTTTAAAACATTTTAACCCTTGGTATGTTTAGCCTGGAGAAGAGAAGACTAAGGGGAGACTCAATAGTTGTCTTCAAGTATCTTCAGGGCCATCACACAGAAGAAGGGGAGGGCTTGGTTTCTGTGGTTCCTGAGGGCAGGACTAGAACCAAAGTGTTGAAACTACAGGGAAGTTAATTTAGGCTGAACGTGAGGAAGTATGTCCTAAGAGCTGTCCAGCATTGGAACAGCCTGCCTTGCATAGTTGTGGGCTCTCCCTCTTTGGAGGTTTTCATGTACAGGCTGGATTGCCCTCTGTCCAGGAATACTATAGTTGCCTGTGCTTCACGGGGACTGGACTAGATTAACTCCAAGACCCCTTCTAACAGCCCAACCCTATCTATTTCCCTCCCCTGCCAGTGCAGCGGCACCAAAATGGTGACTGCTGCATCCTATGGTGGGAGGGCAGTTGTGGAGGTCTCCGAGTAATGGAACAATTTTTCCCTTACCTGGGTGTAAACCTCTGTTGTGCAGGGGGGGGTCTACTTGGATCTGCGACAGCTAGATAGCCAACACCCAATATATGTCTCTTTGACTCAGCTCTGGTAAATGCTGTTACCGTAGAGGGGGGGGGGAAGAGCCCCGGCACATCCTCTATAGGAAACAGGAGCTCCCAAATTTGGACTTTGGTCCCCCCATGCCAGTATCTTCCAGGGTCTTTCATGGTATGTTTAAATTAGTTGCTTCATTGCTTCTCTGCTCTATATTGCCCCTCCCAGTGGTTTTTATTGTTTTTAATTTATTTTATGTATTGTTTTAAATTATGTATTTTTGTCTTTGTTGTAAGCCGCCTTTGGGCATTTGCCTCGGCATGAAATAAGGTGGGGTATAATTTTTTTTTAAAATAAATAAATAAATAATAGTCAGGAATGTCTTGTAACCTTCAGTTACTTTCAGAAAGTACAACCCTTTTCATAGCAACTTTAGACTTCTGTTGTCTAGCAACCCTGGAAGGCCTACGTGATTTTTTTTAACTTCTTTCTTTTGTTCTTTAGCTGAGAGCAAATTCCAATAGATGTGATAACAGCATTACATTCAGCACATAAAGATCATTGGATATAAGCATAGAACAGAATATATTTCTGTTTCACAGACAATTGCATTTAGAGCCTGTTGCACTGCTTCTCTTGTAATCATGCTTCAACCCCAGAGCCTTCTTTTCAACATAAATATATTGGTCATTCGCACAAAGGATTCCGAGAACATCCATTATTTCCCAGTGGCTAAGGAATACAGGAAGATGGGGTGGGGCGACTCTACAGAAAGAGCATAATTTAAGAAAATTAATTGGCTGCTGGAGAAGAATTCATTCTTATGATAGGGTTGGGCCACAAATGTAGACTTATACAGGAAAAGCCTCAGACCTAATAGAAGAGGCAATATTTTATATCTGCGGTTGATATATTCCTACAGCTCCCAAGTGAACAATATTATGTGAATGAGATTCGTATAAATATTTTCCTACTGAAAGGTTACTTTTTCATTTAGTGTACACTATCCACATGAATCTTAGGGATTGTACAGACAGTATTGTCCTCCTGGAAAAGTGTTATTAGCGAGAGACCAGGAAGAGTCATTAGGCTCTTGCGTTCTCTTCCATGCCCTTTCTCTGCAACGAGACATGAACAACCCGACTAGCAGATACTTTGTTTGGATCTCCCCTCTTCCAGATCAGTGGTTCACTTTTTTCCATAGTCTAAGAAGTAGTTGGGAGGTGCAAGAAGAAGTCCATGAGCTAACAGGAGCCCAAAGCCCAATCCTGATCTCTTGTAACATACCATCCTAAAGGGATTTATAGCCTGATCTTATGCATATTGATTTATTCAGAAATATGCCATTGATTTAAATGGAACTTAATTCTTATACAGGTGGCTTACCCTTTATCTGGACATCCAAAATCCAGACTATTCTGAAATCCAGACATTTTTGAGGCGATGACGTTTTGTAAAAAAAAAAAAAAATGTTTTCCAGTACCTGGCAGGCATAGCGCAAGACATGCTGGGGCACAAGATTATTTAAAATATTGTATACAGTAGCCTTCAGGCTATGTGTATAAGGTGTATGTGAGACATAAATGAATTTCGTGTTTAGACTTGGGTCCCATCCCCAAAATATCTCATTATATTTATATAAATATTCCAAAATCCAGGCAAATCTGAAATCCAGACAACTTCCTGTCCCAAGCAGTTCGGATAAGGGATACTCAACCTGTATAGTACTTTCTGAGTATGCATTGATCTGTGTCGGTGGATCAGGCCCAGGAAAGGGGATAGGATACGGTACACGCCAGCACCACTGATCCCGCCCCCTCCTAGGCCCAATCCATCATCCCTCGTCACCGCCCTCTCCCCACCCTGTTCTGCCCCCTCCCCCTATGTTGTCCAGCAGGGGACTTACCTGCTCCAGTTGGCATCACTCCTGCTGCCAGCACCAATGGGGGGGGGCTCCAGCCTTCCTACCCGCGCTGCTAAAAAGTGCACTGTCGCAAAGTGCTTTACGGTGCTTTTACGACAGCGTACACTGGCGAAGCATGTGCTCTATCAGTGCAGCAGAAAAATAGGATTGTGCCGTAATTCTCCTCTATACTTACTTCTGTCTCTTATTATACAGCTGAACTTCTTATCCCTAAGCTAGGACATTTTCTTCAGCAGCTTTCTTACAGTCCAATCCTATGCTTGGGCTCCACTGCCAGAACTAGTGTTCTGTAGATAGAGCACGCTTTATGGCATCATAAGCACCAGTATGGAAGCATGCAGAGCTGTGTGTTTCTGGGCCACCGCCACTGAGGAAGATGCTGTGTGCGATAGCGGCCTGAAGAGGCCCCTCCAATATTGGTAAATTGGCAGAGTGGATGGAAGGGGGTGGGGTGGGGTGGAACGGTGTCGATTGGGGAGGGGAGGAGCTTATCGGAGGTAGGACTGTATTCCAGCACAAGTGACTTGTGCCAGAATCCTATCCCCTCCAGAGCCTCCTGACCTTTGTCTCCTCGGACTTGCGCCAGCAATAGAGGTGGCATGGGTCCAAGGAGATCCATTGGCAATCGAGGGGCTTATGGATGGGTAAAAGAAAATATTTCCCCATACCTCTCCCAAACCTCCAGATCACCCCCACCACCATAGTATGCAGTGCAGCCTGTTTTGGCGTGGCTGCCTGCTATGGCGGGCGAAAGGATACAATTGGGCTGTTAATCACTTAGGGCCAAATCACTCATTACTGCAAATGCATAATTTGGCCCTTTGTTTTCTTTTAATTTTTCTGAATAGCATGCCAGAGGAGACCTGGAATGGCACAAACCATGGGGAAAGGGAAGGGGACTTTAGTCTTGTGCACCTACTGCAGCTTCTGCCTCAGTCACAACACACCCCACACGCTGTTTTTTTTTATTGAAAAGCACCTTGCATTGAAAGCCACTGGGGGTTATTTTTTATAAAAATAGCTCACAGGAAGACCATGATTAGGATGGGAACTGTGGCAAGGTGGAAGAGCTAATGCTCCCCTACCCCCCCCCCACTGCATTTTTGCACCATTTGGCAAAAGGTTATGCATTTGTGTGATTTTGTCATGGTCGTTTTGCCTCACACCCACAATTCCTTTAATGGAAATCTGACTTTGCTAACATTTTACTGCAATTCATAGCTCGTTTAAAAATCTATTGGCATCAGCTTCGTCGTCATCTGTTATAGTTCACCTTCTGGTATTTTTCTTAGGAGAAGAATATTCGTATGCCTCACAAATACACCATGGTAGCATCTGAGCTATTAGACTCACAACATCAAGCACACAGTGAGGGCAGTGCAATTCCTGAATGCAAATTTTGGAGCAAGGAGGAAAGTGAGAACATTGAAAACTGTTATGGAATTCATGCATTGAAGTTTAGGGTGGAATGACAAACACATATACTGTATGTATAATGATGATGGCTACTTTTGTCATTCAGGAGGTAGTTTTGAGTGGAAGAGCTGTGTGGAGGGTGCTCTAACCCTCTCCTTGCCTCCTACTTCTCTCCACCAAATCGCCCTCCCCAAGCTACTTCTCTTCTGGGACTGGGTGTTAAACACAATTGGGAGCAGCACACTTGTGTGTGTGTGTGTGTGTGTGTGTATAGTTGGCCTCTCTGTAGCAGAGTACATTACCTCTGCTTTCTGCTGTTTAGCCAACGGAATCCATGCTGTCAGAGAATGAAACTGTATACATGATTCAGAGCATGCGATTCCTTTAGCCTAATCGAGAGAAAAGGCCATTGAAAAAGTTAATTTCACTTTTCAGTTCTCTTGGACTATACAAGAATATGAATAACCTCATTACTATACAATGTTTGTTTGTATCTTTCTGCCAAAGAACGATGTTTGCAACACTGAGACTCATAAACAGTATTCAGAGCCAAGTCATTAGCCATACGTTCCAATGATCCCAAGTTCCCAGGGAAAGCCCTGTTTCCCAGGGCCTGTTCCTGGTAAAATGCTGTCCCTATTTTCCAGTTTGGGAAGATGTGGGAGGTGCATGTTACAAATGTTGTTATTGTGCACACATGATGGGTTCAACAAAATCTGGGTCTCTAAAAATATGAATGTCAGAGTGGAGGTCAGAGACATCCTAGCAGCGCAATCCTGTGCAGAAAAAGGCCAGCTGAGTACGCACTCCGCCGGTCTAAGGAGTCTATGGCACAAAAGCACCATAAAGCATTTTTGTGTCTCCTTACGTGTAAGTGGCACCGGTATTGGTGCCAATTGTATTGGTGACTGTATTGGTGCCAATGGTGGGGATAGGATTGGGCAGAAAGTAAAATTGCTCACATAGGATCAGGAGCAAAATAGTTTCTCACTCAGGATCCCAGTAACATTTTCCCACCACAATAACCAAAGGTAAATTTAAACATTGCCTATCTCTTAAGCCACTCTTTTACCACCTCTTATGTATCTTCACTGCTTTCTCTCATATTAAAATTAATCTAGTCTCTCTTGCAGTTCTGTTTTGATTCTTTTCCTGTCTTTACCTCAACTATTGTGTACATTTTCTTTAGACTTAAAGTGCAATCTTATGCTCTGTACTCAAAGGTAAGCACAAAGTAATTACTCAAAAGTAAGTTCCACTATGTTCAGTGGAGCTTACTCTTAGGTATAGGATTGCAGCTTTAGTTCATTTTTATTTTCTTTATAAGCTCAGCTTGCAAACAGAACGATTTTCATTTTCTTCCAAGTCCTCCTTCCTTTTGTTTCATTTTTTAAAAGAATTTAAATTATGAGCCTCTAGGCAGGGACTGTTGTATTTTAATGGATGTGCAGTGCCTAGTATAGTTGGTCTTACATACAAAAAAAATGATGATGATATTTGGGAGGCATTCAAATAAATATAATTTCTTTTAAACCCGACAAACAGTTGCATTCCTAGTCACAATGCTCTTGCAAAGTGTATGTAACTCAGTTAAGTTCTGTATAAGTCATCCTTGGAGTGCAGTATATCCCCTCTTCCAAAGTAATAGAGCAACTGTACTGATTACCACTATCTAAAAAGAAAAAAGAACAATACATTTACAAATGGCTACTGAATGGTGCTTAGCTAGGCTTACCATCCGTCCTGGAATTTCCGGGACGGTCCTGGAACCCGGGCTCGGGTTTTACATTACTTACTTACTTACTTACTTACTTAATTAATTAATTAATTAATTAATTAATTAATTAAATGGGGGGTGTCCCTGTTTGAAACTGTGAAAATCTGATATGCCTATGCTTAGCCATCCCAGTCAGCCAGAATGTCTGTCTGTCTGTCTGTCTGTCTATGCTCACAATGCAGTTAACTGGATTCATATTGCAGACAGGTGTTGCTTTTTTATTCTGTACTTTGTCTTTACGGTGACTGCAGTGCAGACAGGGAATTTTACAAGAATTCAAATGCGAGCTAGAAAAGAGAGGGGACTTCTTATCGGAGAGTGGCAGGTAGCAAAACCTTCTTCAGTGCATCTGCTAAGATGAAAGAGAGAGGCAAGCTCCATGATAATAAGCATGGAGCTACAATAACAATCTGGACATGACAAAATACTTTTGCTCACCTTCACTGGATTGTAAGTACCCATGTACAGCTGTGTATGGTGTATTTTTTGTGTGCCTTAAGACTCAATTCACAAGCCGTCACTCACAGTAATACTTCCGAGTCTTTTCACCATTTGTGAGCAGGAGTTGTATTTAGAGCACATCTCACTGGATCTTGAAATATTACTAATTTCCTTATTGGGCCAGGACCAGGGGGAAATCATATCATAGTGCCAAAGACAACTAGATTTACACATGCTGATGGCTGGGATTAATTTTGCATTTGTCATTTGATCTTGCAGCATTTTGTAAAAACTTTGATTTCCACTGGGAACAGTAAATCGCAGTTTGCTTTAATGGGCGCTTGCTATAACAAGAGTAAATTCTTCCATGAAGAGATTTATGCAAGCTCTAGAAAATAGAGGGGTTGGAGTGGCTTTATAAATCTGGTGATATTTTGCATTATACCAAATAGTCTCTTAGTTTTGATTTTTGGCCCCAAACTAGCGCTTTCAGGTGTGGAGAAACCATTTCTAATCTCTGCTTTAACTGTAAGAATATTCACTTTTTAAAAATTCTGTTTGCTGCCATCATTTCCCTTCTTTGCTGCTGCTTTAGGGACTTTTTTTGTTGTAGTCCTAGATTCTATCACATGAGCAATCAAAGCCAATCAGGATTCACCTACTGAAAGAGTTAAGTACTTAAATTTGTCAGGACGCCTGTAGATTTTTCTCCAACATTGATTCTTTTAACCTGAACCCTAACCTGAAAGTCTCCTGCCCGTTCACCTTTGCAGCGCGGAATGGCTTCGCCGGCGAGGGGGCGGGGCCTCCTCGTTCCAGTTTGTAAACATGGTACTAGGACGGGGCGCAACTTATGGTAGGGCCCCTACTGTAGAAACGCCTCTGTGAGGAAGCTAACAGTCAAAGGTCACATACCTATACACACACACACAACTGGAAGTAATTCTCGTTGGACATGAGAGTAGGCATGCATAGGGTTGTGCTGAAAATCAGTAAACAGCTTCAGCAGGGCCTATGTTTCCTTGTCTTTTTGACAGGATTAAATGGATACTGATGTGCCCTCAGGTCATTTACCTGGTTGGCCTAAGGGCACATCAGAATTTCCTCAAGTTAAAGCAACAACAAGGGACACACAAATGTTTGCCAGATAGAATTTTTGGATAACTTGAGCATTACAGTAGTAGTATCCAGCCACACTTGATAAAAGCATAAATGTCTAATTTTAAAAAATCTATCTTTGGGTTGATTGATGGTATTCTGCATTGTTTATGATTCTGGAAGTAATGTTGGTAGCTCATGAATAGTTTATTTGTGATAGTGATGAGTTGGCTTCAGTATGAAGGATCAATCATTTAATGGCAGAAACAGCTATTCTTACACCTAAGTATGTGGGTCATCAGAAATGGTGTGATTTACAGCCCAGTCCTATCCAGGCCTTGCAATGGGGAGTATCATCAGCTGCTACTGTAAGTTCCAGGCTGACAGCATGAAAGCCACTCCACTGTTCTGCGAGCCGGGCATGCCGGGAACCACCAACCTGCAGAACCTCCGCCGTCCTCCGCTGTTGTTGGTGGGGAGGGAGGGGTGGGGAAGGATTGTGGGCAGATCGGGGTGGGGAGCAGACCAGGCTGGGGACCAGGAGAGGAGTGGTCCTTAGTGGCACTAGCACACTCTGGCTGCAATCCTATATGTACTTTCCTGGGAGTAAGCCCCATTGAACACAATAGGACTTACTTCTACATAGATATGCTTAGGACTGTGCCCGCAGTATCCTATACCTCCTTCCTATCCCAGAGCCACTCCCAGAGTCTCCTCAGATTTATGCGCTAAAGAGCTGGCATGGGTCTGAGGAGACCCACTGGAGACCTGGCAGTCCACAGAGAGGTAAGTAAAGATGTTCTTTACCTACCTCTCCTGGGCTGTCTGTTCTCCTGTTGCCCATAGCATGCAGCGTGCACTCCATCAACAGTGCTGCACCCTCTGTTGAGCCTGCACAGGTCTGCAGCTGCTGGAGCTTACCCCAAGGCAAGGGGAGAAATGTCCCTTACCCTGCAGAGACCTCCAGCAGCCAATATTCCTGCGCAGGATGCAGCATAGCCCGCACTGGTTCCTCTGCATCGCTGTGTGGGAAGTTAGGTAGGACTGGGCTGCCCCTCCATTTACTGTAATGGTCCAAATGCGTTATGCTGTCAGCCTGGTAACCAAACTCCCACAAAGCCCTGGCTGGTCTGGGACCAACTTGCATGAAGTTCCTGATTTTACAAGTCTGCCAGAGTGGCCTCTTTTGCATTTGCAGTGCAGAACTTCACCACCCAAGCTACTGAGGCAATAGCACAGGTGACTGTCACCCAGACGAAAAATGACAGTGGGTGTTTTATTGGTATCATTTTATTGAAATATGATTGTGATTTATATTACATATTATGTGTTATGACATAGTCTTTACAATGATTTGAAATGAATGAATTACAAAGCCATATATAGTACGCAAGCCAGCGTTCAAAAATGCTTCAGAAGAAAAGCTACGGGCGTTTGTATGTTAAAAGCAGGCACCCAAGCCAAATCTATTGTACATAGGGTGACAATGAGGATGTGGGTGGAAAAGACCAGGCTAACAAATATACCATGTGCTTGAAATAGCTACTATGGGATGATTGAAACAGTAGTTCAGTCCAAAGCCATTTTTTTGCTATAATTTCTGGCATTTTTGTCGCTTGAGCCCTTGTAACGATTAACCCATCAAACATGGAATTCCGCTGCCATTTTATGGTTAGTAGCCCAACTCCTTACCTTCATTTTAGTGCATACTGTCCAAATCATTATTTTCTGAGCTGCAACCATTTTCCTGAAAGTAGCCTAACTCATGCCGTACAGTGAACTTTGACCTTGAAAATGTCCTTAAAACTCCTTTTTCAGGGTGGCATCCACCCACTTCCTCATTGTCAATCTCTGTAATATAGATTTGGCAAGAGTGCCCGCTTTTAACATGCAAATGCCTGTATGAGTAAAAAAAAAATGACACTGACTGTATACCAGTGGTTCCCAAACTCTTGTGTAGAGTTTGTGACACTATAAGTCGTTGTGGGGGGCCCCAAAAGCAGCAACAGCAGTCCAGGGTTTAGGCCACCACCCAATCTTATCCTTATACTGATGGGTCTCATGATCCGTCAGAGTTGGGCCAGACACGCCATCACATGACCTGCTCGGTCAACAGGCAGCTCACTACCGATGGCACAGAAGCTGGGAAGGTTTGCAGTGGCTGCGGCGGGCTGCCAAACCACTACCGGAACAGATAGATTGGTAGTGGGGGTGGTGCAGAAGAGGACTGCGTTGCAGTTTGGGGCAGGGAGCAGTTTGGGGTAGGGAGCAGGCAGGGCTGGGGTGGGAAGGGGCGAGAGGGGGAGGGTCTTAGCTGCAGCAACACACACCAAGGTCCTATCCCCCCTTCCTGGTCCAGACCTGTCCCCAGGAGTCTCCTTGGACTTACACCAGCAAAAGAGCTGGTGTAGGTTCAAGGAGACCCATTGGAGACCAGGTGGCCTAAAGGGAGGTAAGTAAAAAAGATTTTTACTTACCTCTCCTGGGCTGTCTGGTCACTACTCCCCTATGGCATTCAGCACGCGCTCTATCAGTGGTGCTACATAGTCTGAGCTTGCAGGGAATAGGATTGGCTTTCGTACCAAATTAAACATTGGGTTGGATCCATAGTTGCCCTTCCACATGTACTTACAGAAGGGCTGTTTTCCATTTGGTGCTAGAAGGTTCTACAAGAAAGAGGAAACTAAACCCAAAGGTGCCTTTTCTTTGTGCAAGACCTTGCATGTACAAGACAAGCAGAACCAGAAAATCTGCTATAGAACTTTCCAATCATAGTGCTGTATGAACCCTTGTACCAGTTTCTGGCATTGCAGAATGTGCAGAACAGCACTGGCAACTATTTTCCTTCCACTTGTGGTTCTTTGGATCCATCCCATTATGTGTAATTTTCTGCAGGCGTTTTTTCTGTCGAACATATAGTAGCCTCCAGAGACCAGACCTTGAGCAAGGAGGAAGGGGAAAGGAATGCTTAATCCTTTTCCACACCAACCATTTCCCCCCTCATTCCCTCCTAGCTGCAGGACATTTCTCCTACTCAACTAAACCATTGTTCACGTTATAAGCAAACAACAGTGGATTTTTTTCTCTTAAAAATTTGCATTAAACATTTAACAAGTATTTTCCCCGGAGGCCAAAAGAGGCAACCATTGCTTGAAAGGGCTTCAAGTATGCTTACATCCTTCCTGTGCCTGCGTTTACAGATCTGCCACTACACACAGCGCTGCCAGGGTCAGCAAGTAATAGTGGGGGGAAGAAGATGAGTAGGTACTACTAGAAGCTGTAGCTGAAAACTAATAGAAGCCCTGAGGAAGAAGCAGGGGAGGCAGTAGTAGATGCAAAAAGGAAAGAAACGACTTGGTTTGTTTAACCTATGTGGATTTTGCACGATTAATAAAAAAAGAGATTGGCAACTGGAATGTTGGTTCTTTACAGGTGCCTCAGAATACAGAAAAGCTTATATCAATAATTTTGACATTTTGCTTAATCAAGATGTGACCCCCCTCCTCCTGTCCAATGTGAACCATTGTTTACATTACAGGCAGGCAACAGAGTTTTTTTTCCCCTTCAGAGTTCTATTAAACATTTAACAAGTGCTCCTAAATAATATAATACAACCAACAGTGCTATGTTTGGATACAAATAGGAAATCAATCTATTTCTTCTCTAGTTCTGCAGCCTTCAGTCTCAGGCCGGGCTTCTGATCTGTGTTCGTTGGGAAGGAAACAAACTGCACTTTGAACAACAGACAGACTCAGATCAATAAATGCATGTTCTTTTTTGTTTGTTTGTTTTTAAATTGCCCTTGCTCAGTGTATGCACCAACAGGCAAGTTCAATATCAAAGTGTAAAATCTGGAACAGCAAGTCCTCAGACTAGTCCACCTTCACATTTGCTACTCAGTAAATCATTTTTACTAGAGTCGGACACGACTGGACTTAATTGTCAGGGGATACCTTTACTTTTTTTTAAAATCATTTTTAAGTGATAGGTGTGGCCAACCAAAAGCCACAGGCGTTTGCTCCAGAGAGCTAAAACACCCAGAGGAAGCTGGCTCTTGATATATTACCAGTACAGTACTTCGGTGGAGCAAGGCATTACGTTGTATGGAAGAGCAGGAGAGTTCCCTCCTACAGTCTGAGGTGGTATAGTCCAAACACAGATCTATTACCGGAGTGACAGCTAGACCCCAGGGGCGGTGCTCCTTGGTTCCATTCCCCACCGCCACCCCCATAGTTGCTTGGTACTGTGACTCTCACTGGCTTTGCTATTCAAAATTTGATGCATCAGCTTAACACAGTCAGTTGATTTGATTGGTGTCTTTATGGGTAGACAGTAGGTTTTCCTGGTTTAATGCATTTCTTTGCCATTAAAATGAGCTACATTAGATTAGATCATACAACTATAGCATTTTTTGTCAGCTGCACTCAAGGAATTGTATGGATTCGTAAATGCTTTTACAAGTAACTGAGGGAAGACTTTTCCATATTGATCGAAGCATAAACTTCTCTAACACAAGACCACATGGAGGATCTTTTGATAATAGCCATACAGGTCTATGTCTGCCCATAACCAGAACCAAAATGTCCCTACTTAGGTGCAAGAAAGGGCTGAGTGCACCACCTGTGTTTGTTAGCTTAAACTGAAAAGTGAAATATCTTCTGAGTATTTGGAATACTTGGGGAGGGGGACGAATAGGGGAGTTTCTAGGTTGGGAAGGGCAGGCTGAAAGTGGAACGGGGAGGGAGTGGATCCTGGCGGTACCATCGTGTACTAGGATCCTATCCCCGTTCCTTCACCAATTCCCTCCTGTCGTGAAGGTGATGCTCCCTCCGCTGCTGGCGCAAAAGCAAGGCCACTCAACCTTGGGAGTCTCCCTTACAGTTTGTAGTACACTCTGAACCAAGAAGACACTCCTAACCAAGGAGAAGGTAGACTGCCACCAGCTTGGGGAGGTTCATCCAGTCCCAGCTACTGGGATGGCCGCAGGAGATACTTGGTGCAAGCTGGACTCCCTGCCCAAGGGAGCCAGTGGCCCAAGGCAAAATTACTAAGGTAGCGTGTGTGGCTCCAGCGCACCAAAGGCTTCAAGGATTTAGCCTCCTGATTCCAAATGAAACACACCAAAGGTAAAATAAAGATGTTTTATTTTAGGCTATGCAAAACAAGCATAGAAGCATGGAAGAGCAGTAAAACTGCAAGGCAAATTGACATAACGTACAAAATACAAATCAACAGAATAAAACAATAAACTCTAACTCCTAACATCAGAACATTTCCTAGCACTCACCAAGACATAGAGAGTTTCCAGCCATCCCATCAGGGATGCTGTGAGGCTTACTCGGCCGATGTCAGGGCTGAGCGGCGACATCAGGAGCGGACCAAAACCAGGGAGACTGACTCCAACAAAGAGGTTAGAGATCTGACAAAATGGTTACCCAAAGGCAGTGTTTCCCAAACTTTTTCAACCCACGGCTCCCTTGACCCTTGGCGACCCTTGGCTGCGGCTCCCTATCACATTATGTTGATGCCTGCCAATTGGCATTTCATTGTATTCCGAAAGGATTCCGTGGCACTCCACGGTTCCCCTGGCTGGTATCCGCGGCTCCCCTGGAAGCCACGCCTCCCAGTTTGGGAACCACTGCCCAAAGGGATAGTTAATGATTGACACAGGTGAACCATCCAATGAGACACAGCTATACAGCGTAGCTTCTGGAAGATGACTTCATATTACTCGTGACCCCTCCTAACTGGAGAAACTGTTGATGGGAGAACAGGTGGAACAAATTAATGAGGGAGAGAAGTGCTATCTCATTCCCATGCAGATAAGACACAAGCAAGCCGGGCTAGCTCGAGCAGAGCACAGCTCCAAGGACGTTGGCTGATGTCCAATCACCAGGGCTAAGAAGCAGACTATAGCAATTCCTGTTCAAAATGGAGTCAGAACCAAAGTAAGATTTCGACTTTCTTGACACCTCCCCCTTAATCTTCTTGGTTCTGCACCAGCTAAGTGGCTGGCACGCATCTGAGGAGACCCATTGGGGCAGCAGAGGCTTAACCCAAGTTCAGGGAACAAAATTTCCCATACCTCAAGGAGGTTTCTAATGGCGCAATCCTGCCTAAAGATACACGACCAGCCTAAAGGGCTGGCCGCTGTATCCTAGGCCATTCCCAGGCTGCCCCAGGGCAGCCCAGGAGCACCTTGGGAGAAGGGGATATTCGTCCCCTTCTGCAGGTGCAAGCCAGCCAGGGCTCTATGGGCCTCCTCAGATGTATACCAGCTATGAAGCTTACATTCGAGCTGGCGGAGTAAAGCTGGCCAGGCCAGGAACGGGCTGAGGATACCGGCGGAGCATGCTGCCGATATCCCCACCCTCTTCAAGTCCAGGCCGGCTGGCTGCCCTGTTCTGCCCTCCCCCCACCCCTGCACCGACCGGGGAGAACTTTGAGAACCACTGCTATATACACTTAGCTGGGAGTAAGTCCCATTGAACTTAACAAACCTTACTTCTGAGTAGACAAACATAGCTTTGTGCTGTTAGAAGAAGAAAGGAAACCATTCTGGTGAATATGTCTGCACTCTTTAATATTGTATTAAAAATTCAAGGGAAATGGGAATCAATATAACTTCAGATTCTAACACCAACACCCGTAATACAGAGTTCTTTCAACATCACTGCTGCTGGTATCATCTAGCGCAGGGGTTCTCAACCCCTTCCCAGCTGAGTATCACCTCCAGCGCCACTCTCCTGCTGTGTACCACCGGAAGTGACTGCCGATGACATCATCTCCAGTTACTTCTGGGTTTGCAGATTTTTGGAGGCCAGAAAAGGCAGGTAGGAGACTCTGGGTGGACTCTTCTCAGCATTCCTCAGAGGCTCGGTTAAAGGCAAGAGCGTCTCGGGAGCAAAAATGCACTACCGAAAGCACCACATTGGAATGGGGTTCCGGTGGTCTGGCGGTCCAAGTACCACCAGCAGTTGGCTGAAGTACCAGTGGTGGTACTAAAACCACTGGTTGAGAACCCCTGATCTAGTTTTTAAGTAGATGGTGGCCTACAAACGTTTCTGCCACATTCAATCAGTAGTTGGATAGTATTTCTTGGCCATAATCCAATGAGGCCATTCAGGTTCACAAGCATGGTTTCCCCATTGTCAGCTATGTACATGGAAAGGACCCTGCGCAGATATGTAGCTGCTCTAGCCAGTCATAGAAGTCCAAAGTATGCTTGGGGCCCTTATCGTGGCCAGAGCATGCTGTTGCAGGCTTATGTGGCCACTAGGCTGGAGCTTAAACAGCCCAAAGCACTTAGACATAGACAGTTTAAGAGTCCGTCTTTGCTTATTTCTTATATTCAGATCCGAGTGTGAAATACCTTATTTTCAAAATGTGTTGCAGTGGAAGATACAGTTATACCACACAAACAGCAGCAGCATCTAAGACTGCTAGCTCATGCACGGGCAACTCTACCTCTACCGTTGATTCGCAGTGTTCCATTAAAAAGCACTGGATGTTGAGATGACGTGAGCAGATATAACTCCACAGACAGAACTTCCATATCTGTTGTGATTCATTCACTCATGCAAGTCATGTCTTGATGTTGCAGTCATCTAGGAATACAGATGTCTAGGAGAACCAATTCCTATTCAGACATGTATTTCATAGTCCGGAGAAAGACAGAGGCAGCAGAGGGTGACATGCATTACTGTTGCACCTGTGGGCTCTATATAGAGCAATTGCAGAATTCTGCATGTGCTACTATTATTTGGTGCATTCTGTTGTCCCATGCATGCACAGCAAGTTTGTGTACACCAACTGAAACATCTGCATGTGGAACCCTATTTGCATACTAATTGTGTTTGCTGGATTGGCTTGCCTGAGAATAACTGTGCACCTTTCTGCATTATTTACACAATAATCAGAAAGGTTTTGATGAGATATTTGATAATCTGCTGTGTAATTTAATCAGAAGCCTGTTTTGTCTTTTCTTTTAGACCACACAAGCAACTGTTGTATGTAATATCAGTGCCACTGAATTAAGGAATTGGTCAAAAGCATTCATCTTTATATTGTGCTAGGAAGTGAATGAAAAAACATAAATACAAATACAAATGAAACCCTTCTCCCCCCCCCCAGTATTGCAAAGATAGCTTAATCAACCTCACTGACCTAGCAAAATTAAGTTATATTGATGCCTTGTGCTTGCTAAAAGGGGATAAAATGGAATAATTGACTTTGTCTCTTTGGGATGCAGTTTCTTTCCTAATCTGTATATCCGAAAAGATTGCATTAACCAGCACTAATCATTTGTAGTGAACATCTTCCAGTCCCAAATAATTTATCAGCCCAATTCTATTCCGCACCACATTATAGCGTGTAACTGCACCAACAGGGGGATCGGACAGCCTGCAAGAGGTATTTTTTACTTAACCCCTGGTAGGCTGCCTGGTCACCTATTGGTCTACTCAGATCTATGCCAGCCATTTTGCCAGGGACAGATTTCAGGGATAGGATCCTGGCGCAAGTTGCTGCCACTGGATCCATACATCCCTTCCCTGACACGCCCACCAGTTTTTCCCCAAATGGCTCCACAAAGCCCTTCACTGGGCCCCAAGATGTCCTGCTTACTCCAGATGGCACGTGGGGCGGCACCACTGCCACCAGTCCTGAGAGTTCAGGGGTCAGCCAGGCAGGCTGGCTGAATGAAAGGACCATTCAGTTCACACAAAAGGACCCCGTCCACTCTTGCAAAGTGTCCTTTGCATGAGCAGAAGGTGCCCTTTATGCAAGTAGAACACTCCTTCAATTCTCAAAGAGAGCTTGTGTGTTCATGGAGTGTGTTTCCCTTCACAGAAGCATTACTCTAGTCTAGATGCAAGCCTGAGTCTTTAAGGTGCTACAAGATTGTTGCTGCTGCAACAGACCAATAAAGCTACCCCTCTGGAAGATGTTTCTTTAAAAACATAGTCAGGTGGACACCCAATCACACCATTCTCTATTGGTATGGAGGGATGCCCACGTCATTCAGACTGTGAAAGTAACAATGCCAGGGATAGGTCCTATCCTCCCAAAACAAATGGGCAGCACTTCACTGAAGCAACAGGCAGTGGCACTCCCAGTTGAACTGGCTTCCTGGCAGCCACCACACCTTTGAGATTATTTATTAACAAACTCTAAAAGGTGTGTAGGTACAACAGTGCACTGCACCATCCCGTTCTTGTGTAAAAAGCAGCCATTTCCCAAAACTACCATTACTCAAAACTTCTGAAAACATGAAAGTGTGATGAATAAATGGAGGAAAGCCATGGACTTAAGCTTCTTTCACCCTAGCTGCTAGAATAGGGCTATTGTTATATACAACATTGAACTCTGAATAGGCTTCTCTTCCATATAGTTAAGCCTACACACCTTCCCTCAAGGTTTTACTTCCATTAGGGGACAATTGCACATTATTATTATTATTAGTGGTAGTGGTAGTGGTAGTGGTAGTGGTAGTGGTGATTGTCATAATATGAGTAGTACAGGTAGTAGTATTTAGAATATTTATACACAGCTTTTCAAGAAAAAGTTTACAAACTGATTTCTACAAGAAAAAGAATGAAAATGTGGTTTCATGTCCCCAAAGGGGCTCGCTCACAATCTAAAAAGAAACACAAGGGAACTGCAACAAAAATCAACTGGGAGGGATGCCATTCTGGGACGAATAACGACCGTTGTTCTCCTCCTGCCACAACTTTTAAAAAATCTGCATTTTTACCCAGTTAGCGGCAGTTATTGTCCCTGGACTAAACCCACAACATTTTGTATTTATGAAAATACTTCCCTCGTCTTCACATTCATTGCTATTTAATGTTGGATCTTTCTTAGTGTGTCAGTCACCGGTTGCTATAGCTTATTTGTAATGCGGATCAGGGATGAGTGACAACTCTTTCCCAACGCTCACACTGTTTTGTGAACTTTTCATTTACTGTATTTCCTGTTATTATTCCTATTTTGCTTTGGAGTCTGCAAGCTTGATTGCTGTACAGGAACATTCATCCAGTCAGATTTTGAGGAAACAAATATAGAAAGGGGAGCAAAGATATGCCCTGCAGGCAAACCCCAGCCATCTTTTGTTTAGTCCTTAAAAATATCCCTGGAGCCTGTTCTTTTCCTCCCGAGTGCTGGAAGGCACACCTTGCCTGATTTTAGGCTGTAAGCTCTTTGGGACAGAGCCCAAATACTAGTGGCAGTCAGTGAAACATCCTGTACAGCAAATGTGCTGAGTAAATATTTTTTTTAAAATACAGACATGGGAAGCAGTAACTCTGCGATACTGTAAAAAAAAAAAGGCTCTACTTATATGTTGCATGCATATGGAGCGTAGTGCTATTGTCACTGAAAAGGGACTTGCAGGGATATTGCACAAAGGCTGAAGTGTGATTGTGGCATATTATTTGAGGTGTTTCTGCTCAGTCAAGGTATGTACTTACAGAAAGAAGTACAAAGAATGCATTCTTTCAAAGAATGCAGTGGAAACATGGCCCATTAAAAGCGCTGCTCTGGTTTGCATACTTACTTAGTTTCTCAGACTGTCCACCTCTGGCCACCAGCGTGAGCAATGTCTATAAACTTGCTGAAATGCATCATAATTTGACTTTCTCTACAGGAAGGCAAACTCATATCATTAGAGCCCATCAAATCTCTCTCTCTCTCTCTCTCTCTCTCTCTCTCTCTCTCTCTCTCTCTCTCTCTCTCTCACCCGTACAGCTACAGACCTCATTCACAGCGTTGGCTGATGGTGACAGTTTGCAAGCCAATAGAACAGTAAGAGAATGGGGACACTATTTCCCCTCCAGTATACTCAAAATCGAACATAGAGAGCATGACAAGAAGTTGGGAAACAGAGCAGAATGCCAACTCAGAGATATGCTACTGAAGCCTAGTTCTTACTAAGGTTGTAGATACAGGACGCAAGAATGATATTTCTGAGCCAGGTTCACCTCCTCAGTGAGATCTAGCCCTCTGTGTGCAGCTGCGTTAATGCGACAGCACTTTGATGCCCAGGTTGTGCCGTGGCTCGTCTTATCAAGGCAAAATGAAGAGCAGGCCTGTCTGAGTGATCTGCTCAATCCTCCTGGTCCAAATAATTCCACAAGCCCATTACAAATGATTTATGTTTAAACTGGACATTTTTTACAGCTGGACAGAGCAAGGCAGTGTTTGTCGAACAAATGGTATTAAAATCCCCACGGGGCCTGCCTTGCTTCAGTTGCAAGCAAGGCTCTTCCTTAAGCCAGCTGATGCTCTTTTAATGAGCGCTGCTCGTCAGGGATCATTCCTCCAACTTGCTTTCTAAAATCACAGTGTGCAGTGAGTTTATAAAGCAGCCTCTCTTTTGAAATGGATGAGGCACCCTACCAGTCTCAGATGCACAAAACAGACACTTATTTGAACTCAAAAGGGGGAAACTGGATGACAGATTTTTCTCTCCCCCTTTCCTATATTATTATTGTTATTCATTGATTTTTTTTTGTTCTTTGGCAAGTTGTGCTTTTCGGTTCATGTATCACATGCTCAATCAATTCACATGGGGAGGGGGGGAAATCCAAAATATTAGTTTTAAAGTGACTTTAGCACAGCAAGTGACTTCACTAAACCATGACAGGTCACACTGCCAGCTGAGTGGACAGTCAGATGACATCTTTCTATAACAAGATATCCCACTGAAATCAAACTCCATTAAGGTACTCTCCTACCGTCCTTACCACCAAGAAATCAAAAGGGAAGCTTTCATGCAAATCAAAATGACAAGTTGAAAACAAAAGCGAGCTAATGCTTTTTTTAAAAATTTACCTTTGAAAGGGTGCTTTTCCTTTGCCAAATGCAGCTTTATTAATGTCAGTTTTGACAAGCATGCCTCCATTTTATGAATATGGCTGTCTGAAATTGCGGACCCGATTGCTTTCAACTAAAATTCAAGCTCAGCTCTTCAGATGACTCAAAACCCTACCGTTAGAGGAATGCAATTAGTAGCATTGACACTAAACCATTGTTATGGTATGTTATTCATTGCTGGAGTTTCGGTTTTTCCCTTGCATATACTGTACTGATTTGCACCAGAAATCACAAGGCATTGTCCTGTTCTGGTGTAGAAGTGCATTGGTGTAGAAGTGGATGGTGTGATGTTAACTTAAGTCTGAGAACACATAGGTTGAGTGGCGTTCCTCCATGCAGGTATGGGAGATGCTGGCGCTCCAATTTTAACTTCTGACTTATTAGAATTAAAGAGGAATAATCTTCACCTGGAGTCTGTCACTTCTTTGGGACTGGATGACTTCTGTGCATACTTTGCGGTGGAGTCTCCAGGCTCGGCATGTTTGGGTAGCAGATATTTTAGAGGATTTATAGGTTTGTAAATACAAACCTTCTTCTTATTCTTGCTTCTTATTCTCACCTATAGGAAGCTGTTTTCAAGGCACAACTGCCTCCTGAACCAGCTAGAGCATCCAGAAGGGATTTGACCAAAACATTCCGTATTGCCAGCCCCTTGTGGATACTCGAGGTGGTTCAGGAGGTAGCTGAGAATGTTCAGATCCTGGACTTACCCCTTGTGTTCCTCAGCAACAGCTGTATTTGCCTGTGGCAAGCATTGAGTGACAGATAAAAATTCATATTTTATCACCATATTGTTATCATCAAAGATTGTTACCCGAAACTACTGTTTCTCAAACTTCTGGACTGCCAACCTACCATCAATACTCTGTCCACAGCTGAGCATAGAGAAAGTTTGGTCCTACAGCTTGCTGCTGCTTCATGAGGATCTATAGACTGAGGTACTAATCCCAAACTTAGCATTAGAAGAGGAGTAGAGCAAGACAGCTTTATGCACCGGAGAACATATGAACAAAGCACCCACTTTTTCTGAGAACCCATCTTCCCAAATCAAACTGGGGTAGTAGGGCAGTGAGGGTTCAGAGGTGGCCCATCCATGAGGCTGAGGTGATGCAGGTTGCATCAGTGACAGATTATGGGGTGGGTGGGTGATAAGGCGGGAGATTTGGCTCAGATGCGAGACACATTGTTCCATATTGATCTACTTTCCGCCCACTAAAAGTGAGCGGAAAGCAGATCATCCCCCTTTTCTTGCCCTGGTGCAGATCTTCAAACGGGTAAGTGTAGGACTTCTAGTTTGATTTACAGGGACCCCGTAAATGAAGGAATTCTTCCATTTGTGTGGTCCCTTTAAAACAAACAAATAGTCTTACACTTCTGTGTTTCAAGAAATAATTAAGTTGGGTAAAGCAGAACTAATGGGTTTTTTCCTTTTTCTTGTAGCTCTTATAATCCATACAAATCAAACTATTCTGATCAGTAATAAATTTAAATTAAAACAGTACACAAAAAAACCTACATCTGCTTTAGGAAAATGAACTACTAAGTTAATACAGATTTGTTCAGAGCTTTAGACTATGAGTAATGAATCTTTCAGACAGTTTATTCAAGCAAATCTGAAATAGAATTCACTTAAGTGTATCTACCACTTGGGTTAAAACTTCCTAATGTGAATACCTCTGGAATTCTTATAAATTATACTGTATTTCTTCAGTTCTAAGACGCATGTTTTTTCCCAATTACGCATTTCAAAAACTGGGGTGCGACTTAGAATCGAAGGTCTCCAAAAAGCACCCCAAAATGCTATCTTCTTACTTACTGGGGCTTGGGGGAGCTTCAGGGAGACCTGTGTGACCCTCTGAAGGCCTCCCCGATCTTCAGTTTGGCAAAAAACGGTGATTTTCAGCCATTTCCAGTTTTCGCAAAAAACAGAAATGGCCAAAAATCGCTGTTTTTCGCCGAACTGAAGATCAAGGAGGCCTGCAGAGGGTTGCACAGGCCTCCATGAAGCTCCCCCAAGCCCAGGTAACAAAGGAAATTGCACTTTCTGGCGGGGCCAGAAATGCTATGTAAAGGCAGTACACTCAGTCATCCTCAGCTGCAGGAGACATGCTGGGGAGAGTTGATGCTGAGCGGGGTAGATTCAATGAAGGGAGGTGAGTCTTACAATCAATGGATTTTTTTTTCCCCTGCTGGTGGTACTGAAATTAAAGGTGCGCCTTAGACTCGATGGCACCTTAGACTCGAAGAAATACGGTAATTGGATGGTTCCATAGAAAAATGTTGTTTGACTTTAATGAAAAGGTTATGGAAATGGTCAGAATAATAACATTTACAAGTAAGGTTGCCACCTTATTATGGAATGTTTTTAGTTGATTGGCGTTTCACTGATTAATTGCTATATTAAACCATTAATATCAATACTATTGCTATATTGAGAATATTTAATAGAGACAGATTTTCAAACTAAATAAAGATGTCCGGGGTTGGTCCCGTCCCCACCCCGGGCTGCGCCCCGAGCCTCAAACGGGCAGCGTGCCAGTCCACGGTCGGGGACGGAACCGCCCCCGGACTTACTGTTCCCCACCCGGAAGAGTCTCGCAACGCAGGGCGGGGTACAGCGGACTCACCCGGGACCAGTGGGCGACAGCTGGAGGACGCTGACGCCCTGGGAGGGAGAACGACGGCAGGGGCTGACGTCCATCCGCGCCCCCGCTCGGCTGCCGGCAGGGCTGGTCCGGGAGATGCGAGCCCGGCCGACCGCCTCCTTCCCCTCCCCCCGGAAAGGCCCGAGACCCGCTCCTCGCCGGGGGACAAGGCCAAGGGCGGGGACTCCACCGAAAAGACCCCACGTAACGACGTCCCCGACGATAGGCCGGCCGGCCTGTCAGGGGCAAGCCTGTCATGGTGGGATTGGCTCCAGGGGAGGGGGAAGGGCCAAGGGGGGCGGGGACAGGGCATATCCAGGGCTATAAAACCTAAGCAGGCCGGTGATGAAGCGGCTGGTGAACGGGCTGGTACTCCGGAGCGACAGCCCGACTCCCCTCGAACCGGCCGACTGGGGTGCGAGGAACCGGGTGATGCTAACCCCCTTCTCCCCAGTCACTTCTGAGGCCTTGCAATAACTCCCCACAAGGGAGGGTTGACCTGTCCCCCGTGGAATTCGACATTGACTCACTCGGCCTTGGGTAGACCTGTCCTCCAGAAACCACTCGGGGAAATCAAGACACCGAACAGTGGGTAGACCTATCCCCTTGGGGAACTATTTAAGGAAGGACTGCCGGCCTGGAGGTTGACCTGTCCCCCGGGGAGCCCTTTGGGGCAGAAGCAGCCCTGACCACCCCCTTGCCGGGATCCCCCACAAGCCCACACCTACAAAAGAAGACAATTTATTTTGCATCACGTCATAAACTATTAGAAAATGGCGTCTACCCCAAACCATTTCTTCAAGGAGTAACTTTAGCTAAAATCCTTTGTTGATCTGTACATGATGGTGAGTTAATTGATATCAGTGATTAATTGGCAATAATAGCTTTGACTAATTTGCAACCTTCTTTCTAAGATAAAAATGCCCAAATTCTTACATTCAGCAAAAGTTGATAATTCTTGCAAGATGGATTTCCAGTCCTTTAATTCTGTACTATACTTAAGTCTTCTTCAAAAGTTGCCCCTCACACATTCACTGAATATGGGGGGGGGGAATGGGATTGTGCCCAAAACGCTGTTATGCCAGTTGGCCACATTCCCTGTTCTGCAGAAATCAGCACTGTGTGCCATTACAGGGTGATAAAGAACTGCCTGCTCTCTACTGAATCAGACAGGGCTAGCCTAGTCACAAGACTGACTAAAATGACTGTTTCAAGTGGCAAGTTGTGGGAGTGGTGAATTGACGTGGGTTAAACCGCTGAACCATAAGCTGTCGATCAAAAGGTCGGCAGTTCGATTCCCACAACGGGGTGAGCGCTCGTTGCTTGGCCAGCTCCTGCCAACCTAGCAGTTCCAAAGCATGTCAATGCGAGTAGATAAATAGGTACCGCTTGCGGGAAGGTGAACAGCGCTCCGTGTTCCAGCTGCATGCTACGCGCTGCGGCAAGGAGAGTCATGCCGGCCACATGACCACGGAGGCGTCTTCGGACAACACTGGCTCTTCGGCTTTGAAATGGAGATGAGCACCACACCCTACAGTCGGACACGACTGGACTTAATTGTCAGGGGATACCTTTACCTTTCACCTCGCGTCTGCCAGCCACCCCTTCCAGCCTGCCCTCCACTGAGCTCTTCCCTTCCTACTTTCTAACAGCAAACAGGAAGAGAATTGGGGCAGCAGCAACTTATCCCTTCCTCCAGCCTCCTTGCCCTTCTCCTCACCCACCTGGCTGCTTTGGAAGGCAGCCACATGGACAAGAAGAAGCGGCACATGATAATCCAGAGCCCACCCCTGCCCCCTTTGCTCAGCTCTGGTCCTCCTCCCCCCTTCCTCTGCGCCATCCTACTGGGAGCTGCTCTCTCCTGACAGCATACTCCACACATCCTATTTATTTCAGGCAGGATGGCATGGAAGAAGGAGGTGGCACCAGAGCTGAAGGTTATGGGAGCAGGCTCTGGATAACCACACTGTAGTCCCAACTTCTTGAAGGCTGTTTTCTTAAGCGGTTGGGTGGGTGAGATGGAGAGACGGCAGTAGCAGCAATAGAAGTGGAACGTTATATAACAGAATGAACACCTTTTTATTGCAGTAAAACAATCTGGGTCTTGGGCATGCTTTCCTAGTACTGTACATATATTAATTGTTTATAACAATTGTCATTGTGTCAAACTTGGCCATAGTGACTTGAAGCCCAATCCTGTTCAGGGTTTTTACACCACTGGAATGCTTGTTCCAGTGGCAAAAGACTTTTTACAGCTGTCACAAAAGGCAACATGCCATTCGGCACAGCCTGGCCACCACCCCTACATACTGGGTCCATGCTCCTGTGGATTGGGGATGCCTAACAGTGCCAGTAAGTCAGATCAGGGGTGGGAGGGAGGCAGGGAAGGGTCGGAATGGCGTGGGGTCGGAATGGGTTAGCGATGAGGTTGAGGAAGCTTTCTGCTTCCTGTTAATGGAGCCTCTCTAGCATTCAGGCTGCTTGCCTGCTTTGATTTGGTGAAGAAACACACTGGCTTGGCGCCAGCTCTTTGAAACTAAAGAAAAGTAATGGGTACATGGGGGCCACCGGGATAGCGTTCCCCCGTTCCACTGTTTCCAGTATCAGGGGGGCAGGAATCTATCTCTCGCAGATACCGGGGGGGGGGGGCTACTGTATACTTTGCCACACCAATTCAGAAATATTTTCCTGTGCAGGGATATGCTGTTGAATTTCACTTGCAAATGTTTTGTTTTTTCTTATTAGGGGAAGTGCATGGATATGACTTAATGCATATTTCCCCTACTATCAGTGTTTCAGAATTACTTGTTATACCACAATGTTGAGCTCAAAAGAGAGAGAGTCCTTTTGTCATTTTCATTGGTGGTCTGTTCTGCTATTATAGTCAGGTTTATCGCTACATTTTCACAGACATTAACAGTTCTTTCAAAGAATCAAACCTGTTTCTAAACAGCTCGGTTATAACTCCTGTAATCGAAATTGGTCTTGTTTCTCAATTTTCCCTTTGGTGTTTGTCTAAACAAAATACAGCTGTTAATGTTACTGTACATTTCAGCTACAGTAAACCAGGAAAACATTACAAAAAGCAGCTTTCCCGTTGTCACTTATTCTGGCATGAGCTGCATATTGTTACAACATTTCTTCATTTTCCAATGTAAACAGGGGAAATTATTTCAGCTAGCTGTTATGGGGGGGGGATAACAAAATGTATATGTTTCATAGCTCTTGACAAATAAATGTTATGATTATTCTCTGTCTGACCATGTCAGGGTTCATTTATCTTTGGGTAGTATTGGGGGACAAGGTCCACAGAAATGAGAGTTACAGTGCAATCCTGCGCACGTTGCGGCAGCCGGCCTAAAGGGCCGGCCACTTCATCCTGCAAAGGATGCGGGCCACGCCGGCACAGCCCAGGCTCACCCCGGACGCAGGGGTTGTCCTATAATACATTCAACATGCATACAACTATATTTATAAGAGGGTTAGGGTTCCTATGGGCTGATTCAGATTATACATCTGCTGGCTTATCCTAATCACATGGGAGAGGAGTGTATGCATAGTATTCTCTCCATCTGGCATGCCATCCTGGCATTGACTAATCATGAAAATTATTCAATCAGCACATCAAGGGTAGATTTGAATGAACCCCCCCCCCATATCATTAGATGATGACAGGAAGGCATATCTGTTGGTGGTGGGGGGAGATGTGCTTGCCCAAACTCCTCCCCCATATGGTTGAGAAGGCTGGTCAGAATGTCATCTGAACCTGGTTTTGTGCTAACCTTTAAAATGAATGCATGTACAGTCATTCATATAAAAAACATATATAGACATGTTCATCTGTATTAACATGTACCTTTTTGTGTATACAACATGCACATACTGTATGCACATACACACCTGGCACTATTACATATATAGCTCATACATCAATAGCTCTATCGTTGCTGTCCAATCTAGCCCCTATCCCAGCAAATGGGATGGCAGCAGCCTTAGGAAAGTTGGTTGCAGGATAGTGTTAGAATAGAGACATCATAGATAAATTAAAGGGCACATTTCTGACATCTTACCCTGGCTTTTTGGTGATTGAGAATATATTGGGGAGTAAATCTTTCCTTTGACGTATTCCCTGTAAAAGTAATTACTTGGCACCAACCTCTAATCAATTATTTCCTTTCTCTGCTGCGATTAGCTTCTCCGGCAATGTAGTATTGCGTAAACAAAGAACTTTCCAAGAAAATAGAAATGTTCAGCCTTCTTCAGATGTTCTTTCCACTACCTGTTCACAGTTCTCCCATGTTCAAGCATTTGTCTGCAGAATGCAGGGAGATCCCCCCCCCCCCCCCATGATTGGAACACTGAAATGTTCTGGGCTTGCAGTACAGTATTTAAGGTCTCATTCCTTCTCTAGTCCTTGCTGTTTGTTCAGAATATTGTTTGCTCAGAACTGTCCGGTGCACCATGCTGTGCCTTCTCTCATGGGTATCTGCATCTGAATGTCATTATTCTTCTAGATTTGAAGAATGATGGCAATGGATCGGATCTTTGAAGGTGTAATTCCCCCTCCCCAAGCATGATTACATTTAAATGAAACTTGTGCAGGGGAAGAAATGTTGGTTTGATTTCTTCCCTATACAGTTCTGCTTGCCAAAAAGTGTTTCTGAAGAGTTAATAACAAAGGTTCTGAAGAACTTCTGCTGGAAGTTCAGGTAATGTGAGCACTATTAAATTAACTGGTGCTTGCCTTAGCAATAAATCTTCCTTTTTAAATGGCACAGGAAATATAAGCATGTGATCACTGTTCCCTCAAAGGGACCTACACATGACAAGCTGTACTGAAAAAACCATAGATAACTAATTCATACCATGTTGGCCAAAATTAAAACATTAAAATTTCATAGATATAATCATATAATGAAAAATGTTCCCTTTCCTCGAGACCTTGGAAGTCAGACACTTCTCCTTGCTACAGCTATTGATTTAGACTGCCTTGATTTTTACCTTCATTTTATGGAGAAGGAACTTTCGGAAAAGTCAGAGGACATGAAGTATTAACTGGACAGAGCACTGGGGAATATGCTCATGGGGAAATTGGCATGGGCAAAGGAATGGGAAAAGTCCTAATTGGCCTTTTCCATCCCTTAGTTCTGTGACATGATGACAGCTGTTCTGAAGCTTATTTTCAAGCAGACACACATATAAATAACATCTATGGGAACCATGTGCATGTACAATGGAGAAAACTGATCTCTGAAGAATAGAGTCAAATAAAACATGCTTTTCTGAACAATCAGCTTCCTCGTATATCAAACTTCCATTCAACCAGACTTGAGACCCAGGTCTCTCTGGGTAGCTAGCTAGCTGTATTTCAGTGAAGCTCAATGGAAAAAAATATGCTATTGTCTAAACATGTTTGACTGTACTTGAGAATCTGCACGTATCACATCTGGATAATAAAGGGTGATTTTTCCCATTGCACCTGATGAAATAATTCCACAGCTCGTAGCTAGCTGCTCATATTCACAACTGACTTCTGCAGCCTTTCAAAATGTTGTTGGCAAATGTTCAGGCTTTGATTTGGATCCAAAGAACTGCTTTGAGCATGCCAGTGGAATCCTTGACTGTGTCCTTTTGAGTGACCAATCCCTATCCTGTATCACAGACCACTGTTCAGACTTTGAGGAAAGTTTGAAAAGTAATCTGTGATGTGGCATGGGAATCTATCACTCAAAAGGATGCAGTCACAGATTCCACTGGGCATGCCCAAATCTCTCTTGCATCCAAGCTTTTGTTGATATTTTTTCACAGTTTTTAACTTCCATTTTAGAACTGTAATAGGCAGGTGGAAAACTTAAGTGTGGTGTTCCTGCTGAGGTTAATGAGAAGAAATATTGAAAGATGTGATTATAGCTGAGCAGGATAGATTGGGTAGGATTACACAGATATTTGCATATCCCAGAATATGTCTTCACACACACTCCTGAGAATCAGTTTTTATGGAAAATCGCAACAGGATTCTAAAGAATTCTTCATTTGGCATATGTTCTATATATTTTGCAAGCAGACTAAAGATGGATTTATTTACATGAACATGTTAAAAAGGATTTCTCACCATGAGATTTGTTTTGCCTTTGATTCTTAAGTGGTTGCCTATTTATGTAGATGCTCTCCCATCTGCTGAGATATTGATAAAGACACAAAACTTGTACTGATAAATACATCATCAGTGCCCATTTCCCGTCTAAGTAATTATAAGGCTAAACTTGCCCCAAGGCAGAAAAGTTCAGGAAGTATCATGTGAGTAGTGAGTTTGTGCTTCCAATTTCATACCAGAGAAGAAGTCAGGGTGGGGAATAGGGTAGAATTCTAGAATCCCTGGTTATGGTATTATAATTCAATTTACATGATCTGGAGTCCGTGTTGCAGTTACTATTAATCAATTGAAAAGGCATTACCAATAAAAGATCAGACAAAATGCAGACACACGATATGGTGTAGTCAGTAACGTTCCCCCCCCTCTCTCTGTGTGCGCGCACACATGCGTGCAGCAGTGTAATTGATGTATAGGTAAATCTGGTCTGCAGTGCGTATTAAAAAGGGAATGTTTTAAAAATAAAACAAAACTGAATGTATGCCAAACTGGAAACTTGTGCCATATAGTACTACTGTTTAGCATAATGGTCAGTGGTTGAGAAGGAAATATATAAATACCTGTTTGTTCGTATGCCTCAGGCTCCCATCTGCAATATGAAGGTAATGATACTGTGTTGGGTTCTTCAGAGAATTAGTAAGATGAAAACAGACAGACCTTCTCACACACATTCACTGCCTTCCAAGGTATTTGTTGTTCTCAGGGCAGAGAGTATATATCCTGAACCATTTCTGCCACCCTTTACATAAGCCTAGTCTTCACCCTAAGATATTGCATGGAGAGTGCCTGCACACTTAGGCCTGCTGTATAATCCTAAGCATTTGTATGAGTCAATTGTTTCTTCTTTTTTACACACAGTTCAGTTCCTCAATGTTTTGGGTAAGACCCTTATCACAAGCCCGCAGCCATTCACCTTTAGTACATATCTCATCAGATCTTGCAAGCAAAGCATTTCAAGCCTGGTCAATACTTGGATAAGAGATTCACCAGGGAAAGGCAGGATGCTTTTTGGAAACCGTTCAATAGGTGACATTCCCTTTAAGTCAGCACTGAACCCATCACCCAGTCTCAAATGAGTACAACGTCCTCCTTAAATTGCTCTCCTGCCACATAATCTTGCGACGATGACAAACAGCTTGCACACTTCAGATTGTAGCTGAGAGTGGGTGACACTACTGCTGTACTCAACTAGCTAGCAAAACTGCTCTCTGCCCTTCAAGGTGAAAAACTGTGTAGATGAAGGTAATGAACAACAATCCAGAGCACATTGTCAGGGTATGCAGTTTTAAAATGTTTCATCCAGGCTCATCCCAACACCAGAACAGTTCACAATGCCAATTTATCATAGACTTTCTGGCAACTGGCCATTCTCAGTCAGCTCTTTCCATCCCATAGTGTACCTTCCAATGTCACATCAGTGGTCCCATATCACTGGAACATACTGCCATTCCTGGAGGATCTCTTACGGTGTATATTCACATACCATATGCTAGCAATTGGGCCGCGTGTGTGTGGCAGAGATTGATCTGCAAAATGTAGGACCAGACATAATGCTGGACCTTTGGGGGCCTTAGAGATCTGACAGGGTGGCTTATCACCGTCAACTCCTAATGAAAGCCAAGAGTCTCTGGGATCACAGACTGAGGGAAAATGCAGCAAGGCAGGCAGGGAGGTGATAGAGCAAAATCTTACAGACATAAGAAGCAGTTCTAGCAGAGAGACAGGCACAGTCATGTTTGACTGTCACTCAGGAAAAGGCCATGCCAAACCCAGAAGTCTTTGTGGCCCTGTCAGGTTAGGGGAAGTCAATGGCCTACTATCTGGTTAGATGTGATAACAAGCAGAGAGGAAGAGGATGTGACAGCCCAGGGAATCTTTTTAATGTGAAGCCCAAGGTGAGTTACTCATGTGGGCAGCAAAAGCACGGGTTTAAAGATAGCTGGTTCTAGTCTTGGCAGCTCCTGACACTGTCTTTAGGAACACGGTGTGAACGGCTATAGTGTTGGGCTTGGATAGTCACTAATTGGCCTTTGGCAAGCTACTGTTACTCAGCCTAACCTCTCTGAGTGGTTCTGAAGTTCTCGAACACCCAGTGGCGTAGGAATGGGGGGGCGGGGGCGGACCGCCCCCGGACAGCAGGCCCAGGGGGGCAGCAAACTCACCCCCATGGTCCCAGCAGTGGCTCCGGCAGTAGCGGCTCCTTCGCACGCTGTTTCTTTCTCCTTTTCGCTGCCCTTGGCAGTGGCAGCGAGCCTTGCAGCGCCACTGCCAAGTCTTCCGGGGGCTGGGGGAGGCGTTTTCGACCCTCCCGCCTGCCTGTGAGCTCGTTTGCGGCCTGTCACAGGTCGCATGACGTCACCGCGGGTACGTGGCTTCTGCAGCGGCATAATGCGGTGGGGGCGTGGCCTCCTGGAGGCATCATCGCAGCCTGTCACCCCTGGTAGGGGGCGCCTGGCTACGCCCCTGCAAACACCCTTGAAATAAAAAAATATCTGATTTTGGGTCTGTTTCTATCTCCTCTTTCTCTGTATAACAGAGTCTGTTATACAGAGAAAAAGGAGATAGAAATGAAAAACATTCTTGTCTCCCATGCCACCATGAGTTTGTCATTTTTTTATGTGTTCTGATTTAAAAAGACATAGCCTAATTTACTTGAAATTGGCTGAAGTTTCGCTAACATACTTCAAAATCAAGCATCTTCTCAAATTAAAAAAAGTGTCATTGACTCTCCCCTCCCAAAGTTTCTGACTGGAGACCAAAGCTTTAGACGAGGAACTAGATACTAAAGAATCTTTCAAAGAATACCTGTCAGCTATAATTTGCCGAGTGGTTTATTTATAGGATATGCATGTTAATCTTTCCCTGCTATGGACATCCTAAACATGATGCCAGTTAGGAGAGGAAGGTTCAGTCCATAGTGGGCCCTGGACAATTCACTATGACCAGACTCAAAAAGTGATGTCCACATTCTAGTTTCACATGCCTAAGCAGTCTTTTGGCTAATTTTTCCTTAATAATAGCTTCCTCTCATGACCCTGGCTTAGAGCAGTAACCAGGGCACAGAGTCAAAAGGGGTGGTACCTGAAAGTCCTGGAAACCCCTAGAATCTGCTGCTCTAGTCTACAGAGTCATGAGACACCAACCCTGATACCACTTTAGGTCTCATCATGGCGCAATCCTATCCCCCCACTGGGCCAGCATAGCATGCACCGTAAAGCACATCATGATGCCTGGAGAGTTAGCAGCTCTGGTGAGAAGGCCTGCGCTGTCCCGCCTGCACTGAATCCAGCGGACCACACGCAGGAGGAAGTGAGAGCTGCTCCGAGCAGCCGGGGGCTGGGGAAGGGCAGGGGGAGGGTGGGGCTGTAATGGGGCAGGGGAAGAGATGGGGGCGGAACAGGCCCAGGTGGGGGTGGGATCAGCAACGCTGGAACGAATCCTATTCCCCCTCCCAGGCTTGGAAGCTCAACATGGGGCTTCTCGGTTCTGCACCAGCAAATGAGCTCACACAGATCAGAGTAGCCCCATTGAGCAGGCTGTAGCTTTACCTGGGGTAAGAGGAAGGCAGGATCTGAAGGATCAAGAGGGGAATGAAGAAGGAGAGTCAAGAACAGGGGAGGTGGGAGGGATGAGCAAACAGGGCAGGGGGCAAATGGTGGCCACTTATGGTGTGCTCATGAAGTGCACTTTGAGAAATGCTGGTTTAGGGTATTCTTAGAAAAGGATACATTGTTTTCCTCCTTGAGGGTTTGCTATGTTAGTCTGTTGCTACAAAAACAACAGGGAGTCTTATAGAACTTTAAAGATTAACAAATATATTGTAGCACAGGTTTTGTGGACTAGTCTTCACATCATCAGATGCATGAAGTATTATTCTTAGTTGATAGTTGTGGGGGGAGGCTGGATGGAGTGATACATGGGGATAGAGTGATATCACATGGGGTTAGAGAAGCTCGAGGCTGGCCCTCTCTTGTGGCTGGTGGTCAGGGGTAAGAAGGCTGTAAGCTGGGCTATATGTTATAGGCGTGAACTCTGGGGCAGCGAGGTTAGGGGAGGCACCCCTCCCACGATCTCCATCTCCCAGCTGCCCTCCGGCGTGGGGGCTTCTGGGTGGAGGCCCTCGGCCTGGATCACGTGAGCTGCCCTAGATGCCCTCCGGCTCAGGGGGTGCAGTGGTTCCTGCTGTCCTGGCCCGTTAGGGGTTGACGGTGATAAGCCAGCCTGCTTAGTTAAGAAGTGGTGGCTTTGAGTCAGAGTTGTAACGTTGCCCGGGCAGTCCTTAGGATGTGCCCACGCTTCAGTGCTTCTTGCATGCGTGCGGAGAACCCTGACCCGAGCCTGTAGATCTCCTATTTCTCTCTGTTTTGTGTTTATTCTCAATAAAGTGGCCCTTTTCATCCATATCTTGACTCATGTGATTATTGGAGTGTACTAAAGCAAAAAGCAGTCTTCTTCATTACGCTGAGTTAGTTGACCTATGACTGGGAGCGTTTTCTAATGGTTTTATTTTTTCGCAGATTTCGGTGTTTAACCAAAATTAAATAGCAGAAAGTGGTGTTATGTGTTTTTATTCCATTTTTTACCATTTTAACCACTTTAAAAGTGTACTAGGTAGGTGGTATAGGTTGTACAGTGTCAATAGATGAAGAATGACATTTACATGGTTTTATTTTATTATTTTTTCGCAAACTCCACTGGGTTCAACAAGCCTTACAGCACAATCCTGTGTAACTCTTGCACTGGTGTAACAGTAGATCCACCGGTGTAAGTGCACTTGTGCCAGTGTAACTTGCCGTACACCGATGAATGCAGGACGGACACCAGCGTAACCACTCTCAGATGCCATGCACGCGCAGTTCGAATGCAGGACGGACACCAGCACAACTCCACCGGCGCAGGGGGCATTCCAGGGTTGTCCGAACACCCCCAGAATGCCCCTTTCACCGGCGGAGTTGTGCTGGCATCTGTCCTACGTCTGAACTGTGCATGCGCGGCATCCAAGAGGGGTTACGCTGGTGTCTGTCCTGCGTTCATTGACGTACGGCAAGTTACACTGGCATAAGTGCACTTACACCGGTGGATCTACTGTTACACTGGTGCAAGAGTTTTTAAGAGCATAACATTAGCTAAATCCTAAACACACTTACATGGGAGCAAGTCCCATTGAATAGGACTGAATAGGACTTACGTCTGAGTCGACACTGCATAATATTAGGATCAGAACAATGCTTTTCCTATTAGAGCCCTCTTGGGTGGACACAGACCTGTGAATGCAAGGACCAAATGTGAGAGATACAGATGACATGTAGAGCTATATGCATGAGATAAGTACAATGATAATTTACCTCTGGAATAATATGTGATAATCCAGTCTTCCAGGATGTTTTCATTTTCCTGAACATTCTTGGCATCTTGGCGTCTTGAAGCAGTTCACTAGGGTACCCAGTCCTTATTCAGGTGATAAATGCCAAAGCCCTGAGAGTGAAAACAGGTTTGCTTGTTCCTTTAGAGGAAGCTTTTGGCTTTATACATGCTTCATATATTGAGTTAATATTAAACACAATTGGAGTCTGTCTTTGTACTTCTGCAAGGTTTCATTTTTCCTAGCATAACACTCGTCATGGTTTTAATTTTTCCTTCAAGTGTATCTCTTTTATGTTTTCTATTTACTCTCCTTGGCAGAATCACTGAGCAGAGGAAATACAGTATCTGCAAAATGCCAAAACCGTTTTCTTCTTGGAGCTCTTGTAATAGGTAACTAGATGGTTTTAGGAAAGGATCTGTACTCCGTGCTTTACCTATTCATGTGTAGGATTTTGATTTTATTTGAAATGAAAGGCATAAACCCCAGGTCTGAAAACTAATAGAATTTCTGCGTTTACCTGCTGATCCATAGCCTTTTAGGTTAGATTGTGTGTCAGCTAGCAGTCAGCTTGTAGAACGAAGAATACTTTAGTACAAAAATGAAAAGATTTCTGTTAGATGCACACCGATCACCAGATACAGAGAGTTTCTTGTGGATTATTATTAGAAATATTTTCCACTCTGTCTGATTTTTGAAAAGGCCACAGGAAGGAACCCTGTTCAGATAATGCTGACTTGCGAAGCAGAGAGAGAGAGGAGAGAGAGAGAAAGATTTTGGCCTATGTCTATTTTGCCTCTTGGAAAAAAAGTAAGGTTATTGAAAAGCAAAGTGCTCACAGTGTCACACAGGGATATTGGCATCATATCTTCTTTTAGTCAAAAATAGTTGCTGCATTTAGATCAACGGATGATATGAACATAGTATATGCAGTTACATTCTGATACTAGATATCCGTAATGGTCTGTTTGTTGAACATACAGAATTTTGCACTATAGCCACTTTCATTTGAACATTCTTCTGTAAGAGTTGTTCAGAAATTCTTCCTTGTTGGATACATGTTAGCAGAGCTCCACCTGGAGCCATGAGAAATGGAGCCAGTACCAGAAATGGACCCCAAGATATGTCCACAGACACTGGGTCTCAAAGACACCTACTAGTGCAGGGGTTCTCAACCTTTGGAGGCCCAGGTTCCCCCTATCATGGTCCAATTATCTGAAGTATCCCCTGCTAATTAATTGCTAATTAATTGGATTAATTAATTAATTAGCTAATTAATCATTAAATGGAAAAGTACTAAAACAATTTTAAATGTGAAAAATGTCTTACTTGTGTGTGTGTGTGTGTGTGTGTGTGTGTGTGTGTGTGTGTGTGTGTGTGTGACAGACAGACACACAGACAGACGGGGGATTGCATTTAAGTTCTAATCAACAAGTAATTAACTACTGATTGATGCTGATAAGGGGCAGGTTCTGGCGTACCCCCTGCCGTTGGTCCGAGTACCCCTAGGGGTACTCGTACCACAGGTTGAGAACCCCTGTAATAGTGTATTTGTTCTTGCACCTGGGTAGCTCAGAAATTCCAGGCCAACAGGCCAACACTAGAACTTCAGGTAGCTATCTGTAGTGTGGAACGTACCGTATTTTACGCTCCATAGGACGCATCGGTCCGTAGGACGCATGCATCCTATGGAGCATAAAATAGAGAAAAAAAGGTTTTCACTTACCTGGGCTTGGGGGTGCTTCGGGGAGGCCTGTGGGGGCTTCGGGGAGGCCTGTGCGAGCCTCTGCAGGCCTCCCCGATCTTCAGTTCGGCCGAAAACAGCGATTTTCAGCCATTTCCGGTTTTCGCGAAAACCGGAAATGGCCGAAAATCGCTGTTTTCGGCTGAACTGAAGATCGGGGAGGCCTGCAGAGTCTCGCGCAGGCCTCCCCGAAGCCCCAGTAAGTATTTTTTTTCCTACTTTTTTTAGGCTTCGCACCATAGGACGCATGCTTTTTCCCCCCTATGTTTTGGGGGAAAAGGTGCGTCTTATAGTGCATAAAATACGGTAATTCCAGCTCATTAAGAGCCAAATGATAAACAGATCATTGTGTGTAACCAATCCCAATCCCATGGAAAGAGGGGATGGACTTTTAATAGGGTTACCATATTTTTGATTACCCAATCCGGGATACACACGCACGCGCACACACACGATTTTTTTGGTGCCTTTTTATTTTTTTTTTCTAATTTTTTGGTCTGACTGTGAAGTAATTTTTTATTTTTTTATTGTTTTTGCCGGGCATAAGGTCGCCCAAAATTATTGATTTATTTATTCCCCCCTTTTTTTGTTCAAAAAAACTGCCACCCTTACTGTGGCTGTGGCCACCGCCATTTTTCATCCAGCCACCGTCATTTTTCATCCAGGTACAATTTGAATTGCACAACACCAGCCAGGTCTCCTCGTCCCTTCTGAGCCTGGCCGTCTACCATCCACAAGCCTCCAACACATACATCTGTTCTCCTAGAAACACACTTGGGGAGAGGGGCTGCAAGGCAGTAAGCAGTGGGAAGGAGTGGCTGCCGATATCCTAAGCCCCTTCCCGGGCCTGGCCGGCCTTACACCAGCACCTCGGATTTGCCAGCGATTTGGCCAGTGCACATCCAAGGAGGCCCATAGGGGCCTCTGGGGCTCTCCCCGGGGGAAAGGAATAAATGTCCCTTTCCCCTAAGGTGTGCCCCAGCGATCCCGCGCAGGATCTGGCACAATGCGCTTAGCTCGCTGTGGCGGATCTTGCACAGGATTGGGCCACTGGCGTCACTGGAGGTGGGGCGGAAAGCTAAGTTCTGCAGCTTTCCACCCCACCGTTACTCTCCTGCACGAGGCGCCCCGCCCCCTCGTCGTAGGAGCCCGTCAGCCCGTCACAGGGACTCTCCTGTGCGTTGCCTTCGATCCACCGACAGGCTCATACGACGAGGGGGCGGGGCGCCTCGTGCAGGAGAGTAACGGTGGGGTGGAAGGCTGCAAAACTTAGCTTTCCGCCCCACCTCAAGCGACGCCAGTGGATTGGGCTGCCCATCTCATCTGACCAACTACCATACAATAGTTCTAAGAATTCTTATTTTATTAACCAACAGTCAGCTAAATTTGTGCAATTTTATCCTTGGCTTGCAATCTATTATTCCACTAAAGTCAGGGGCCTGGCTGATTTGAATATACTGTATCTTAGGATCTGGTCACATGCTGTGTCAATCACGGGAAAACCCTACTGTATATGTGTTTTCCATTCTGCCTATGTATGATAGTTTATGTCACATTAAGTAAAACATCTTACCCAAGATTCAGAGATGATTCCAGTATTTCAGCAGCCTTGCAAATTAGTCCACACACAAAATTTTCAGTCACCTCTCATACATGCCTATGTATGAGATACATGCCTATGTATGAGTCATATGCCTATGTATGAGTCAAATGCATCCTGAAAGTGGCTAAGAAGGTTTGTAAAGGTTCTGTGCCTAGAAATGGGGGTCAGCCAAACAAGCCACAGGCATTTTACAAATGTTATCCCTGTGTACATTGATAGGTTCATTTTGCAGTGTGGAAATTATTTCCTCTTTCTTTTAAATTGAACTTTTGTTCAGCAGTGGCTAAATTTTAAGTAGGTCAAATTACTTCAAACTTGAACTTAGTAGTACCAACTCACAGAAAAAAAATGTTTTATTCACTTTCTTTCTTCTATATGTCATCAGGAGAAATCTGGCTATGGTATGGCCTGGGGCATCATTTATTGTTTTCTTTAATTGTATGTTTAGGACACAAACGGCCTAATCCTATCCCCCACCATTTACACCAATGCAGCTGCGCCAATGGGGGTACGTGCTACATCCAGTGGTGGGGGAGGGATCAGGAGGCCTACCAGAGGGAAGTAAAAATATTGCCTCTGCATAGGCCTCCTGGTGGCCATGGATCCCCTCAGACCTATGCCAGCTATATAGCTGGTGTAAGTCTGAGGAGAGAAAAGAGGCGGGAGAGATTCAATAAGAGGGGACAGGATCCTGGCACATTCTGATGCCACTGGGATCCACCCCTGTCCTCCCCCCTTCCCCACCCCAAAACTCCCTCTGCTCTACTCCTTCCTGCCCATGACATGACTCCACTGCCAATTTACTGGAGTCAGCGCAATCTGCAGCAGGTGTTGAGAAGCTGCCACTGTCAGAGGCATTTCTACGGTGGGGGCGGTACTGTAAGTTGCGCCCCGTCCTAGTCCCCTAGTGCCCCATCCTAGTCCCTGAACGAGGAGGCCCCGGCCCCTCGCCATCGGAGCCATTCCGTTCAGCGAATGCAATGGACAGGAGACTCCCTGCCTGTTGCATTCGCCACACGAAATGGCTCCGACAGCGAGGGGGCAGGGCCTCCTCATTCTGGGTTGTAAATGGAGACTAGGACGGGGCACAACTTACAGTACCGCCCCCACCGTAGAAACGCCTCTGGCCAGTGTTTTGCATCAGCAACTTGCAACTGAAAAAAAGGGAAAAAAAGGAGGGGAGGAAATATGTACACCACTCTGAGCTCCTTGGAGGAAGGGCGGTATAAAATGTGAAAAATAAATAAATAAATAAAAATAAACTGGCACAGCAGCCACACAAGCTTCGCACTGTCACTGGGCCTTTTATGACAGCAGAACAGAGGTTCCGCTGTCATAAATTGGCCATAGGATTGGGCCAAAGGAGAAGCATTATTTTTGCAAGGTGAAATAATGAAATCATATATCAGTTGTCCCAGTTTGTGTAGTAAATTGTAATTATTACAATCCCTTTTGTTGGCACAAGCTTATCAAACAAATAGGATTCAGGATGCAAGAAAAAGCTTCCTAAACAACAATGCTATTACGTAATATCAATTGTGCTGCTCTTGCTGGTATCCTGTGTGATTGAATTGTTAATTTTTACTCTGGTGTCTCCATTAGTGCTTACCTTGGCTTCCTAGCAACAAGACTGATAATAAATTATTGTGGCAAGAGCTATCATTTTTGGAATTCAACCCGCTTGCCTCTTGTTGAGATGTTTGAAGGTATTTCACAAAGACCAGAGAATTTGTTTGTATAAAAAATAAATATTCTTTTTAAGGACCATTATGTTTCAAATTAAGGAAAATTTGCATTTTCAGAACCAATGAATGTTTTGGGTGTTTCTTTTTTTGGGGGGGGGAGAATAGATTCATTTAAAAGACATATGGCCAGCAGTTCTGAAGGATGTTCTGTGTTACAGTAATACAGAAATTCTAATACTGAAATAAAAATAGTTTTCCTGAACACCTCTTAATTCAAGACTCATTGATGGGTTATAATTTAGATAGTTATTTCCTGTACATGTTACAGGAAGTATCTGTAATATCAGATATAGTTACAGGAAATATTGGGAGGAGGGTACAGAGGCGAATCTAGGGTGGAGCAAGCGGAGCACCCGTTCCGGGCGCCATCTCCCGAAGGGCGCCCCGCCCACGAGTCGGACTTGGACTCGAGTCTCCGACTCAGACTCGAGTCTCCGCTCCCTCAATCGGGAGAGCCGGCTCGGGGACGTCTTCCCCGGCGGCTGCCCGGGGCCTTCTAAGGAAGGCCCACTGCGAGAACGATATTTATACCGTTCTTTTTGCGCATGCTCAGACTGTTACTGAGGGAAAAAGGCTGCCCTTTTCCCTCAGTAACAGTCTGAGCATGCGCAAAAAAACCAGTATAAATATCGTTCTCACGCGGGCCTTCCTTAGAAGGCCCCAGGCAGCCAGCCGAGGAAGACGTCCCCGAGCCGGCTCTCCCGATTGAGGGGGAGGAGGGGGGGTGCCGGGTTGCCCCTCCGGAGCGCACCGCCCCGCCCTTCCGGAGCGCCAACCCCCCTTGCTCCGGGTGCCAACAGAGGCAGCTACGCCTCTGGGAGGGTAGATCGGGGAGGCAATAGGAGTGGGGAATGGGTGGATCAGGTCTAGGAAGGGGGTGGGTTTGGTGGCTGCGGTGGCCGCCAAATCTTAGTTCCCGTCCCAGACCTCTTCCCACAGTGCAAGTCCGTGTGGACCTGCGCCAGTGAATTCGCTAGCGCAGGTCTGAGTAGACCCCTTCACACTGCAGAGACTTACTTCAGAGTGAGGGAACAAATGTTCCCTTACCTAGAGGAGACCTCCACAACTGCTGATCCCCTTGTAGGATGCAGAGATGATAGTCATTTTGGCATCACTGCATTGGTGGTGGTGGGGATAATAGAATTGGGCTGTTAATGTACAAGCTGTAATTGGCTTGGATCTAGAGAAGCACGGATACTACATGTATGCTGCTTGTGGAATGGGGCTTTCTCATCCCCTCCTTCATAATGTAGCCCTCAGAGCCCCAGAAAAACCTATCTTGAGGGTCAGAGATGTCCAATAATAGTGTGGGTGTACAAGAGGCGTGTACAATAGTAGTGTACAAGAGGCTGCTGATGGAAGCGTGAATCAGTGGACATCCCACCCACCCACCCTTGTGCAAGTATGAAGTGCCATTTCACTCACACAAATGCAATATGTTGCTTGTCATTGTTGAAAACTATCAATGAAGATAATGAAAAAGCAAATAATAGGATCTTCACAAAAGTACCTGAGAATTATGGCTAGTAACTCCCTTTATGTAAGTAGTCTGCCTCTTCTGTCGAAATTAGTGAATGACTTTGGAGTAAGTACTCTGGATAACTGCACTCTGTGTATGTGGAATTTAATATGCAGAGGGGGGAAAGGAGACTTTTTTATTAATACATTAATGTATATGGTTACATTATTATGCTCTAATGCCTTTCGATCATTTGAAATATTGAGCTAGTTAAACAAATTCATTGATGGATTCAGCAAGATAATTGGCTTTCTCTGACAGGCCTTATGAAAGATGGTCTCACTGATAATTCTGGCCCAAGCTATTGTGAGCAGTGGAAGCTTAAATGACTTTCAGGGCAATCTTGTGGTCTCAGCACTCCAGGTGGCACAGTACACAGTACATATGTGCCCTGTGTCCCCTGTGTGGGCATCACTGCTACAGCAACTGGCATAAGAGAGGGTTGCTGGTCAGGACAATTTCCTCATATTGCAGGGAGATCAACGGGAGACAGCCTTTGACCATGGGTGTTTGAGTGTACACCTCGCTCTCTCAGTGTTTTGAGGTGAAGGCTAGACAAACTGCAGTTGTTGCATTTTGAAGCATAGTTTCCTCTTCCTATTAATCCTCCACTCCCTGGCTTACTTGTGTGGGTTGCCTTGTCTAGTCAGTCCCAGTTTCAGGAGTGGAGTTATAGTTCAAGGTAGGTGTTAACATCTGGAATCCATCTATAGTGGTTCTGAAAAGATTAATATTATTCATCATCAGATGACCTCTGTTTCTTTTTGTCCTCCCTAGCTGTTGGTTGGGGGTGGTGTGAGCAAATTGCTCCCTGACAAAGACCCCGATCATAAAACTTCTTACCACTAAAGACCCCATTTATGTGCCTATAATTCTGTAGGCATGGGGACAGAATGCTGTAGCCCATGTATGTCATGCCTCTTGTTTTAAGACAGCTGTGTTTCCTGCCTAAGGCTTTTGTGCCCCTAGTGCAATGCCATGATTAGTTGCTGAGCTGGTCAGAATTATTTTGCCCATTGTGGCTTTGGGACCAGAGAGGAAGGAACTAAATCTAAAATGTAGAACTGAAATGTGCCTGTGCGCCACCATTCACATCTCCAGTGTTAGCGTAGCAACCTTTTGAGCTAGCACACATTTGCCGGCATTCCATCAGATGATTTCACAGTTCTACACAGTATTTTTGTATAGTCACTCACACATACGGTACATGATTTTGTGAATTTTTATTACACCAGTTCCTGAAACAGGCTAAAGCAAGCCAAGAAGGCCATGAGAACAGGAAAGGTATAAAGCACCTGGCAAATTAATTGAGGACAAGTCTATCAATGTTTATTAGACATAACTGCTAAGCACAGGACCTCCTTGAATAAGGAGGCAATGTACCACTGATTGCTAGTTACTGGAGCATAGAAAGGAAGGCTATATCTAACACATTTTCCTTGCAAGCTTCCCAAAGGTAACAGGCAGCAGTTGGACAAAGTAGTAGATGGCCCTTGGATTGGACCCAGCAAGGCGGTTCTTATAGAACAGGGGTTCTCAACCTGTGGTACGGGTACCCCTAGGAGTACGCAAACCTTTTGCTGGGGGTATGCCAAGCCCTGCCCCTTATCTGCCCCATCAGCAGCTAAATAAGTGTTAATTAACATGGATTTTAAAAATTGTAATTATTTTCAGAGCCCTTCTGTCTCTCTGATTTTGGATTTGGGCTTATTTTTGTACTTTGGAAAATGTACTTTGGTAGGGTGGGGGAGGGAGGAGCTGATTTTGGGAAGTGTGACTTGGAGAAAAGGAGAGATAGTTGTGTGTGTCCCTCCCTCCCTCCCTCCCTCCCTCTCTCTCTCTCTCTCTCTCTCACACACACACACACACACACACACACACACACACACAGGGAGGGACACACGCTCTCTCTCTCTCTCTCTCTCTCTCTCTCTCTCTCTCTCTCTCTCACACACACACACACACACACACACACACACAGAGTTAAATAATACATTTTTTGCATTTAAAATTGTTTTAGTACTTTTTTATTTAACAGTTAATTACCTAATTAATTAATTGATTAATCCAAATAATTAGCAGTTAATTAGCAGGGGGTACTTCAGAAAATTGGACCGTGATAGGGGGTACCCGGGCTTGCAAAGGTTGAGAACCCCTGTTATAGAACATAGAAAGCTACATTTACTGAGCCAGGCCATCAATCCACCAAGTTCCGTATCATCTACACTGACTGGCTTCTAGTGTCTAGCTAGAAAAGCTAGAGTCTTTTCTAACTGTACCTGGAGATGCCAGGGATTGAATCAGGGACCTTCTGCATGCAAAGCATGTGCTGTGCTATTAAGCTATGGTATGGTTTAACATGTTGTACAGGGCTCATGTAGCCAACTGTCACTACGCCAACCTAAAATTGAATTGCCTTGCTACCTGCAAAGGTACCATAGTGTTTGCGGTACTTCAGAGCCATTTAGAGAAATGAAGTGGCATTCTAGATCCATTCCCTCGGACCTGAGAGCAAATGTTCATTACACTGAGTGCACTAAGCATGCGTCCATCATAGTTCCCCTGCAGATACAGCATGACGAATACACCAGCCAGTGTTCTCTTCTAGGTCAGGCTGAATTCCTGAGTGTGTATAATAGAATCTGATCATGAAGCAAGCCTGTCTTCAAGAAGCAATGGCAAATTGTGGTGCTATTCCAAGCAGCAGGATTCCTTTTTTTAAGGTTTTCAAAGATTGCAGGAGAAATAGCTATTTATCCAGTTTCCACTGAGAAAACTGCCTCTGAAAAAAGTGATTGCTGTCTTTGAACCCATATGACTTCATATTACTCTAGAAAGTGACATGATTCAAAAAGGGACTTTTCATCAAAATGCTGCCTTTGTGTTGCATTCCATGGAATCTAGACTGTATTTGAAGATGCTCTGTGTGACAGCCTTTGGCGAAAGGTGTCACTGTGCCTTCAGCCACTGTTGCCTTTAAAAAAAATTAAAAGAATGTTTCAGACACTGCTTTGTAAAAGGGGATAAGAAATGTAAACTTTTTTTAAAAAAAATTACAATACTTGTGGCCCAATCCTATCCACACGATACACTGCCGGATCTCGTGGTCCACCAGTGCACCATGCTGGCCACCATCGCTATAGCCACTCCAACAGTCTGCATTTTGGTTCTCAGTAGCGAAGCTGGACTCGTGCCATCACCCCGCCAGCTTCGCCATCAGAATGGCCCTGGTCTGGAGCCAAATGGATCAGGGCCATTCCAGTGGCGGGACAGGCAGGACCCACTACCCCCCCCCCACTGGTGCAAATCCAGCTACGCTACTGTTGCTTCCGATGACACAGCAGCCAGTAAGCCCTGCGCCAGCAGTAGCAAGCCACAGACCCGCCAACAGCTCAGGTAAGGTGGCAGCGGAGATGGATTGGGGTGGGGATCGAGGGTGGATATTGGCGGCAGTGGCATCTGCAGGATACTATACCAGGCCCAACACACACACACACACACACACACACACACACACACACACACACACACACACACACACCCTTCAGCCTAACAAAGTTGCACAAGCAAAACAGCTGATGTAGATCTGAGTAGGCCCATTGGGGACCAGGGAGTGGTGGATAAAAAAAAGAATTTCTTTACTTACCTCTCCTAGCCAGCTTGCTCCCTGGCTACCCGTGGGATGCAGCAGAGGCTGTATCAGCATCCCTGCATCGCGCTGGCTGGCATTGGATTGAATTGGGCTAACTTCCTTAGTTATGACTAATTAAAATTAGAATGCAGGCCTTCATTTGTAGCTATGATTATCAGCCAAGGAGGCCATCTGATGAAAGCATCCTTTGCTCTGGCTGCTTGTCTGAGAGATGCTGTGATCAGAGATTTCACTCTGAGGAAAAGAGAGCATGGATAAAAAATGGACTTATCCCATCCCATGCACCACAGTTCGATCAGGCTTGGGTCCCCACAGCTGATTCTTCTTTTTAATTGGCACTTCTGATTTTGCAGCACACTTTTTTAAAACACATGTGCATGTAGTTTCACCCTGTGACATCTATTCATTTTTCCTTCTAAGTAACCCATTCCTAGCCTGCCTTTACCTTTTGACCAATAGCACCTTCCCTGCCCTGCATGAATTATCAGTGACTTTTTCTGAATGCTATGAGACAATAAGTTTCCTTTCATGTCACCTCTTTTCCTCTATACATAAGTAAGCACTGTGAAGCCGAAGCTCCCTTTTTGATGTGTGAACATTCAACAAAAACTGTAGTGGTTTAACTTTGGATTTAGAAATGTATAGCTTCCTTCTGACATCTACATTTAGACAGCAGAAATGTTGCCATGCCCAAATAAATCTGATCTACCCTCCACAGACTACAATATGACAATTAACATAACACAGAGAAGAAAGAGACAATAATTTGATCTAGGAGATTTGATCTGCATTTTTTCCTTCATTCTCTACAGCAGAATAATGTTTACTTCACATATTCACTTTATTCAGCCAAAGAAATAAGACTGCATATCTCTACTACAATAGGAGCCAGATTATATGGATTTGTTGTCCAAATCTGTGTCTGTTCCTCTGTCAAAATAATCCAACTCGACAGCATTCCCATTTTTGTAAGAGTTTGTGTAACGTTAAGCCCTATTCTAATGTTCCATACATATACAGAGAGCAAATGTGTGGAGGGGAAAAGGATTGCACCTGCTGGCCCTGCACATAAATTCCATGCACCTTTTGGTCCCATCTCCAACATCCAAGCACTCAATGTAAGGTGAACATGGATACTATGCATGTGCAACTATATGCTGATAGGGACTGGTTTTACAATCAGGAACCTTTGCCCTTTCTGGGTGTCCAATTGTGCATACAGTAAATATGCATGAAAATATGTGTGTAGAGCCTGCTTTAACTTGCATGCAAATGATGGAATTGTGGACACTAAGCACATTACAATTTGCTCTGTGCACAGACAGAATGTTGGAAAAGAGCTTTAGTGTCTTGCAGGCAATGGGTAGAACTAGACAATATGAAAGAAATGTGTAGCTCTATACTGTATATCCTCTTCCCCTCTCCCACAGTAATGTCAAGTACAACAACGTGGCACAACATCATTGTGTTTTGAATTTCATTTTCATGAGTAACCATAGTAGTAGGGCACACGTAGGGAAACTCTCAAAGCAATGAAAACATGGCTGTTTATTGTTTACATCAGATGTTATTGAAGGAGGCAAAGGACAATTACATTCTTCCCATCATTTGGCTCTGCCCTAGAAGTGTGAACCTGGAGAGCCCCCAGCAGTGGCATTCCTAGTGTATTTGACACCTGGGGCAAACCGCTCCCACCGCCCCTCCCTTGGCACCTCGAAGGCATGGTTAGACCTGGCCTCCGCCTTGAGATACCCTGGGTGAGGCCAGGTCTAACCAATATTTGAAGCAACAGGCACACAATGCGGGCACCCCCTTATTGCAGGCACCTGGGGTGGACCACCCACCCCCCGCCCTGCTGTTGGTATGCCCTGGTCCCCAGTTCCAACTGAGGAGGGGCCATTGTTCAGTGGTAGAGCACCTGCTCTGCATGCAGAAGGTCCCAAGTTCAATCTCTAGCATCTCTAGGTAGAACTGAGAAGAACCCCTGACTGGAATCTTGGAAAGTTGCTGCAATTCAGTGTAGGCTACACTGAACTAGAGACAGACCATTGGCCTTATTCAGTAAATGACAGCTTCTGATGTAGATATTGACCTTAGCTATTAATTGTTTAGGTAGCTTTAAGCCAGCTTCTGTTCTCTCAGCCTGAGCATCCCTCATGGGAATAATAAAATCGACCTATTATGGGGCTCTTGAAAGATTACGACGATAATATACACAAAACACTTTTGCTATGCTGTGTAAACACTATTATTATTATTGCTTCTCATTATCCAAATATTCCAAATATTTCTCATTCTCCGATAAAGATGTGCTGAGAGCCATTGGAAATTTATCTCTTTCTTGTGCATTTCCTCACTTATTAATGAAAAGACTTTGTAGGGAAAAAGAGATGGATACAATACCGGGCTTTTGCCCATGGGAATATGAACCCTCTTCAGCAGCTTACCATTAAGAGTTAATCAGGGTATTTCTCTTGTGTTCACCTACCATAGATTTCACTAAAATATGCAGCTAGCAGAGGTACAGTGAGCGTCCTTCTAATTTTGAAAAAAAAGGAAGAGTGAAAGAGGTGAGAGGCCTGTCCAATTAATTATCCCAAGGGATCCTGGATTAACCAAAGCTCTGTTTAGTTTACATTCTAAAATGCACGAAAGCGCATGTATTGACTTGATATATATATATATATATATATATATATATATATATATATATATATATATATATATATATATATATATATATATATATATATATTCACAGACAGCTTTTCCTTACAGAACTGTTTAAAGAAAATCGTGGATGATAATTCAATGTATTTGGACTGAGGGCTGAGGCAACCTAGTGCAGAAATTTGGTGTTTTATTTTTCACCCAAGGGCATTTCTTTACCTATTTCCCAGTAGCTTGGATGGAAATTATAGGGATTATTGTCATATTCAAATATTCCCCATAGATCAGCGTTTCTCAAAGTCCTACAGGGGAGTTTACTCCCCTGTAAGTCTTTGCGAGGGTGGGGCAATGTCGGAGGCAGCGCTCCAGAATCGCACCCACCCCTGACTCAGAAACACTTGTTTTACTGTACCTGGTTGTCCTGCCAGCTCCCCGAAGGAACTGGGGGGACTGCTGTTGCCTCTGCAGCCTCCCCAAGGCTCTAAAAGGCACCGATCATGTTGCAAAGCCCATTTCCAGTTATTGAAATCCAGAAATGGGCTTCACAAAGTGATCAGCGCCATTTAGAGCCTTGGGGAGGCCTGCAGAGGTAGCAGCAGTCCCCCCAGTTCCTTCAGGGAGCTGGCAGGACAACCAGGTACAGTAAAACCAGGCGGGTGCAATCCTGGAGCTCCGCCTCCAATGTTCTGGCTGGCCACCCCCCTTAAGGAGATATTGCCCATTCCCAGAAAAAGTAGTAGGTCGCAACCCACCACTTTGAGCAATGCTGACATAGATCATTCTGCCAGTCAGGGGCCTGAGAAAACATGTTGAGGTATGCCTAAGTGCAATGTTATTGAGATTGTTGGTGGAGACAGCATACAAAACCATAGTCTCAGATGCCCATTTTCCTCAGACACTTGTATTTGCATGGTAGAATGACACAAAGAGAGGATTTACACATACACGTACGCCACCAGGGCCAACCCAAGATCTACCTGAGGCGATGCACCTGCCTGAGGCGGTGCGCTAAATGCTGCCTGACTTGCAGTGTTCTGCCAGCTGTGCTTCCATCACAACTCCTCCTTCTCCTAATGCCTTGATCTGAGAAGAAAGAGGTGAATGGGTTTGAACAGCAAGTATTGAGCAGCAAGGAGGAGGGGATGGCAAAGGAATATTAGCAGCCCAATCCTATCCTATCTCTTCACCACCACATATGATCCACCACATGTCCTCTTCCACTCCATTCCTCTGTTTCTGTTTGAATCCTGGAAGTGGAAATGGGAGCAGTGGGGGCAAAGCAGAGACACATCCCCTGCCTGCTGCCAATCCACCACTTGAGACAATCACTTCATTTTATCTCATGGACAAGCAGACCTTGGTGATGACTCAGAACTTGGTGTTTCTCATAGTTCAATATGTGCGCTGACTCACTTGAAAATCATAGCTTGAGGCGATATGGAAATTCTCGGTGTGTTTGATCCATGATAGTTCATTCAAATATGCAAGTAACCACTTGATGTTGAAGAGATCCAGGGATCTGTATGCATGTGTGATTTAGCTCAAACTAAGTCCCAAGACATGTTTGATCCATTACCAAAATGAAATTAAAATACAAACTCAGTCAGAATGTAAGCAAGTGTACCAGTCTCTGCCCTTCTGCTCTCCTCTGCTCCTACTCCTCTGTAAAGGAGTTTTAAAATAACTTTTCCTCCTACATATGAAATATAATCCTGATTTTCTATATAACTTGAGTACATTTAGATATTTCATGAGAGAATCTTGGAGCATATATAATAATATAATAATAATATAATATACAGTATTTATATACTACCTTTCTTGGTCATTGGATTTCTCCTCCGACTTTAATCCAAGGCGGTGTACATGGGCAGGCTGTCCTAACCCCCCTTGGGGTTTTTTACAATATATAAATCTCCAATCTTTCATGAACGGCTACTTTCCAGATGGTATCCTTTTTACAGTCTGACAAATTCTGCTGGCTGGCGCCTCCCACACTCGACCGATGCAGCTGGAAGCTCTTATCTCTCCTCCTGGAGGCTTTCACAGCTTTTTGCCGGCGGTGTGTCTCGAACTTATCAAGTTCACCGGTCTTTGGGCTTTGAAGGCAGCAACTTTCCCAACTAAGCCAGACTCTTCTGCCCATATAGTGTTCTCTTCTTATACCAACTGTGCTAGTTAACACACTTTACCTGATATAAGCTGACTGTCTCAGTTATACATTTCTACTGATAAATGTTTAAATTAGTTTCAAGGGGTTCTCTCAGTAGTAATTATGGGGCAACTAGAGTTCAGTGTGTAGCACTGAGGTTGCTTTACTATGTCAACTAAACCAGGGTTCCTCAATCTTTGGGGGCCTGTGTACTCCCTACGTGGGCCCCCAAAGTCCACGTACCCCCAGGCCCCCCAAAAAGTGCACCCCCCAAAAGTGGGGGTTTTCTCCTGTTTTTCCTGGGCTGCGGTGCGGCCGGGAGGGTTCTCACGCTTGTGCCACAACCCGGAGGATAAAGCTACAGCCGCTGTAGCTTTACCCTCCGGTTTGCAGCGCAAGCGGGAGAACCCGTTCGGCCGCGTTGCAACCCAGGAAAAAGGGCGAAATTGCACCCTGGTAGCTTCCCTTACCTTGTCTCCCAGCCACCTTCATCTTGAATCTCGCGAGATTTTCGTGAGATTCAAGATGAAGGTGGCTGGGAGACAAGGTAAGGGAAGCTACCAGGGGGCAATTTTGCCATTTTTCCGCTCCCCCTTATCAGCTGCTGATCGCATACCCCCAACCTGCGGTCTGCATACCCCTGGGGGTACGCGTACCTTCATGACAATAGACTGGCGGAGGCTTCATGACAATAGACTTCATGACAATAGACTGGTGGAGGCTGGTCTAGGGTGTTGCAAAAGTGCCATAGGGCACTTTCGCAGCATCCACAGAGTAAACAGTGCTGGTGCCGAGGCCAGCGCCACTCACTCCGCCACCGGAGGGCACCCGCACCGCTAGACACAGGTAAGCCCTGCACCACACTGTAGTACGTCTGAATACTTTGAAGAGGTGAGGCAGGGTTTGCTTCTTGGCCAGAATCCTTTTGGCGAAGTCTCTCTCCATGCAGAAATAAGAAACACAAACTTGGATAGGCACTTTTACTTTATAAGCTAAACCTAGGGCCCAATCATAACTGGAAGATACCCTGGTGGAATGCCTGTTCCGCTGGTGGAAGTGCAGCAGCAACAGCAGAATTGCCACTGCAACAGCACTCGCAACGAGGCAAACAGTGCATGTGGTTGGTGGCTGTGCAGATGCGCCAAAATAGGAGCCAACCACCAGCAGCACTGGCTGGGACAGGTGGTGGGAGGAACAGGGCAGGGAGGGGTGGGAGGCAGAACAGGTGAGAAAGGAGTGGATTCTGAAAGCACCAGCATCCTATCCTGTTTCTTCCTCCGTTCCCTCTCCCATACTCTCTTCGGTTTTATACCAGCAAAATGGCTGGCGCAGATCTGAGAAGAAGAATGAAATTTCCCTTACCTCAAGGAGGCCTCTGGGTCTACTTCCCCACACACTTCCCGCATCGGCGTGCGTGCGTGTGTGTGTGTGTGTGTGTGTGTGTGTGTTTTAGGATTGGGCGGCTAATATTCCTTTGCTTTTAAAAGTGTGATTTTCTCATTGATTATCTCCTATTCATATTTGAACATGCTCAAAGAATGACAGATGTTCCATAGCTGTAAGAAGCTTCTGAGGATGAACTGGATGCCGTAACCGCAGCCTGCAGGTCATTATCACTAATGAGTACAAATGATGGTCCTTTCAGCTGGGTATTCCCCCATAAAAGGATGTTGTTGTTGTTCAGTCGTTAAGTCGTGTCCGACCCTTCGTGATCCCATGAACCATATCCCGCCAGGCCTTCCTGTCCTCCACTATCTTCCTGAGTTCGCTCATTTTCATGTTTGTTGCATCGGTGATGCTGTCTAACCATCTCATCCTTGGCCTTCCCCTTCTCCTTTTGCCTTCAATTTTTCCCAGCATCAGAGTCTTCTCCAGAGAGTCCTCTCTTCGCATTAGGTGGCCAAAATATTTGAGTTTCAGCCTTAGTACCTGTCCTTCCAGGGAACAGTCAGGCTTGATTTCATTTAGAATTGACTGATTTGATCTCCTAGCAGTCCAAGGGACTCTCAGGAGTCTTCTCCAGCACCACAGTTCAAAAGCATCTATTCTTCGGCGCTCAGCCTTCCTTATGGTCCAACTCTCGCAACCATACATTGCTACTGGGAACACCATCGCCCTGACTATACGAACTTTTGTTGGCATGGTGATATCTCTGCTTTTTATTATGCTGTCTAAGTTTGCCATAGCTTTCCTTCCAAGGAGTAAGCGTCTTTTAATTTCATGGCTGCTGTCTCCGTCTGCAGTGATCTTGGAACCCAGAAAAGTAAAATCTGTTACTGCTTCCATTTCTGCCCCTTCTATTTGCCAGGAATTGATGGGACCAGATGCCATGATCTTAGTTTTATTAATGTTGAGTTTCAAGCCAACTTTTGCACTCTCCTCTTTCACTCTCATCAAGAGGCTCTTTAGTTCTTCTTCACTTTCTGCCATTAGGGTGGTATCGTCTGCATATCTGAGGTTGTTGATATTTCTCCCGGCAATCTTGATTCCGGCTTGTGATTCATTCAGCCCTGCATTTCTCATAATGTACTCTGCATATAAGTTAAATAAGCAGGGTGACAATATACAGCCTTGCCGTACTCCCTTCCCAATTTTGAACCAATCAGTTGTTCCATGACCGGTTCGAACTGTTGCTTCTTGACCCGCATACAGGTTTCTCAGGAGACAGGTAAGGTGGTCTGGTACCCCCCCCCCATAAAAAGATGGTACCCCCCCATAAAAGGATGGACGAACTAAAAACATGACAGCATTTAAAATATCCTTTTGCACTTTTTAAACTAGCCTCTTTGGATGCTCTGGTAAACCAGATTGTTTTCTCTCCCTGAGTGCTGCCCTTTGAAGCACCAGCACTGCACTTGGATGAAAGAACGGTGCCCTCTTGTCACTGGAGTTCATGAGTTAGCAGGGATGCATCAAAGTCAGGTCAAGGAATCAGAAATGAGGAAACGATGCAGCCATATGGGACAGGAGCCAATTCCGTTGCCTATATATCTTCTTTTTTTCCTTTGCTCATAGCAATCTTGGAAAACAAGAGGATATTGTATTCAGCACAGAAGAAGGATGACAAGAAATGACTGTAGAAAAAATGAGTAGCAGACTCTAGATATGCAAAAGAGCAATGGCATATTTAAATTCTTGAATTTGTTCCTGAAAGTGTAGTGTAGTAGTTTCAGGCCAACTCCAAATGTGCAAAACCCCAGGTGGTAATGGGCATTGTTCATGGAATAAGTGCATGTTAGGAAGCAGTACCCATATGGGTTTCCTTATCCCATGGTTTCATGCCATGGGATATCCTAGTATCTCTTTCCCACTCGTCTCCCTCTCAGTCCATGAGTTTGGAACCTTCCATGTGGGTTTTTTTAATGTACAGTTGCAAAACCCACATGGTTCTTGATATCCATGAGTTTAGTAGGTGAGATGGTGTCCTAGATTGTCCTCCTAGGGACCCTTCTTCAACAAAGCTCCTCCTTTCCTCATTTTTGGCTTTAAAGGGTATCCAACTCTCTCACTTGCTTGTGGCGAGTAGGAGAGATAGCAGCTAAACCAGCTTTTGATTGATCTTTTGCTGGATGTGGTTGGGATGGGGGGGGGGGAGGACAGCCAATGGAGCACTCTCTTGTCAGCACGTTGATGCTCTTCCCAATGGAGAGAGGAGGGGGGAGATGCCACTGTTTATTTTGCCCTATGCATGCCTAGTCAAAAGTAAGTTCCATTGTGTTCAGTGGGGTTTACTCCCAGGAAAGTGTGTATAGGATGGCAGCCTAGGCAGAGAGAGAGTGAGAAGGAGGTGATGGCACCTTTCCAGCCCTCCTTCTCCATTAGTTCTTAGTTGTCTCTCTCTGCGTTTGTGTGCGCGCGCGCATGTGCTTTGCTCCCTTGCCTTGCACTTTTGTTTGAATTCTTCTTACAAGAGGTCCACCCTGAACTCTTTGGCATGTCAAGAACCTGGTGTGTGTGTGTGTGTGTGTGTGTGTACAGGAGGGAGGTGACCTCTCACTCCGCCGCCCTCCGTAATCCACGCCACCGGACACAGGTAAGCCCTGCACCGGGCATGGGGAGGGGGTGGGCAGGCCAGGTTGTGGGGGAGGAGGAGCGATTGGCTGGCCAGGCCAGGGAGGGAGGGTGGGGATATCGGCGCAGCACTGTGCTGCACTGCACCAATATCCTAATCCCCTTCCTGTGCCTGGCCGGCCTTAAATGGCCTCCCCGGTTGTGCGCCAGCTAAACAGCTAGCGCACATCCAAGGAGGCTCATTGGGGCAGCAGGGGATGACACCTGGGGAAGGGGGACGAGCCCTACTGGCGCAGGCCGCATCCTGCATAGGATGCAGCAGTCGGCTATTTAGGCCAGCCGGTGCATCTGACGCAGGATTGGGCTGCCCCCATTGTACTGCAGCCATTTCACTGCAACGTGGTGCAGCAAGGGAAGGCGCACTGGCCCAATTCTATCAGCAACAACGACATGTTTCATCCCTGCCTCCTCTGTGATGATGATGCATCTTCATTTGCTTTCAGCGACATTACTGAGCTGCAGAAAGAGGGAACACAGTCAGGGGTGGTATCAGGGGTTGCACTGGCTGAGATCCCATCATCTCCATCAGAGAGACCATCTGGCTGTGCTGCCACCCGAACATTCAGTACTGGTACCAGTGGTAGCACCCACTGCGCTATTGGGGGGGGGGGGTGAGTGGGAACACCATTGTGGGCCCCAGTGGAAGGTTTTGACCAGGGCTCTCATCAGTCTGGCACTGTGAACAGCCATTAGCAAAACCAACAAAATATGTCAGGAGATTTGTTGGGAAGCATTTCACATTTCTGAATCAGTTACTGCCACACCTGTGAGCATTCAACACAATCTTATTTCTTTTAGACCCACACTGAACATTTTGGACACATTCCAGCCAAGGTTAAGCACTTGTAAATTCCACTCGTTTCAGCGGGAGAATTAAGCACTTAGCTAGATTGACCCCTGTTTTTTCTTCAACAACAATTTTTCCCTGTTTTCCAAAAAAAGATTTGAGACATTTAAGATTTCTCTGAGACTGCCTTTCTGTCTCATAAATCTAAAACAGCATGAGATTGTATATAACACCTGTCAGAGCAGACTTCTGGTAAACAAGCACTAGAAATAACCAGGTAATCAATTTATTTCTTATTTCAGAATTGTTTATGGGCACTTTACATTCCAAGTGTAAGTCACATCTTAAAAAAGTGTGAAATGTATAAGAAACACCTCCCAAAGTTTGAAAATAGTTGTCCATTTATCACCAGTATGGAAATAGACAGAAGATTTGAGATGGTTAGGCTGGTTTCGGGCTCAATTTTCACATGTCAGTGCTTGCAAACAAGCAACTCAGAGCTCACACCATGTGAAAACTAAAGTGGTACAATCCCATGAGAGGACTGTACCACCTCAGCAACTGAAGCAGTCCTCTGAATCAAGCCACAACACAGCACGTTGTAAACCAATTGTGTCATTGTATTCCCTCTGACTTCAGCATGTTACTCTGAAGTGACTTGAATACTCTAGAAACAGGTTAGGATAAGATCTGTGATCATGATGTGACTGCTGCTGCTGCTACTGCTACTTAGCATTTGTATAGTATAGTGCTTTGTGGTTGTGCAAAGTGCTCTGTGTGTATTATCTTGATACAATCCTTACCACAGCTTACCAAAGGTAAGTACCAAAAGTAAGTATTCATATTGCCCCTGGGAAGCTGAGGCTAAGGGGGAGTGGTTTGCCTTAGGCCACCTGGTGAGTTCATGGCAACGGCAAGATTCCAAGCCAGGGGGGGGGTGTCCTGATTCACAGCTCCATCTCTCAGCTGCCCTACGACTCCACCTCATTATATTGACAGTTATATTGATGCCGTTGCTTTTGAGGAGGTGCTTGTGTATTTTGCTAAAGGAAAGAGGTTAGACTCAAGTGAATTCACTCATTCATCTTTTTTTTAGCCTCAAGAGAATAGAAAAACATATACTTCAGGAAATTATACATGATTTCCTCTTGTGTTACTTTCTGCAGTAAATATGAAGTCTTGTTTATTTCAGAACAGAATATCTTTTCTCGCATATTCTAAGCTATTGTTGCGGATAAATGCATATATTGTGACAGCTTTACCCATAGGATTTTTGACAAGTTAATCTTGACAAATCCATATTTTCCTTATTGTTGTAGTGTACTCCTGTAATGGGTTTCCGTACTATTTTTTTTTACTGCATTTGTGTGTTTGCACAGGAGTGAAATACTCACTCCAAAACTATACAGAACCTAATCCTATCCTTTTCTCTGCCATAGCATGCAGCTTTGTCAAAACAGGCTGCGCTGTATTTTATTGGGGGGTTGGGTTGCAATTGTGAGGCTTGGGAGGGGAAAGGGAAAATATGTTCCCTTACCCCACCATAAGCCTCACGATTGCCAACGGGTCTCCTAGGACCTTCGCCATCTTGTTGTCTTGTGCTCCCAGAGGCATCTGGTGGGGCCACTGTGTGATACAGGAAGCTGGACTAGATGGGCCTTTGGCCTGATTCAGCAGGGCTCTTCTTATGTTCTTATGTCAACTCTTTAGCTGGAGCGAGTCCGAAGAGACAAAGGGGGGTTGTCGACTGCTACTGGAGGAGATAGCATCTGGTGCAAGTTGCTTGTGCCAGGGACTATTCCTTCCCACCTCTAACACACCTCCCCCTGCCCCACCCTCTCCACTGACTCACCTTCGTCGGCAGGCACTCCTTTCTCCACCGCTACATGCGGGGCTGCTCCAGCCTCTCCGGTGGCAATCCAGAAGCACACAGCTCCACCCACTTCCAGAGTGCCGTTTACAACAGCCATAGAGCATCTACCGCTGCTGTAACACTAGTTCCAACAGTGGTAGAGCCCAATAGGATTGGACTGACAGTGTCATAACTTGCTGGCAAGGACTATTTCTTCATTGCCATGATCAGCCTATATTTAATTATATCCTATTTCCAATGTCGTAAAATTAATTTCAAAATAGCATACAACAGCAAGATGGGAAAACTCTTGCATAAATGTGAGTGCAAACAGATATCCTTTTCAGCAAAATGTACTCACAGTGCAATCCTATGCCTATCTACTCAGAAGTAATTTCCATTTAGTTCAATGAAACTTACTCCAAAGTAAGTGTGGATCAAGTGTTGTGCTGTAGAGAAAAAGTAGAAGGTTGTATTCTAAGTTATTCTTGCATGAGCATAAGGGAGTTTGCACATGTGGACGCAAGGTCCTTACATGCAGAAATTTGAGTGGAGTGGAGACAAGATACAGGACTCTAGCTACACATTACAGATATAGAACTCTGCACCACCTATTTGGGAAATTGTATAATCCGCCAGCCTGAAAGGTTTCTGTATTTTTCTATTCACATGACTTCTATATTCAGAGGACAAACCTGTGTGTTATTGGTAGCTGAGGCAAGACTGTCCAGGCAAGTTTGGTCAGAATTCTCTGTTCCATTATGGTCAGTGAGGCTTATTTCCAAGAAAATGTGCATAGGTTTGTAGCCTTCATCTTCTGTAGTCAACACATATCTTCAAATCTCCACAGGGTTTCTTTACAGTTATTCCTGCGGATGAGCAAGGCGATACAGAAAGAATGGTCTATCAAGCCATCTACCAGCAGTCATGCTCTAAACCAGAAGTCCTCTTTATGCCCAGCTTGCTTGAAACAGGGTTCTGCTGAACAACAGGCTGGTACCAAGTTCAAACTATCTTAAATATTATCTTAAATATCTTAAAACTATCTTAAATATCGAGTTACTATTCAGGGACCCCCAAGTTTACTGGGAGTCCAATTGCTTCTGTTATAAACTATGGAAACCAAAAGCTGCTATCAATAACAAGCCACTGTGAGCGTTTCATTTGCTTGGGCAATTGGACTTCTTCCACATTGTCTGCAAATGTTGTTTGACCTCCAGGACTGTTTGTGAATTGGCTGCACTTTGGCGATGTCTAATTGCTGAGCTGCCACTATGACAAGTTGATCCTGGAAAGCTGCTGCTGTTGTAAAAGAGTCACTTGGGAACTTGGAACTCTCCGCAGATCTCTAAGGAAATGCCAATTTCTGCTTTCACACTTTGCCCTCTCTGTACAATATCATCCATTGGTTTATCTAAAATTGCATCTTCCTTAACCAGCAGGCTGTGAAGCTCACCTGTTAATCCATTTATAAACTGACTTTTCACACAGGATTCCTTCATGGCTTTGCCACTTCTCATAAACCCCTCTCTCCATATTTGGTGGAGCAAGATCTGCTTCATCCAAATCATCACTTGGGTAGAGAAGCAAGGAAAGCTGTATCAAATAGCCTTCACATGTGCAAGTTTGCAGCAGCTCCCCCTCTTACCTTGTCCTTTCTTTCTGTATTTCAAAGGAACAAAGCCACTCTCACAATGGCCCTTTTAGCATTTACAGCGCTGCATGTCAGAGCCACAATCTACATTAGGAAGCTGCGGGTAAAATGCTTTGGCATCATCACCTTCTAGAAATACTGCAAGGTATCCGGCTGTCTTCTGATCAGTCCACTCTTTCACAGAGACAAAAAGCTCCAAGGCAGCCAGGTTCTCACTGATTCCAGGTCCATCTGAGTGATCAGTAAATCTCTTCTCAAGCAATAAAGCATTGCCATTTTGAAGCTGTTGCCACCAGTTTTAATCCTTGCCTAGAGAACCAGCATATAAAGATTGGCAGGTTATTTCACAGCACAGACCTCCAACACCGATCTTAACTGGTCAGGAACTTCTCCAAGGAGCAACAAGGCAAGATATAGAACCTTAGTTTAGTATGAAGGATGTGGAATAGCACAGCCCCTGTTGTTTGCAGGTGTGGCTTATATAGTCATTACAATGTCTCCCTTTCAGTTTCCACTCCCATGACTATTTTTTTCTCACCAGGTAATGAGAACCTGATAAACCTCCAAGGAACCTACTTTAGGGCAGGAGCCAATGATTCAAGATCAAAGGCTCACAGGTCAGCAGGAAAGTTACCACAGGAAGATAGCAAATCCTCAGGGAGTCCCCAGATGTGGATGTTTCTTGGCTTGTATAAAGATCAAACACTAACTTCCAGGAAGCAGTGGTGGTGCTGGAGGGAGATGGGGGTGGGTGGGGGTGTTTCAGCTGCCACCGTTGCCACCGTTGCCACCTCCTCAGCTGCAGCCAAGTGGGCAGGGAGAGGAGGGGCAGCATGCTCCTCTCCATCTGCAGGACAAGCAAGGAGATGGCATGGATGAGGAGGGAAGGGATGGGGGTCTCTGTGTCCCACTTCTCCCTGGCCAAGTGCAGATAGAGCTACCACTGTCTTTTGCACTGAGTGTCACATGTATGACTATCTGCCTCTTGGGCACAAGTCATGGGTGTGTGCTCGGTGCAAAGAGCTCCAGGCTCTCAGGGAACGGGTTCGCTCCCTTGAAGCCACGGTTGCTGACCTGGAGAAGCAGAGACAGGTAGAGAGGAACCAGGGTGAGACTTCTAGGGACGTGGAGGCATCGTCCTACCCTCAGTTGGCCAGCGCCTCAGCTGCCAGGAAAGGGAGTCTCAGGGCTGGAGGACATTGCTCTGGAAAAGAGGGAAACAATCCCACAGTGGGGACCCCTTCTTCAGGTGATGGGCCCGTATCCAGTCGCACTATGGATACTCCTCTGGGGAGGGGGGGAAGGGGGCTTCTTGTTGTGGGTGACTCTATAGTCAGGAACATAGAAAGGGGGGTCTGTGACGGATGTGAGGACCGCACGGTGACTTGCCTACCTGGTGCGAAGGTTGCGGACATCACCTCTCGTCTAGATAGGCTGGTAGAGAGTGCTGGGGAGGAGGTAGCGGTTGTGGTGCATGTTGGCACCAACGACGTGGGGAAATGTAGCCGGGCGGTCCTGGAGGCCAAATTTAGGTTGCTAGGTAGGAAGCTCAAATCCAGGACCCCAAAGGTAGCGTTCTCAGAAGTGCTACCTGTTCCACACGCAGGGCCAGCTAGGCAGGCGGAGCTCAGGGGTCTCAATGCGTGGATGAGACACTGGTGTCAGGAGGAGGGGTTTAAGTTTGTTAGGCACTGGGGAACGTTTTGGGACAAGCCAGGCCTGTACAAGAGGGACGGGCTTCACTTGAACCAAAATGGAACCAGACTGCTGGTGCGTAACATTAAGAAGGTGGCAGAGCAGCTTTTAAACTGACTCCTGGGGGAAAGCCGACAGGAGCTGAGGGGCATCCGGTTCGGGACTCCTCATCCCTCGGGAATGAGGGTGCAGAGGATGGGGAACAGTCAAGTAATAACAGAGTAAGAATTGGGAGTGGTAGCGTGATGGGACATGACAGCCAGTCTAGCAAGACAGAAGGCTGCAGGAATAAAGGGGCAAACATGCAGCCCTTCTTGGGGGACCAGGTATATAAGTGCTTTTATGCAAATGCCCGAAGTCTTCGGGCAAAGATGGGAGAACTGGAATGTTTGGTGGCTAGGGAAAACATTGACATAGTAGGTATAACAGAAACCTGGTGGAATGCGGAGAACCAGTGGGATACTGCAATTCCAGGATATAAACTCTATAGGAGGGACAGAGAGGGGCGTGTTGGAGGTGGGGTGGCCATCTATGTCAAAGAGGGGGTAGAATCCACCAGAGTAGAGCTGGAGGGGGGCTCTGACTCCTCCGTAGAATCACTGTGGGTTAGATTACCAGGCTCAAAGAGTGATGTAATAGTAGGGGCATGCTACCGTCCTCCAGATCAAAAACCTGAAGGGGATCTTGAAATAAGGAAGCAAATCAGGGAGGTGTCAACGAGAGACAGGGTTGTAGTCATGGGGGACTTCAATTATCCTCACATCGACTGGGTCAATTCATGCTCAGGTCATGAAAGAGAGACTGGATTTCTGGATATGTTAAATGACTGTGCCTTAGAGCAGCTTGTCACGGAACCGACCAGAGGACAGGTGACTCTGGACTTGATATTGTGTGGCACTCAAGATCTGGTCAGGGAGGTAAATGTTACCGAACCGTTGGGGAATAGTGACCATGCTGCGATCTGTTTCGCCATGCATGTCGGAGGGAGAGTGCCGAGCAAATCTGACACGAAAACCCTTGACTTCCGAAGGGCAGACTTCCCCAAAATGAGAAGACTAGTTAAGAAAAAGCTGAAAGGGAAGGTAAAAAGAGTCTAATCGCTCCAGAGTGCATGGAGGCTGTTTAAAACAACAGTCATAGAGGCCCAGCGGGAGTGTATCCCACAAAGGAGGAAGGGCTCGACCAAGTCCAGGAGGATGCCGGCATGGCTAACAAGCACAGTTAAGGAGGCTATAAAAGGCAAGGAAGCTTCCTTCCGTAAATGGAAGTCTTGCCCTAATGAGGAAAATAAACAGGAGCACAAACTGTGGCAAAAGAAATGTAAAAAGATGATACGGGAGGCCAAGAAAGACTTTGAGGAACGTATGGCAGGCAACATAAAAGGGAATAATAAAAGCTTCTTCAAATATGTTAGAAGCAGGAAACCTGCCAGGGAAACGGTGGGTCCGCTGGATGGTGAGGGAGAGAAAGGGGTGATAAAAGGGGACTTGGAGACTGCAGAGAAATTAAATGAGTTCTTTGCATCTGTCTTCACGGCAGAAGACCTCGGGCAAATACCGCTGCCAGAACGGTCTCCCCTGACTAAAGAATTAAGTCAAATAGAGGTTAAAAGAGAAGATGTCTCAGACTTAATTGACAAAATAAAGATCAATAAATCACCAGGCCCGGATGGCATCCACCCAAGAGTTCTGAAGGAACTCAAGAATGAAGTTGCTGACCTCTTGACCAAAATATGCAACTTGTCCCTTAAAACAGCCACTGTGCCAGAGGATTGGAGGATAGCTAATGTCACGCCAATCTTTAAAAAAGGAAGGAGGGGGGACCCGGGAAACTACAGGCCGGTCAGCCTAACATCTGTTCCAGGGAAGATGGTGGAAAGTCTCATTAAGGATAAAATCTTAAAATACATAGAAGAACAAGCTCTGCTGAGGGAGAGTCAGCATGGCTTCTGCAAGGGGAAGTCTTGCCTCACAAACCTGTTAGAATTTTTTGAAAAGGTCAACAGGCATGTGGATGCGAGCGAACCCGTGGATATTATATATCTGGATTTTCAGAAGGCGTTTGACACGGTCCCTCATGAAAGGCTCCTGCGAAAACTCCACAGTCAGGGAATAAGAGGGCAGGTCCTCTTGTGGATTAGGAACTGGTTGAAGACCAGGAAACAGCGAGTGGGAGTCAATGGGCAATTTTCACAATGGCGAGAGGTGAAAAGCGGTGTGCCCCAAGGATCGGTCTTGGGACCGGTGCTTTTCAACTTATTCATAAATGACCTGGAGTTGGGGATAGGCAGTGAGGTGGCCAAGTTTGCGGATGACACTAAACTTTTCCGGGTGGTAAAGACCAGCAGGGATTGTGAAGAGCTCCAGAAGGATCTCTCCAAACTGGGAGAATGGGCAGCAAAATGGCAGATGCGCTTCAATGTAAGTAAGTGCAAAGTGATGCACATTGGGGCAAGAAACCAAAATTTCACATATACGCTAATGGGTTCTGAGTTGTCTGTGACGGATCAAGAGAGAGATCTTGGGGTGCTGGTGGACAGGTCGATGAAAGTGTCGACCCAGTGTGCGGCGGCTGTGAAGAAGGCCAATTCCATGCTCGGGATCATTAAAAAGGGGATTGAGAATAAAACGGCCAATATCATTATGCCTTTGTACAAATCGATGGTAAGGCCACATCTGGAGTATTGTGTCCAGTTCTGGTCACCACACCTCAAAAAGGATATAGTTGAATTGGAAAAGGTGCAGAAAAGAGCGACCAGAATGATTTGTGGGCTGGAGCACCTCCCTTACGAGGAAAGGCTACAGCGTCTGGGGCTTTTCAGCCTAGAAAAAAGGCGCCTGAGGGGGGACATGATTGAGACTTATAAAATTATGCATGGGATGGAGAGAGTGGATAGAGGGAAATTCTTCTCCCTCTCGCACAACACCAGAACCAGGGGACACGCACTAAAATTGAGTGGAGGGAGAGTTAGAACAGACAAAAGAAAATATTTCTTTACCCAGCGTGTGATTCATCTGTGGAACTCCTTGCCACAGGATGTGGTGATGGCACCTGGCCTAGATGCCTTTAAAAGGGGTTTGGACAAATTCATGGAGGAAAAGACCATCACAGGTTACAAGCCATAAGCAACCTCCTGGTTTTTTAGAAGTGGGTTTTCTCTGTGCCAGGTGCAAGGGAGTGGCGACTGGACACAGGTATCTTGTTGTCTCGTGTGCTCCCTGAGGCATCTGGTGGGGCCACTGTGTGACACAGGAAGCTGGACTAGATGGGCTTTTGGCCTGATCCAGCAGGGCTCTTCTTATGTTCTTATGTTCTTATGTTCACTGTCCTTTTATTTATTTATTTATTTATTTTCCACATTTTTATACCGCCCTTCCTCCAAGGAGCTCAGAGTGGTGTACATATTTCCTCCCCTCCTTTTTGTCCTCACAACAACCCTGTGAGGCAGGTGGGGCTGAGAGATACTGACTGGCCCAAGGTCACCCAGGAAGCTTTGTGGCTGAGCGGGGATTTGAACCTGGATCTTCCAGGTCTAAGTCCAACTCCCAAACCACTATACCATCCTGGCTCCTCTCTCCTCCCCTCTCCTTCCTCCCCTTTTTTGAGAGGGTTTCGGTGGGGAGGCAGGGTGTTTTGTGGCAGGGGCACCATTTGCGCTTCACCTCAAGCAGCTCTTGGGTTTGGGCCATGCCTGCTCATATCAGTTTTACTTTCAACTTCTGCACCAATCAGAGTAACCTGAGGAATGTTTTCAATTTCATCATTACACACAGTTTTTTCTGTGTGGAAATATGTGGAAAAACAATGTGAGATTTCCTATGTGAGGAAATCTATGGAAAAACAAATTCAGGGATGCTGCACACAAGATCAAATGTCTAGGTGGGCAATTGCATGGATGCTGCATGTAATTCATCATGTGTGATAAATGCACATTCAGAAAAATGTATACTTGCGTATCAATTTATTGAGTATGTGTTCATATGTGTCCTCAGACGCATTTGGTGTAAAATGCACAAGTTCAAATAACACATTCAGCAAAGTAAGTACATGTGCATTTGTTAGAGAGCACCAGGCCTGGCCCAAGGGGAAATGGGACCTGAAGCATAACAAAAATTCTGCCATCTTCCCAACTGCTGGTGCCCACATGTCAACCCGTCTCTTCCTCCATGAATGAGGGGGAGAGCAGATAATGGCAGCAGTGGTGGTCAGGGATCTGGATCACCACATCTGCCACTCACCACCACTACCTCTCCCACCTTGCCCACCTTACTGTTTCATCCTCCTCACTCTGCTGCTCTGTGTTGAAATAGTGTGGCAAAGTGAGAAGGAGCAACGAGGCTGAGAGATGCAAAAGTGAAGTGGTCTTCTTTCAACACAGAGAGTGGCAGAGCAAGGGAGAACAGATTGGGGGGGGGAGTGGAAACTAGGTGAAGTAGCCACAAAGGTGCCCAATAGGCGTAGGGTGCCACCTATGCCCATCCATCAGCTGAGGCAGCCCGGCTCATCTCGTCTCATGGCTGGACAGGCCCTGGTGGACACCAAACAACTCAGTGGTTTGGATTGGTTACAGAATTGGATTATGTTAACCTGGTTAACCTGGATTGGTTACAGAAGATCCCAGTTTCAATCCCTGGCACCCAGGTAGCGCTGGGACAGATCCCTACAGCGCCAACCGGTCAGAGTAGCTCATACTGAGCTGGATGAACCAATGGCCTTCCTTGAAGAAGGCAGCTGGTACTGGCATGGACATGGATCTCCCATTGCCTCTCACACAGCCACATCTTCCTTATGGGAAACGATATTGTGCAAAACAGCCCTTATTATTACCATTTAGAACAGAAGCATAGTTATTGCTTTCCCATTCCACAATGTTTTTTTGAAATACTGTATATTGTCAATGATATTTAGAGGTTTTTGACCTTTGGGGAAAAGTTAAAATTGTTTTCACACTCCTAGCATTGCCTTCATTAGTTTGTCAAAAATATGTTTACAGAATCAGATTGAATTCTAAGGTGTTGTGAATAAGCCTGTGTTCCTGTTGTTCCCTTGCATTCCTTCATTAGACTCAAGAGGAAGGAAAAGTAGAAAGCAAGGCTTTGCTTTAAACTACACAATCTGTATTCTGTCATGCCTTCCATCTCCCAAGGAAGGTATCTGAGAACTGACTTGTCTGTTTTTATTTATCCTGCCAGAGGAGTATATTGATGAGAAGACTAAGGTCCAATGGTGTTAAAACAAGACATGAAATATTGATTAAATCTTTTTAAAAATTCCTTTTTGCTCCTGAGTATAAGAGTTTTTAGACACTACTGTCAATAGAGTAGTCTCCAACAAAGCTCCATTATCAGAAGAATCCACTTCCTTCATCGTACTTTGGTAAATGGCTATTATCATTCTAAATTGGTAGCATCAAAAGCCCAAGGTAGCATGTTTCTGCGGCTAAGACAGGAAGCTGCTTAGTGAGAGTACAACTAAATATGTCAGGCAGTAACTGCTTTCAAATACCCACTTGCTCTCTCCAGGATTTGGTTGAGAATCGCCAGTGTAGTTAGTAGTAAGTATTCCAGGTGGCTGAAGGAACTGCTTTTCAGACTGGCCAGTGGAGCTCAGGGGACAGATAAAAAGAAGGATTTACAGAATGTTACAAAGCTGGCGGTTGTGAGCTGTAAGAAAATGCTCAGCCTCAGTGTGGCTTTATTAGTAGCTCTCACTTCAAAGTGAAGGACGTTTACAGGCTCATCACTAGTAGGCTTTCTTGGAATATATCCCATCGAGTTCAGTAGAACTTACTTCCTCGTCTGTGTAGGGCTGGTGTCCGTATTGGTCTCAAAGTACAGAGAATGAAGAAGTAATTTGCGGAGGAAAGGAAATAGGGGAGGAGATGACTGGGATAGAGCATGATGCTGGGGTGAGGAGTGGCACACTCCATATATCATGGGAGGGAAGAGCAGTGCACTTTGCACATCACCTGAAAGGGGGGGGGCGAGAGCAGCGTAAAACTAGGATGAGTAAGCAGAGCTACACTGTCTTAGGCACCAGGGGAGGGGCTGTGGGTGTATGTATGTTAATTGTGAGGAAGAAGCTTAATTAGGGCTGAAGTGGGATGGATAAGGGGTGCTACAGCCCAGAAATTCCAAGGTCTGATGCAAGAGAGTGTGCAGGAATGTTACATTAATGTTTGCTTAAGGCACCAAAGTGCTGAAGGCACACTTTTGTTCTACACACATTTGTCTCTGGACCCTGGAAGTAAATGTTCCTTCATGACGCACCATATATATTACCAGACGTTATATATTTACAGTTCAAACATATGCTTGTCGGCTCAAAAGTAAATCAATGGATTCTAGTCTTAGCACAGAGCATTTCTTTTGCTGGATATAACCCAGAGACCCCAAGTGAGCCAAAGCGAAAGGCCAACTATAAATAACTCAAAATAATTACACGTTTGTCAGTTTGTCAAGTTGCCAAATGTCTTTTTAGGCCAGATAACGGATGATATGTCTTTGAGAAAATGTTTGCCATTTTTCAATGCAGTCTGTTGTGTGTGTTGTGTCTTTTACAGAGTCCAGTCAGGATCTTATCTCAGCACTGGTTGGTTTACCTTAATTCTGGCTATGGATGCTTGCTACAGAATACATGTCTATGGGATGATAAATGACACCTACTGCAAGTAAGATCACAGGAAATTATTTTCATGCATCTACAATTCTGATGCCTTGTCAAAATTTCACAATTCATTTTAATGCCATAAATCCACGAAATGGATTAGGCAAGCATTCCCCAGCAGTCTGCACTGATGTGGCAGTTTATTGTCAGTGTATTTAGTCCCCATATGGCATGTGGTATTGATTAAATGAAAGCATTTACAAAAGTTTAATGTCAAATGTTATGAAGAACTTTTTAAATCAAAGATTTTTTGTCAAACCAGAATGAACCTGGGGGAAACAGGAAACATTTCTGTTTACTTTCTACCTCTCTTGTACTGTAATCCAACAAAGCATTGGAAATAAGATGAACTGGCTTATCCCAACCCAGCTAAGGAGATCCACCTGCAAAAGCAGGCTTCTACACCTAATATCACTTGCTGGATCAGAAAGCATAGCTATAAATCAGATGCAAAGGGCATTAAAATGTACAGGGTACATCCTTGGGTCAAACCAGATGTGATGTTAAATGTAACATTTGTGTTTGTGGTTTTTTTTCTTAATTAAAATAACAGCTACAGTGATATGTAAGGAAGGGGTATTTGACTCTTTCTCCCACACAAAGGTCCCAACAAAAGCACGTCTGATGCTGCTAAAAGCCCTAGGGGAGAAGCTTCCATTGGTGCCAATGGTCCAGCCCTCTTAGCATTTTTCCTTAATTACTGGCTATAGAAGGTTACAGGAGAGCCATGATTTGGCTAAAATTGGGTGGAGTCGAGGAGTGGGACATGCCACAGTCTCAATCCTGATCACCCCCAACCCTTTCCCAATTAAGGAAAAAATGCAATCACAATTGACATGTTTAGTGTCATGCCTGGTTTGAGCCTTCATGTGAATGCTCTCCATCTGCAATACATTGTTTTCATTTGGATGCCATGCCATCCACAATTTGCCACACCTACGGCCCAATCCTATGGGCCATTGATGGCAGCGGAACTCCCATTCTGCCACCATAAGTGGCACAGCAGCACAGCAAATCACGCCCCTGTCGCATATTTGTGGGACCACCAGTGCAAATGTCCAGAGGTCTCGCATGTGCGCCAGAACCACCCAGACACTGCATGGAGCAGGTAAGTTGGTAACATGGGCAGTCCATGGGCAGTTTGCGGGAGGCTCAAGGCAGGGAGGGGGGAGGGCAGGAGTGGTCAGGGGTGGAGGGGTAGATCCTGACTGCAGCAGTGTGCGCCAGAATGCTGTCCCCGTTTTCACTGCCCAACAACCTCCCCCCCCCCTGCTTCTCTTTGGACTTATGCCTGCAAAAGAGCTGGCATAGGTCTGAGGAAACCCATAGGCAACCAGGCGGCTTACTAGGAGGTACGTAAATTGCCCCCTCCACCAAAGCATGCAGTGCTATCCCCTGCCGGTCCATAGTATGCAACCACACCAACAGACAGCACATTGCATTCAATGGGAGCAGGGCAACCAGAGGGCCAGCAAGAGGTAAGTAAAACACTTTTATACTTACCGCCTAGTAGGCTACCTGGTCACCTATCGGTCTCCTTGGATTCACGCCAGCTATTTCGCTGGCATAAGTCAAAGAAGAGGAAGGAGGCATGTTGGGCTGCAACAAGGGGATAGTATCCTGGCACACACTGCTGCCACTGGGATTCACTCCCTCCAGCCCCTCTCTGCCCCTGACCTCCCCCCCACCCCAAACCTTCCTCGAACTGCTCACAGCCTGCTCACGGCCTGCCTCCACCACCACCTTTCCTGCTCTGACGCAGGTTGGGTCCGGGTACATTCTGTGCCATAAACACCTTTTAAAAGTGCAGCCAGAGATGAATTAGGGCCATTGATAGTAACTAATTATACTTCATCCAAACATGAACAACCTGCCATGATTTATTTCACATAGCTCTCTTTGGCTATAGGGATGACAGAGGGAAGTAGGTGGCCTGTGTTTTGGCAATAAATTAAACTTGCCAAGTTAACATGGTATAAATTCTTTCTGTTAGAAATATAACAGAAATGCTGATGATGCATTTGTCCGGTTGTTATAAATGATATAACACCACCACAGGCAATTTAGACATTTTTAGGGGTAGTACTATCCTCAGTCATAATACCAGAAAATAAATATCAGTTTTTACACTGATATAAATATAGTGTGGGGCCCCCCATGGAACCCCCCCCATGGAACGCCCCCCATCTACCCCAGATGGTGCATTGGATACTACCACTACCAGTGGTACTGAGGGTTCTGGGGTCAGCCTGGCCAAGTGGGCCCTCTGATGAATGTGAGCGCTCAACCAGCACCTAAACTGGCTGACCCCTGACACCACTGGATTAGAAGTTTAGTCAATACATCGGCAGCATTATAAATTTGGTGCATGTCAACTCAATTTCAATTCAATTCCGTGTCAATTTCTGGTGTGGTGATGGCAGTGGTGTAACAAGGGTGGTGCGAAGGCAAGTAGTTGTGCAAGACTCTGTTACACTGGAGTCAGCGGCCCCTCCTCCTTGCTGTTGGAGCCATTCCAGCAGCAACAGGGGAGTGTCCTGCGTGTTGCCTTTGCTGCCAGAATGGCTCCAACAGCAAGGGGAAGGGGCCACTGACTCCAGTGTAACAGAGTCTTGCACAACTACTTGCCTTCGCACCACCCTTGTTACACCACTGGGTGATGGGCGGGATTTTGTTTGCCAATGCCACACTCCTTTTCCAAGATAGTAACTATGGTTGTAAAATATTAATTATAATTAGTTACTTATTCTGGCCCACACCAGGGTCAAAATCCAGTTCACTGCTGCCATGAGGACAAAACCAGGCCAAGAGAGATGATCCTCAAAAACCTTTCTCTCAGTTACATGGAGAGTCCCCCAAAACCCAATCCAAAAGCAGAAACCAAAACCCTATCCAATAGGTGCTGGTCAACTGGGGCAAGGCCACCATTCTGCCACCATAAGTGGCACAGTAGCAGTGCAGATCACGCACCTCTGTCACACCAAATTCGACCAACCATAAGCAAGTAAAGAGTTAAAACATTAATGGCTATGCAGGTCTTACATTGCCAGAACTAGTGTTTTGGGAGCATAAGGTTCTTTATGGCTGCTGCAAAGTGTGACATGCCACAGAACAGCTGGGCCTCCACCACAAGCAACTGCAGCCCACCAGCAGTCTTGAATGTCCCCCAGTGCGGGTAAGATGAGGGGTGGTAGAGAGGTGGGGAGGGGGTGGAACAGGGTGGGGAGAGGGAGGAACAGGGAGGAGACTGGGGCAGAACGGGGAGGGGCAGACCATGACCTGGAAGGGGGCAGTAATGGTGGCAGTGGTGCCACGAATATCCTATCCCCCGTCAAGGCCTCAATCCGCTTTCCTGGATCCTCTCTGAATCACAGGAACAGGTCTGAGTAGACCAATTCTAGTACTGGCAGCTTACCCCCAGGGAAGGGGGGGCCTGCTCCAGGCAATGCTCCATTACCTGGAGCAGACCTCCAGGACTCCCACCACCACCATAGGATGCACCATGGTCTCTGTGGTGTGGCTGCATAGGTGAGGAAAGGAAAGGATAGGATTCGGCTACCCAAGAGTTTATTAAAAATTCAGCAAGGGAAAAAAAAAATAAAACAAGCAGACTTGGACAAGTGGGCTTGGGCACTGGACATGCCCACCTGCAGATCATGCCCACCTGCCCACCTGCAAGCCACATTACAAGCAAACTTAAAAGCAACATAATCATGTACTACTGCATCTAATTACCCAATCCTATGGGCCATTTACAACAGCAGATCTCACGATCCACTGTCATACGTGACCCAGTGATGGCTGGGTCTTTTTGCCTTTTTGCTTGTTTTTTGCCCAGCAATTTTTATGTACAATAATTTTGCTACATGTCTTTTTGCCTTTTTGCTTGTTTTTTGCCCAGCAATTTTTATGTACAATAATTTTGCTACATACTGTAAAGGCACAGTGATGGATTCTTGGGGAATTTATTTAGGTGGTGGAGAAAACCCATTTCATGGACTTCTATGTCTTGTATTTGTTCTAGATCAGAAGGCTTTCGGAAAGTTCCTTATCACTACTATGAACCAGGAAGGGATGAATGTGATGAGTACTTTCTGCATGAAAACACACCGCATGGAGGCCATAGGTTTATCACAGAAAAGAAAGTATTTGCTGAATGGGCCAGGAATCACCCAATAATATTTACACATCCTAACTGGACATTGTCTTGATGCTGGTTCTTCCAGCCTTCCACTCATCACATAATGTTACACACAACAAATGCCTCAGTTTACAACAATATTTGCAACTGACTGGACATTGTCAACCTAGGTTGTAGTACAGAAGACCCACAAGGTAAAGGGTGATTCCACTGTGAAACAAGGACAAAACTACCGATCTGTGGAAGATGTACAAGATGCATATTCTGTCTCATAGCCTTGAGACAGAATAATGCACATTCTTTCTAACTGGATTTTTTTATTCAAAATGGCAGCGGTTTGGTTTCAAGGTGTTTGTGTTCTGCAGGAGGGGACAGGGCACAATCCCATGAAACATCAATATTTTTGTTTGAGATAATTGATATAAATACTTGAAAATAGATTCTAGGTTGTCATGATTAAGTAACCTAATTTTTTGGCTTGACCAACCAAACAACTTGTAAGGGCCTGATATATGTGTGTGTGTGTTTTTTGTTCGTTTGTTTTGTTTAACATATGCATGGCTTCAAGTTGGCTGTATATGAAAAAAATTAGAACTGGGATAGAAAAGATTCCTGAACTCCAGATAACTTCTACACACGAGGATTTTGTATGTCTGAAGCCCTGGGGTAGTTCATGTAATGTAAGGACCACCTGCTTCCATAGCAGTTATTAATATGTTGAACAATCTAGTTGTTTTTCTGGATACTGCCTTATATTCTGCTGATATTGATGAGATAGAACTTGATAGAGAGCTGGTGCAGCATACTGCCTAAGGGCCCAATCTTATCCTCGTGGTATGCTGGCAGATTGCAAGGTCCCCCAGTGTGCCACAAGGTCCGCTGGCACAACAGCCTCTCCATCAATCTGCTGCCAGTGCAAAGGCTAGAAGGCCATGCACTGGCAGCGGGGCCCAGGTTCACAGACCAGTCATCATCGCAGTCATGGTGGTTGGTTGGTGGGAACGGATTGTGGGGTGGGCCAGGGGAGGACCAGGGAGGGACAGGGGCAATCTTGGCAGCAGCGTCTGCCAATTCCTATCACCCTGTCCTGGGCCTGACACACCCTTTTCAGCCTAACAGATCTACACCAGCGAAAGAGTTGGTATGGATCTGAGTAAGCCTGTAGGGAGCAGCCAGAGACGTAGGTAAAACTTTTCTGCACCATGCAAGTGGCCCAGTATAGGATTGGGCTGAAAGAGACTGAGCTGTGAATCAAGACTTCCCTGGTATAAATCCTTTGCTATAAATTAGTGAACTTAGGCAAGCCAATCCCTCTCAGCCTCAGCTGCAATAATTCTTACTCACCTCATGGCATTGTTGTAAGGACAACAATGTGAAGCAGTTTGCATATTCAGAAAGCACTATATGAATGCTAAGTATTATTAATAAGACCCAGCTACCTTTTTTCTCTCAACTACACTCCATTGGTTGCAACAGTACTTCTATAACTGCTGTGTAAAGTATTCAGTAAGGGCTGTAGGCTTGAATGTGGAAATGAGACACCCAGAGCCTTGAACCTGTGAAATGGCGATGGACAGTGAATCCTATATGATATTGAGCAGACTGGCTCAGCACTCTGCCTCAAATTCTCCATGTTTAAAAATGGAGATAATACCTACCTCGTGAGGATGTCGTGAAAATACAGTGAATTCAACTAGAGTGTTTTTTAAAAAAAAATTAAAAAATGATGCTTTATTTGTATTTTTCTAGCTACCCATGGGCACTTTGCACACATTCCTCTGTGTTGAGTATTCAAGAGCATCAAGGTATGAGATCAATGCCATGAAATGCTGAATGTCTTCACTCCTATTAAGTTCCCCCTTAGAGAGCATTGACTTCTTCTGAAGATTCTCCTCACACAATTATCCCTTTAATGGGTGGAGCTCTGGAATGTTTAGTCCTTTCCCATTTCTAATTGAAGTACAGTACTACGTGATTTATCCATTAAGTTTAGGAGTATCCAAAATGTTAGATAGTGAAATCAACGAGACAGCTAGTTCTTGTCTCTATTACAGACCTATAAAAGGCTATAAGAAGGAGGGGAGAAGAGTGAGAGGGTGAAATGAGATATGGACAATGAGTGTTCTACTGTACATTATCCCATCATGGAACTAGGACCAGTATTATTTTTATCTGTCTCAATTCAATCTTAAGTTCTTTGCCATCTCAAGAGATTCCCTACAAATGGCTGAATATCTGGAATATCAGAACCATAACACTGTAATAACGAATACTGTTAAAACTTGAACAGGGCCCTTACATGTGTGGAACTCTGAAAGAGCCTAAACAGTTAACCCACCAGACATTTTGTATGGCGTTAGTAAAACAAGCAAAGGCAATAGCAAAGTTGCAGTTTTTTACATGTAACTATTTGTATAAGGACTGTATTTCCTGCTGTATATTTGTATATAGAAGTCTATATTTTATATGTCCATAATGTATGCATTTCCATTCCTTCCTTACCATTATCAAGTGCCACCCTCCTACACTGGGGATTTGTGCATATCATACAGTTGTGTGATTTACCCCAGGGCAGTTGCCTTCTGCCCCCATGTTACACCAGAGGTAATCTTCTGTTTCTGCCTGCTAAATTCTCACTTACCTCTATCAAATTACCTCAAGCCTCTGCCTTCGTAGTGGGCTTGTAACTACCTCAAGGTAAACACAATCAAGTGTAAGAACAGAATCTGTGCACAAACCTTGGGAGGAAAGCATCGTTCACCAGCAGTGATTTTGGGTAATCTATTGTTTGTTCCTGTGTCTGCTCCTGCTATTAGTGTCACTGTTTTCCTTTCTCCTCTGCCTGTGTCATTTGATGCTCACTATTATGAGAATTCTATTCCTGTTCAGTGTTTTATGTACCACAGCATATTGTTTTTTTATTCTTTAGCCAGTTCCATATAGAACTGCATGGTGAGAATACTGTAGAGTTACTAAATGGAGATTTGGAAGACCTTGGGTATATGTACACTGCAAAGGTTTATATTCTGTACTAGTTTTGGGACATTGCTCCCCACAAAGAATCCTGGGAAATGTAGTTTGGGAATGGTGCTCAGAATCCTCTGTTAGCTATCCCTGGTCCTCCTGACAGAATTACAGGTCCTTGGGATGATGGATTGCTTGATAACTCACTTTAAAGTCTGTAGGATAGATATCCTTTGAAGTTATTCAAATGTATCCAGACAAACAGCTTCCTGCTGTTGGAAGCTTTAAACGCCATATCAGAAGTGCAGTAATCTGTCTTTTCAAAAGAGAGGTGCAACATTTCATTCAACAAACTCTCAGTGGGTACTGTGCAGACCACTCTGATCACCACTAGTCTCCTGGTATGCCATTACTGTTAGGGATCAGCATAAATGTCAGCAGAGTCACACATGACCTGTGAATCATGAGTCTTTATAGTGTTCTGTCCCCTGTTCCCAAGGAAACACCTGCAACAACTGTATCTCTAATAGATCCTGGCTACTGTTCAATATTGTCAACTTGCTTCTTGCCAGCCCCTAGACTTACCAGCCCCATGACTTGCCAGCCCCTAGACTAAGGGCCTAATCCTATCCCCTGCTAGTCCATAGCACACAGTGCTGCTGCTGGAGCATGATCTGCATGCTGGGGGGGGGGGTTTGACCACACAGCTCAGGAGAAGTAAAAATACTTTTTACTTAACTCCCGGTAGGCCGTCTGGCCTCCAATGGGACTCCTTGGACCTACACCAGCTCTTTTGCTGGTATAAGTCCAAGGACACTCCTGGAAGGCAGGTCCAGGCTGGGAAGGGGGATAGGATGTTGGTGTGCACCACTGTTGCCAGGTTCCTCTCCCTCCCACCCTGAACTGCTCCAGCCTGGCCTGCTCCCCACACCGAATCACCCACAATCTTCTCCTGAACCACCCCTGCCTGCCGCCAACTGACTGGTGGCAGCAGAGGATGGCGGAGGTTCAGCGAGCTGCTGGCACCTGCATGCAGTCTCTAGCCATCTGCAGTGGCACCTGTAGCCCGCCAAATGGTGGAGTGACTGCTGCACCACTGGCACAGAACTTACACTTGCAGATTGCGAGATCCGCCACCGTAACCCCAGCATAGATCCACTACCGTTAGCCCCATAAGGCTGCAATCCTACCCTTAACTGGGATTAGGTCACATTAAACTCAGTGGGGCTTACCTCTGAATAGACATGCATAGAATTGTACTGGAAGGCAGTAGCTGTCTAGAATTTCTACTTCTTTATCATGACATGAATGTACATTTACCGGTCAATGTGAGGATAATTAAAGTCACCTACAATGAGAACATTTTCTCATTTGGCTGCCTACCTGATTTCTTTGTCTATCTTAAGATCAGAAAATGAGATTAGATCAGAGGGAATTAGTATGTTTTCAGTACTATGTTATTTGGCCAGGTATTTTTTTAATGTGATTCTATGAATACATTTATTTCCTTCAAGGTTTTGCATTTATTGCATGCAATGCCTTTCTTGGTAGGCATTGCAACTGTAATGAAAATGGCAACTCAGGCAAAAGTCTGGGTAACCATATTATTAACAGCTAACTGCCTATCTCCAGTCCCATTGAGTTTAGCAGAATTGACAACCACATCAGTGTGTCTTTGGTCACAATCTGACTTTAATATTCTAAATACAAGTACTGGGAAGTAAATATTAATGAAATCACTTAGACGTACTACCATCAAACCTGCAGATATTATATGCTAAGACTGGAATTTTTGAAGTGTTTCTGTTTTCTTCATGTTGACATTGGGTGTGACATAGAAAATACGAGAGGGGGGGGGGAGAGAGACTGTATTCAGTCCAATTGTGTCTTTGCTTTGTAACCACTCCAGGATAGCATATGCAACGAAAGATTATACTCTGTATTCAGAGAGGCATAATACATACTACAAGATTGATTTGTTTTCTTTCAAATATAATAAAATGAAATAAGAAAGTCTTATAGATACATGGATCATGATGCCCCTCTCTATTTAGAATGGAGACGAGAAAAAGAAAGATTTAGGGATTTAAATTGGAAAGTTAGTAATAGTTTGACAAAAAGCAGATATGTTAAAGTGGGAAATTACTTTTTGCTTCTCTATAGATGAGCCATCAGAAAGCAACGGGGTAGTACTTTGGGACACTTTAAAGCTTAAATAAGAGATTTATAAGTGCAGGTGAATATTATTAAAAAGAAGAAGAAGAAATGTAACAGGCCTTGAAAGTAGAAACACAGGAATCAGAAAAGGAAGATAGAAAAGACAGTGACCATAACTTGGACATGGATATCGTCACGGATTATTTTAAAACTGAACTCACGCCCAAGCCTGTCCCCTGCCATTGGTGCTATTGCAACTGCACCATGGAGACTTGCTCCACGCTGCATCCAGTGGTGGTGGGGGCAATCAGGAGGCCTCCTCAAAGTAAAGGAACTTTTGTTCTCTTACTTCTGGGTAGGCCCCTGATGATCTATGGGTCTCCTTGGACCTATGCCAGCTCTATAGCAGGTGTAAATCTGAGGAGAGTAAGGAGGCAAGGTAGGCTGAAACAAGGGGGATGGGATCTGGCAATGCATATTTGCTGCTAAGGTCCACCCACTTTGGCCTGCTCGCTGCCTCCTGCTCTCCCCCAATCTGCCCAGAAATTCCCCCCCCCCCGTCCTTTCCCTGCCATGAAATGGCCTGCCTGTGCCAACTTACAGGCACCAGCCCAGTCTGGTGGCTGTGGCAGTGTGGCTCCGATGGTGCCACTGCTTTGTGGTGGCAATTCAGACTGGCCTGGCAGCAGTGCACTCCACATACCATTGCTGGGCCTTTTACAACAGCAAATTGCTGTCCTGCTATCGTAAAATGAGGGATAGGATTGGGCTGTAAATTATTGAAGCTAAATTACAGTATGTGTACCATGAAGTTAATGTTACTCTCTAAATAAAAAAAATTGAAAATGGAAATATCCCTGGAGAATTACAGCCCAATCTTCACTAAATTCCCATGTGGCGATACAGCGGCACACAATGCGTCCTGCAGAGGAATTTCAGCTGCTGGAGGTCTCCTTGGGGTAAGGGGACATCTGTCCCCTTGCCCTGGGATACGCCCTAGCAGCCATAACACGTCAACTTGGACTAGCGCCAGCTCTATAGCTGGAGCAAGTCTGCATTGATCCATGTCGGCAGATCAGACCTGGGAAGGGAGGTAGGATATGGCACGTACTGTCGCCACCAATTCCACCCCCTCCTGGGCCCGATCCGCTCACCTTTGCCCCATTCTGTCCCTTCCCTGCCCTTCCCTCTGCCCTCCCTCCGCCCCTGCACCAGACGTGCCTGCTCAGCGGGCATCCCTGCGGCTGCTGGCACCAGCAGGAAGGCTCCGGAACTTCCCACCGGCATGGCAAGGCCCTGAGCTGTCGAAAAGCGCTTTACGGTGCTTTTGCGGAAGCGCATGCTGGCTAGATAGGATTGGGCCATAAATTATATAAATCCTCTTAATGTGCAAGACATTGAAAACTTTGTATTTAAACTGGGGCTGTCAAGTCTGTCTGAGGAGCAGAGACTTGGGCTCAGGAAAGCAATAACAATAGAAATAAAAACAATGCATAACTTAAATTGCAATAAACCAGATTGGTTTGCAATAACATTTTAGAAAACTTTTTGGGGAGAGTTGGCAGCCAAACCAGTAGTTTAATTTTTAATGTAATGATTAAAAATTGGATGTTTGTTTTAAAAAGATACAAATCCCTCAGATATGGACAGAAGCTAATGTTTATCAGACTTCCAGTCCAATTCGAAGTTTTGAACTAATCGAATCCTAGTATAGACCAATGATATCATTAAATATGGATTATAAGATCTGCACATCTATCATAGAAGGATGGCTTAACAACATCCTTACATACATTATACTTCTTAAATGCAAGAAAATTAAAGATAAATACCCGTTGTGTTTTCTCCCTCTTCAATGTTGCCAATGCATCTTTGCATACATTTTATCTAAGGAATAAAACATTGGGATACTTTAATAAACACCTGAAGAAATTGATTGATTGAACTTATGCCTGCAACTATTGTTAAGGAAACTCTGTTTTGTTCTGTTCTCTACTCTGTTCTGTAGCAGTCAGTTCTTAAATAGTTAGAAAATACACCAGAGGTTTACTTCAAAGATTATAAGATATTCCTTTTTAAAAAAGGAACTGATAAATTAAAAATTCTTTGCATCATGTCGATCCTTCTGATGTATGGTCATGCTTCATGAAAGTGTCATTGCGTGCAATGATGAGTTTAGTTACAACAATGTCTTTCTCTAAAACAATTAATAAATAGTTGCAGCAGGAAACAAAAGTTCCTGAGTAACAGCTGCATTGTGAACATCATTAAACTGTGAATTAATTATTGCTGGTTTCCCATAGGCCTCTTTGGAATTCCCATTGAAAGAAAACCACATTCAGAAGCTTTGCACCAAGCTTTATTCACAAAGTAAAATATGGACATCGGTGCCCTTATTTAAATTAGCCAGACTTTAGCATAAACTCAGCATAGATTTGCATGATTCAGACTACAAGGGCAAGGAACACTGCGTGCATCCAAAATGATTTAATAAACCAACTACTTTGTGGAGGAATGTTTTATCAGTCAGTGGTGGAACAGAGTAACATTGTGTGATTGTGTCAGAGGCTTTTATTGCCTGCCTGGCTGCCTGAGAAGATGCACCTGATCAGCTTTGCATACCATAGTTAGTCACATGGATTGCATATGATAGCCACATGGCTGGGGATTCCCTGCAGACACCATTCTTGGTCCAAGAATATTGATTACTGCACTGTACAATAATGTACAATAATGTACTGTACAATAATGTACTGTATTGTGGGGATGAATGGAAAATGAGAGTGATTTCACTCTCACGACACTTGAGAAGCTTTGATTGCAACTTTGCAATTGACTGCAATCAATTATTGTTGTCACCACTGGCTCTTCATACAGAGTATGCCCAAGTCCCATCTCTGGTGAAAAGACCTAGTCAAGCTCCATTCTTTTTTTACCTTAAGATGACAGGGCATTTTTGAAGGCTTCAAATCACTAGTACCACTGTCCTGTCACAGGAACCTCAAAGAGGATTTTCTGGATTTACTCTTTGCCTGCCCCTATGGTGGAAGCTGGAGTGCTAAACTGGTGTCTGAAGAGGTTAAGGTGGAAGGCCCTGAAGAGACAGTGTAGTGGACGTAGGTTGGGCTGCCTGGTACAATCAGGTGCTTGCTAATTGGGTTACAGTTGTCCATGTCCATTCAATTTCAGACATTTTTGCTTTCTGAGTCTTGCCCCTTTTCATATGGAGGCAGATAATCACATTCATATAAGGAGCAGGCTATATTGGAGCCCTTTGCCAGCATAGCTAAAAGAAAAATAGAGAATAGGTATTTTATTTTTCATGGACAGAGAGGAAATTAGCAGTTTGAACATAAATGAATATTAGGGGAATTGATTTGTGGGGATCTGGATGGGAAACTAATTTGAGAAGGAAATTACTGTAATAGAAGGGAAAACTATCTGAGCTGTTTTGTTGGTGCTTAGGCCCTAACTTCTGCCTTGGACTCAATGTGTGGCAGAAAACGGCGATTTTCGGGCATTTCCAGTTTTCGCGAAAACCGGAAATGGCCGAATATCGCCATTTATCGCCGAACTGAAGATCGGGGAGGCCTGCAGAGGGTCGCGCAGGCCTCCCTAAAGCCCCCACAAGCCCTGGTAAGTAAAAATATTTTTCTCTATTTTTAGCTCCATAGTACGCATGCGTCCTATGGTCCGATGCGTCCTATGGAGCGAAAAATACGGTAATCTGATTCTCAGACCCCACTAGTTTGTCATCAGTAAAATGGATGTTGCAGTCTCAAATTTGGAGTAGAATGATGCTGTGGTGTTGAGAGATGAGTCCGCATCTCTGCTTTGTATTCAATTCATGGGTCTTGGGCAAGTTTGCAGCCATCTAGTCCAGCATTTTGTTCCCCAAATGGCCACTCCAGTGCCTCTGGGACAGTTACAAGTAAGGCATGAGGTTGGCATGATGCTGTCATCATTTTGTAGTTTATCCCCAGCATTTGGTATTCAGAGAGATACTGCCTATGAATATGGAGAGTTTATTTCATTATCATGGCTGATGAAAGGGACTTCCATCAACAGACCTGGGGTAGAGCCCGTAGGATCAGCTTTGGGTGGTAGACCATGATGGAAGCGGCTTGGCAGGGTAGGCAGCTACATCAGTGGAGTACGTCTAGCTGCTCCTAGTCCTCGTACTATTGTGGCCCATCTAAACTTGACTTCAATTATTAATTTGAAAAAAAAGTTAAAATATATCTTTTGTACAGTCATGCTTTGTTATCAGTTACTTTGTTACAAAAATAGTGACCATTTAATGTCGTCAAGTAAGAAAAGCAACCAATTTTGATTCAAGTGTTCAAAATGACTAAGAGTACATATTTAGATAATGTCCCTTTTGTTGCTGCATGAGTCGCAAGATTATTTACACTTTGGGAAAGAGACAAACAGAGCTATCACCCTAAGAAATCTATAGTAGCTAGCAACTATAATATGTAAGCCTCTGCTTGTCTCAGTGAAATTCAGTTGGATTTAATAAAAAATGACAATTCCTTAATATCTGTGGATAGATGACAGACTCAAAATGCTATACAGAGAACTGCAATGAATGATATCTGAAGTACAAGGATGTGTAATGGCATTTACTGTAATGGCCCCATTACCTCTCTTATACAAATATAGTGATATTACTATATTTGAACCCCTTGAAACTCTGGTTGTCAGTAATATGACAATGAAATATTGGGGTTACTTATGTAACCAGCCAGTAGTCAATTACCTGTTTCTAAGCTGTCCATTTTCCCATCCACATCAGATATTGCAGAACTTTTCTAGAAATCATGCCTATCATGCTACAGTTGGTAGATATGGGCAGGAAAAGTCAGTTCTGGCTGAGAGAGATTCTGGCAAGAGAGGTTGGGAGAAGCAGCCATTTTGCACTGAGCTTATTGAAGAGCAAAGACTGGGGTTGTTTCAGATATGTCATTAGATGTGCCTGCTATTACACCCTTGTCATTCCTTCTCAAGGTGTACACTTCTGAACAAAAATGTGCCAATATAGTTTTCCACAGAAAAAGTAGCCTGTAAAGACTCCCACGAACACTTGGAAACACTTCAAACCCCTTTTATGACGACTTGTAAGTAGCAGCATTTGTAGCTGAAGTAATAGTAAATATTATAGTTGAAAAAATGGTTCCCTCATGTAGAGACTTCAGAGGCATAGTATAATTACTTAGGCCAAAATCCAACAGAGTTGGGCACACTTAAGCCCATTGATTTCAATGCATTATGGCCTTTGTGAATTCAGACACAAATGCAGGAAGACTACAAAACAAATTACATGGGCACACTGATGCTCATCAAAGAGAAATGTCCTTTAAAGCTGGGAGGAGAAAAAAACCCTTTCATGAATTATAAATGTGCATGTCCCTAAGAAGATAAAATATCAAAGGTACTTTATAAAACCAGTCCTGAGTCAAAAACAGTTTCTGATGACACCTTGTAAATAGCACATGATGCTGCTAGTGCTAAAAATGTTCTGGTTATTTGATTGTTCTCAAGCGTATACAGTGGATAAAATTCCATGTCTGTTTCCCACAAATCAAGTAAAAGGTGTCCTTGGGCATTGCTACACACAACAGACACATCTACTTTTAAAAAGGGTCCTTTTTTCTTATTTGACTTCAGAGCAGGAAGTGTTTCCTTTTCAGCAGATCTGTCTGTTTCTGATCTTTCTTTTCTTGAAGGACACAGAACTAACGTAACTTCTGAACATCATCAGGAATGTCTTGGTGAACAAAGAGCCAGACTCACAGATCCCATTATTGCTGCTCCTCTATAATGCCCCATCATCTTCTTTCATCATTGTCTCACATGTCCTAGTGTTGCTTCCCATTTCTCAGCAGAGTGCTAAATAAATGTGAAGCACCAGTTAGAGTAGTAATGAAAGTAATGTTACATTTATATGATGTTTTCCAGGACAGCGGCAACTGGGGTGGGTTGCCACCCGGTGTGGCGCTTACCTGGAAGAGCTCTGCATTCCGGAAGTTCGGGAGTGACATAATCACATTGCCCCCAATGTTCTGGCTATCGCATTGTTTATAATGTGAAAATCCTGCCTCCGGACTGCCTCCACTTGGCGATGTTTGGCCTGCTGCAAGACAATCGCTTCGTGTTCTTGCAGGCAAGCGTCAAAAACACATTGTTGGCAAAAGTGTGAGGCGGCTGGAATTAGAGCAGACCAGGAGCCATCAAGCAGAGGCTGGGGCAGTGTGGTGTCACCCCCCCCCAAGGGTCCCAGTGCGGGCCACACAACCCTTGTGATGCCACTGTTCCAGGGGGAAGACGCCCTGTTGACACCACCTTGTTATACAGCAATGCTTCCCAGGGGTGGCATTGCCCCTTCCTGCAAATGTATCCTAGAAAAAAAAAATCCATTCCAACCTTGCCTTCTTGCTGAGGCTTCTTTAAATTCTCAGGTCTCTGATCCACATACAGAGGGACAGGAACAATCATAAAGACTGACATTCTTTACAGAGCAGTTTTATGCACATCTACTCAGAAGAATGCCCCATTGTATTCAGTGGAACTTACTCCCAGGAAAATGTGTATAGGATTGCAGCCTTCGTCTCCCATGTTAGTCTACATTTGAAATATCTTAATTTTCTGCACCAACTTACTGATGCTTACCCATATGAAGATTTAATTGTGAGAACTAAGGTCATCTCAACAGGGAGTGTAGATTCCTTTCTCATTATAAAAGCTCATGGCTGACATTTAGGTGCATCGCTGTGGTATTCCCTTTTAACATTCAAGCATCTACTTTTATATTCTTGCTGTGTTCAGTCCAGTTCAGCATCTGATAAAGTGGGCTGTCATCTATAAAAGCTCATGCTCTGACAATAAGATAAGTTAGTTTCTAAGATAATAAAAACCTAACCCTTTTCTTTCTTTGTATGGAAGCTGAGTCAGCTTTTCTTGTTTCTTAGGAGGCACATAGGAGATGATTCTGTAGGAGGTGCAAAAACTGTAGTACCTAGAACTTGTCACTTGATTGTGTTGTTTCTGATATACACGCAAGAGTCCAATAATGAGTTTATAAATGCATTGGCTAGGATCTTGTCCTCCTTCCTCATTTTCATTGGATGTCCCCTCATTTGTGTGTGTGTGTGTGTGTGTGTGTGTGTGTGTGTGTGTGTGTGTGTGTGTGTGTGTGTGTGTGTGTGTAAGAGAAATTTCTCTCTATTCACTTTGTCCAGACCATGCATAATTTTACATGCCTCACAGCATAATCCTGTCTAGAATGCAGTGGCGGTGCACCTAAGACAGCCTCTGCATCCTAGCCAGGAAAGGGCCCACGCCAGTGGAGCTAGATCACTCCTTAGCACTCCTTTTCCCCAGATAGAGCCCCAGCAGGCAAAATGGCCAGCACAAATCCAAGGAGCCGGTGTAAGGCCGGCCAGGCCTGGGACGGGGGATAAGATTCAGCAGAGCGCGCTGCCGATGATCCCTCCCCCGTCCCTGGCCTAACCCTCTGATGATTTCGGTTGACCTATTCTGCACCTTTTCCAGCTCTGCCATATCCTTTTTGAGATGGGCTAACGAGCTATGCACAGTATTCCAAATGTGACTGCACCATATGATTTGTATCCTTGGGAGACTTCACTTCTCACTACCCTCTGTTGTGAAAAGTGCCCATTCCTACTCTCTGCTTCCTGTTCTTTAACCAGTTATCAATCCATATGAGGACCTGTCCTCTTATCCCATGTCTGCTATGTTTCTTCAAGAGTCTTGAAAGCCCAAGTATACAGTGTCACCCAGATCACCTCTACCCACATGTCTGTTGACACTTTCAGAACTGTAGAAGGTGAAATAAGGCAGGACTGATTTACCAGATTTCATGCTGATTCTCCCTCAGCAAGCCTTGTTCTTCTGTATGGGTCATCATTTTTGTTTGTTTGTTTAATAATGCTTTCCAGTTGCGCGTACTGACATCCTATCCCCCCTTCCTGGCCCTTCCTCAGACTCCTCAGACAGCAAAATAGATGGCATAGACCAGACAGTCTATGGAAAGGTAAGTTTTAAAGTTTTTTTTTAACTTACTGGGCTGTCCTAAGGTGTCTCCCCCGCCCCTCCCAGCATGCAGCACACACTCCATCAGCAGTGCTGCACGCTCTAGACTGGTGGAAGATAGGACTGGGCCCTCAGTGTAGGTACAAGTATCTGCCCTACATCTTCAGTAGTAAAGACAAATGCAAAGAATTCGATCAGCTTCTTTGTCGTCTCAATATCACCTTTAAGCATTCCTTTCCCTCCCTCATTTACCTAGCAGTTGAACTGCCTCTCTGGCAGGTTTCCTGCTTCTGATGTATCTAAAGACGTTTTTATTATTTGCCTTGAGGTTTTTAGCCATGTTCATACTTCTCATACGCCTTTTTTTTACACCTCTTATTGTCAGCTTACTTTTCTTTTGCCAGAGCTGTGTTCCTTCTTGTTCCTTTCATTTGAGCAAGCAAGGCTTTCATTTTCTGAAGGAAGCCTTCTTGCCTTTTATAGCTTCCTTGACTTCACTTGTTAGCTTTGCTGACATCCATGTGGACTTGATGACACTTCTATTTTGCGGTGTTTCTGTTGAACTTCTATTATTGTGGTTTTGATAACTTCCATGCATTCTGGAGAGAGTTGACCTCTTTACTTTCCCTTTCAGTTTCCTTTTTATTAGCCCCCTCATTTTATAGACGTCTCCTCCTTTGAATCAAATATGTCTGTTCTGGATTCTTCTGACAACTTACTGTTATACCTCCCATAACATTCCTGAAAAGCTAAGCACTGCCTGAAACAGTGGTGTAGGGAGACGTTGTAAAAGACAAGGCAGGAAACTGGGGCTGATTGATGCACACAAGTCAGAATACACAGCTCCCATTGTGGAGGAGGCTAACCTTTTAAGTTTTCCAGTTTCGTGGATTCTCTCCCTTCTTCGACATATTAGAGCTACACCAGCCCCTCCTTGTCCTTTGTACAGAGTATGGATCCAGGAACTTTGTATCAGAGATGGACTGGAGAAAAAAGGAATTTGGGTAATGGACCCTGGAGAGGAAAGATGAGAAAGGGCTTTGCGCTGCTCATCCACGTCCCCTTTTTAATGTTATAACTCTGCTTGCCCCATCCATCACCACCCCACTTTATATGGAAACAGGACAGGCACATGAACAACAATTGCGGCTGCCAACATCATGTCTAGTTCTGGCCCTTAGGACTGATTCTCACAATGTAATAATGAAAGCTACTTTTTTTCTGGTGCAAGTTGCAGCTTACTTGTGGTGAATGGCTCATGTGGTGAACAGGCTCCACCACAAGTCTACTTTGTAATGGAATGTGTTTGCATTCAACCCACTATTGTAGCGTAGTGGTTACAGCCAGCCCTATATATAATCTCTGTCTGGAATACTCACATAGTAAATACAAAAGCATGTATAACACGGTACCACCAAAGCAATTGCAGATATGATACATGGTTTATTTTTACACCAAGGGACCGAATGGAGAACAAAGTGAATTGAACTCAACAGGGATTAACAATAACCAAGGAAATAAGGTGAATTCTATTGTACTGCTTAGCTAATTTATCCACACTGTATAATAGGCATCTTCCCAGTCATTACTTTCCTGGATTCAGCTTTATTGCTCCCCCCCCCCTTTTGCTTGCTAGGAATTATGTGTTTGTGTGAATATATTACATATGCAATCCAGTGTTTTTTTTTAAAAAAAATGCTAATATGCATTGTTAACAGAAATTATTTACATGCCACAATTATGTTCCTACATTTCTTTCAAGTTTGGCTAGTCCTGACAGATGTATGCATAATAGATTTCCCTGTAGATTTTGGAGTCATTCTTACTGTCAGCATTTTAAAATATACTTTTGACATTTTGCTGTTCGTCAGTTTTCTTACTGTAAGTTATTTTGTCTTTGATTTTTCATTTCAATTTTCCTATGTATTTTGTTTGTATTTGTAAAAAAAATGTGCCTGGGATATTTTAAAGTTTAATCAATAAATGTATACAATTTTTCAGTTTTTTTCTTTCTCTTATTTAATGCAATCACATTGCACACATTATTGGAAGTTTTCTGGACTTGCATAAGTATAAATGCACTTGACATGATTACTGTATGAAAACAAACAAGTCTAAGGGCTTTTCTACATATTACCTTTATCACAAACACATGAAGCTGCCTCATGGACCATTGGTAATCTATTTATTTATTTATTTAAATAATTTTACCCCGCCTTTCTCCTGATAAGGGCTATCAAGGTGGCTTACAATTAAAACATGTTAAAATACATAATAAAATACAATACAATAAAAATAATTAAAACAGGTGATTAAAACAATTAAAACAAACAAACGCCAGTGAGTCACCTTATGATTACATTTATTAAAAAGCCAGTCCACCATGTCAGCCATCGAACGCCAACCTGAATAAAAACGTCTTGAGGTCCCGCCGAAAGGTCTCTAAGGAGGGAGCCGTTCTTAATTCCAGGGGGAGTTCCATAGTTGGGGCGTCACTGCCGAGAAGGCCCTATTCTTCGCCGCCATCCCCCTCACCTCCGTCAATGGCGGCACGATTAACAGGGGGGGCCCTGATGACCTCAGAGTACGGGTCGGATTATAAGAAGGAGGCGGTCCCTCAAGTACCCTGGTCCCGAGTCATAAAGGACTTTAAAAGTCAAAACTAGCACTTTGAATTGTGTCCGGAAATGAACCAGCAGCCAGTGTAGCCACCGAAGCATCGGCCCGACTGAGTCGAACCGACAAGCCCCGGCAACCACACGGGCAGCCGCATTCTGCACTAGTTGCAGTATTGATCAGTATTATCAACCCTGACTGGCAACTGCTCTCCTGTTTAAGACAGGTGTCTTTTCCAGGCCTACCTGGAGTTGTCAGGGATTGAACCCGGAATCTTCTACAGTACATGCATTGTAAGTACCACAGACCTACAGTCCCTTCCCTTCACTGCCATGGTGCTAAGGTCACCGTGGTAGTATCATCTGGTCCCATACCTGTTCCATTCTTTTGCGCTAATGTGCAGCACTGGTCAACATCCAGCAAGAATTTTCACCTGTTGCTAGTGACAGTGAACATTTGCTCAGTTGAAGAAGAGCATCATGGCAGGCACTATATATGACAGCTGCAGGTTGAGTAAACATCACACACATTTCTGCTGTGTACACTGTTATGCAAAATTGTTCATGGTTCAGAAAGGATCAAGCTCTAAGCTTGATCAACCTTTAGTCGGTCGCTGCTTGAGAATTAATCTCAGGACACCAATGCTGACCTTACACATAAAAAGAGGTTTATTTTGGTTACAGACAAGCATAAAATTCATTGTGTTGCTTTGCTAATTTGTTCCTGTGTTACTATAGTAATTTGTCCCCATCCAAGCATACCCTCACACAGCCATAGTGCAATGTGCTAGTGTATCACAGGCTGAGGCTGGAGTTCTGACACGTGCACGTTGCCTCTGTCTTGGGTCAGTAGTCTCCACTGTGCTGCTCTGCTGCGTCCCTAGTTTCGAACCCTTCTTCTCTGGCCCTTTGCTTCTCCAAAACCTCCTCCCATCAGCCACTGCCAACTCAGCATTCTCTCTTCCTTCTCCTAAGCAGAGGGATCTGGCCCTTTGGTACGTGACAGTTTGTTCTGCTGTCTCGCACCCATCCTATTCCTTCAACCATCCTTGGGCATTGCAACTATTTAAATGCTCTGTGCTCAGTTTATCGCAACTAGAGGTCTTCTTGGAACTGGAGGGCAGCCTGCATTTTCTGAAGCTTGGCCTCACCTTAAACTGGATGATGTGTTGTCTTCAGCCACACCAGAACATTCACTGTCTTCAGCCATCTTCTGTTAGTCACACACACAACACACACACACACACACACCCTGCTACATCCATCTAATGTCTGCTCAAAAATTAAAAACAAAAACTAATAACAACAGCTGGGAGAGCCAGGCCTTCGAGGGAAGATATCCCATACAGTTCTTAAGAAGTCCAGCATCTTTCTCCTATTCCTTTAAATAACAAGTCACAGTTCCTTCTAAAATCCCAGATAAATACAACATAACAATCTACAACCTGCTCTGATTTAATGCAAACCACTCTCCAGGTACTCTTAAATATTACCACAGCTCTGAGGCTCCTTCAAACTATATCCTGTCAAGGGATCTGTTATGAATGTCTGTTGCTTTTCAAATGTTTTTCTCTAAGATCTCTTCAGGGTCATTAGAGAGTGAGCAGGAATGAATACTAATGGCATGATGCAGTAGGGGTAGACAGCATATTCCCCTTTTTTCCATATTGTTAAGTTACGCATTTTACTAAATGTTTAGCATTTTGTTCCTGATCTAAACTCTTTCAGTACAGCACCAGAATCAGTGTAAATCCATACCATCCTGCCTTATGGATCAATCTTGTTATTTATTATGTAATAAAGCTTAATTACTGAAATGATTTCATGTAGTAAAAGAATAGGCCTCTGAAAAGCATGCACAGGGGTTCCTGTGCATGCATAATGGCAACTCGTTAAAGCACTAGGTTTTTCTGTTAGCTGTGAATATTTCCATGCTATGCAAGAGATAGGCCACATTCTTCACTTGTTATGCACCTCATCCCACAAACTCTGTGCGTAGAGAGAGTACTCCCAAGAGCACTGCACTAGTTGGTTTCATTGAAGGTCTCTTCTGGGATCAGAACTGAAAGTTCATATCCCCTGACTGAACACAAAGAAGAAAGAACGGTTTTGTCTTCCAAAATTCCAAAGTGTAAGTTCTGACCAATTATAGCTTTATTCTGGCCTCTGCAAAAAGTTAACGGTGGGTAAGTGTGCATTAGCAAGAAAATGGCAACAACAGGTAAATGTTTTCTGGACAACTTTCCAATCATCTTAAAAATGGAAATGGAGCCTGTGAGCCTTTGTCTAACCTAAAAATGCTACAGCCCAATCCGATGCAGAATTGGGCTGCCAGCACTTTGCAACAGCAGAAGGCACTTCCACTGTCGCAAAATGGCTGCTGACAGCATGCGGAGCGCTCCATTGGTAGCCATTTTGCACACATTGCTGCAACAGAATCAGCAGAGCTGCAACGTTGCCACCGCTTCCTGCTGCACCCACTGGGGCAGGTAAGGCAGCGGTAGGGTCTGGGAGGGGGCGAAACTGGGCAGGGAGGGGGGGAGAACAGGAAATGGAAGGAGAGGGGATTGGCACACACTGGATTCTATTCTCTCTTTTCCAAGCCACCTGACCCCTTTATTTTCCTCAGACTTGCACCAGCTACAGAGCTGGCGTAGGTTCAAGGACAACCACTGCAGAGTGGAAGGCTTACAGAGGAGTAAGGGGAAATAATTCCCCTTTCCTATCCAAAGCCTCCCGATCAGCTGAATCCTAGCCCCCTTCCTGGGCCTGAAACCCCAACACGGGGCAGCTTGGACTTCCGCCGGCTATTTAGCGGCCGCATATCCAAGTTGCTCCACTGAACAGGCTGGGCTCCGCTGGTACATTTGTCCCCTTACCCCAGGGAGACCTCCAGCCTGCAGTATTTCTGTGCAGGATACAGAGTGGGCTGTGCGGCCCCGCTACATCTGCATGGGAGAGGATTGGGCTGCCCGTCTGGTAAACATACTTTACTACGGGGGAAACCTCTCTAAAGACAGTGCAGATTATTTCTGAAACTAGATAGGATTGTCCATCCATGTTAGTCAGTTACCGTACATCACAATAGCTACCGTAATTGCAGTCGCAATGCTTGGTTGGAAACATACACCTCATAAAAGTAAATAAAACCAATGGTAATTCTAACTCTTGCAAGAAAAATTGTTGTATGATTACTGGAATATTGAAAGTGCAATCATTGGAATAAATTTGGTTTATGGTGGTGAATGGGATGCTGAATCTTCAGCATCTTCTACTCCTAGACAATTCTGTCCTTACTGGGATAGGGTACATATAAGGGTTGAGAATGCACATCTAGGCATACACATAGTTTTCCAATATGTAATATTGTATTATGACATTATAAGCTGCTGCACTCGTTTAGCATCTAAAGAGCTTCTCTCCTTTTCCTTCAAAAGCATCTTTTTAGAATATTATCATTCTGCAGCAGTATTTTCTCAACTCTTTATCTTCTAAATGCTTTTGGACACACAGACCATGGGATTAATTATATATCGTGAGCAACAATTCATGAATATTTAACACTCTCATTTATTCTTAATGAAGAATTATGCATTTTGACAGTGTTATTTAATGTGCTTTAAAGGAAATGTTGTTCATTACCTTTCTGGGTGGATTTTTTTTTCTTAGATTAGTTGAATGTAATCAGAATAATGGTAGATGGAGCAAGTATTTTAATGTCATTATACCTATGTTTATGTCTAAAGCACTCTTTTATGTAGATACCTTATTTGGAGGCAGGTTTAAGAAGTTTCTGTCTGTTTGAGCTGTACCGCAGCTATTGGATTCAATCATGTACTGTATCTTCAAGGCACAGATATTCAATTCAATTTAAGTAACTGTATGTTTTGCTGTCAAAGCTGGTATTCTTCCCAATAACAAACAACCAAGAAAACACAGGCTGGCATTCTTATTTGATACCTTCATCAGGAAAAAAACAAACCTAATAATAAGGATCATGGACAGAGTTGTACAATTTTGATCACCATGGGTAAAGAACACCACTTAGGATGCCTTAAAGGAACAGGAATTATTGAACAAAGGGATTCTGCAATATCAGTGACCACAGCTTAAAAAGCAACACAATTATCTAATGGAGACTTTCACTCAGTTTTAATAGACTTTCTTTCAGTGAAGAATTCTAACTGAATCACATCGCATTACCTGAAAGCAAAAGAGAAACAATCTTCTGGCTGAAAAGGGCTGGAGCATCCTTGAGGCTGACTGAGGTCTCAGTTCTATTCTTTCCCTCCCCAGTGACGAGGCCTGCTGCCAGAGCACACGCTGCATCCTGTGGGGGGGGAGGGGAGTAGTCTGGAGGTCTCTTCTGGGTAAGGGAACATTTATTCCCTTACCTGGGAATAAGTTTTTGGCATCAGAACAGGTCTACTCAGGCCTGCACCAGCAATTTCACACCAGGAAGGTGGATTGAGGCCTGGAAGAGGGATAGGATATCAGCAACATTACTGCCGCTGATTCTGCCCCTTCCAGACCTCATTCCACCCCATCTTCTCCCCGTTCCTCCCCCGCCCCGCCCCGTTCCACTCCTCTCTGCCCCCCTCCTACCTTCCATGCTGACTTACCAGCACCAGGGGACTTACCAGCACCAGGGGACTTACCAGTGCCAGGGGCCACTGGCGCACTGCCGCTCACCACTTGCAGCAACCCAACTGCTCCTGATGGCATGTTGCATTTGCGACAGCCATAAAGTGCCTTACACTGCTGTAACACCATGCTGTGTTACAGTTATCTCAGTCAGCAGCTTGGTGGGGAGGGTACTCATTTGCATTTTTCTGCCCATCTCCACTGCTGGGCACAGTGTGGTGCTAACACAGAGTGGTGTTAGAGAGTGTCTCAAATGCTCTACACTTCCTGTTCCACTTCACTGCACTCAGTCTTCCTTACTTCTTTGCACAGCACCTTGCCGCACTGAACACATGGACTAGGACCCCACTACAAGGCACTCTGGTAAGTATGTCTCATTCTCCAAACCAGCTACCTTGTGAACATCAGCCCAACTTCCCCAATAAGTCACCACTGAACATCTTTCCCCAATACGTCACTCTGCTTCACCTCAAACCTCCTGAGTGTCCTTCCCTCCAGATTTACTGTCGACCTTTTTTGGCCACTGCTTCAAGTGTCAGGCCAAGCTGCTTCTCCTTGGAACCTCACCTACCTGCTCCAGCCCAGCAGAAACTGAAAGGTAAACTTGACTTCCAGTCCCCTGCCTCTCCCTCCCTCCCCCCCTCAGCAGTCTCACATGCTGGATCCTATCCCCCTTTCCTGGCTGAGACCCACCCTCATTCCTCTCTTCAGACTTACACCAGCAAAATAGCTGATGTAGGTGTAACAAGATCCATTGGTAATCAGGCAACCTACCAAGGGGTAAATAATTTTTTTAACTTACCTCTTGCTGGCCGTCTGATCACACCACAGCATGTATTGCACACTCTGTTGGTGTGGCTGCATGCTATGGAGTGGCGGGGGATAGGATTGGGCTGTTAATCTAATTACTGGTGGGTTTGAATAGACTTTGGAGGCTCTTCAACGGACATGCAAAGGTGTGACAAGATAGGGGAATAGGAATTTGGATGGGTGCTGATAGGAACCATCCTGGCATACAATGTGAGGGAAGACATAACATTTCTAGATGGGGAAACCTTAATACAATTATACAGAGGAGGCTGCTCTATGCCATGGGTTGATCCAAGGCTACAATGAAAACAAATGAAATGCAGATGTGACTCGAAACACATCAGTGGGTATGGGGGTACTGGCAGGTGGCAGCAATTACACTGAAAGGTTGATGGGCCAGTCCTATCCACCGGTGAAAATACAATGATGCCAGTGAAAGTGACATTCCACCAGTGAGCACTAGGAGGCTGCCAGGGCAGTGGCTGGTGGCCGCTCACACAGGCTGGTGGAGAGAACACCGTCTGCCAGCACCAGTGAATACCAGGTGGTCAGAGGAACAGGAGTGTTTCTGGTAGGGGAGGGGGGAGGAACCAGGAAGAGGAGAGGAGGTGGGAAGGACTGGATCTGACAGAAATGGTGCACGCCGGATCTTTTCCTCTCTTTCACAATGCTCCCCGCTGCTTTTCCCTCCTCAGACATACGCCACCAAAATAGGTGGCGTGTGTCCAAGGAGACTGTAGCATCGCTAGGCCGGGTACTGTGCCCCGGGTGCTGACCACGGTCTCCTTCTGAGGAGTGACCGCAGCAGTAGTGGCCATTCGGGCTGATTTTAGGGTGGGAGAACCTCCCTCACTCCAAATGGAGTCTTTCCAGGAGCAACGTCGTGTTGCGGGGTGGGCGATTATGTGAAACATGTCATCTCCCACCCGCGGCTCTCCTCCAGCATGCCACTGCAAGGAGACCCATAGGCAGTCTGAGGGCTTACTTGAAGGTAAGTACAAATGTTTTTTACTTACCTCCAGTTTTCCTTCGGGTCGCCCCTTCCCACCATAGGATGTAGCGTGTGCCTTTTTCACATGGCTGCATCAGTGCTGGTGGTGGGGGATAGGACTGGGCTGTGAGGTAACCAAAGCAATCAAGATACAGAGTTGCAGGCAAGATGCTGAGACTACATAGATAGGTTGCATTCAATGGAGACAATACAAACAGGAGGTGCTTTGGAAGTGTTACATGATTGCATTCAGTAGAGACAAGAGGCTGCACAAATGAGATTATCCCAGGGTGTGTGACTGAGAAAGAATGCACATTCAAGGGGATTTTAGGCTTGGCCTGTGTTTCAGGAAAGCAATGTTATAGTGTCCATTTTATGTGTAGAGGTGCTCAGTGAAACAGTCCATAATACAAAACTGGAATCAGCTGGTATTGGCAGGCGAGGCTTGAATGGTGTTGCCTGTCATTAAAGTATATATACTGTCCATGCTTGCATAGTACCAATGAAAGACGACAAGTCATCAAAGGTAGCAGGCAGCACCTGTCCAATGGACACAATTCCACACAAGCATTTTTGCCACAGTGTGTGCATTTTGGAACACATGTCTCCAGGCACGCATGGTGATAATGCTCAGACACAACAGATACCTTTCTCAAGGTAACTGATATCTGATTTAGAACTCTTTGTGGGTATGAGACATTCAAAGGTTTGTAGAGCAATCTTATAGATGTAGTTTGCAGAAGAGACAATTATGTACATGTAACTAGAACAATTGGATATGCTTCCCTGGTTACCCCTGCCTCCCTCCCTTCTCCTGTTGTCTCCCTTGTGTCAATACCTAATTGTTATCCCTCAGGGATCAGATTTTTCACTCTATGTAAAAGTGCCATGTACATTAATGACACAACATCATCTTTTATCACAATTGTGGCCATGTCTGCGTGCTCCATTACAACATTAAAAGGTTGCCCAGGAATGGGGGAATGGGACGAGACGACAATGAAAAATGCTTTGCCATCTTCCTGTTTTGTCCAGTCATTTGCCAATGTCACTCTAGAAAGAGTACTATGATGTCAAACATTGAATAGGTAACAGTCAACATTTTAAGGTAGGTCCATATGGTGATATCAGTTTCTCATTATGATCAAGAGCTCTTATGTACCCAAAGCAGTCCACTTATGTGAATGAGCTGCCCTATTTCTTGTAGGGAAGACAGTTCTACATGACATCCCTTGATTTGCCTGAAGCTGTCCCTTCTGTTGCACTGATTGGATCATTCTTTACACATGGTGGCATACTGTGTGCATGTCAGGGAGTCATAGAGCTTTGGATTGGTGGTAGGGTCAAGGCATCTAATCTATTCAAACCTAAGAAAGATGCCATGGAAGAACTTTGGAAACTATTATTTATTGCATTCCACATTTTGACTCAGAAGAGCCCTCAAGCTGGCTTACATAAAAGCATAAAATACAATGTGAAACGACAGTCACAAAAAAATCAGAGAAGAAAAAGAAGCAAAGAAACAAAAAGTGGGCAGAAAATCACGATACAATAGTATTATTCATATTGCCCTGCAATTCATGTTCCACTCTTCTTATCCCTGGGAAAATGTTTATAAAAGTGCCTTTAGTCAAATATTTATGCAATTCATAAAACACAAAGTCCTTGTAAATATAGATAGTAAAAATGCACTAAACAATTCATTTTTAGAGAAGAATATATCCTTGGACGCTAGGTAGCTTAAGTCTGGATTCCATATTTTCTCCAGTCTATTTCATTATCCGCTTTAACCATGCATGTTGTATGAGAGAGGGGGATCTCCACTAGCATGGGCAGTTGCCTACACCCCAGCACAGTATTGACTTCATGGAAGCTCAGTGTGGTGCCATGGGTTCCAGGTGAGTTCCAGGTGACCCGCACCCAAGCTCAGGAGTAGCATTTGGAGCCTCAGATCCAAAGCTTGATGCACTGACCTAAAGAATATCACCATCCTCTCCCATCCAATTGCCCTATTGCCCTTTTCTGCTACACTTGGACGTGGCAAAATTGGCCACCAGGCAGCCAATCTGGTGCCAATTTGTGAAAGTAAACTATTTCCTACACGCAGCCCTACCATTTCAGGGAAAGCATGCTCAGATCGCAATTATGTTTCCCAGGCTATTTGCTGCTGAAATCGCAGCACTCTGTGCTTCCATTTTGATAAGGAAGGAAGGCAATAACAAAAATCCAATCTTTAAGACGTTTGCCATGGGGGAAATCTTGAATTTGTGGAAGGGGTGACTGATTATATGCATCACAAAACAAAATGCATAATTAAACAGCAGCGACTCTCTAAACATAATCTACTCTTCTTCCGAGCAGCTGAAGGCACTGGTGTTCCACCATTGCCAAGTATTAAAACTCCCTTCTTGCAATTAGCCTGGAAGCTCACCAGATAAAAGGTATTTGCTGAACAGACATAAAAGAAACAGCTTAATCTCCCTGGTGCCACACCTCCATGTGAACCCAGAATAATATCTTCGGAAAGAATTACCTGCATATATATGAGGAGCAGAGGCAGTGGGATTCGTGGTGCACCCGCTTCGTCCCATTTGGTGAAGATGTGTTCCCTGAAAGCTGGCAGGAAAACATCAAAGAGATTAAACTTGTCTTTCCTCCTCGTCACTTTGATGGTTTGAAGTTTGCCTGTGCATCTTTTCTGCATGCCCTCTTTTTGCAGATAGGGAGAAGAGAGTTAACAAAGATACTTTTTTGAAAAGTAGACTGAACAGCAAGCTTCACAGCTCTTTTGCCTACCCTAAAAGTTTTAACTGTTTTAATTACTTGTTTTTAATTATTTTTTTATTGTGTATTATGTATTTTAACATGTTCTTAACTGTAAGCCGCCTTGATTGCCCTTATTGGGAGAAAGGCGGGGTAGAAATCCATTAAATAAATAAAATAAAAGCAAAAGAGTCTTTCCAGGCAAAGCTTAACACTAGCCTTGATCAAGAGGGCCAGTGGTATGACATCCTTTCCCCATGCACTTCATAGCCAGGGACATGACCATTCTGCTATGCAGCATTTGGGCACAATCCTATACAGCGCTGGCGGAACGCTGGAAGTTGGAAGAGGACTGCAGCAGTGGCAGCCGCCTTCTCCCTCCAGCACTGCTGGAGGAAGAAGAAGAAGCAGGAGATACTGGGTTCCCAGCATTCCCTGCTCCTGTTCATCTCAAAAAGAAGTGGCACGGAGCAGAGAGTCTGCCTCTGCCCATCACACTTGTGTAAATAAAGGAAGGGAGTGTGTGGTGCAACCACTGGTTTGCCCATCCACCCTCCTGAGCATGTGCACAGAATGAACAATTTGGGTGGGATTCAGGCAGTGCGGGGCCCCAAAAACGTTAAACTTGTTGCGCTGCCTCTGTTGTAATGAGGCGGAAAGAAAGGAGCCCCTTCCTTTCGCTGGGGTAAGTGGGAGTTTAGGATGAGTGGAAGTTTGGTGGGGAGGGTGATTGAGGAATAAGAGATCTGGCAAAAGTATTTTCCAAGTCTCAAAATGATTTGGTAAAAGATCCAAGTTTCCCCAAATCTTTTTTTTTTTTTGCAGGGGGGGCAAATTGGCTCATTTTCAAATCATTTAGAATGAAACCTCAACCACCTCACTCATCTCTAGTCATGATTCGTTGATTTCAATGGTGCTACGTTATTACTAACTTTCTAATTGTTGGAAAGTGATATTAGATTTCTGGAGCTGTTTAGGATATCCATATTTAAATTGACTATCAGTGCAATCCTATCCAACTTACACCACCGGTGTAACCAGCGGTGCAGCGAGAACGGGAGGCCCCAGAATGGAAAGGGGATTTAAATCCCCTCTAAAGGGGGATTCAAAGGCGATTTAAATCTCCCCTCCCTCCCAGCCCTCCCCTGCTGGTTACACCGGTGGTGTAAGTTGGATAGGATTGCGCTGTGAAACCAAATATAAAACTGAAGGGACCAATGATCTAACTCTGCATAAGATAGCAGCAGCAGCCACATACCTGTAGCGCCACCGGTAATAGATCCTATTTCATAAATTAAAGAATTACTTTTGTTTTAATTGGTTTTCTTTCCCAAGATTTAGAAGGACACATGGTTTGTTAGCAGTGATCTTTAGACGCTGTGAGATTCTATATCTCTAGAGTATTCTTCCCTTAGCTACTAAATTTCATCTTAACAAGATTTTTCTTCCACACTATAGATGCTAATGAGAGTACTAAAATCTCTTAATAAGAAAATGTTTGAGTTAATAAGGATATCATTGCCCAGGCTAAGGCTGATTCTATACAGTGAGGTATTTGAAAAACTCCCCTCGGTGATTTTTTTTACAGTGATTTATCTTCCTTGGTGTTTTTTTTTCCTTGGAGCTTTCTTTGGAATTACTTCTCAATATGGAGGACTCCGGGAATGCAACGTGGATGGAACTTATATTGGTATAATATTGTGAAGGCTTTAGCAGAACAGCATGTTACATTCTTGCTAAAAAATATCTCAGGTGGATAGCAGTAGAACATGTGTTGTTATCATTTATTGTAAATTATTCACATTTGGCTAGGTTTTCAAAGGGATTGAACATCCTGCAGGTTTTACAAGCATCTGTTAAAAGAACTATGTTTAGTTGTTGTGATTGGGCCATAGCCAAAGGGACCAAAGGTTTACAAGTGCATTTTATATTGCTACTGTTGATCCAGATGGTCTGGGACATACTTTCTTTTGTGATCGACACACCACTGGCAACCTCCTTCTACTTTCCAACATAGTAAGAAGATGGGGGGGGGGGGGGAATTGAAAAACAAGGGACATGAAGTTGTTATACTTCATCAGTAATATATCCATTGTGGGCAGCATTAATACACACACGCACACACACACACACAGTTATCCCCCATACATTCCTATGTAGAGCAGTGGTTCCCAAACTGGGAGGCGTGGCTCCCAGGGGAGTTACAGAAACCAGCTAGGGGAACAGCAGAGTGCTATGGAATCCTCTCAGAAAACAGTGCAATGCCAATTGGCAGGCATCAACATCATGTAATGGGGAGCCATGGCCAATAGTCGCCAATGGTCAAGGGAGCCACAGGTCGAAAAAGTTTGAGAAACACTGATGTAAAAGATGGGGGTTAAGGACAGCAAGCCCCACTGCTCGCCAGTAGTGCAATCACAAAGCCCTGCTCCCACCCTTCTTGTGTTCAGCAGTTATCACTGCAGACAAAGGCTAAGCATGAGAAGGGTAAGGAGGGACTTGACCAATGCATCATCGATTGGGGCAAGGCTTGCTGGCACGTTCCCCTTTTCTTTCCACATATAAAGGAAAACATGAAAGAATAACATATGAACAGGGCTTTGATGAATTAGTGTAATGCACCTCTTATGTGGGGCATATGTTGAAGACTGTTCAGAGCACAACTACATGTAGTGTTAAAAGTATCATATTGTGTAGTGTAGTTGAGCCTTGCCCCTACTCTCAAGTAGCAGGAGTATGGCTAGATCAGGACCATGCCATAGAGGTAAGGAGGGTATTCACCTTTTTCTGCCATAACATTTTCCAGTTGAAAATTCTTCCGCCTGTGAATGGCTATTTAACCTCGAAAATGGTATCATAGCACATGTTCATGTTCTTTGGTGTTTGCTGCAGGAGTTTTTGGAAAGACCTGTCTGTAAGGAGGACTCTGAGAATACCACACTGGTTTTTACCAATGGACTTTGTAACAAATGGCTCTCTGGGAGTTAAATACAGGCATCCCCCCGTATCTCCGGGGGATAGGTTCCTGTTACTATTGTGATACCTGAAACTGCAGGTAGCAGCAAATCCTATACTGTTAGGCAGGAAGCAAAATCTGGTAAGCCTAAATCTATATTCTGGCAGCAAAATATAGCAGAAATCTATATTCTGCAAAGCGTTCTGGGGCAATAACTCTGCTACTGCAAGTCATTCTGGGGGCTGCCAGTACTTCACTGGCTGCAGAATGGCTTCTGTTTGTCTGCAGATATATTTAGAATTGCTGCATATAGGTTGAGGATGGCTTCAAAATGGCTGCTGCGAATTCAAAATGGCCACTGCATAGGTGCAAGCAAGCCTGCATCAGCCGCAGGAGGGCTGGAAACCGAGGCAGGTAAATAATTTGTGTGACGGGGGGGGGGATTTCTGAACCATGGATACGTGAAACTGTGGATATGGGGGGCATCTGTAACTGTTCTGGGTGATTTTCAGTGGGAAAATGGCAAAAAAGTAACATTACATTACATTACCACCGCACCATGGTTCAAATCCAGATAGCAGCTCCATGCAGCTGCTACTTGTGAGTAGATAACATGCCTCGTCCATTTACTGTTGTGCATTGTTTTGACCCTTAGAAATGTCCACTGGTTCAGAATAGATGGCAAGATTGTTAACAGGGGTTCGCTGTAATGATAGGCTTACCATTCGTCCCGGAGAAACCGGGACATCCCGGAAAATGGCCTCCATTTACCGGGAATGTCCCGGAAAGGTTTTCCGGGGCGAATGGTAAGTTCGCCCCGCCGACACCGCCACCTCCATGTAAAAATTGAGAAATTTACCTGGGCGCCGCCATCTTGGAATCTCCGAAATCTCGCGAGATCCAAGATTTGGGAGCCCAAATCTCGTGAGGGCATGATGCCGTCACGAGATTTGGGCTCCCACATCTTGAATCTCGCGAGATTTCGCGAGACAAGATGCTGGCGCCCAGCTAAGTTCCTCCATTCAACATGGAAGCGGCGGCGGCCTGGTGAGTACCAGGCCGGCAAGAGCCAGCCCGGGACTGTGCGTGCCTCGGCGAGGCATGCGCAGCCCCGGGCTGGCTGCAGGCTGTTGTTCGCCCAGCCTGCAGCTGCCCGTGCTGTGCGAGCCTCCGGCAGGCTCGGGCAGCACGGGCAGCTGCAGGCTGGCCTGGTCTCCCTCCGGCTCCATGCGGTGCCGCTGGGAGACCAGGCCAGCCTGCCTGCTTGCCCGCGCCATGCGAGTCTTCGGCAGGCTCGCGCAGCACGGGCAAGCAGGCTATGTTTCTCCCGGTGCCCAGCAGCAGCCGGGAGCAGCATGAGGAGCAGCGCGAGGGCGACCAGCACATGGATGGGGTAAGTAAGTTAATAATGTATTTATTTTTAATGCAAAAATTAATTAAATAATTAAAAATCCGGACGCGCTTCGTGCCCCCTTTAGTTAAAATTATTTTTATTAGGTTTATTTTTTAAGTTTAAATTTAAATTAATTAATTGACGGGGGGTGTTGTGGGGGGGGGGTTGTCCCGGTTGGGGGTGGGTAAAATATGGTAGGCCTATGTAAATAACCATATTTCACCTGTGCTAAAAGATCTGCATGGGCTTCCAGCCTGTTTCTGGGTGCAATAATTCGAAGGACTGGTTTTTGCTTAGAAAATCATAAGCCAGTCTGGGACCATGGTGTTTGAAGGATCTCCTGCTCCCTACCTTTGATCTCTTTAGCAGCCTTTGATGAGTACCTTTTGCCTTCTCTGAGGTAAGGCACATAGCAACAGGAAAGAGGCCTGTCTTGGTATTCCAAAGGGAGGTCTGCATGACACCAGCACTATCATTATTCAGTCATGAAGTCACTTTGACTGGCTTTTCTGATGCTATTGTACAATTGTGTTATAATCGGACCTCTTAGCTGTGGATGTTTGTTGGATTCTTATATTCTGCCATTTACTGTTTTAATTGACAATTGTTTTTTATGTTTAAGTATTGTAAACTAAGCTGCCTTGGATACCGTGGAAAGGAAGCAAAATTTGACTATATAAATAGTAGTGCCTATGCAGATTTCCCCCCCCCCACTAATGCAATTAGTGCAGAATGCGGCGGCCCATGTGGTCACTGGAGGTAGGCGGTTCGACTCCGTCAGGCCACTCCTCCAACAGCTGCACTGGCTGCCGATTTGTTTCCGGGCCCAATTCAAAGTGCTGATTTTGACCTTTAAAGCCCTATACGGCTTGGGGCCAGGATATTTGAGAGACCGCCTACTTCTATATAGTCCGGCTCATCTCCTTAGATCATCAGAGAGGGCCCTTTTGCAGGTGCTGTCGCCCAGAGAGGTGCGAGGGGCGGCGGCGGCCAGAAACAGGGTCTTCTCAGTAGTGGCACCAACCTTATGGAATTCTCTCCCCTTTGATGTACGAACTGCTCCCTCCTTGGACACTTTCTGGCGAGGCCTAAAAACCTTCTTGTTCAAAGAAGCCTTCTGAGCCCTTGCCTTTTTTAACATCTTGCTGGTACAGGTGGGGGTGCTGCTGTTTTTATGCTCCTCTTTTAATTGTAGCAATGATCTTTTTAATCGATTTTTAGATATTGTTTTTATTAATTGATTTTTACTGTTTTAAAATGTGATTATTTTTGTATTGTATTTTTTGTATTGTATTTTCTTTTTTGTTGTAAGCCGACTTGGGTCCCTTTGGAGAGAAAGGCGGGATAAAAATATTGTAAATAAATAAATAAATAAATAAATAAAATAATGTCCAGGAAGGCAGCTTTGTCATGCAAGCACTGGGACAAGAATTCTGGAAGAAATTCTGTGCTGTTATTAATTTGTCTCTTGCTGTTTTGTGATATTTGTATTGTTTATGATTTTATTGTTAGCTGCCTTAGGCATTCCATTGTGAGGGGAAATGCCAATAGTGTCCAAAGGCGCAGAGAGAGAGAGAGAGAGAGAGAGAGAGAGAGATCTGACATAGAGGAAATTGCTGTCCTGAAATGGGATCTGGCTCTTGCTTTGTACTTCCCTGTAGGCAGGTGAAGCTGTCGTTCTTGGAATGAACCACAGAAATGGAGGGAACAGCATCAGACGTAGAACTTTGAGTACTCAATTAACATCTGTGCCCCTACAGTCCTACAATTAGTCACTGAACCGAAGCCAAGACAAAAGACATCCTCGTTAGTGTCCATTTGACAAAGAGAAATCTAATTATTCAAATGTAGGAAAGTCAATGAAGAATACAACGTCAGAAACTTTGTTCTAATAAAGTGCAATCTTCTCTTCTTCTACACGCTATCCCAGTCATATTCTGTAGTTGACATCTCAATGGAAGCACCAATATACTATAAGAAATTTGATATATTACACCGGTCTACAAAAAAAAAAAAATTCTGGCCTGGACATTTGCAGCTGTTTTAGACTAATTTCAGGGTGCTGATTCCAAATCTGATCTCAGATTTGCTCTTTCACATCTCATTTTTATGCTATCGGCATACCCCATTTTCATTGATTTTATCCGAAATTAACTCTTTGTCACTTATGATTGCAAGTTGTTGCGAGTCAGTGACTGCTTTAGTGTTAAAATATGGTGCTGTATTTTTAGGATAGTGTGTTTATAATATCATTTTATGTAGATATGCACACTTATTTAATATTTTCCTTCTGCAGGGCATGATCTAACAGTGGCTACAACAGGGGTTCTCAACCTGTGGTACAGGTACCCCTAGGGGTGCACGGACCTCTTGCTGGGGGTACGCCAAGCCCTGCCCCTTATCTGCCCCATCAGCAGCTAATTAAGTGTTAATTAACATGGATTTTAAATTGTAATTATTTTCGGAGCCCTTCTGTCTCTCTGATTTTGGTTTTGGGCTTATGTTTGCACTTTTGAAAATGTACTTTGGTGGGGTGGGGGAGGGAGGAGCTGATTTTGGGAAGTGTGACTTGGAGAAAAAAAAGAGATCCTTGCGTCTGTCTGTCTGTCTGTCTGTCTGTCTGTCTGTCTGTCTGTCTGTCTCTCTCTCTCTCTCCCTCCCTCTCCCTCTCCCTCTCCCTCTCTCTCTCTCTCTCTCTCTCTCACACACACACACACACACACACACACACACACAGAGTTAAATAAGACATTTTTTCACATTTAAAATTGTTTTAGTACCTTTTTACTTAATGATTAATTACCTAATTAATTAATTGATTAATCCAATTAATTAGCAGTTAATTAGCAAGGGTACTTCAGAAAATTGGACCGTGGTAAGGGGGTACCCGGGCCTCCAAAGGTTGAGAACCTCTGGGCTACAACAACTAAAAGAAGGAAATGCAGTAATGACCCAGATATTTTCTCCTACATCTGTGAACTTTGCAGGATTCAAGGCGCAACATCAATACCTTTGTCAAGAAGGTTTATCTTGCCTACTTTAAAGTACGACATCAATTATATGATGAGCATAAATTTGCTGTTTTTCATTGATTTTATCAAATGCAATATTTGATATCTCAAAAACCTGATGTGATATACAAAAACTGATGCCAGATTTGGAATCGGCGCCCCAAAATTACCTTAAAACCATTGGAATACCTTATGCCAGAAAAAGTGTGTTGACCAGTGTTATATTTCCGCTCAGTGGTTATTTTTGCAAGTAGATAGGGTGGGCCCATACCATCCGTTCTCAAATGTTTTCATTACCAAATGTTTCATCACCATTAATTATAATCCCAGGGAACAGCAGGAGTAGCAGGGAGATCCTGATCCTTGTGGGAATAATACAAAAGGTTTAGAAGTCATTCAGTGACCTCATCAGTCATGTGGAAGGGTCTCCAAGGTAGGTTCCGATCTGGAATCAAACCAAGAGATCCAGTTTACTGGGGGAGTTAATTCATCCCTAAATTAAACATTTCATAGGATGATATTCTTCTGCATGGGACTTTTGTGGATTATATATTTGCCCAGCTGCTTTTGCAAACAGTTTTTTACAAGGAAACTAGCTTTGGGATTCTTACAATGATCAATAACATCTGTGTGCAATAAAATACAGTATATGGTGTAGGCTTGTGACAATCAAAATTATTTCTGTAAGTGACAACCATGAGTGATTCTGGGTATTTCTAGAGACTGCAGTTACTAGTATCATAAGAAAGTCCTATGTACTAGATCAGATCAAAGGCCACCTAGTCCACCATCCTGTTTCCCATAGTGGTTCACTAGTTGTATTATTTATTGCTTTGAGGATTTCAAGCAATATTTTTAGTCCTTGGTTTGAAACTTTTCTTAATTTCTATTTATCAGGTTTGCGATAAATTGTGCTCAGACAAATATAGAAGCCCTTTTGACATTTGCAGATCAAAGACAACTTCAGTGGAATTAACTCAATAGCAGATTTAAGCAGGGATTATCAGAGTGGTATAACTTTAAAATTATTTTATGAAAATGGTTCATCTTGAAAGTCAGATTTAACCTTGAAAAATGCTGGTGGTTTTGTTTTGTGTTTAAAAAAGTAGAAATTGTATTATCTTTGCACTTTCAGGAAAATAGGACATATAAATTCATCCCCCCCCCCTCTCTCAAATATATATCCCACTTTTTGTTTAAAAAACAATAGCTAACAATAAGACAGTAGCTAACAATAAGAGCAAATATTTCTTATACTGTTCTACACTTACAGCCCAATCCTAACTAACTATCCGGCGGATGGCCCAGGACCGCCCACTGGATCCTATCTCCGTTCGGTCTACTTGGGGAAAGGCAGAGGAGAGGGCATCTGGGAAAATCCCCTCTCCCAGGAGAGCAGTGAACCTCAGGGGTTCTTATTAAAAGTAAAAACCACAGTAGTGGCTATAAGAGCAATCAGACTTGACAACCCACTGACTTACCCATGAACACAGACTAGAAAGGCAAGAGTCAAAATGTAATTACAGCGCAATCCGACTTAACTTTTGTGCCGGTGTAACCAGCGGCGCAGCGAGAACGGGAGGCCCCAGAATGGAAAAGGGATTCAAATCCCCTCCAAAAGAGGAATTCAAAGGGGATTTGAATCCCTTTTCCGTTCTGGGGCCCCGTTTTCGCTGTACCGCTGGTTACACCGGCGCAAAAGTTAAGTCTGATTGTGCTGTTAGGTTATTAAAAATCCTAAAGGAAGGGCATTTAACCAAATGAGGGGAAAGGAGGTAGAAAAAGTTCAAGCAGGTTGATAGAAAGTGTCTGAATTTGGCTGGATGGACACAAAGAAAAGCTGGACCAAATTAGATGCAGTGACTACTAGCACCCAGGAGATGCACCTGGGATGCTGCTCAACAGCAAAGCACAAACACACCCACGCCAACACATCATATAGCTAAACTGGTGATGTTTGCAAGCTGCTGTGGAGGGAAAGGAGTAAAAAAGCAAAATAAAAAAAAATCCTAATGTATCTAGCTAGGATTACAGTCCCTATCATGAGCTACTGACATTGTGCAAGGAATCCTGGTCCCTGCCACTTACTGGAGCGTAAGTGGGTGCACCTTCCACAAACCAACATTAGGTTTCAAGGCAGACCGGGCAAAACACACATGAGCTTCCTTGTGCTTTAACTTAAGTAATCCAGGTTTGATGTCATACGATGTCATACCATTACCTGATTGGAGGAGTGGAACCCACCAGGCCACTCCATCCCACCCCTTTACTTAGAGTGATAGTTTGGCTGCCCAATTGGTAAGGCTTTGCTACTCCAAACAGGGAAGAATGATTCAAATCCACAAACACACATGGCTAACTGGCAGCGGTGTTTCAAACAAAGGGCAAAAGGCTGCTGCAAGCTGCTGATGACTCCCAGCCACTTGTAGACTGCTGAACTTGCACAGGAGCTCCTGGGGAGTTAAGTGTCCAATAGTTAGGAAATTAGGCCTAAAATAGGGGGGAAACGGCATACATCACAATATAAAACATCAACACAATATACCCAGGAGGTAAAGGTGGGTATTGTAAAATGACAACATGGCATTTTGAATGTGTTTGAGTTACTGCCTATTGTGTAGAATGGGCTAGCTTGGGTGAGACACAAGGGAAATCCAAATGAGGTGTAGCGTTAAGGCCCTCTCCAATCAGTAACTAAATATCACTAGTGTGACTCAGAGATCCAGCTGACAGAGCATTTATTCTGCCAGTTAAATACTTGATGCTTGAAGTTGGAAAATTACATTTTGGGTGTTGGTAATATCTCAAGGGAAGAAGATCGGCTATGAAATGAAAACTTGGTGGTATTAAAAATGAAATTGGCCCTTTGCACTCTGAAATTTTAGTATGTTTATCAGGAGAATCCAGGAAGGCTGCACATGAGAGAGCCACACTGAAAGCAATGGGCAGGGAAGCCATTGGACTTTGCACACTCCATTGGTCCACAGAGACTGAGACAAAATTCGTTAAGCCTAGAGAATGATGGAAAGCTCATTTTGTTGGAGTGTATGTCTCCTAAGCACATCAATTTTTCAAAGTGAAAAATGTTACGCAACTATAACAGGCTCTTAAATTAGCCAGGAGACAAACCTTCTCTCGTTTTTTTTTTTTTTTTTTTTTAAAGTTCAGTACGGTACTTCTGAAAAATAGGAGGCCAGTCCCTCGGCTTTTGTAAACTACCAGTCTCCAATGAAGTGAAGTAGAGATCTAGCTAATCTTATGCACATATATTTAGAAGCCAGTCCCACTAACTTTAAGAAATGTTTCTCCCAGGTAAGTGTACTGTACTAAGAATTCCCATGTCTGACCCAAAACGTACCTGCTTGGAAATAAATTCTGCAAAAATCAGTGGGACTGGGGTTAGGATGTTAGTTGTTAATAATAAAGATCACAGCGAAAGTTCTATATGGAAAACGAAAAAAATAAAATACTGGGTCATATTTGTAATGTAGACCATTGTTGTTGTTATTATTATTATTATTATTATTATTATTTATTCACATTTTTATACCACCCTTCCTCCAAAGAGCTCAGGGTGGTGTACATAGTTCCTCCCCTTCTTTTGTCTTCACAACAACCCTGTGAGGTAGGTGAGGCTGAGAAATAGTGACTGGCCCAAGGTCACCCAGGAAGCTTCATGGCTGAGCAGGGATTTGAACCTAGATCTTCCAGGTCTGAGTCCAACTCTCAAACCACTACACCATCCTGGCAAATAGTAAGAAGAGAAGCATGTGTGGTACCTAGAGTAGTAACCATGGTTTCCCATTGAGTTTTTTGCAGTTGGCGTTGTGTCCCCCCCCCCCACTTCCTGATGTTGGCAGAATGAAAACAGTGTTCACACACTCACTACTTCACAATCAGCTCTGTGTTTTGAATGGATTGTTATTTGGAAAAAATGACAAGTTATTTGTGCAAAGCTGAAGAGCAAACACACTGTCGCGTTTATATTCAAATGTCATTATTATGCAGCGTGCAATCTGCAAATAGGCTTTCACATCAAGGTTTTTTTTAAAAAAAATCAAGGATGCCAGCAGTAGCACATTCTGAGGAATATTTTTGCTTTTGCGAGCTATATTTTTTCATGAAATTTTTGTACTGTACCTGTTTCAACAGCACATCTACTGTTGATTGAAATCATTCTCTAGTTCCTTTTCCTTCTGACAGTCCCTTCATAATAGACAGAACAAAGATTGGCAGCTGGGTTTATACAATAATGTGAGGTCATCAAATTTAAGAATCTAAGACTGCAGCCATATTCATATTTTCTTCCTTGGGAGTAAATCTAACTGAACTCAGTGCAGTTGCTTCTGATTAAACATACATTTTCATGCAGTCTGATCTTACGTATCTATTATTTGTATTTTCAATTAGTGCCAATTGAATTTCACTTATTTCCATGGAGACTTCACAAAGTGGTTCTGTTCTTGCAGCTTTAGATGCTTTCCTATTAGTCATATTGACCCAATATGTAAATAAATGCTGTTCTTGCAGGACCTTTCATTTGTCAGGTAAACCATGATACCAGGTTCCTGCTCTGTCTTTTGTAGAGATTTCCTCTTGACAGGATGCTTAAAGGACGACTAAAATGCTGTTCCATTAACGTTTCCAACTAAGCAATCTGAATTGCTAGTCATTCTAAGTCGGGAGGTTTATGGAACATTCCTGTTTTATTTTTATTTTTTTTACTGTAATTTCAATATTGTATATTTATTGTAAACTGTGCAGACAGTCAAGTGTTTGATGCTTCTACTGCAAGCACTTGAACTTCTGTAGAGGCAAGCTGCTTTGTTACGCGGTAAACTGAAAATTTGGATTGCCTCTTCAGCATGTGATGGAGAAACATTTAAACTGAAGACCTTCTATGAAGACTGCAATCTTATGAATACTGACTTTGCAGGAAGCCCCAATACAGTGGGACTTATTTCTGAATAAACAGGTACAGTGGCGTTGCTAGTGTACCCCAGGGTCATTGCTCCACCCCCTGCACTCTCGGAAAGCTTCATTTGAAGCCTTCTAACAGCCAGTGCGGGCGGGCGGGTGGGGCCATCCAAAGCACCGAAAACGGCATGAAAATACCCCATGGCTGCAGGCGGAGCAGAAAGCTGTGGCTCCTCCTCATGAGGAGACTGCAGCTGTCACCTGGGGCACAGCGCCCCCGCCTGGCTATGCTACTGAACAGGTAAAAGATTGGCCTGTACTTGATCTTCAGTTTTGTTAGCATTATATTGTTATATTTGTATCCAGCCCTTCTTCAAGGAGTTCAGGCCAGTGTACATGGGAATTATCCCAGTTCATCCCCACAACAACCCCGTGATATATGCGAGGATGAGAGATAGTAACTGGCTCAAGGTCACTCACGGCCCAATCCTATTCTTCAGTTATGACACTGGACATTGTGTTCCTCTGTCGTAAATGGTGCAGCACCACCATAAATGGTGCGCCGCTGCCAAGCGCCTGGGAGTCGCCAGCAGAAGCGGTGGGTCGTGAGCAGGGAGGGGGAGGTTTGAAAGAGGTTTTGGGCAGGGAAGGGGGACGGAAGGAGAAGGTTCAGGGTAGGGAAGGGGTGGATCCTGGCAGCAGTGACTTGTGCCAGGATCCTATCTCTGATGCTCAAATCCTGATGCTCAACCCCTTCCATTCCTCAGACTTACTCCAGCTACATAGCTGGCATAGGCCTGAGGAGACCCATAGGCCACCAGAAGGCCTATTGAGAAAGATGTTTTTTACTTTCATTTGCCTTCTGGTGATTTCCCCCTTCCCCCAGCATGCAGTGCATGCGCCTTTGGCCCAGCTGCATGCTATGGAGTGATGGGGGATAGCATTGGGCTGTCAGTGAGCCTCATGGCTCAACAAGGATTTTAGCCCAAGTCTCCCTAGTCCAAGCCTAACACTACCTCACTGGCACTCTTTCCATCCTACAATAATAGCATGATGTAATGAAAGTCTCATGCCATTCATATGTAGCTTTTCAGCAAAAAAAAATTGATATTCTGTTGAATAGAGCTTTCTTTTGGCTGTGATTATCAATCCCACAGTAACAATTTCATGCAAAGTTTGATAAGTGGATGTGGTAAGGGAAAAATAATTATTTATGCCAGACTGCCCATTTATAGCAAAGACTGTGTAATTATTACTGTAAATAATAGATAGCAAGGGATGCAGGTATCAGCAGATTATATTAAAGCAAGTACCATGTTTGAGTAATATATTCAAGGTCAATAAGGTTTGCATCTTGGTGACATGAGAATAGGAAGTCTGAAAAAGCTTACAAGCCAGCTATAAGTGTCATGACTGGTGCTTGTTATGAAAATTAATCTGTCTAACTATGGCCTAGAGAAAGTGCTTCGAGCAACATAAACTATTCCTTTGAACAGCATATCAGTGAAACACCAGACAATCTGAGACCTGAGCTTGAACCTTGAAACCAGCTTGTCTCAATAAATGTTTCAGCTCCGTTCTGCTGCTGCTCTAGAAGTGGGTGTGACAACTTCCATTTATCTCTGCTTCTGCTGAGGAAAGTATTATTCTAAAATATTCAAAAATGGAGAAGTGGCGCAAGCAAGATGAATGCTGATGGATAGGAACTTTGTTGTTGTATATGAATTTTTATTTCCTCCTGATTGTGTAGGTTGGTACGGCTTGTTCTCATATATGCGTGTATGCATGAGCATTAGAAAGAAGGCAGCATAAACAGCAGCTGTCATTTGTATTCATAGACACTCTGTCAGTGAACCTTTGAACTGGCGTCTTTAGGGAATGTGACTGTTGTAGTCTGCTTGCATCGCAGTCTCATTCAGAGAAATGGCTTGAACATCCATTAATTGTCAACCTTGTATGCGGATTATGGCTGCAGTCACTTTCCTGTCTGGGAGTAAGCCCTATTGAACATAGTGGGACATACTTCTGAGTAAACAAGTATAGCTTGAACTGTAAGAAAGATTCTGGTTTCATGGGTGTGATAAATCTCTTGTGTTCTTATTAATTAAAGCCTTTTCTGTTTACATCCCATAATCATCTCCCAAACATTTCAGGAGATGCCTACCATGAGCAGTTGTTGATCAAGCTTCACATCTATGACTATACTCTTTCATCTGTCTCCAGGACCCTATAATATATTCCCTTATAGGTAGGCTTACCAGATCGTCGACCGGGATGGAGCGATCTCCCCTTAAGGGGGCGGAGCGCGGGGGAGCCAGAACGCATCGCGCACCTATAGGCCAGCTCTCACAGCTTGATCACATCAACTGGAGAAAAGCTCTCATAGTCATAGTCCATCGAAATGACTGTAGACATCTCCCTGGTTCTCACTATCCACAGAGTCGTGTGAATGACTGAAAAGGGTTAAATTGCCTTTCACGTGTACAAACCAGCTAATAACCTCTCTTTATTCAGTGGTTTTTCTCTGAACAGCATCACAATCTCATCAAGTGGAGTGGTCCTGGAGTTTAGGTCGTCGCATAACATAATTGCTATGGGGTGTCAGACCAGCAGCTCACTTAGCTCAGCGTTTCGCTTATGAATGTGACTGTGTAGCTCTGTGGAAAAGTGCATGTGTTACCCACAGAAGGTCCCATTTAATTCCTTGTATTGCCCAGTAGGTCTGGAAAAGACTCTCGCCTGAAGCCCTGGAAAGCTGCTGCCAGCATTGCAGGCAGTACTGCGCTAGCTTAGCTAGTGATCTGACTCCAAAGGAGACAAGTTTCCTAACTGTGTGTGGGAGGTTCAAAAGTAGAAATTCATGATTATATTAATCCTTTGTTATTAGTCTCTAGCACCTGGCACTCAGAAGCATCTTGTCACTGAAAATGGAGCTTATGCATATGACTAGCATGGATATGAGCCATTGAAATAACCATAATTCATATGAAGTATATACCTTCATGACATATAGTTATATCTTTGAAACCTATTTTATTCTTTATCAAACTAGAGGAGGATTCAGCTTGTGATCCTATGCACTCTTTCCAGGGAGTAAATCCCATCGAATGTTTACTTATAAACCTGTATAGCAGAGGTTTCCAACCTTATGGGCCCCGCATACCACCTTCATGGGCCTCTGGCCTGCTGTGTACCACTGGAAGTAAGTGCCGATGACATCAGGCATCATCGGCAGTTGCGCCAGACCGCATCATCGGCGGTCGCGGCAGAGCTCAGAAAGGCAGGGTAAGGCACAAGGGAGGGCCATTACCTGTGTTTAGAGCCCACGCGCTCAAGCTCTGCCAGCTCGGCAGAGCTCGAGCCACCATCTTGGCCTCCGGCAGCCTGCATACCACCAGCCTGTGGTCTGTGTACCACTAGTGGTACGCATACCACAGGTTGAGAACCTCTGCTGTATAGGATTGTGCCGTAATTACATTTTCCACTGGTACATGCGATGCGGGCGCAGCAGGTGAGGCAACCCCACCGCCTTGTAGTTCCTGGTAAAGTACTGCAGCTTAACTGGGATTGTGCTCACTACCAACTTGCACTCGAGTAAGCGGGTAGCGCGCTCGTGCAATCCCTTGGTTAGGCTGTGGTGCTTTACCAGGAAATACAAGGGGACAGGGTTGTCTCGCCTGCTGCGTCCATACGACATGGTCCTGATTTTCTAGTATCTAATGGCCTGGATCTCTGCACGGCTCCTTATCCCTTACCCTTATTCCAACCTATCACTATGCCCCTGTATGCTACACTTTCTTAGGAATTTCATATGATAGATGTCCAGTCCGAAGTTCCCCTTTGTCACCTGTGGAAATACAGTAAGTACTCTAAAATATCTAGAATAAAGTTTTGAATTTTCAAATGCTATTCCATTGAGAGAAGTTTTGCTAATACCACAACTGAGTCCTTGCAATTACGGTAAGACACTTAAACTGGGGCTCCATGTAAATACTACTTCAAAGGCAAGCTTATTCATCACTAATCTCCCATAACACGCTTCAACTCTGGAAACTAACAAACGTGAGGGGGTGTCTTGGAATGCTTCCTTTCCCTGAATGCTGCAAATTCAGTGATAGTCAACTTTGAGTGATAGTCAACTAATACTCTTTATTAGCAATAAACTAGTAGATAGCCTAAACCTGATTGTAGCAGCAATGCACTCTTTCTCTCTTTTTGGTAGCTTTCCTTTCAAAGCAGATATCCCGCGGCTATGTTTATTTACTTCTTTGAGCACAAATCTATTCCCAGCAGATGACAACATCCTGCCTTAATGGAAATTTTCATGGCATACTTTCTTTTCACTTTACCTTATTAATCGCCCTCCTGGATTTTCTGTTTGTTGCTGATTTCTGATGCACACATCATTACTAATCAAACAGGTTATGCCTCTCAAGTGCACTCAGGGCTATGTCTTCAAACAGGAACGCCTGTGCTGAATGTGTAACAAGGACATGTATGAAGACAGAGAAGAAAAACACAAGTGGAGTGAGTCACATTGGCAGCATAAATAGTTATAACTAACATGCAAATAGTTACTTGCGCCAGTTCACACACTACACAGCAACACATCTGGGTTTGCCACCAAGTGTACATTTCACAGGGCACCAAAGCCAGTCCCACCTCACTGATTTTTCCCCCTCACCCTTTACTAGTGAAAAAAGTACAATCAAATAAAAAGAAAAGGGCCAGAAAGGAGAGAGAGATTTTTTTATGCACAATACTAATAGTACATACGAATATTACAAAGAACATGTGTAGCACTCTACATTATAAACTTTAATCCATAGACTGTAGATACAATATGCATACGTCTAAAAATGGCTTCCAAATGTCCACAAATATGTCCATTCTTAGTTGTGTTCTATAAGCCATTTGTTCAAATGTTGATAATGTTAAAGGGTCCTCAATCCATTGAGTTATAACAGGATGGCACTTATCCTTCCAGTGTTTCAATCTAAGTTTTGGGCAACCCAAAACTCTCTACAACTTAGACCGGTGGAGACTTAGATACAGTAAGGTACAACTTAGATACAGTAAGGGCACTGTGAGCCCTTTTTCACTTTTTCACGGTTCCTCCATTAATTCCCATGCTACTGGTAGATAATTCAGAAGAACGTATCAACAAATATCAGTGACTGTTGTAATATAACAATACGATTAATAGCGTCTTCCCAGTAAAATCGGATTTCTATACAAGACTACATCATATGTGTGAGTGTCTCATTCAACATGTGAGTGTCTCATTCAACACGTTACAATGCCAGCATTTAGATTCTTTCATTTAGCCTTTTACTATGAAGGCGTTGCAATATCCAATAAACCCTGAACATTTTTGTTGAATTAGTTGCAATTTAAGATCCACAGATATTGCAGAAACGTTATTTAAGACTGTTTTCCATTGGTTCTACAAAATAGGGTGGTCCAGCTCTGCATTCCATATTCTTTTAGCCTCACTGATGAATGTACTTGAATGAATGAATGAAACCTTTATTGGCATAAAGATGAATGTACTTGTATGATGCACATCTTTTGAAGCACCTTTTCTGTCGCATTCACATTTTGCACCGAAAAAAACCATGCCAGTTCAGATGAAATGGCTGACTGACCCAACTCACTACATGTCAAAAGGCATGAACACAACATCCCACCTGTCTTCCTAACGCATTATCCCAAAGCCACACAATTGCAAGGGATAGCCCTTCCAAATGAACCCCCCCAGCCCCCCCCCCACACACACCATAATTACATGAAGTGTAAACAGCTCACTGGGAGGGGGGGACATGTGCTTATGCCCCTCATTGCATAGTGGGCAGGGCTGGTTGAATCTATCGTCCAAACTTGCCCATAGTGTGAAACTACTAGGGTTGCCAACTGACCAGAAAATAATTGGCCTGGTCAGCTTCTTTTAACAACAATTTGATAAGTAGAAATCTGCAGATGAAGATTTTCACAGCATGGTGCTTAGCATTATTCACAGCATGGTGCTTAGCATTAACAATACTTGCTAGGCTGCACATTAAGCTGCTGTCAAAGGCAGAGGAGCAGCAGTAACCAACCAATAAAAAACAACAAACCAAAAAGAGGCCCTGAGTGCTTTGTTGCACTTCAAGTGGCAGTGTAAGGATGCTGACATTTGTCCCTGTGAAAATGTAAAAAGAAATGCATTTCTCCAAGGGATCAGAAGCTTCCAGGACTTGAATCAGGAACCCTCTTCCCCTGTGCACAGCTTCCCTGTGTAGTGAGGCATCCAGTCTCTGATTCCACCCACCCGGCCACTGTCTCTCCTCAACAAGAAGGACTATAAAGGTTTCCTGTTCAGGCTGGAACTTTGCCTAGGCAATGACATCCTCCCTTGGCTCTGCCTCTCCATCTGTTCTGTCTCTCAACTTGACCTCACAGCTCTGACCCCTGTCTTGACTCAAGTCCTAGTTCCTAGCTCTCATTTGACAACTGCCTACAGCTCATATCTAATACAAAGTCACAGTGGATGTGTGTCTGCAGCTGTGGTGAATTGCAGCCATGTGGTCTTGCATAATGCACTTTTTAATCTACTACCACCAAGAGTTGACTGAAGAGACTGAGATGCAGCAGCAACTGCATAGAATCCTATAGTGGCCTGTTCGCACGCAAGATAGATAATTGATCTCTGCAGGCTGCTACAGAGGTCAATTGTATAGATGATACAGTTGATCTCTGTGCAAGCCTATGCTCTGTGATAAAATGATATAAACTGAGCCTTCACGGGAGCGGTCTACCCTTAAGGGGGCGGGGGGGCCAGAACGCATCGTGTTCTGGCCCCCCCATGCCCCACCCCCTTAAGGGTAGACCGCTCCCGTCCCGACGGCGATCTGGTAAGGCTGCCCATATAGGTACTTGGAATATCACAAACTCAAGATTTTCTTAAGACCACAGCTTTCTAGTACAATCCTATTTACTCAGAAGTAAGTTCTATTGAGTTGAATGGGATTTACTCCTAGGTAAGTGCATAGTGGAGGATAGGAAGGCCTGGCGGGATATGGTTCATGGGATCATGAAGGGTCGGACACGACTTAACGACTGAACAACAACAAGTGCATATAGTCTTACACTGTTCCAACAAGTCAGTATGCCTCAACATGAAGGATAGTTCCTATGTATACCTGTGACTACAAGACATTTGGATTAGACAAAAGCCATCGCCTTCATGCCTTGCTTGTGAGCTTCCAGAGGTATGTTGCTGATCACTATTGGTAACAGTCTACAGAATGCTAGATGAGATAGATCAGAGTCTGATCAAGCAAAGTAATTCATGTTCTTTTCCCAGTAATTATTTCCTGTCCCTGCAAACATTCAGAGCAGAAATCCCATTCCAGCATGAAATAGGTTAAATAAAAATGTATTTGGATCACCAGGAGGCTTCATAATGGTTTGGACCATCTCATTTTTCTTTGAGACTATTAGCATTTTAACATTTTTATTTATAACAACAAGTGCATGGACCATTTGAAATAAAATAAAATAAAATCCTACACTTCTGAGCATTTGTTTGGTGGTGCAGAGGGGCTTGGTTGCCTCTGCTTCAACATATTTTGCTGTCTATATGTGCTGGTAAATCTTTCCCTTTATAGTCATTGCACAGTCATAATTTATACCTGGAAAGGCGTGTCTGAAAATATATTACCTTTAAATAGTAGGATTCATCACATCTAAGCTCCCATGTCTGATCACCAAAAAGCCTCATTTCTTTTCTGAAAAGGGAAAAAAAATCTGTCAAAGTAAACAGAATGCATTATCCCTCTTTAATAACCATTTTTAAGCATGCTTCTGTATTACTTTTTTCCACAGCTGTATCGCAATAAGCCTTAGAGTAATTGCCAGTTCTCTTCTCTAATAGGTTCATTATTCTTTTGCCATAATTGCAGCCATTAAACGACCAATTGTTAAATTTCTACTCCTACATTTACTTAGCGCTACATTTTATAATGGGGTATATCATTATGGTACCCCAGTGGCCACGGCAATTGTTCAAAATGTTTCAAAAAAGTCAATGAGATCCATTTGAAATACGTCGGGACTTTTGATTTTCCAAATCATTCCTCTCCTCTCGTTTCCCCCCTCCCCTTCTCTGTATATTTGTCTTTTTTTAGCCATTCCTAAGATAACAACTGCATCTAGGCAGCTTTTATTGAAAGCATAAGATGCTGACCTCTTCAGGAAGGCATAATGCTGTGACTTTAATATTTCTAAAGTACCACTTTCCCACGTTTAGGTAATGATTCATATATAACAAGGTGATAGAAGAAAGATTTAACCAAAGAAATTAACACTTATGGTTTAATGGCTTTTTGAGGGCTCTGATTTATCTTTTCCCATGTTACATTTCCTGAGCTTTCGTCTCTACACACTAAAAGCGATCAGGCGACTGGTGTTAGTTACAGTCATGGTAACAAAATGGTCCATTTTATGCTTCTTGCAATCTTATTCAGGATTTCGAGACAAGCTAAATAGCTTGTGCTGGGCTTGGTACACATTTGTTGGTTTAGAGTGGTAGATTTTTTTTAACACAAGAATAGAAATGTTATAAGAAAGAAGTAAAGACACTTAAGATGAGCATTTGGTTTATAACCATTAGCAGGATGCTCTGTTTCTAGAGATAGGATGAATATAGCAGCAAGTTTATAGCGTAGTAGTCTATAGTGGTATGGAACATCCTCCCTTGGGAAGCTATCCTTTCTTGGTGGTTCATTCATCTGTAAACTTGGGAACTTCATGACATCACATTTCTTTGCCTAGGGTTAGTCATGACTGAGGAAGTTAGACTTCAACGGGACTTAGTCATGACTAATGGCCTAATCCTTGGGGGGGGGGGCTTGTGATCAGTGCAGGTAGTGGGAGAGAGGTGGGCAATGGATGGGATGGGGAAGAGGTAGATCAAAGGGGGCCCTGGGAAGGAGGTGGTAGCGGCATCAGCAGCACCACTGATATCCTATACCCCTTCCTGACCTCAATCCACCTTCCTGGGTACACTTGGATTTGCATCAGCTAAATCGCTGGTGCAGACCCCAGTAGACCCAGGGGAGCAGCGAGGGCTTACCCCCAGGCAAGGGAACAAATGTTCCATTACCTGTAGGAGACATCCAGGACTACACCCCACAGGATGCAGCCTGCACTCTAGTGGCGTGATTGCATCAGTGTTCTATAGGATTGGGCTGCCTTTTCTTTAGGGGCAGAAGGTCTGGTTCAGCTGGTTGAGTTGCCGCCTCATAAGCCTGAAGATCGGTGAACAGCCAGTTCGAGACACGGCAGTGACAAAAAACTGTGAAAGCCTCTGTGAGGGGAGATAAAGAGCTGCCAGCTGGGAGGCGACAGCCAGGGAGAGGCTAGACTGCAAAGGATACCATCTGGAATGCAGTTGTTCATGAAATATTGAACATGTATATATGATTGTAAAGGCCAAGAAGGATGTTGAATAGGAGTAACTGGGTGTATTTTCATTTCTCGGCTTCCACCAGTGGAGTGACATTGAGTTATGTCAAACTAGTGTATTTTTGTAAGATAGCAAGCGGAGAATTGTCAAAAAACAGACTGATAAAAGCCATGGTTATACCTGGGTTGCACTGATTATATCTCTTTGAGCCAAACTATTGAAATTGTTAGATCCTGTTACCATAGCTCTGAACAACAGATTCCACTCTTCATGACTGCAGCTCTGTGTGTGTGTGTGTGTGTGTGTGTGTGTGTGTGTGTGTGTGTGTGTGTGTGTGTGTGTGTGTGTGTGTGTGTGTGTGTGTGTGTGTGTGTGTGTGTGTGTGTGTGTGTGTGTGTGTGTGTGTGTGTGTGTGTGTGTGTGTGTGTGTGTAAGGTGAGAACGTTGCAAACCAACAAACATAGGATGCTGCCTTGTACCGAATCAGATATTGATCCACCTAGCTCAGTGCAGTCCATACTCACTGTACTGGCTTTGATTCTCCAGAGTTTCAGACAAGGGTCTTTCCCAGCCTTACTGGTAGATACCCCAGATTGAACCTGAGACACTCTGCATGCAGCCCATGTGAACTACCTCTGAAGTGTAGTATCTGCAATGCTTTGCTTCAGTGCTTTGAGAGAGCCTCCAATTTAATGAATTCAGTGAGAAGGTAGGCCTTCTAGTACTGTAACAGAGCAAGTCTATGTTTACTCAAAAGTCAGTCCCATTGTGTTCAGTGGGACTCATAGCCCGATCCTATCATGAAGTTATAACAGTGGAACTCGGATTCCATTGTCATACACAGTACGGTGCTGCTATAAATGGTGCACCACCGCCGAGAGTGATGAAACTATCAGCAAAAATGACCAGTGGCTCTCTGCATGCAGCAATGTCCCACCCAGGCTGCACTGGCGGCGGAAGGGGTGCTTCATGGGTGGGAAGGGGGAGGTGTGGGGTGGACAGGGAGCAGCTGGGGGTGGATCTTGGCAGCAAATGTGCATGCAGGATCCTATCCCTGATTTTCCAACCCGCCCCATCCCCTTCCTCTCCCCAGACTTACGCCAGCAAAACAGCTGGTGTGGGTCCGAGGAGACCATAGGCAATCAGGCGGCTTATCAGGAGGTAAGTAAAACAGTATTTTACTTACCTCTTTTTGGTTGTCTGATTGCCCCCCCCCCCAATAGCATGCACTACATTGGCATGGCTGCATGCTATGGAGTGGCAGGGGGTAGGATTGAGCTGTTACTCTCAAATAAGTGTACATAGGGTGCAATTTTATATGCACTTCCCTGGGAGAAAGTCTCGCGAAACAATGGGACTTACTTCTGAGTAGTCATGGCTAGGATTGCACTGTAAGTGAATCATGTGACATTTGCTATTTTATCTATATAACTATAAGGGTTCACTTCTTGTGAACCTAGACCTTTATGTCAGTGGTCTTGTTTACAGTTTTGTATTCTTACATGATTTCCAATGATTCAAAAATAAATAATTTGGATTAAGTCCTGAAATCACTGATTAGAATCAGTGTCCTAGGAACACTGGCGTTACTTCCGTGGACCGGGTGAGGCGGCCCGCTGGGGGTGTCGCGCGCATGTCACGTGGCAAAGGGTGCCGTGCGCGTTACCGCGAGATCGGGGCCGCCGCAGGGCTCTCCAGCCTCCAGATGATGTCTTCGGCCGGCCGGCAGCCGGCTTCCATAATTCCTAGCCGGCTGTTCGCAAGTTTGCGCATGGTCAGAACAGTCGTTGAGGGCAAAAGGGATCCCTTTTACCCTTACCGACGTTCTGCGCAAGCGCAAAAATCCTGGAGGCACAGTTCAGTTGCCGGGAGAGTGAGCAGCTGCGTGCGTCGCAGCTGACGGGAGTACGGAGCAGGAGCAGCGAAAGCAGCCGCCGCGCTGCCATCAAGTGACCCAACCTGGCTGGCCAGAGAGAGCCATTCCCCAGCAGCAGTAGCAGTAGAGAGAGAGAGCAAGCAAGAGAGTCGCGGGCGCGCCGCTCCTCAGCCCGTCGCTCGCTGTCGTCACTGGCTTTTTCGCGCCCTGAGTCGGCCTCCTCCGCCAGCCAGCCCACCCTGGGCCTACCCTGCCTGCTGCCAGTGCCACCCTCGTCGTCGCCCCCACCGCCCCCTCCTTTTTTGCCCGCCGCCCAGAGAGAGAGCCAACAAGCCAGCAGCAGCCCACTAGGCCACCAGTCGTCCGCAGCAGCACAAAAAGGTCAGACAAGAATGGGGGGGGAGAACGGGGTGGGGGGGGCACCAGGGCCTGCCTGCTGCCTGCTTTCTGCTTTATTTACTTTGTTGTGTCCTCCTGGTTGGTTGGCTGTTCAATTGTGTGTTGTTTTCTTTTCGCTCGTCGCTCTTTTCTGCACCTTTTCCAATTCAACTATATCCTTTTTGAGGTGTGGTGACCAGAACTGGACACAATACTCCAGATGTGGCCTTACCATCGATTTGTACAAATGATATTGGCTGTTTTATTCTCAATCCCTTTTTTACTGATCCCGAGCATGTAATTTTTACTTTTAAAAATTGCTTTTACTGTTTGTTTGTTTGTTTGTTTGTTTGTTTCCATAATGCAGTCTGTGTAAAGTGTTTCCATGTGGGGGGGGGGAGGAAGGATCCATTCCAGCCTTTGTTTCCATGTGGGGAGGGAGGGGATGATTTTCCAGGGCAGTTTGCCTTGCTTGTTTCAATCTAATGATGCATTCTTCTACCTGTGTAAAGTGTTTCCAAACTTTCCATGTGGGGAGGGTGATGATGATAATCTATTCCAGCCTTTGTTTCAATACCTCCTGGTGCATGCATGCAGTGATAATGTACCTGTGTTTCCATGTGGGGAGGGGGATGATTTTCCAGGGCAGCTTGCCTTGCCTTGCTTGTTTCCATCAAATGCATGATGCAGTCTACCTGTGTAAAGTGTTTCCATGTGGGGGATCCCAGGGCCTGGCTTTGTTTTAAATTCTACCTCTGTTCCTGTTAAAATAAATATGTTGTAAGTACATGCATTTGGCCTGTGTGCATATTTTATTTCAAAGGTATAATTTTGATGGCAGGGGGCGGGGTGTTGATGCAGGGGGTGGGGCGATGACATCACCGCATGGGAGGGGTCTCATGGGGCGGGGTGATGACATCACTGCATGGGAGGGGTCTCATGGGGGCGGGGTGATGACATCACTGCATGGGAGGAGACTATCCTGGGGGTGACGCGCGTCCTGCCTGCCTCAGGGTGACGCGCGTCCTAGTGACGCCACTGCCTAGGAACGGCTGTGACTCTTGTAATTGTGATTTTTAAATTATTATTATTATTATTAACAACAGTATTTATATACCACCTTTCAACAAAAAGTTCACAAAGTGGCTTACAGACAAAATCAAATGATTAAATGGCTCCCTGTCTCAAAAGGGCTCACAATCTAAAAAAGACTAAACGCGTATTCTAATTTTAAGTTCCTGACTTCTCATAATTTGATCAGTCCTAATAATGCTCATTGCCATTGTTACCCAACCTTAATGAGTATCTAATTAAAAATTAGTCCAATGTGGTGCCATGCCTTCCAAGAGAATTCCACCTAATGAATGAGTTAATAGAAGCAATATATCTGTGGTTCAGCTTCTAGTCAGTCCTGGCCCCTCATATAAGTAAAGTGAGGGCATGCCCACATAAAATATATAAACTACGAGATCAATCATCATAATGTATTTATTACATGCAAAAGGCAGTCAGCCTTTGTTAAATTGCTGAGGGTTGTCTGAAGCTGGAGCCATTCTGGGAAGCCTTTGTGACTAACATCACATCCCTGTTGAAGGAAATTTGGAGGACGAAGCATATCCTCGTTGGCAGATATTAAAGGTAAAAGTATGCATTAATTACTCTCTGCTGCTCTCATGCAATGGCACTATTTGGCTACAGCACACAGTAAGCATGCTTGCAAATGGCTATAAAAGTTTGGAATCCTTGGGAGCCTGCAAAACCTTTAGCCTTTTGTCCATTAAAGAAGATAAAAGGCTAGAAGGCCAAGGGGTTAACCAACTGTTTCGGAGGGAAGCTAACACAGAAGACTTACTGTGAGCTTACATCTATCTGATAATATTTGCATTTGCAAAATGTGTTAGCCCTTTTTATTTCTTCTTAATAGAAGGAATTTACGTTGACCCTTAGACTATAATTCCTGGTTGCTCTACATAGATTGTTACAGAAGAAGGATGGTTTTAACCCACTGTGTGTTTCTCACCTGACTGCCAAAGCTCCTGATAAGATACCGTACTCTAAACCTCAAAACACATACATGCATGCACCAAGTGTTTCTTTGCAGCCACCCCAAGGACAACTGAAAAGCTCCTGTCTCTCATCAGAATGCCAAGTGTTACATTCAATTTTCAAAACTATTCCTCAACCTAAGGGAAAGAGTTGACACAGTAGGTAATAGAATCGCACATTTGGGTGGTTGTAATTTAGATAACTTCCATCATTTCCTTGTGCTATTTATACGCAAAGAAAAAACCTTTGCATTTAAAAATGTCAGACGACTGGAAACAGCTTACAAACATCAGAAGGAATTAAAAAGCACATTTAACACCCAGTAGAAGAGATACCTCCTGTGCCACAAAGCTAAAGTGATTGTGGCAAAATGAATCTATTATTGCAAATATTATTGGTGTTTATTATGTTTTTATATCTATTATTATTACCCCTTGAATCTATCCTATCATGTCTTCAAACAACCGCTTATTTTTCTTTTATTCTCCACTTTCTCTTATTTTCAGTTTCCTCTCTTCAATTTTCAAGCAGAGATTGAACGTTCTCTCAAATCTCATGCATCCTTAAAAATTCTATGGGCACGTTATGCCAGCGGAACGCACGTTCCACCTGCATAACGAGCTTTGTGGCTGTTGCAGATGCGACACTGGCAGAGCATGCGACCTGGCCATCACCACAAACAGCGAGCAGCCAGGTTCACGCAAATATGTAAACCCGCGCAGGGGCTGGGAGGGAGGTGGGGAAGGGGTGGAACGGGGTGTGGTGCGAGTGGAATGGGGAGCAGATGATGCAGGTGGGAGGATGGATTTAGCCCGGGAAGGGGCGGTTTAGGCGGCAGCACCACCTGTCGAATTCTAACCCCCTTCCCGGGCCTCATCCAGCTTCACGGGTCAACACAGATTTGCGCCAGCAATATCGCTGGTGCAAGTCCAGGGTGACCCTCAACATGCCAAAACTCCCCTACAGGATACATTGCCACGTGGGGAGTTACAGTGGATTGGGCTGTTATTTTGATGTGTTCTTTGTCATAATCTGCCAATTTCCATTTCTTTCTTTTCTTTATCCAGACTAGGATTTATTCTTCTCACGTTCCATATCTACTCATTTGTTTTCCAATCTTTCAGAGTTCAGCATACAGCATTCCACTTTCCTTTGGGTGATAGCCAATTTCTGTTTCTTTTTGCCAGTGAATGCCAGCCTCCTATTCTGTGTAAGGACTGCAGAGGAGGAATGCAGCTTCTTTTAAACACAATATAGCAGCCTTTGCATATTTTCTGCATTTGCAAAGTCTACCCATGCTACCTGTATTTGCATTTTTGTTGCCGTGATCATTAACAGTAAGTTTGTATTTACATGAAAAGTTGGTGTGGTGGATGGAGAATAGCTAGCCTGTGGCTCACTCCCAATTCCATCCTCGATCTTAAGACAGGGAAGTAAATTCACGGAGGCCCCAATCCTATTTCCCCACCACCAGCGGCGCAGCTGCCACACCATACATCCTATGGTGGGAGGGGGGCTGATCAAACAGCCTGCAGGAGGTAAGTAAAAATATTCTGTACTAATTTACCGGTTGGCTTCCTGACCTCCAGTGGGTCTCCTTGGAATACACTGCCTATTTTTGGTGGTATATGTCTGAGGAGAGAACAGGAGCAGGGCGGTTTTGAAAAAAGGGGATAAGATCCGATGTGCGCCATTGCCGCTGAATCTACCCCCTCCTGCCTTCTCTCCGCCACTGGTTCCTACTCCCTCGCCACCCAGAAACACCCTCAGTCTTCTCACTCTCTCCCGCTCTCCACCAATGGCCCATCCCCACCTCTGACTTACCAGTGCCAGGGGCTCCAGGGAGGCCACTGCCACACAGCCAACACCACCCGCTGTTTCTGGCAGCGGCCCCATTGCACACTCTACAGCATCGCATTTTGCAATGCAGAAAGTCAGGCTGCACTGCCAGAACGCAAGCTCCTGCAGTGCAGCCCGATGATAGGACTGGGCTGCTAGGGCCCTTCTGTTCTCTCCACAGGCTCTGCCCTCTGCTCTGTCCTGCTGTCTCTCCATTGCTGGAGACTTCTGGGACAGTTCCTTTCTGGGTGGTTGTGCACCCTGAGAGTAAGGGAGAGTTCAGGACAGTCTCCAGAGGCTTCTTGGCTCAGGGATACTAGCTGGAACCTTGTTGAGTAATGATTTGCCAAGTCCACCTCAAAGCCTTCTTAGCTTGCGGGGGAAGGGGACACAATGCAATTCAGAGCTATTGTGACCCTTTTACAAGGGTTGACATGAATATCCTGGGATTGTCAGTGAACAATCTACAGTTTTGAGTCAGGGTGGGAATGCCTGAGAGGAGGAATAGACAGTTGCTTGCTACCTTCTCCAAGTTAGGAGCTGGCACTAAATGGAGTGGAATGGAGTGAAGTGCTAGGACAGTGAGAACCTGCTGCAGAGTCCCTTGTGTTTAATCTTAAAGTTGTGGTCCATTTAATTCATACTCCTTATCTCATGTCTTATTGGGGGTATTCAAAGCAATAACAACTTTGGACGCGCGGTGATTGAAGTTGGGGAATCAGCACAGAAAGACGGGGTTAAAAGCTTCCCCCTCTGTAACAGCTACAATCCAAATTGCCTTTTGTGTCTCTGTTTTGAAAAAGAAAGAGTCATTGAGAGTTCCAGGAGTAAAACTCTGACGTCATGTCTAGTTTGGCCCTCAAAATACAAATTAGAACATCAAGAGATTAGTAGCCTTCTTCCAAACAAGTATTATCATACAGAAATGATTTTGGAGATTCATTTACAAGTTCTGTATTATCTTTTGTCCACCCGTCTCTCAGCTTCTGAAATTGTCATGGCTCTCAGGAGAAAGTGATGAAATCGTAAGAATTAATATTGCTGGTGTGAAACAGCCCAGATAATTTCTAGTTAAATTCATATCTACTGTATTTGCAGCTTGCCTTAGAAACTTGTACAAAAGGAGTTTTATATGAGTTTCCCAACGAACATTTGTATGTTGCACATTGCTGGAATGAAATCACCAGAAATGTAAGAAAAAATATAGAGGCGATCTTGTTTAGGGAAGGGAAGGGAAAGAAACTTTCAAGCCATACATATAGGTGGGACTGGTTCTGACCCAGATAATCATCTCTTAATAACATAGGGCAGGGGTTCTCAACCTTTGGAGGCCCGGGTACCCCCAGTGAAGGTCAAAACTTTTGGAGTACCCCCAGCTAATTAGCATGATTAGCCAATCTGCATAATTAGCTAATTTACATAAATTGCACAAAATACACAAAAATGCCAGGATCTCTTTTAAAAAACACACAGCAATAAGACACATGAACAAAATGCACAAAAACATAAATCCCAAGTACAAAAACCCCCAAACTCAACTCTTTCCCCCAACCCACCCATGCACAGTTTCCAAAGTAAAAAATATAAATCCCAAGTACAACCCCCCCAAACTCAATTGTTTTCCCCACCCCACCCATGCACACTTTCCAAAGTCTCCCCAACTAGGCCCAGTTCAGAAGCTTACCCAAGCTGCATTCATTCACCATCGGAGGAGAGCTGGGAGGACAACGTCCTCTGCAGCTCAGCTGAACTGAACTGAGGAGCACAATGCCCTCTTCTGGCTGCTGAGAAGCTCAACTCATGCATGTGCATAAATTAACCCCGACAATCAGCTGTAGATCGGATAGATTAGTCACAGAAGAAAGTACAAGGGAGCTCTCCGGCTCCGGAAAAAATCCGGAAAAAATTAAAAACTTAATTAACACTTAATTGTTAATGGGGCAGATAACGTCCAGTCCTTGGCGTACCCCCAGCACGTGGTCCGCATACCCCTAGGGGTACACGTACCACAGGTTGAGGATCTCTGACATAGAGGCATAAGAAGAGCCCTCCTGTACAAGAAAAGGGGTCCATCTATAGTAGTTCATTATCCTGTTTCCATCTGTGCATTTTCGTGAAGGCCACAAGTAGGCCATGAAAGCAACAGTGTTCCCATGTTCCTCATAGCCCACATTCTGACAATCAGAGGTGCACTGCTCCTGAACACAGAAGTTCAGTTTAGGTGATGTACCTAAAAGCCATTGATATACATATGCCTCATGAGGATGCATAATCCCCTTTTAAATCCATCTTAGCCAGCAGCCATGTCTACATCTTATAGCAAGGCAGCCCAATTCTATCTAGCGGAGCCACACGGCCCACGACCCGTGCAGCGGAACCACATGGCCCATGCTGTATCCCTTGGGGTAAGGGGAGGGGCCCGAGGCTCCTTGGGGTAAGGGGACAAATGTCGCCTTACCCCAGGTAAAGCCCCAAGCAAGAAACCAAAATTTCACATATACGCTAATGGGTTCTGAGTTGTCTGTGACGGATCAAGAGAGAGATCTTTGGGTGCTGGTTGACAGGTCGATGAAAGTGTCAACCCAGTGTGCGGCGGCTGTGAAGAAGACCAATTCCATGCTCGGGATCATTAAAAAAGGGATTGAGAATAAAACGGCCAATATCATTATGCCTCTGTACAAATCGATGGTAAGGCCATATCTGGAGTATTGTGTCCAGTTCTGGTCACCACACCTCAAAAAGGATATAGTTGAATTGGAAAAGGTGCAGAAAAGAGCGACCAGAATGATTCATGGGCTGGAGCACCTCCCTTATGACGAAAGGCTACAGCATCTGGGGCTTTTCAGTCTAGAAAAAAGGCGCCTGAGGGGGGACATGATTGAGACGTATAAAATTATGCATGGGATGGAGAGAGTGGATAGAGGGAAATTCTTCTCCCTCTCGCACAACACCAGAACCAGGGGACATGCACTAAAATTGAGTGGAGGGAGAGTTAGAACAGACAAAAGAAAATATTTCTTTACCCAGCATGTAATTCATCTGTGGAACTCCTTGCCACAGGATGTGGTGATGGCACCTGGCCTGGATGCCTTTAAAAGAGGTTTGGACAGATACATGGAGGAAAAGACCATCATAGGTTACAAGCCATAAGCAACCTTCTGTTTTTAGAGGTTTTAGAAGTGGGTTTTCTCTGTGCCAGGTGCAAGGGAGTGACAACGGGAAACAGGTTATCTTGTTGTCTTGTGCTCCCTGAGGCATCTGGTGGGGGCACTGTGTGATACAGGAAGCTGGACTAGATGGGTTTTTGGCCTGATCCAGCAGGGCTCTTCTTATGTTCTTAAGCAGCGTTATGGACCTCCTCAGGTCCACGCCAGCTATTTAGCTGGCACAAGTCCAGGAGGCCTGTGTAAAGATAAAAGGTCCCGGAAGGGGGATTGGATTCAATATGCGCCTCCGCCGCCAATCCTGCTCCCCCCTGGGCCAGATCCACTCTCCCCTCCCCACCCTCCCCCGTGCCCACACTGCTCAGTGCATGCACCCCCAATCTTTTGCCTTTCCACATATAGCCAAGGTGCTCCAACCATTTTGGTGGCCCTTTTTCACTTCTACAATACCATTTTGGAGATAGGGCCACCACAAATTACACAGTATTCCAAATGCTGTGTGTGTGTGTGTGTGTGTGTGTGTGTGTGTGTGTGTGTGTGTGTGTGTGTGTGTGTGTGTGTGTGTGTGTGTGTGTGTGTGTGTGTGTGTGTGTGTGTGTGTGTGTGTGTGTGTGTGTATAAAAGCATTTTTATACTGTGGCTCAGGTACAGGTATATTGTTCCAGCATCTTCCACAGTGAAGACAGATGCATTAGAATCAATTTGACTTCGCTTCCTTATTGCGTCTTGCGGTCCAACTGCCTCCCTTGCTGGCAGAGATGGGCAAGTTGCTTAGAGCTTCTCCCGGATTTGTTTGAGAATTATCCAATTTCTGATTGCTCAAATTACAAAGAATTTGGATAGCTCAGAGAAATTTTCCACCACCAGCCTTCCACCATCTCCTTCTCTTTCTCAGTAATGGGGAAGCAAGAGAACACCAGCAGAGTCTGTGTGGGGAGGAGGGAGGTGTTTTATTCCCTCCCCCATCTGCATTTCAGCAACATGCTCCAGCATGCCAGGACAGGAGCAGCTGTCAGCAGGTGCTAAAGAAATAATCCTTCCTTCCTTCTCTAAGGTAAGGGAACAAAGTTTCCCTTGCCTTGAGGAGACCTCCAGACTGCCCCTTCCCCTCTGGGTGCAAGCCACGCTCCGATGGCTGCATCGGTGGGGGGGGGTTACTTAGGATTGGGCTGTAGGTTTAGTGGGGCAGGGGTCACCACATAGCCGTACTAGCAATTGTCGCCCAAACCCACAGGTCAACCTTTCATACCCATTCTTATAAAGCTAGCGCCTCAGAGTCTGCAACTCATGGCTGAAAATTGACATGCCATTCCTCACCTCACTTCATCTTGTTGGAATGCTGTCTACTCCAGAAGTGGGTTCCTGATTGCATGAAAGAGAACAACACATGTATGCTGTGCTTGGGGGGGGGGTCTACCAGACCTCACAACGTTTCAATTTTTTTTTCACTTTTATTCCACGTTTCTACAAATTGTTTTCCTCAAAGTAGTTCATGCTACTTAAAAATGTCATATCAGTAAGACAACAGAGATTAATACCTTTCATTTAAATAAACACTAACAGTGCATTCAAAAAACATACTTCCTGTAGTTCACTAAACAGTTCAGTAGCATTTCATTACACTAAATATATCAAAGTATCAATAAACAAGAAGGCGAAAAAACTTTAAAAGGAAATTCTCATACAATTCTAAAGCAGCAACCACATAAAATTTAATTCCACTTAGCAACAAATATAAAATATCAACACGGTATAAATATAATAAAGTGCATTGGGGGAAAAAAACATTCGAAGGAGGGAGAATCTCCTATCACTCCTACGGAACAGTAACTGACAAATTGGTTACAACCTAAAGCTAATGTATTAGCTAGCAGCTTCACCACACACACAAAGCTCTCACCTGGGGCACTTTTCACCACCAGGGACAAAAGTAGAATCAAACCTGAACCCAAAAACCAGTTCAGAGAGATCTTTCCAGTCCTTTGGCACTGAACTCCCAGCTAACTGGGTAAAGATACTTTTTTTAAAAGTGGTTGTCCCCTTTAAAAATGCACAAATAAACAGTTGAAAAAAGTATAGTTTTCCTCAAGTTAAGTTATCACTACTCATTTTACAGAGTTATGGTGCAAGCAAAAGGGTTTGATATTATTCTCCATTAACAGTTTCGAAAGTGGTTCAAAAGTGGTTCAAAGTGTCTGAATCGGTTACCAAACCACTTTTCAAAGTTAGTGTCTAACTAACCTACTTCTCTCCTCCTCTCATTACTTCCTCCTTCCCACCCCCATCCTCTGTGCATTTTCAAATGGCAGTCAGGCGGACTAGGAGGGTGGCTGGAAGAGGAGCAGGATGGCAGAGTACAACCCTATCCATGTTTTCCCAAAAGTAAGTGTGTTCAATGGGACCTGCTCTCAAGTAACTGTGTATAGGATTACAGCTTAATCACCCTGTCCTTGTTGATGCTGCCACTACTAGGCAAGCGTCCCCAATGCTCACCCCTAATGTGCTGCCAGTGACCAATGACCAATGGTTCCACCGAGGCCTATTAGAGAGCCAATCCTGTTCTCCACGACCACCGGAGCCACAGCCACAGTAATGGGAGGAGCTTTGGCAGAGGCATAACAAGGGTGGAGCGGCAAAGGCAACACGCAGGACACTCCCCTGTTGCTGCTGGAATGGCTCCAACAGCAAGGGGGAGGGGCCGCTGACTCCAGTGTAACGGAGTCTTGCAGAACTACTTGCCTCCGCTCCACCCTTGTTTCACCTCTGAGCTTGGGGGATTTCCCTAGATTTACAGCACAATCCTGTGCATGCTTACACAGAAGTAAGTCCCATTGTGTTCAGTGGGGCTTACTCTCAGGAAAATGTCCATTGGATTGCAACCTTAGCCTGTATCTTCCCAGGAGCCAGAACATGTCAAGTGTCTGCAGGATGCATAGTGAAATATGGCGTTAGTGGTAAGTGGCAGCGAGCAGAGGTTTCTCCTGATAGTGGTCATAGCAGCAGTAAAAGTGAACCCTTTGGAACAACTGCAGAGGAAGGTGGGTTCAGTCCATCTCAGGTACTAGCAGGAACAGACTGAAACACTCTCTGGCCTAAGTGAGAATAAGTGGCAACTAGCAGAGCTCTCTGCTTTCTTGGTAGCCATATAAATGCATGCAGGCCACGTGTAATCACACCCACCCACTTGTATTTTCATAACAGCTGAACAGAGCTTCTTTCTGAGTTTCGTATGATTCAATATTAAGAGCTCAACATTTGTGTGAAGATTGCTTATGGTCCATATCAAATGAACAGATGAAGCTGCCCTTATACGGAAGCAGACAGTTGTTCCATTCAGAGCACTACTGACTGGCAGTGGCTTTCCAAGGTTTTAGAGAGGGGCTATGCCATGGGGAAAGGTCAAGGAGAGGGGCAAGGATCTCGATGGGGTGCCTGGGGCAAGGGCGGGGCCTGTGACTTGACAACGAGGGTGCGCCCTGTGTGCGCTTCATGCGCCCTGTGTAGGAGGGAGGAGGGTGGTGCGCTTCATGCGCCCTCCAATAGGAGGGTGGAGGGAGGCAGCTGCGCGTGCAGCGCGGCTCCAACCACGCCCCCCCCCACCAGTTTCATTACCATTTTGGAGCCGTTTGGGCTCCAGGGATGTAGGGCGGGCCCAAAAGAAGATGGCAAGTACACCCCCAGCCCCAATGCTGAGTGCGCCACCCACCCGCGCCCGCGAGCGGAGCAGCTGCTCCGCGCGCTTCGCCCTAGTCATGCATCTGAGGTCAAGAACTAAAACTGGGACTTTCTGCATGCAGTGCATGTGCACTACCCAATGCTGGCCCAAGACCTCCTGACTCCTGAGGGAGGGGCAAGCAAAATGTTGCCTCTCCTTACCCAATAATGTTCCAGCCTCAGTTCCTCCCACTTTCCAATGTTTTAGCTCAACACTCCACTCCACATCAGTAGCATCACTACAGGGGGGGCGGAGCTCCAAGTTCCGCCAGGCTCAGCCTCCATTACACGGGAGAAAGCGGCCCCGCCCCCTCGCCTTTGGAGCCATTCTGGCCAATGAAAGCTTTTGTCAGCCGGAATGGCTCCAAAGGCGAGGGGGCGGGGCCACTTTCTCCCGTCGTGTAACGGAGGCTCAGAGCCCGGCGGAACTTGGAGCTCCGCCCCCCTGCAGTGCCGCTACTGCTCCACATTTACTTTTCCTTTCTGTCCCCATCTTCCTTTTCCAGTCCACCGCGTGGAAAGAGAAGGAGCAACAGTGGAGGCAAAGAAGGTGGGCAGAGAAGAGTGCCCCCCATCAATCCGCTGCCTAATGCGACAGCTTCAGCTGGCCTCATGGATGGCCTGGCCCTGGCACTACCACCGAGTTATAACCCCTCCTTTTTTTGCACTGAATTGAATATTACCAGAAATTATGCAATTCAACTGTGTGATAGAATAATATTTTTTTAAGTGTTCATCATTAAATGTTCTATGTGGAATGGTTAAACACCAGAGGCGTCACTAGGGCGCGCATCACCCCATAGCGGGGCGCGCGCATCACCCTACTGACGCCTCCCCCCTATACCCCCCTCTTACAAATCTTCGGCGCGGCCTATTTTGGGGGGCGCCCGGCGAGGCGTCGCTCTGGGAGCCCAACGGGCGCCGCTCCGGGCGCCCGACAATTTTTGCAGCCGGCTCGGGGACGTCTTCCCCGGCCGGCTGTCCGGGGCCTTCTGATGAAGGCCCGCTGCGCGAACGTTATTTATAACGTTTTTTAGCGCATGCGCAGACTGTTCCTGAGGGAAAAGGGCAGCCCTTTTCCCTCAGGGACGGTCTGCGCATGTGCAAAAAACGTTATAAATAACGTTCGCACAGCAGGCCTTCCTTAGAAGGCCCTGGAGCGTTGGCCGGGGAAGACGTCTCTGGAGCCGGCTCCCGGCCTCGGAAGAGGCTGGGAGCCGGCTCCAGGGATGTCTTCGGGGGCGACACGCACAGGAGAGGTGACGTGCGCGTGTGCGCGCGTCACCCCTTGCGCGCGTCACCCCGTAGCAGCCCACTACCGTCGCTTGACGGTAGCGACGCCATTGTTAAACACATTGCTTCTGATTTACTCTGAATTTCCATACATTAACTACTGAATTTCCATACATTAACTAACTAAATTAATTCCATACATTAACTACTTCCATACATTAACAGTGATTAACTACTGTCAACTAGTTGTAGAGTTTGAGTTTATAGCGGTTGTAGAGTTTGACTCTGTTTTGTTTTAATCTTTACTACCAAATATGTTTCATACTGTAATTACGGTTCTGTGTATAATATTTATTTCTGTGCATGATTGTATACCAATATAGACATACATAGAACTATCTCAATAGTGCTTTCTTTTGTTCTGTACACATGAAATGAGCAAAAGCAGCAACAGATCACTGCAGTTGCACAGTAGGCAAGATAATGGTTGAGTGCTAAAGGCAAAGAAAACAAGAAAGTTGCCTTTTAATCTGAAGACAAATTGGTCTCATAATATGGTTAAGAACTTTGCATTTCGGAAAGTAATTACACCGCTGCAGAAATTGAACACATGGCTGGCAGATGTAAGGCTACGAACAGCAGAAATGTCAGCAAGGTGTGTGTGTGTGTACATATAATATACGGTTTTGATGATGTATATAACAATTGGCTTCATATTTTAGCCATGTCAAGTGCTTGGCTATTTTTGACATACCACAAAGTGACTACCACAGCGTAGATAGATTCTTTGGAATGGAGAACTAATGATATAGATTCATGTATGCCGGCTCCAAAATGAAATCGATGATACTAGCCGATCCAAATTACTGAACTCTGCTTTAACATCATCTTTATTCTAGGTGTGCTTTTGAAACAGCATGGGAATAGGAAGATCATCAGATTCTATTCTGTTGTATGCATCATCAGCAGTATATTGTCAATTGCATTCGTTAGCGGGAAGGGAAAAGGCAGCGAAAGAAGAATGCGTCTTAATTTTCCTCATTTCACTTTATGAATTGCTTTCATTTGGAGGGGGGGAAATGTCTATTTTTGCGGGGCTAGTATGACAGATACCTTTTGTGGCTTGTAACTTCATCTTTGGAGAAGATATGTCACCCAAGTAGGTCTACTCTTGCTTATGCTGAAGGCATCCCAATGTCCTTATTGCAGTGACTTCTCTGACTGTGAATGTTGTTTTCGCTCCTGCAGTTGTATCTTTTTCTTTCCTCCTCCCCCCCCCCCCCAGTGTGCCAACATATCAGCTATGGCTTTAGATCATAGCAAGTATTAAGATGGTTTATGGCACAGCCTTTTCCATTTTTAACACATGTTTTATGTATTCAATATTTTGCTACCCTCTTTGGCTAGCACTGTCTTTCAAAAGAAGTCACTAAATGAGAAAAGGTCCCAATCTCCTGCTACTTGTCATCTAAAAGCAATAATTCAAAATGGGAATTAGACGTTCTGAAGATGGAACTGTTTTCAGTGATGGAAGTTGGCAAGGCCAATTTGTTACCACAAAGCACAGGGGTCAAAAGCCAGTATTCTTGACTGCTCAGCGAATGTACTTATTTTCCTTCTGCAATTGTATGATGGTATGATACCTTGTGCAGGTCTCTTCTCAAGGCTGGAATCCTGTTGTTTCGCTAGCGTATTGTGATAACAATCTGCAGCAGATGCAAAGCTGAAAGGTGCAAAAGGAAGCAAAAGAAACATTGTACTAATAGTTCAATGGATGTTATCTGGCAGATCAGTAATCATTGCCTGGTTACAGTACAATAGGAATATATGGGATGAAATTCTATTTCTAGTGTTATGACTGAGTAAGGAGAAAGGAGAGTGACAAAAGCTACTTACAGAATAAAAAGTCAGCAACTAAAATTATTCACATTAACTTGCAGACCAATCCTATATAAGGATCCACAGCTGACCCTTAGGACTGGCCGCAGGATCCTGAGCCCTTCCCAGGCCACTCCGGCGCAGCCCAGGGACTCCTCGGGAGAAGGGGATGTTTGTCCCCTTCCCCCAATGTTGGGCTGCCTGGCCCCAATGGGCCTCTTCGTAAGTATGTTGGCTCTCGAGCTGACGTACAACCGGGGCGGCGGGGAAAGGGCAGCCCAGGCTGGGAGAGTGATGGGGATATCGGCAGAGCTCACCGCCAATATCCCCTCCCCCTGCTGGCCCAGTTAGTCCAATGGCTGCCCTCCCTTGCTGCCTGGCCCCCCACCCCACCCCCCGCAACTGCACTTTGCTGGTGCAAATCTCACCTGCTCCGTCTGCCGGCCTTCTCGCTGGTGGCCGTTACTCCTCAGGTGCCAAAAACACACTTTACGGCACCCCGCGGACAAGCGCTCCGCAGGCGCAACGTTAGGGAGGATTGTGCCATCAATCACCAGGGGTGTAGTAGAGGGGAAAACACTGCAGAACAGCCCTGCCTCACTTCTCCCAAAGGCACAAGGATGATGCAGCCAGGCGCAGAGGCGTTCAGTCACACACCATACCTTGCCATGCCTCTCCTGTTCTTCTTCCTTGTTGTCAGCTGCCCTCTGCTTCTTCCGATCCCTGCTGTGAGTCCTGCTTCACTCTGTCAAAAAGGCAGAGGTGGGATCATGAATCGGAACAAGTAAGGAGCAGAGTGGTCAAAAGTGTATTCCTTTCCATAAGCAGCAGGTTTCAAGGAAATTGGCATGATTAAGGCAACATGAATGAACTAGATGCCTCACTCTAGCTGGGTCTATGGGACACTTTTCCCTTCCGTTCCATAGAAAATATTTGCTTAACTAGAAATGTCATGAAAAGAAATGAAAATCCGTCATAATCATATGTTTCTTCTCAATACAGATAAATGCCAGCAGCTGGCACAAGATCCAAGTGTACCACCAATGGCATCTGCTTTATAACATCTCTTGTTTCTTAGAGTCTTTTTTAGCTGCCGAAAATAGAATTGCAACTAACATTAAAATATGAATTTTGCCTAAGGTAAGTATTTACTTATTTGTTCCATCATCCTCATATACTGATTTGAGCAATAATATACCTTGATGGATAAACTACATGTTACATTAAGCATGCAGTTAGGTTCCGTTTGTGCATTTAAAAACGTAAAGATCAGTTGTAGGAAGGCAATCAAGATTGTAGCACCAATAGGAGCATTGCTCCCAGGGCAAATTGCTGCTTCGAGGTGGGCCATTTTCACTGGGACCATCATGTGGGGACAGGGTTAAATGCTCCCTCTCCACAGGCTAGTTGGTCATGATTATGGTTTCCCTCCTGCAGGAGTGACTGATACTTTTTTTTTTTTTTTTTTTTTTTTTGCTGGCTGCAAAGTGGCCGACCGGCTTATTTTTTTTCTTTGTTTTTGCCGCTGCTCTTTCTTTATTTCTTCTTCCTCTTCATCTTGGCCGGCCAGCCAGCTGCATCTTGTCACCGACCGAGACTGAAATGCTGCCTCTCTGCCTTTTTTTTCCTTCCAATTTATTTCCTTTTGTTTGTTTTTCCGGCAGCTGCCGCCGCTTTCTTCAAACCTGTGGCCAGCCAGTTGTGTCCTCCACAGCAGCCGGCCAGGACTGCCGCTGCTTGCCAGAACCTCTTACTGCTGCCGCTTCAGCTTGCCCCTTGTCCCAGCTGGCTTCATCTTGCACCCGGCTGGGACTGAACTGCCACCTCACACACCTGCGCAAGTCTCGTGCAGGTGCACAATTCCTGGGAGCTTTCTCTTTGGAATCGTCCAGGGAGTCCCGGATAATTCCGAAGGGCTCCCAGGCATTGTGCGCCTGCGCGAGATGGAAGTTCAGTCCCGGCCTGGTGTGAGACTCAGCCAGCCAGCCAGGAAAGGCCAGGACATTCCCTGTTTCTGGGGTTGGCCGGGAAGGTAGCTGGGACAGACCCCGGAAACTGGAACTGTCCCGGCCAAACCGGAATGAATGGTCAGCCTAAGTATCTACTCCCAGATGAACCTGCCCATGCATTACTATAATCTGGAGGGGCTCTTTTCTCTGGCCCACGAATAACAGAAATTCAGCATGCCCCAATGAGAAAAAGGATCTTCTTGGTGGCAGCACACTATCTGTGGAATGCCCTTCTAAAGGAGATCAGATTGGTTTCCTCTTTGGAAATATTTAGGCTCCAGGCAAAGACACTACTGTTTGAGAGCACATTTTAAAGTAAATGTGATTCTTTTTTTAAAGGTTGTATTGCATTACGTTATATTTGTAAGCTGTTGCCATTGTCTTACATGAAGAATGGGGTACAAATTTAATAAATAAATGCAATAATTAATAATATAAATTTTCCACAGATCGCTGGTAATTTTGTTTCTGAATCACCAAATGGTTAGATATATGCCAGAAAGAAAACTACACCAGTAAATGTTTTTTTTTTTTTTAAGTTAAGGTTCACGCACTTTGACAAATGCTTCTGTATAACGAACTTCTGTACCTGAATACAAGCACAATTGGTTATTTGGGGCTGCAGCCTAATGGCTTATGCTTTTAGCAGCTAATTTTCTCTGTCTCTAGTCACACCACCATACAGGGATGCTTGTACATGAATGATGTAACCCTGTGTTAACTGCAGTAATTTCTGGCACACACCACACCAATAATATGGCAAGTTTTAGCAGTGGACATATGTAGAATTGTGTGGTGTGCTTTACATGCAAGACTTTCTGCATGGTGGAGAGCACCCCACAGCTAGAAAAACAGTGGCTACAGCTTGTTCAATAATACACAACTCCCCTTATCTATACTCTGATCCATTGAAATAAGCTATACAATAGTGTTTCATCACCTTTACTACATAGCCCCCAAGATCCTTTGGAACTACACACACATTGGAACTACACACACGGGCAGAAGAGTCTGGCGTAGTGGGGAGAGCTGCTGCCTTCAAAGCCCAAAGACCGGTGAACTTGATAAGTTCGAGACACGCCGCCAGCAAAAAGCTGTGAAAGCCTCCAGGAGGAAAGATAAGAGCTTCCAGCTGCGTCAGTCGAGTGTGGGAGGCGCCAGCCAGCAGAAAAAGAAAAGTCAGACGGTAAAAGGATACCACCTGGAAAGTAGCTGTTCATGAAAGATTGGACATTGATATATATATATTGTAAAAAAAAACCCAAGGGGGGTTAGGACAGCCTGCCCATGTACACCGCCTTGGATTCAAGTCGAAGGAGAAATCCGGGCCGAGAAAGGCGGTATATAAATACTGTATATTATTATTATTATATTATTATATTCTCACACATATTGTGGTTCTAGCTCCCTATACTATAGAAAGGATGAAGAGTTGTTGTTTTTCAGAAATAATTTACTCATCTTTTCTTGTTTCAAAAAAGCATCTAACATCTATAGTAAATTACTAAACAGTCAAGAAACATTTCTCAGCACTTTCAGGCTGTGTTTTCCAGTTCTTTGTAAAAGCAGTGTAAGTTTTGTGTCTGAGCAGGTGAAAGATTCACCCATTTAAAAATCTATCATTTTTATTTACTTGTACAGACTTGTACTTATGAATTGCAAATAAATTCAATTTTACTTTGGAGATGTACTTTGATAATGCTGCTCCTGAGTTATAGGTAAGAGGACTTGCATGTACAAATTGATGTTCCCACTAGAATGGATAGTACAATAGACAAGGATATTGCTTGGGTTATACAGTATATAACTCTAGTGTGGGCTGAATGCTTGCAGGAGCTCCATGTCAAGTGATTAGGGAAGGATTTCTTAATAATTGTTGCATCTCTTGCCTTTGCAAATGATTGAAACACATAGTAGACCCAAACGGGTCTTTGTTTGGCCCTTCTGAGGGCAAGGCTTCGAGCGGCGTTGTGCACATGCGCGCTCAAAGCCTTGCCAGCCTATTCAGAAGCAGCTGAGTCACCAAGGAAGACACGGCTCGGCTTGCCGGCTCCAGGAGTGACGGTCCGGGATGGGGGTGAGTACGGGGGGCGACGCAGCTCTGGGGGGGTGACGCACCTGGGGGTGGGTGGCGGTGATGCGCCAGTGGGGGTGACACGCCGAGCCGGCTCACCCCGCACAGGGTGATGCACCGGCTCGTGACGCCACTGCTTCAGGCAACTTCAGTGGGGCCTGTGTTTCCAAACACAGGTCCCACTGAAGACCCGATGGTGTCTGAGCAGCCTCGCTCATCTGTGTGAGCAGAGGAAGGCTTGCACAAGTGTGCGAGGCCAAGCAAGCAAGCCTGCTTGTTTTGGGCAGACTCTAGGATCTGCACAGTGTCTTTGCCTGTGGGACACTTGTCTGTGTGGTTCAAGGTGAAACACAGAAAGTAACAGGGAATTTGACAAGAACCTCAGCCAGACCTCTTCTCTGGATTGAAATGCACTCAGTGTTTGTGAGGGAGAGTGGTGCCACCAGCATGTACATGAGATAAGAGCATAGTGGCTTAGGACATTACCTTTACCTCGGGGGGGGGGGGGGGCTGCAGTGCAACTGCAGGGGCCCAATGTGGCAATGGTGTAGTCCTGAAAAGCAAAAGGGATTCTGATGAGTGTTCAGCCAGCAGTAGTAATGGTTGGATCCCTTGGCATTCATCAAAAGGGAGCAGACACGCCTTGCTTTTAGCTATTTCAAAAGGAAGGGATGGTTAGGCAAAACAGTGGAGTTGCGCTGGCATCCAAGTGACACCTGAGCTACATTGGTGTGGCATTTTTCCAGTGTTGTACCAGCGTCTGTGGTGTGTCTGTCAGTGGGTGGGCTTCTACACTGGTGGAGCTATCTTTGCTCTGGCGTATGTGGAGATACACTGGCATATCTCAAGGATAGGATTGTGCTTAAGATACAGTAGTTCTGTAACGTCAACAGCATAGTTTTGTATAAATATACAGTATGCTAATAGTATCTCTCTATGGTGGATCTTTCCCCACATTACCCTACCACTGATGTACGGATTTATGCTCACATCTTGTACATGTACCTGAAAAATGCGAAAGTGTAGTTGAACGCAATTTAGGGTCTCTGCCAGTGGTTCCCAAACTTACATGGCTCGTGACTCCCCACAGCCTCTTCTTCCTGGCTCACGACTCCCCTGGTAGCTCCTCCTACCTGTTCTCCTGGGTGCCGCCATCTTGGATCTCATAAAATCTCGCAAGATCCAGGATGGCGGTGCCCAAATCTCATGAGAAATGGGCACTGCCATCTTGGATCCCACGAGATTTCACGATATCTAAGATGGCAGCACCCAGGAGAACAGGCAGGAGGAGCTACCGTGGACATCTCACAACGCCCCTGTGACTGTGCTGTGATGCCCTAAGGCAGTGGTGGCCAACCTTTCAACATGAATGCTGGCCCTTTAAATGGTTGTATTAGGTGAGGGCATTTCAGCAGGTGCAGCTGCTTTAGCAGCACCATCAGCACTTGCAGCTGCCAAGATTCTGTCTTTTACACAACTCTTAAGAACACAGAAGCCCTAATGGTGAAAGGTTGGCCACCCCTGCCCTAAGGCATCACAATGCACAGTTTGGGAACCCCTGGTCTATGCCTATTTCTGTTTGGGGCTTGGTTTTTTTTTCTTTTCCCTGCTAATGTGTATGGGAGTCAGGTTACCAGATCAATCCACTTTTCCCTAAAATCCAGGCTTCCACAATCCCTACTGAAATGTCTTCCAAATTGAGAAAGAAGAGATTTGGGACCACAGATCATTTAAACTCAGTAGAGGAAATTGCTATGGGTCTCGTACATCAAAAGAAAAATCAAGAGAAAAACGACCTGTGCTATTCCATTGTTGTGGCAATAATATTGCTCAGTGGTGATTTTCTTTCATTGTTGCTTAGCAAAAAATATAGTCCACATATGAGAATCTGGGTGTATGAGACTTTTTTCAACCTCATCCAGATACAAGAATTTAGGATTGGTCAGTAGAGCTGCAACTCTCAAGCAAGACTATGAAAAGTAGACCATGCTTGGTGGCTGGAGAGGGTTTTTCTGTTCCAGTGATGTTGCCTGAACTGGAGGAGGTTTCCCCTTCCCATGCAGCAATACTATTTATAGCAATACCAGATTGTGAGAGAAGGCTTCTATCACTCCCCATTTTTAAATCAGGGGGGATACATTAAAAAGGAGTGCAACAATGCAATAGCTGCATATATTGATGATTGTTAGAGCTACTGTTCCATTTTTTTTAGGTGCAGGCAGTTCTGCAGGTGACTGCAAGAGGGAAAGAAACAACTGGTTGACACTACAAGGACCCTGTCCCTCCCCCCTCCCCCCTTCAGTTTATCTAGATAGGTTGCAAACTTCTGCCATCCATGAGAAAGTGGAGTGGAGTGGAAAAGGTTGAAGTGGTGTTTCCTTTAAGATGGCAGAGAAGGTGAACCATCCACCCCGTTAACCTGGGTTAGATGGGAAGAACAGCAGACATGCTTAGAAGGGACCATGGACTTATCAATGCTACCTGAGTTCAGAAGAGAAACTCATGGAGACATTACAGCCTACGATGTGGCGGGTGGCCAAAATGGCCAGCTGCTGCATCTTACGCAGGATGCAGCCTATGCCAGCGTGGCTGGGGCTCACTTCGTAAGCCCCAGAGGCCCCAACGCGCTCCCTCGGATGCACACCAGCTCTTTGGCTGACGCATGTCCGGGAAGACTGTGTAAGGCCGGTCAGACCCGGCAAGGGCACGAGGATATTGGCGCAGCCCGGTGCTGATATCCCTGCTCCCTTCCAGGCTGGACCAACCAATGGTACCCTCCCCTGCCACCCGCCCCGCCCTCCCGATGCAGGGCTTACCTCTGCCCGGCTGCACAGAGTCCGGGTCGTGCAGTAAGCGGCACCGGCCTCCGCACCAGCGCTGCTTACTCACTGAATGCCACGAAAGTACTTTACGACACTTTTGTGACACCCAACACCGGTGGTGGGGTGGAGCTTCGCCAGCGTAACTTTAGGTAGGATTGCACCCTTAGTAGTCATGTTCTTCTCAAACACTTTCCTAAAATGAAGTGGCTTCTGCTGTGTACTGAAGGAAGTTCAGGAGGAAACTAAGGTTAGAGCCCCACCTGTATGAGAGCAAAAAAAAGCCCAAAAAGTTTGAAGCTCTGAGACAAGAATTCACAACTGATAATCTGGCAATGCTGCTTCTTCTCCACAGTGGTCACTGTATTATACACATCAGAAATGCATAACATCTTGTGGGCTTTGACATTCCCAGATTTATACAGTGAGATGCAATATCTTACATATTAGAGATCTATGATAGTGTCTAATCCTTATCTATATCTTGATGCTCTCTGCAGCTTTGCATCCCAATGGAATTACACTGATATTAGAGGCAACAATTCTTTCCCTTCATCTCTTCTCTTTTCAGCTCACTGAAACTGAGATTTTCTCATAATATTACCTAACCTGCCAGACTTCCAGTGTAACATGAGCTGGTATATGGAGTCTAATCTTAAAGGTTCAGTAGATAGGTCTTCATTCAGCAAAGTTAATAAGCACTGGCTTCGTTACACTGGGAGTCAAACCATGTACATTATTAAAGCAAAAAAACTTGTTAATAATAAAGATATGAAATGATTGCAGACAATGAAACGTCTTCTTTTCCAGACATCCAGGTTTCCTGACGGGGTGTGTGTGTGTGTGTGTGTGTGTGTGTGTGTGTGAACCAGTGGCGTCGCTCTGGTAGGGGCGGGGCCGTAAGAATCGCTCCGTTGTAGTCTCTTTACCGAGCGAGCAGGAGGCGGCCCCGCCCCCTCTCTGTCGGAGCCATTCCCCTGCGGAGAAAGCAGCAGGCAGGGTCTCTTGCCTGCTGCTTTCTCCGCAGGGGAAAGGCTCCGACAGTGAGGGGGCGGGGCTGCCTCCTGCTCGCTCGGTAAAGGGTCTAGGACAGAGCGATACTTACGGCCCTGCCCCTACCGGAGCGACGCCACTGGTGTGAACATACAGTATATACTGCCAGTTTGCCCAAAATGACCTGTTTCTCCATGTTTTTCCTTTTTACTCTGGGGATAGGCAGCAAGGGTTAATCTCAGGTCATTTTTGGACAGCCAATGGGCTCTGCCCCTTTACCACTGAGCTCCACCCCTTTGCCATTGGGATCTGGCCCTCTAACAGATGTACCTGTTTTTCACAGTTCAACAGTCTTGTGACATCACCAGCCAGAAATCTCAGGTATTTGATGCGTTTGACCTGGCAGCCCTCTGTGATGATTGGGAAATGTTTGATTGGCAAAGATGGTAGAACACGGAAGCTGATTAGTTCCTGCACTAAGTTTTTGGTGAATCAGTTTACTTCCTAAATAAAAAGCTTTCTATTCACTGATGAGGCAGCTCAAGTGATTCTCATATCTGAAGCAAAGAGTGGACGTTTGGGGAAAATTCACTGCAAGATTTGATGGTTATCTTTTCAATTGTAAAGCTGCAAGAACTTGACCACACAGAATAGAAAGGCTGCAATCCTAAACCCACTGACCACCGTGCTTAAGACTGTGCCATCAATCAAAAACTAAAACAGATTGCTGCAATATAATTGCTTATAAAATGATTTAGTACGCTTTATTATGTGAGATTTCCACCAAATGGAAAAAGAGCTCTGCTTATCTTTTGATTTTGTTATTATGGTTATTTCAAAACCATTTCAAAAGAGCTACACGCATCAATTAAGATCTTACCCAGCCTTAGACCACATTTCAATACATATGTGCACTATTTGGCTAGTTCTTCAGATACAATGCTATTAACAGCAGAACACTACCATTGTAGTAACACATAGTATGTTCTAATCAAGGTCTTTTGAAAGAACAATATCTCTTCTCAGTCCAGTTTTAATTCAGTTAATTCTCTGTCTGTCTTTTTCTCCCCTCCTAACTTTCCCCAGTTTTTTTTTGTTTCCCTGTGACAAAAAGGACACTGAGATCAAGTCAACCACCCAAAGAAACAAAATATCTGTGTGTGTGTGTGTGTGTGTAAATAAATTTTAATTACAATTTTTCTTCCTTTGTTGGTAATTTATTGTTACAGATAATGAAAATTACTATTATGTTATATGAATTATAATTAATCATAATTAATTTTGGTTAAAAATAATTTTCACATTATGAAATATAAGAACATAACATAAGAACATAAGAAGAGCCCTGCTGGATCAGGCCAAAAGCCCATCTAGTCCAGCTTCCTGTATCACACAGTGGCCCCACCAGATGCATCAGGGAGCACAAGACGACAAGATAACCTGTTTCCCGTTGACACTCCCTTGCACCTGGCACAGAGAAAACCCACTTCTAAAACCAGGAGGTTGCTTATGGCTTGTAACCTGTGATGGTCTTTTCCTCCATGAATCTGTCCAAATCCCTTTTAAAGGCATCTAGGCCAGGTGCCATCACCACATCCTGTGGCAAGGAGTTCCACAGATGAATTACACGCTGGGTAAAGAAATATTTTCTTTTGTCCGTTCTAACTCTCCCTCCACTCAATTTTAGTGCATGTCCCCTGGTTCTGGTGCTGTGCGAGAGGGAGAAGAATTTCCCTCTATCCACTCTCTCCATCCCATGCATAATTTTATACGTCTCAATCATGTCTCAATCATGTCCCTAAATCATGTAACAATCATGTTACAAATATGAAAAATACCATCAGAATCTTTTTTCCCGTTATTTGCCCCTGTGACCCAAAAGGGTGCAGTGCACATATGAGTCTGAAGTGAAGGTCAGTCAGCCTGTTACTCGTCAAATAGCAAAGGATATAAAGATGTGGCCTCACATAATGAGTAGACTTCAATTTATTTATTTTCCTCACAACTTGATCCGAACTTTGGTGAATGTCTCTGCTCCTCAGGTCCTGCACTGTCAATCCGTAGTGTGTCTAGGACGGTAGTGCTTAATGTTTCTAGCCCTTGTGTGCCCACATTTATCCTTGACAATAATATATCTTACACATGACAATCAGTGTCCTGGCTAACAGGCCTCTTTCAAGCACAAATTTTCTTTCCCTTGTTTCTGTTATTTCTGCCCTCTCAACATTTTAAGTGTCAATCATTCCTTACTATTACAATTCATTTTTAGATGGTATTGTTATACCACCCTTCAAAAGTCAGGGGTTTAGGCCAAATCAAAATGGTTCCTTGACTGCTACAGAAATGGCCTTAAGTCCCAGAAGACATGAGAAGATTAGAGTGAGGTGTGGACCAGCTGGTTACTAGGCAACCTTTTGAATTGCTGGCATTGAGAATAAAGCACCTTCCTGACAGAATGAAGGCGCCAACATACCACACGCGTCTTGCTGTGTCGCGTCCTGGAGTCTGTTCTGATTGGCCCAACGCATTGCTCCCGTCCCACCCCCACAACACCGAACGTGGCCTCTCATTGGCCGAAGCTCGGTTTATTCAAGTTAGAACGCACCAGATAATAAGAGGCCGTGTTCACTGTTGTGGGGGTGGAGCGGAAGCAACGCGTTGGGACAATCAGAATCGACACGTCAGCTACTCCGGGACGCGACGTGCGCTGACGTGTTTGGTGTGTCACAGCTTTGAGACATTTCTAATTATGTAAATAGCTGTGGGAATGAGAGAAGATTGGTTTAATCACTAGTGATGTCACAGAGATACTGAAGCATACATATACACGTAGCCAGGGCTGGCCCAATCATGAAGCAGCTAGTGCAGATTGCATCAGTGGCGGCTGGTAGGAATGAGAGGACAGCAGATTTGTCTCGTCCCACATACAGGGATTGTTACTTCAGACAAACACTGTAAGTATGGTGGGCAGGAATAGGGCTTCAGAGTGTATTGGCACTGCCACTGAAGGAGAGGTTTGCCAATGTGCTCCTGCTGCGCACGACCACACATCTCTTCTTCACAAAGACAGGACATCTGAAAGGGCTTCAGTGTCTTTCCTTCCCTTCTTTTTTAACTTCCTGATGGTAGCTCTTCCACCCAGTCATGTAGAGTAGTTAAGCGGAAGATGGGGACACAATCGTGGACAGTCACAGAGATGGGCAGACTACGTACAAAACGTTATAGATAGAGATTATTATATGGTTCATATTTATCCCCTCTTTCTAAAATCATAAAGTTTTACAACAAAAATAATATTTGCCTAAGCACCCAACATTCTGTCCTTTGCATGTTTGGTTCCTTTGTTTCATTTGCAATTTGGGCATTAAGTTCTAGGTCAATTTGGAAGTAATTTTGGCTGTATGAAAGTTTAACTGAGTACTGTACTCCTCACGAAGCCTACAACTCCCATAAGCTCCTTCACCTTTCTTCCTGTTAGGAGAATAATGACGGTGTTGTACATCATATAAAGTGTGTGTGTGTGTGTGTGTGTGTGTGTGTGTGTGTGTGAGAGAGAGAGAGAGAGAGAGATTACACATGAAAATACAATGCAATAGGCTCTCCCCCTGCAGGAACTGAGCTCAGCTGTTTGCAGGGCAATTAGCAGCTATCTGATTTTTGAATAGCCTCAGGACTTTGCTCTCTGGAATCAGCTTAGCTTTGAGCACCAACAATCAGCTAACCTGTTGATAAGTTGACCTTGTCTTATATACGGTACCTCTCTGCCAGCTAGGGTCTGTTGATGACTGATCTGTGGGCTGCTGTCAGTGCATGGCCTTCTGGGCCTCACACTGGCGGAAGCAGTCTGCAGAGCAGTGGAGAAGCTGCCACACCTGCAGCTAGTTCAACACGTCAATAGGATTGGACTGTTGGAAAGTTTAATTGGGAAGATAATAAATATAACTGGGAGCAATAATAAACCAAACAAGGAAGTGCTCCCTCCCTCCCTATACCATAAAATGTAAGATGTAAAAAAAACTCAAGGAAGTGATGGTCACCTTGTCTAGCAGGAGCACAGCTGCTTGTAGGCTGTGCTCCTTCTCTGGCCAAGCTGCTTGTAGGCTGCTATGATTATCTCCATAAACGTTTAGATGATATGAGCCCAATCTAAATAAATCCAAAGGCATCCCTGGCAACACAGAGGAACATAAGAAAATAAGAAGAGCCCTGCTGGATCAGGCCAAAGGCCCATCTAGTCCAGCTTCCTGCATCACACAGTGGCCCCACCAGATGCCTCAGGGAGCACACAGACAACAAGATAACCTGTTTCCTGGACTGGACATCCCAGGGGAAGTGGATTCTAAGCTGCAGTGTCTTCCCTTCCCTGTTGCATTTGGGAGGTGCATCTTCTCCTGACTCAGATACAGCACCGTGAGTGCCATTTTAGCCCTGCACCATATTTCATCTCATTGCCTAGACTGGTCGCTACATGTTAATGCCATTTCTGACCTGGCAGCAGCACCTCAGCATTTCTAGTGCTCCTTGGAAAGACAGAGGTCCCGAGAGCATCTCTCCCTTTAAGATTAGAGCATGAACATGTCAACAGAACTGAGTTGCATGAGATCACCTATTTCTACGGTCAACTCAAGCAAAATAAAATGGCAAACACGAGTACCAGCATAAATCCTGTGTGGCTCTTTCTCACCCTGGGGTTCTCTAGAATGTGTGTGGGTTGTTGTTGTTTTCTTTTTTCATTTCAGTGAAAAAGCGAATTGCAGCTTTCACCTTAGTGAGAAGAATATGTAATGTGCTAGCTGCATAATTACGCACTTGGAAGTCTTTGTTGTTTTAATGCCTGCAAAGATTTCAGTGGTGGAGGGAGGGACAAAATCAGGTCCATAAAAGTAAATGATAGAAAGGGCTTATTTGTTGATTTTTTTTCTATGCTTCTCTGTACCATTTAATCAGTGTTCCACATTATTATGTACAATGGATTTTATTTTAACAGAGAAAAAAAAATCCTTTCATGCAGTTCTTTTTCAGTCTTATTTTGAACTGTAGTTGTTTTTGGGTTTTGGGGTGTTTTTTTTTTTTTTGGTTTCCACCTTCTAGAGGTGTTAGGGAAAAGTCTGTACCATGTGATACAAACTACTGTACATAGAAGATACTTATTTCTATTTCCACATTGTTAATCTTTTAAATAAATAAATAAAAAACTAGACATGCATGGTATTCCCAATATGATACATGGCCATTTATTCTTACTCTTTGTTCAGGGTCCTTCAAGTAATTTCAACGCTTCATGATAGTGCAATTATCTAAGATAATTTTAATTAATTTTGCACATGATATTTTAAATAAGGTACTTGAACCAAGAGGTTTGCTGAAAGCCACCTTGTTTAGCTAGTGTATCACATGCCCTTTAGTTAGTTTTGTTTTCAACCAAGCCAATAAAATGTGCCCATAGTTTCCTAACCGAGAGCTTAGTGTTTGTTTGAAGGCTAGTTTATTGTAGGCTTTTAGGACAAAATAGCTTTAGAACACTTAAACCAGCCTTCTTTATATCTCAGTTCATTTGAAAAACAGAACTATTTTCCTGTCTCATTACCATCAATTAAAAAGTCTTCAGGTACAATTCTTTACTGCAACACTTTAGTCAAGCAGGCTGGTGATTATTCAGTCAGGCATGTATCACTTCTTTTTACTGTGCTATCTTTAATTTACAAATAGTATGCTGCCTGGCAATTATCCCTCTTTGACAGTTGTGTGCTACTGTATAAACATAAACCATAGTTCTGTGTAGCTGCCTTGACACAAACCTCATTATGTCCCATCATAACAATGATTCTGTATAAGATCAATGTCGTTTCTTCAAATGTGTCCTAGCATCTTAATGAACAAAATAGTTCAGGTGAAGGCCAGGGCCTTCTGGGTTCATCTGGCTCAATATTCTGCTTCCCACAATGGTCAATAAGATAATTTCAGGAAGTCAAAAAATCAGGGCTTGAAGATAATAGCCCTGTCCAACTGTTGCTTCCCTGCAACTGATGAGGCATATTGCTTCTGAACCTGGAAGTTCCATATAGTCATGACTAAGAGTCTGTTAGAATTATTCTCCATGAATTTGTTTAATCTCTTTTTAAGCCATCTAAAGTTTTGGCTATTCCTATGTCTTATTTAATAAGACATAGTGATAGGAAGATAGTGGAGGATAGGAAGGCCTGGCGGGATATGGTTCATGGGATCATGAAGGGTCGGACACGACTTAACGACTGAACAACAACAACAACAAATGTCTTATTTATTTTAAAAATGTGCATGCTTTCCCCTTGTACTAGAGAGTTATTCATGGCAGCTAGCAATGCAAAAATAATTACTGAGGGCACCATCCTCACCTACTGTGGGAGTTCTATAGTCTGGGCACCACCACAGAGAAGGCCCTTTCACATTTTGTTCCAGATGTACTTCAGTCAGTGGTGGAACACACAAAGGGGATCTTTCTGAAGATCTCAGAAGATGGCCAGTTTCATGTGAGAAGAGGTGGCACTTCAAGTATTTAAGGCTTTAAAGGTTAAAACCTACACCTTGAATTGCACTTTGAAATGTACTGGCAGCCAGTGCAAGTGGAACAACAAAAGCACACTATGTTCCACATGTTTGGTTCTGGTCAGCAGTCATGCAGCAATATTGTGCCAGAAGGTGAAGTTCTGAATGGTCTTCAAGGTCAACCTCATTGAAGTGTCACAGTACTCCAACTGAGATGTAACCAATGCACTGACAACCATGGTTAGATCTGCTTAACCCAGAAAAGGATGCAGCTGGAGCACTAGCCTAAGCTGGGTGGACACACCCTGGGCCATGGCTGACATCTGGGCATCCAGGTGCAACGTTGGCTTCAGAAGTACTCCCAAGCTGTGAACCTGTTCTTCCAAAGGTAGCCCTTCCAGAACAGGCTGACAATCCATAATCTGGATTGCATATTTTCTCACTAGTAGCATTTCTGTCTTACCTGGATTTTGTTTCAACTTGTTAGCCCTAATCCAGTCTATGGTTTTGAACATCCTCAGCCTCCCTATTGCCACATGGAAATTAGATATAGAGATATATGAGATTTGTGGTTCAATCCTATCCCCCACCAGTTTACACCATGCATCTTCGCTGCTGGATGCGTAAGTCTGAGGAGAATCCTGGAGGTGGTTCTGGGACGGGAAGGGGGGGGGGAAATAGAATCTTGGCATGCACTGCTGCTGCCAATATCCTCCCCCCTTTGCTCTCTTTTTGCCCCATTTGGCCCGCTCCCCCAATCCAGCCCCCAAGCTCCCACATCCGCCACCTTACGTTGTCTGGCGCAGTTTCTGGGACGTGCTGGTGCAAATGTGGGCCGTAAGACTATTTGTGCTGGTGGTTCTGCTGCGTATGACAGTGGCATGTCTTTTGCAATGCTGTAAGAAGACTTACAGTAGTTAACAAGAACTGCTTCTGTAAGCCCTCCATAGGATTGAGCCAATGGAGATAATATCTCTATATGAGCTATAGAGGTGGATGTCATCCACATATTGATGACATCCAACCCCATACCCCATGCCCAGAAGTCTCATATAGACGTTAAAGAGCATGGGGGATAGAATGGAAACATATACTGTAGGACCCAAAATGCCAAGGGCTTGATCAGGATTCCCCCAGCATCACCTTCTCGAATCTACTCTCCAGAAAGAACTGGAGTCACTGCAAAACGATTCTCCAGCAAGGCAATCTAGAAGGACTCCATGTTCGATGGTATCGAACACTACTGAGAGGCACAGCAGAACCAACAGAGGCCTGCTCTCCCTGTCCAGTTCCCAGCATAGGTCATCAACTTACTAGGGCAACCAAAACAGTTCCTATTCCTAGACCTGGCTGGAAGCCGGACTGAAATGGGTCCAGGCAACTCACTCATACAGGAATTCCTGGAGTTGGGCCACCATTAGGTGCTCAAATACCTTGTCCAAAAATGAGCGGTTAGAGACAATTCTCCAGTGCCATGGTGTCAAGGGAGGAATTCTGTTCAGGAGAGTGCAGCCCACTAAGGTGCAGACCACTAAAGCACACAGTGATAACCAATCAGTGGCGTAGCTAGACTGGAGCGGAGGCAAGTAGTTCTGCAAGACTCCGTTACGTCGGAGTCAACGGACCCTCCCCCGTGCTGTTGGAGCCATTCTGGCGGCAATGGCAACACGCAGGACACTCCCCTGTCGCAGCCGGAATGGCTCCAACAGTAAAGGGAAGGGGCCGCTGACTCTGGTGTAACGGAGTCTTGCAGAACTACTTGCCTCCGCTCCAGTCTAGTTTCACCTCTGTGACTCATGGCAGTTGATCATCAGATCTTCTCGCAATATTATGCAGAATTACTTTATTCTCAGCTTTTGTATAGAAGTGCAATGAATAGCTAACAAACACTGTAAAATGTGAAAACAGTAGACTTATTATTCACTCCAATAACTCAAAGGAAGTAAGGAGGTTCAATCCTGAGTTGACGATGTTGAACTTGTAGTATTTACAATTGACAAGGTGCAATCAGAGGCTTTGCCTGAATGACATTTTATGTTGTCATAAAGTAAAAACAGATGTTAATGTGGATTGGTTTATAGATTTATTATAGTCTTAAGCTTGCACTGGTTAAAATACAAAGTGCACTAACGTTCAATAGATCATCATTGAAACATTTTCTGTGTACCCGCTGCTCTGTTAAGAACAACACTAACAACTTCATTTTCATTTCACATAGGACTGTTGTTGAACTTATTGTGATGCACGATTCCCATTACTGTACTTTATGGTGCATTTATTGATCCCAATTTCAGATTGCAAAGAAATCAAAGGCTACCTGGAATCTTTCCTGCAGCTGTCTTTTCCTCTCTGCAAGCTCTTCTCTTGTGGGAGAGGAGGCATCAGCTGAAGAAGTATGACTGTCCAAGTATTGTCCCCCTACTATACTTCCTAAGATACAGCCTCCTCCTGTGTCAGGGCTTAATGGGAATGTTTTTAAAAATGTAAAGCTAATGAAGAAGGTGTAATTAATGCATACCGCATGACTCTCAGACTGACTAGCTATTTGAATAGCGAGGTTTGCTCCTCAAGATTGCACATTTTCTTCCTGAAAGATAAAGATCAGTGCTATACACCACAAGCAACTTAAATTGAGGATTATGTGTGGATTTTCAGTCTTGTCGTGGAAATAGCCACTTAAAATACGTTACCAGGATCAGCCAAAGACCTCCCAGTGTGCCTGAGGCAACACGTAAAATGCAGCCCCCTCCTTCCTGGGTGGTGCAATGGCCACCAAATTGGTGGGGAGCACCCATCTCCTGACACTCACCGTCCTCTGTCTACTTCAGCTCCTCCTCCGCTTGCTCCTTGGATTTGAAAAGAAAGTGGAAAGAGAGTAAACTAGGAAGGCTGGAGGCGAGGAGAGTGGTGAGCTACAGCTTTCGAGGGGTTCTAGTCCACCACTTTTCTCTCCTCCACATTTCCTCTTCTGGTCTGTTCTCCTCTTCCTTTTTCAGTCTAGGAAGTGGATAAAAGAGGAGCAGCAGAAGCAGGCAGATGGAAGTGGGTGGCAGGAGGCTCTTTACCGATCCACCATCTGAGATGACTTGGCCTCATGCAACCCGTTGTGCTTAACCTGCCAAATACCATGAATATCACGACAGTATATCTTTTATTTAAAAACAAAACTGAAAATGGAAATCAAAAATGTAGCGAAGGCACAAGGGAAGCAAGCTGTAAAGATATGAGATGGTTATAAAATTCTTTCAGATTTGATCACTTTGCAAGAGAACAAAAATTGATAACTTCTACATTATTTTTATTTTCTTCCTCCCCCACATTTTTCCTCTTCAGCACAAAGATGGTTAGGGAACATATTTGGTAGATGTTAAGGGAAGAACCTAATGACAGGAAGCAGAGATCACTCTGGAATTTAAGATGTTGTTGCTGCCCAGTCCTGTCTGGGCCTTGCACTGCTGGAACTCGCATTCCAGCAGTGAAAGGAACTTTGCAGCAATTTGAAAGCCATTGTTGTGCACTCGGGGCTACTGCCACAAATGGGTAGATATGTGTCATGTGTGCCAGTGGCTCCCAGAGGCTACACTGCTCATGTTAAGTTGTGGGCAGGGAGGGGGAGAGCAGGGGCGGGGAGGGGGAGAGCAGGGGCAGGAAAGGGGAGAAAGAAGGTTGACTCTGGCGGCACCAGCATGCGCCAATATCCTACCCCCTATTTTCAAACCTGTCCCACCCCTTTTCTCTCCTTTGACTTACACCAGCTATATACCGGTAGTTGGTTTAGGTACAAGGAGGCTCATAGGCCACCAAGAGGCCTATGCAAAGGTAAGTTGAAAATATTTTTATTTACCTCTGGCAGGCCTCCTGATCAGCCTCCCCACCACTGGATGCATCACAAGCTCCATCAGCATGGCTACATCGTCATTATGGGCGGGATGAATTGAGGCCTTATTGTACCAAAATATAACAATTTCTGTCTTTGCAAAATGGAAATTCAAAGCTGTTTGAAGGTGGAACTTCAAGCAAGAGTTGATGATTTGAAAAGAAAAAAAGCAGTATTTTGCACATCATCTTGCTGTATGATACAATATGACCACTCAAATCAAAGTGATTTTTAAATTCATGAGAAAACAAGAAGAGCCTTGCTGGATCAGGCCAAGGGCCCATCTAGTCCAACTTCCTGTATTTCAGAGTGGCCCACCAGATCCTTCAGGGAGCACTTAAGACAACAAGATGCCAGTATCCTGTTGCCACTCCCTCACATCTGGCATTCAGAGGTAGGCTACCTCTAAAACCCAGAGGTTGCATATACGGTAGTAATCATGGCTTGTAACCATGTGATGGACTTTGCCTCCATAAATATGTCCAATCCCCTTTTAAAGATACCTTTGCCAACTGCCACCACAACATCCTGTGGTAAGGAGTTCCACAGATTAATTACACGCTGGGTAAAGACATATTTTCTTTTGTCTGTTCTAACTCTCTCGCCAGTCATTTTTTGCGAATGTCCCCTAATTCTGGTGTTGTGCGAGAGGGAAAAGAACTTCCCCCTATCCATTATCTCAGTCCTATACATAATTTTATACATCTCAATCATGCCCCCACTCAGGCACTTTCTTTCTAGACTGAACAGCCCCAAATGTTGTAGCCTTTCTTTGTAAGGGAGGTGCCCCAGCCCACTAATCATTTTGGTCGCTCTCTTCTGCATCTTTTCCAGTTCCACTATGTCCTTTTTGAGATGTGGTGACCAGAACTGGACACAGTACTCCAGATGTGGCCTTACCATCAATTTGTACAATGGCATAATAATATTGGTTGTTTTATTCTCAGTCCCTAATAATCTCAAGCATGGGATTGACCTTCTTCACAGCCTCCACACACTGGATTGACACCTTCATTGAGCTGTTGACTAGCCCCCAAGATCTCTTTCCTGATCCGTCACAGACAGCTCAGAACACATTAGCGTATATCTGAAATTTTGGTTTCTTGCCCCAATGTGCATCACTTTACACTTACTTACATTGAAACTCATCTGCCATTTTGCTGTCCATTCCCCCAGTTCAGAGAGATCCTTTTGGAGCCCTCCACAATCCTTTCTGGACTTTACCACCTGGGAAGTTTTTAGTGTCATCTGCAAACTTGGCCACCTACCTGCTTATCCCCAACACCAGGACCGGGTCATATTTAAATGGTAGAGCTCAGATTTCGTTGATGGATCGGAGACCTCAATCATCATTGCAATGTGCTGCAATGCTCATACAGTACTCATAGGACACACTGATGTTGGCACTCTGGTAACCCATCCAAGCAACGTCAGAGTCTGTGCTACCTTAGTTGAATCATTGCCATTGGCAGTGGTAGCACCAGATTGCTGGGAGTCCTGGACAAAAACCTGCACTGGGGCTCCCATGACACCCACTGATGGCACATTGAACACAAACATTGTCACAGGTGCTCAGAGTTCAGGCCAAGAGAGCCCTCTGATGAGCACTGGCCCTCAGCCAGTGCCTGTACTGGCCAACCTCTGACACCAGCCCTGGCCGTAGGTGTGTAGAATGGACTAAGCCAGTGTTTCCCAAACATTTTTGACCTGCGGCTCCCTTGACCACTGGCAACCATTGGTCGCGGCTCCCCATTACATTATGTTGATGCCTGCCAATTGGCATTGCACCGTTTTCCAAGAAGGTTCCATGGTACTCCGCGGCTCCCCTGGCTGGTTTCTGCGGCTCCCCTGGGAGTCGTGCCTCCCAATTTGGGAACCACTGGACTAAGCTAAGAGAGCAGGAGAGGCTGCTCATCTCTTCCCTGCTGAGTTTTCTCATGCATTCCACAACTTTTTGCTGGACGCTTTCCCCTGGTGTATGTCTCCCCAAGAATCATTGCACTATGCTGATTGAATGTTATCTTACCAAAGTAGTTCATTTCTACTACTATGGGGACGGAAAACAACAGCAATTTTACACAGGTGTAAATAGCTCTGCAAGATTTAAGGAGATGGAGAGTCAAGCTTTAAGTCAAATCATCTTACAGTTTGAGATTGTCAGCAGTTTTCATGTATTAGTTTTTAATTGTTTTGAAAAGCTGATCTGCCTTGAAGCACCAGAAGCAATTAACTCACAGCATATGCTAATAGCATGACACTTTAGCAAAAGGTTGCAGGAAAAACTCAAAAGTTTCCAAAATAATCTGGGCAAGCAGATTGCAAAACAACATCAACACAGACACTGTACACCCATCTTCAAAGCTGATTGTATGTCACTGCTATCACTTAGTTATAAATCCTTAGAAATAAGTGCTCCTAGTGGAACTGCTGATATGTTCTAAAACCATAGTGGTGCAAGTGGCTCAATCTAATTAGATCAGACCGATTGAGTAAAAACAAATGTGATGCTCAGCCAAGGCTCATTTAAACACGCCATGTGGTCCAGTATACAGAGGATCACTGAGGATGGGTAATGGAGAAGCATACTTGTTTAGTAAGCAGGGGAGAACATGAACTTTCACTACTAAAATATGAAGACAATTTTAGAGCTGGAAACATTTGAAGTAAAGTGTCAGATATGGCTGAAGGGCATAGGTGCATAGTATAAAAGGCCAAAAAAAATTCCTTTCCACACCCTCCCTTGACTGTTGCAAAATCCTTTTAGAGATTAAATATAAATGATGCACTATAAACAAAATGTGCAAAATGTGCAGGCAAGGAATAGAGATCTTCATCATACCTGTCAGAATAAAATGTGGCTTTCGTTTGTTATTTAAATTCCAGGATGTATTTTCTGTTGTTCAAAGCCTGCAATGCTGATGTCACTGTCTGTGTAGTTCCAACTGGCATTTCCTTGACAGGGTGCATAAATATCTTGAAAGATCAGGTTTGCCCTCTTGCTAATCATTATGTGCCAGTGTGCTTGACAGTGGCACAAGGCTGTGTGGGTGGGGATTGAAGCTGTCGTTCCTTGTTAAAGCTGATATGGTTGTAACAAGCGTGTGACTTTGTTGTTTCTTTCTGTATGTTCCTTATCTTCATTTCTTTCCATCCCATTCACCAGCTTTTAGTACCTGAAGGATGCTCCTAACACAGCCTTGCACATCACTCTTTGCTATGGTCACAGGAGCAAAACGGCAAGCTGACACTCAATGTACTTTCCAGAATATCTCACTCAGATCGCAAAATGAAACTTATGTTCCTGTCCACACAGAAAGTAGTTGGCAGGAGCATTTCAAAAAGACTGCCAGAAGAGTTGGGAAACAGTGATGTGGAAAGAAAGCAAAGGAAGTGCAGAAGCAGGTAGGTTTGAAAACAAGAGTATGAACTCGAGAACGTTTAACAAAATGGTGACTGGGTGGTGAGCTGATGGCTAAATTTACTCAGGAACAGCTAGTATTGAATTCCATTCATACAATTCGGTCTTGGTCCACATTTGCTGAATTAAAACATGATGAAGTGTTGTCTTGTTGTTGGACCAACATACAACCAATTTTGTAAAAATATATTTAGGCCAGGGAATACCTTTTTAAGAATAGAATAGATACCTTTATTGGCATAAACACATCAAAAAGCAGACATACATAAACAAACAACCAAAAATCCTCCAACAGATCCAATGACAACAACCACAATCCTACAAAAAATTTCTTCCCAAACTGTCTCACTATGAATCTATACATCAAAACTCATTTCCCGAGTAGCCACCACCACAGAAGCAAAAGTTGCAAAGTTATCAAGTCTCCCATCATCTTCTGTTGACAGAAGGGCTCGGAGAATATCTGCCTCCATTCAGCCCTGAAAACACGTCAGTATCGAGTTAAGGTGTTTCTGACGGCAAGACTCGTGCAGAGAGCATGATAAAAAGATATGTTCCGATGTCTCCACACACTTCATGCCACATGAACAGAGCCTTGCTGAAACAGGTATTCCTTTGTACCGCCCCCATAAAAGGGCAGAAGGGAGAGCGTTGCACCTATCTTTTAAAAGATACAATAAATCTAAGATCGTGAAGTACCTGGAAGTAGAAGGATCTTGGGGGCATAACAGAATCTTCTTTTTTCCTCTCCTCCTTTGGGGCATGTCAGTGGGGCGGACAGGCAGACTGCACCGGTTCACACTAGTGGCAAAAAACGCAAAACAGACCAATGAGACTAATTGCTCTGAGAGCCTACTTGGTTACTGATATGTTGGGTGACCTGTACTTTACATATTAAAATAAAGTTAATAGGGGTGACACTTTGAGTTACCGGACCGGGTGACACCAACCCTAGTGACACCACTGACCAGGAGTAATCTGTAGAAATACATACTCCTGCCTGATGGGCATCTTTTGTAGAACCCAGCTCAGTCCAACCTTGTTTTTCCCTATTCACCTCTGGGGTCCATCCTGGGGGTGATGCGCTGAGCTCTTGCACTAGGTGATGCAAACCCTAGTGATGCCTCTGGGACATGCATAGGCAGCACACCAGGCCTTGGAGAGAATGGGAGACCAGTAAATACACGCCATTCAGACCTCCTCCTCTTCTCAATGGGCTCAGGAAATGGGTGTCTTGACCAAGGAGAGGTGAAAGTCTGCATAGGAATATAGGAGCTGTGCACAGGTATCCCATTACCCCTAGTGGACACAGGAAGCACTGGCTTATCTAGTTCAGCATTGTCAATGCTCACTGGCAGTGGCACTCCTTGTTTTGAGACAGGTAGCCCAATCCTACCGAACTCGCCAATGCAGCCGTACCAACAGGGTGCATGCTGCATCCCATGGGGAGTTTCAGGTCCCAGAGGCCACCTCAAGGTTTGTTCCCTTGTCCTGAGGCAAGCCTCTATTGCTCCAATGAGTATACTCAGCTCTGCATGAGAGGACCTGGGTAGGTGGTTCAAGTCCAGGAAAGGGCAATAGGTTATTGGTGGTGCTGCTGCCATTGATACTGCCCCCTTCCCAGCCTCAACACATGCAACCCCTCCCACCCCATTCCTTCCCGGTTCTTCCCACCCCGCCCACCCCCTGTGGTGATTTACCTACTCCAGGGCTCCCACAGTGGTCGCTGTAGGACAGGCTTGGCTGTTCACTGCTTGCGGTGCATTGCCTTTTGCAACAGCTGTAAAGTGGAACCGTAAAGTGTTCTGGCAATGCAGCAGCCAAAAAGGATTGGGCTGAAAGTTGTCTTCCAGTCCTATGCAGTGATGCCAGGGTTTAAATCAGGAACCTTCTGAAGTATTTGAGCTATGGCCCCTTCCCTGGCATGATGTGGTGCCTGCACTCCCACTGTAGTGCTTACAATATCAAAGGAGGCAAGAGAAGAAAATAGAGTAGGATATGAGGAACACTGTGCCTACATAAGGAAGGGCTGGACCCTTAAAACTTTAGGTATATATCTAAAACTATAACGTATGAAGAGGTCTTCAGTCTAGCAGAAAATGTAGCACAAATACAATTATGTAGCTGAAAATAAGACAACTTGGTGAAAGTAACATTACAAAGAGATGTTAAGAAAATCCTGTCTATCTAGAAGCGTGAAAGATCATAGTGACTGTATCCCAACATACTTCTAATGGCTTCACTGTGTTCTGTTGACTTGAACTATTCTATCAGTATCTACTGTGCCTACAAAAACTGGGGAAACTTTCTGTATTCAGAGCCAGAGAAGGACACCAGAAGAAAGTCCTCAGAATTTGCACAGTCTATTATATGCTGCATTCCTAGCCAGTTTGGCATTTGACTCTAGTATTGAGAGCTCTTACAAAACAGTAGAAAAAGGTTAGGAGATACCGTATTGTCCCGAGTATAAGACGCACCTGATTATAAGACGCACCCTTAAAGTTTGGTGCTATTAAAAAAAATTAATTAAATCACTGGCATTAAATTGCAACAGCCTGATTATAAGACGCACCCCTAATTTAAAAACTTAAATTAGGAGAAAAAAGTGAGTCTTATACTCAGACCAATACGGTATATGGCAACAAGAGAAAGAAATGTAAATAACAGGAGTTCAACATACTTTTGTTACTTGATTCAGAATGTGTCACATCTGCCATTCTTTCCTACAGAATGGAAAGATACACAAACTAGCATTGGCCACTCTCTCACATGTACAGATAATATTCTGTCCCTACCTCACCAAGTATTCAGGCAGAGAATATAGAATGGAATTCAAACAGTATTCGTTATTAGTCCATTTTGCTGAACTATGGCTAACATACAGTGAAAGCACCAAAATAGTTAAGAGGAATAGGCTCTATCTTGAGGGGAAATGGAACATAATTAATCCATCCAGGAGCTGAAAAACAAACTTTTCTGAGGCATCTTTATATTCTACTCCCCTACCCAAGATGGGACACAAAGAGCGCAATCCTGCCCACCCCTGGGTCAGTGTAGCACGTCCTGGTCCAGCCCAGAGCCATTGCAAAAGCTGCCATAAGGCAATTGCACTGGCTCCAGGCTGGTGCAGAGGCCTAATAGCTCACGTCCACTTCATGCAAGGTGTTTCCAAGAAAAAAACGTTCTGAATATCTGAAAACGATTTGAGTATTCCGGGTTTAAAAGCCATGTATACAAAAATAAATTTATAGTATTAAAAACAAGTTTAAAACTACGTTAAAAAACAAGCCAAGTGAAAAAAGAATACTACAAAAAAAGTCACTTTGGCTTATTTCACTAGCCAGTCCTAGTCAGAATGTTTGCATTCACAGTCCATAATTACAGTACATGTAAAATATCTATTGATTTGCATTAACTCATATTTATAATCAGAGATTTCACTTCACATAAAGAATTGTTTTAAACCTTAAACCTTTTTAGGGCAATGGCATTGAATTTGACAGTAGATTCTTCATAGTGGGTTCTTGGCTGTTGGAATTTCATATTCTTTGCTTAATCAGCATTTTTCAGTGCCAAAATAACCAAAAACCAAAATTGGTTGAATTCAGTCTAGTCAAAGGTGTCACTCCGGTAGGGGCGGGGCCGTAAGTATCGCTCCGTTGTAGTCTCTTTACCGAGCGAGCAGGAGGCGGCCCCGCCCCCTCACTGTCGGAGCCATTCCCCTGCGGAGAAAGCAGCAGGCACGGTCTCTTGCCTGCTGCTTTCTCCGCACGGGAATGGCTCTGACAGTGAGGGGGCGGGGCCGCCTCCTGCTCACTCGGTAAACGGGACTAGGACGGAGCGAAACTTACGGCCCCGCCCCTACCAGAGTGACGCCTCTGGGTCTAGTCTAGTTGAATTAGTTAGGTTTGAAAGCTGTGTTTTAAATTAGATATTATAATTTATAGAAATAGCAATGGGATTTCCAGTTCTGCTGCAAAGGCAAGTTATAGTAACAGTAGTGTTTTTTTTAGTCAGTCATATCTCTCAGTAATATGATACTGTACTTTTTTAATGGTATTTGTCAATGTAAATGTATTCTCAAATATGACTTGAAAAACTACTACATAATTTACAGTGCAATCCTATCCAACGTAAACCACCAGTGCAACCAGCGGTGCAGCGAGAATGGGAGGCCCCAGAATGAAAAGGGGATTCAAATCCCCTCCAAAGGGGGATTCAAAGGGGTTGAATCCGTTCTTGCTGCACCGCTGGTTGCACTAGTGGTGTAAGTTGGATAGGATTGTGCTGCTAGCTTCACTATGCAGATGAGGCAAAGTGAACCAACTTTATGCAGAGTCACTCTTTCCCTTCTTTCTTCTGACTGGATATAGGAGTAGCACACACTGACCAAGGCACAAGAAATACAGCATGGCAAGGTAGACAACTGGTAGCTACTTGAGTTTGATGTGGTCTGTATCTTGTATATATGAAACAGCCAAAAGCCCGTGTCAGGATTTTAAGATTTCTCAGCAAGATGATGGCTTATCCTTGTCATAAGTCAAAATAAAAGAGAGGAGATAGTTGTCAGGAAGGGTTAGATCTAAGACTTACTGCATATGGCAGCAATAAATTGTAGGCTTATCTCAAGATGCCAGGGCTGGCATGCTTTGCTGCCAACATCTCCGAGGAATCAAGTAAAAGAAAAAAAATATGTTTAGAAAAATGTTTTCTAAAATGAGATTACGCAGCTGGAAGAACCTCCAGGTATCTACATCCTCACCTACCTACATGCAGTTGTTACTGTAAACCAACCAGCAGGATTACAAAGAAATACAAAAATTGGGTCTTTCCTAAACACTGGTAGTAGCTCTTGAGCTCCAGTAAGTATATGTGACTTGACATATGTGTGCGCGTGAGTCTGTGTGTGTGTACATATATATATATACAAAATCACTTGGACTGAACCACTAAAACAAACTAGCTGAACAAGAAAGCAACAAAACAAAAACCTTCACTGCCTCCCATGGCCTACAGCTATATGGATTTGATAGATGAATCCTCTGCTCATTTTCATTCTGAGCTATGCCTGGCTCTCCAATGCCAAGAATATCATCACTGTTGTTACTGCAACTGCTGAATGAAGTTGATGCAATAACTATTAATTAGACCACTCTATCCTTTTTGCAAAAGCAAGACTAGAACTACAATTTCTATTAGAATGCACTTCAATGCATTGTGGCTTGTATAACTTTATTCTCTTGCCGTGCAATCCTGTGTAAGTGCTGCACCGGGGCAGTACGTGCTGCCCTGGTGCTGGGTGTCGCGAATGTGCCGTAAAGCACTTGCGCGACGCCCGGTGTGTAGAGACCACTGAGTGGTGCGAATGTGCACGAGCTCAAGAGCTCGCGCACATTCGAGGATGCCCATAGGCCTCCCAACGCTTACACCGGGGGAAGGGAATGATTGTCCCCTTCTCCTGAGTTGTTCCTGGGCTGCCCTGGGGTAGCATGGGAACTCGATCGGATACGGCGGCCAGTCCTTTAGGCCGGCCGTCGTATCCAACACAGGATTGGACTGTTAATGTAAGCAGTTTCACCTTCCCAGATTGCTTTTACAATGTCATAAGTACACACGATTGCCACCATCAGGACCTCATGGGTGACAGATAAGCCAACCATTGAGGTGAATGCAAGCATTTGGTAGCATCTCAGCCAATAGCAGTGTTATAATATCATGACTGAGTGTATGGAGGAAAGGATATAGCCAATGAGAACGCTGATGCAAATGCAAGCCTTCGAGGTAGCGTCTCAGCTGGTAGCAGCGTTTTTAACCTCGTGGCTGTGTGTATTGAGGGAAGGATACAGTCTTGTAATTGGTGTTTTATAATTACAGCATTGTATACACTGATAACCATGGCCCCTAAAGAGCACAGTAGGCACCTTTTAAATCACCTTTTAGTGAGGGAAATACCTTAGTTCTTCTGTTGCAGGAGGTGTTTTTTGGAATTGCCAAAAAACAACACGTTACTGGGTTTGCATTACAATATTTTCACAATATAATGCTTGTCTCCGGAATGAATTACCGTCATAAAGCAGAGGTCCACTGTACATTGTAGTACAGCTAAAGATTTAGAGTTGAATCCTAACTTCCCAGAATATGCTTCCAGTCATGGAAAGAGAGGTGTACTTATGTATGGACCTCTTCCATTTATGGAAGGACTCTTTTTGTGAAATCAACTCACTTGCCATCACAGAAAACATTTTTGAGTGGCAAGTTATAATTTATTAACCCATAGTCTTTAACTTGTATCTTGGATTTGAATCCATCATAATTCAAAATAGCACCTTCTAAACTTGTGAGGGAACATAGTAAAATGTATATCTCCCCTGATGCTTGATATCTACAGAAGATTCCTAATAATAAATATTAATAATTTGCAGTGACATGGATGAATACATTTTTATAATTATCAAAAATAGACATACTGGCTTAGTGTTCAAAATTAATTATTGTAGGGAACGAGCATTCCACCAGGAATTGCATTTACACATCAGAGTGAGTTCATCTTGTCTTTCAGTTTACCCTTGTTAAACTTTATTTAGTCTTTTTTTTTTGTATTATACTTACAACCACTTATTGATAACATTTTTTTCCTACCTAGAGGGCTTTCCCCCCTAGATGTATATTTAAATTGCATTAAACTGTGCTTTGGTCCTGCTGCAAGACTGAAAAATGTCATGAACTGCACAAGGATAACCACGCCTATAGCACAATCCTAGGCAAGTAAGTCTCCTCAAATGTAAGCTCTACCAAGTTCTGTGGGACTTACTCCTTGCTACGTATGCATAGGACTATAGCTTGATGGCCCAATTCAGACTAAACGCAGCACTGGCGGAACACGTGTTCCGCCACTGCTGGCTGTCACAAAAGTGCCATAAAACGGTTTGCGGCAGCGCAGGAAGCCAGCGTGCCAGCGGGAAGGCCGGAGCCTTCTCACATGTGTGCTGGCAGAACAACGGAGGCCCACTAGAGCAGGTAAGCCCTGCACTGGGGGCGGAACAGGTTGGGGGGAGGGAGGGGAGGGGGATTGAATGGGGTGGGGGAGGGCAAAACAGGGAGGAGATGACAGAGATGGGTGGATCAGGCCCAGGAGGGGGACGGGTTTGGCAGCAGCAGCGCTCGCCAAATCCAACCCCCCCCCCTTCCCAAGCCTGATACGTCTGTATGATCAAGTCAGACTTGTGCCAGCAATATCACTGCCGCAGGTCCGAGTTGAACCATTGCGGCTTCTGGGGCTTACCCTGGGGCAAGGAGACAAATGTTGCCTTACCCCGAGTAGATCTCTAGCAGCTAAAATCCCCCCATGGGATAGCTCTTTTACAAAAGAAGGTTTAGTATTCATGTTCATCTTATAAAATATTTACATATTTAATGTTAGACTGGAGTTCCAACCAATTGTTAAAACTTACTTGTTTTGGGTTTTAATGGGGTCAAGGTGATTAAAGCATCCTTGATGTCTTTAGAAATTTGTTTTTAAATGCATAGTATTTCAGCAAATAAGCAAAACACCATCTTATTTAAAAACAAATCTCCATACACTTTGCTTTATTGTTAATAACTCTACAATTATCATAAGTGTCCTCAGATGACATCCACATAACTGAGAAGGAGAATATCATCTATATCTAGTACCTCCTAGTTATGTATGACATACATCTGTATATACATGTGCTGAAGTGTGACAGTTTACAATAAACAGACAAGTGTTTTGCGTTATACATTAAGATGCATCTTTTATTTCATCCATTTAAGTGTCCCTTTAAACATGATATCCAGATGGTCTGTGCCAAGCATTCCATGATTGATTGAGAAATGCAACCAAATACTGAGAGTAAAGATAATTGGCAAAGTGCTCAGATGTCAAGATATTCATGGGACAACTGCACATGATCACTACTTAGTTGATAATCTGACAGCCCAATTCTATCTTCCCCCCACCGCTGGTGCAGCTGCACCAAAAATGGGTGCGCTGCATCCAGCGGGGGCGGGCGGCAGATCAAGAGGCTTCAGCAGGGAATAAGCCTGCATAAGCCTCCCACTCCACAATGGGTCTCCTTGGATCTGTGCTAGCAATTTCGCTAGCACAAGTCTAAGGAGTGAAAGGGGGCAGGGAGGCTGCTGACAGAGGGGATAAGATCTAGCGCGCGCCATCGCCACTGGATCCACCCCCTTGTGCAGGCTCCCTGTCTCCCATTATGCCTCTCTCCCTGCACTGTTTTGCCCTGTTCCACCCTCACCCCCTCCATTTTGCCCCTGCCCTGCCCCCACCACTGCCTTACATGCTCTGGCAGGGTGTAGGCAGCTCCATTGACAGACCAGGAGCACTGCTGCCTCATGCGGCAGTTCTCCCAAAATGGCCATCGATGGAGCACTCTACGCTCTGTCGACAGCCATTTTACAACAGTGGAACTGTATTCCGCTGTCATAAAGCCCTGCGTGTGCCAGCCCAATCCTAGATAGGACTGGGTCGGGAATGTGTGAAACTATTATCATGTAATTAGTCATCATAGACTGTTCCCTCTTTTTTGCTTAAGTGTAGCTTTGCAAATTTTCAAACTATTAGGAAGACATTAGACAATTAGTGGTACTTCCTTTTCTCCGGTTTCCTATGTAACATGTGCAGTTGGGAGTCTTCACCCACGGTGAGATGCATGTGAAGCTCATATGTTTCGCAGTAGAGGAGACATTCATAGGAAAAGGAAGGAATTTTTATTTAATTTATTTAAATAATTTTTACCCTGCCTTTCTCCCGATAAGGGCAATCAAGGCGGCTTACAATAAAACGTGTTAAAATACATAATAAGATATAATACAATAAAAAATAATTAAAACAAGTAATTAAACAATTAAAACAAACAAACCTCAGTGGGTCACCTTGTGTTTATATTTATTAAAAATGAAATGGGGATCCTGACTGAGGCAAGCAGAAGGAAGTTCATGCAAGTAAAATTCTCCTCCTTCCTGCTGTAGGGAGCTCTGGAACAGGATGGGATGGGAGATGAGGGAAGAAAGATTCAGCCCAAATCAAGTGGTCAGATTCAGCCCAAATCAATTGCTCACACAATGTGCCTCAACCCAATTCGGCTCAATTATCACACCCCTTGCAGCCCTTTGCACCCCATCCCACACTGTTCTGAAGGGAGTTTTAACCTTCAAAAGCAACCTTTTGGGGAAAGAAGAATCTTACTTTTGCAAGTTTCCTGCATCTCATGCGGGATAGATTCAGTCCAGGTTGTTCAGCTCAAAAATTTTGTTGAACCATCTTGCCTCAAGAGAGCCTAATGCAGAGCTATCCAATAGCTAATATTGAACAATGTGTGCTCTGCAACCAGGGCCAGCCCACTCCTGATGGATGAGGCAGCATGCCAAACGCCCCTTACCCAATGATGTGCCAGCCAGAGGCGAAACAAGGGTGGAGCGAAGGCAAGTAGTTTTGCAAGACTCTGTTACACTGGAGTCAGCGGCCCCTCCCCTTTGCTGTTGGAGCCATTCCAGCAGCAACAGGGGAGTGTCCTGCGTGTTGCCTTTGCTGCCAGAATGGCTCCAACAGCAAGGGGGAGGGGCCGCTGACTCCAGTGTAACGGAGTCTTGCAAAACTACTTGCCTTCGCTCCACGCCTCTGGTGCCAGCCTCTGCTTCTCCTACTCTCCAATGTTCTCACTCTGCTCTTTCCTCCCCTCCACATTTGCCCTTCCTCTCTGTCCCCCTCTTCATTTTTCAATCCAGGGATGAGAAGGAGGAGGAGTGGAGGCAAGTAGGAGAACAGAGAGGGGGCAACGCACCACCAATCTGCTGCCTGAGGCAACTGCTTCGGTTGGCCTCATGGATGGGCTGGCCCTGGTTGGGCATGGATGGGCTGGCCCTGCAACTATTTGCAAAAAAAATCATAGAAGCTTCTGACCGCTTGGTGGATACATATACTATGGGCCTGCCATATCCACAAGACTCGGATCCTCAGAGTTAACCAACCAAAAATGTATTCAGATTTTTTTTTCACATACCTTGCAAAAAAACCCACATACCGTATTTTTCACTCCATAAGACGCACTCCCCCCCCAAAAAAAATAGGGGGAAATAAGCATGCATCTTATGGAGCGAATGTTTAATTAGCAATCTTACCTGGGCTTGTGGGGGCTTCGGGGAGGCCTGCGCGACCCTCTGCAGGCCTCCCCGATCTTCAGTTCGGCGATAAATGGCTCTTTTCGGCCATTTCCGGTTTTCGCGAAAACCATGCGTCCTATGGTCCAATGCGTCCTATGGAGCGAAAAATAGGTACCTTCTGTAGCTGTAGATCTCTCTGCTGTAGTGCTGCTGTTGATCTCTCTGCAGCACTCGCATCTCGTTTGCCTCGCACCCGCCATTTCACGGCTCTCTCTCCAGCACGCTTCAACTCACGCCCATTCTAGCTAGCTGAAATGCATACCCCCAAACCACCAAAGCAAGGGGGTAGAATTTGAACACTACTTTAGGTGCCAGTGTTGTTTGGTCCAAACCTGACAGGGGGACGGACTATGTTTAGTTTGGTGCGTCACAAAAATTGTGTAAGCCTGAAGTAGGGAGCTGCTTCTGACATACATACAGTAATAAAACAGTACTGTAAATGCAATTTACTTATATGCAATTGTAGGCAATTTACATAATTTTAGGCAATTCATACAATTGTATGCAATGTTACACAATTTTCATATTTTTATGCCATTTTACTAGCAGACTTGAGCATGCATGGTCTTTGGTATCCACATGGAGTACTGGAACCAACCCCCTGTGGATACGGCGGGCCCAATGCATGTCATTTTTTTCAAATTTGGCAGAGTGCCATTCAGGTTTCAGTTATGTGGGAATGGCAAGGTTCCAACTAGACAAGGACCTATTGATGGATATATTCAAGTCTGCATTGCAACCAAACCTGTCCCCTCCCAGCACATTTTAAAAGCATTTGTTCTGTTTTTTACATCACATAAGAATCATAACTATAGAAACCTGTGAAGCATAATCACATGAGGACTGAAACACGAGGGCCAGACATTGTTTGCCTGCCCTGTCTAAATGATTACCATGTTGTATTTGCATTTGGGCTTTCTAACTACAAAATGCTCAGAGTATATCCTTTTCGACTGGTGTAGCAGAGTAAGATATTTGAAGGCCCTTTGTCCCTGTGGTGAAGAGGGACCCTTATAGAAAATCCCTTTTCTCTGTGTAATGTAGCACTGACTAGAAATACTGAGCTGGTTGATCTCTGCAATTCAGACTTTTTTCATCTCCATGTCCTGAATAAAAACTTAGTTAGGATGTGTGTCGCTGGTTTGGCATGACTTACAGTACATAAGCAAAAGGCCAGAAAGGAAATGTCCAGCACCCTGCTGAGTTTGGCATTCACATGCCAAGGGGCTGAGCCCTAATTTCCCACTTCATTGACCAACCAGGAAAGGGCTGGGCCAATTGGAACTCCACAGTAGGAGCTAGCTGATTTGAAACGGGGGGGGGGGATATTTGTTCAATCACTGAACAAAGGGTACCTGTCCATTGCTGATCAGAAGTGGCGGGGGATGGCTGGCGAGAGGTGACAAAGCGGGGGGGGCGTAAATTGTGCCGTTTCAGTGGCGGAAAGAGCAGGTTGCAGCGGCAAATACGCCGATTGTTTTGGCCCACCCGCCCTGCGCCTCTGAGGGATGTTTAGCAGCAGCAGTGGCAGTGACGTCACTTCCAGCAGTGATGTCACGGGGGGCCGCATAGCGACGCCACTATTGCTGATGGCCCCTCAAGCTTCCCCTTCATCCATCCAGCTTCATTCTCACTTTTGCTTGAAAGGAAAATACTAACTTTTTCATTGTTCCTTTATTTTCAGGTAACATCGGAGTTCTCTGGCTATTTATCAGAATGCTCCTAAAAAGACTGCAGCACAAGACTTTTAAAACCAACCCACAGCTATTTCTGTCATCTCCAAGATCTTTGATTTGGTACCTTATTGCCCTCATGCCTAAAGAGTTCCCTTGCATTTGTCATTATCTCACAGACAGAACTGCATCTTGCAGGGAAAGGAGCACTATTAAAATAAGTGTTTGTGACTGGCTAGCTCTGCTAGTGCTTATTCTTGGTGAAATGTTCTTATAATAGCAGAAAGGCCAGTGCAGCTGAGCATCCTTGGCCAGCTCCCTCTGAAAAGAAGAAGAGGAAACCACATGGTGTCATTAGCATGCAACTTTACTTAGAAAACTGTCACTGATGCAATACGTTAGCAGCAAATTTTAAAATTTCCATCCGAGTAAAAGAGTAACTGCCATTCAATTCAGAGAAATGCTTTCTCAGCGTCAAAAGATGCTATTACCACAGGGCTGGCATCATTTTTCATCTTAAAGAGGATATTAAATAAGCACAGCAAATTTTGTGCTGGCGAACCTTCTGCATTAAACATAAAATAAAACCCCATGTTGTTCAGGATGAATTATTTTTAATACTTATGCTTTGACTCAATTGGCCCATAACGTGTCCAATTTATTGAAACCTACATTTTGACGCAAAATGGGCCTACCGTACATGACCCACATTCCTTCCTCGACGCTGTGGTCTACTTGCAACCCTGTTGTCATCAGCACAACAATGAAGCTTGGGCAGCATCTGTTGGTCAGCACCTGATTTGCATAGTCCAGTGCTGAAAAGGCACAAAGACAAGCAAATATTAGCTTTCAAATGAAGTATTTGAAAGCTAAAACGCCTTGCCTAATGATCAAAAGATTTATGAACTGTGCAATATTAATAGAGTGGAAAAAGGAAAGACCAGCCTGTTCACAGATAAAATTAATAAGGTGGCATGACTAAAATTAGGAGCCTGAGAAGACTGTGTGCCATAATATCCAAGCCACACTGTCGCATTTTGTAAATCTGCTTTTGAGGGTAAAGAGTTGCATGGATCAGGCTTCCACGTTGAGCACATGTGTCATACATTACCTTAGGTGTATGTGTGTGGGATATATTCCTGCTCCTCCACCATAAGAGGAGCCAAAGTTGAGCTGACCCAAAGTTACAAAATGCATCAACGTTTTAAAGGTTTCCACTCAGCAATCATTTTGCTGTTCAAGACAAGTTGACCATAAGATTTCCCTTTTTGCCACCACATTGGGAGCAGCTGAACTTTTCTCTTTGATTTTGTTGTTGTGCTTCTGTTTTTGTAGGTATATTTTGATTGAAATTAGGAACAGTCTTCAGGAACCTAATTCTTCAGGAACTTGCATTCGTCTCATGCTCCGTTTTTCCCTATACAGACTTACTTTGATGGCCAACTTCTTACGCTGGATAAAAAAAACCCAAACTATCATGAAAATGCATAGCTGAATCTGCTGTTTAAACTGGAAAAAGCGTCCTTTACGAATATGTTCAGTGAATTCTTTCTGTTTGTGAGACGAACACATCTGAGACTTGACTTTGGGCACAGGAGCTTAATGGTTTGAAAAGACAACTTCTTCTGAAATCAAATCTTTCTTTTCAGGTAGGCTGGGCACTGCTGCTGCTGTTCTTCGAATTTCCTGTCTGCAATACACTTGTAAGCTCTCCCACCCAGTACTCTTCGGCAATCTGCCCTCTACCACACTGACTAAATCCCTATTACCTGATTTCAAATTTCAGAAGTCCAGGGCATGCACCCTGGAGCTTTTCTTCCCTTCTTCTGTGACAGAAATTGTACTGTTCATGCTTAATCCTGATATAAATAGTATTTTTGGCCTTTTGGCCTTCTGTGATGATGTCTAAGACCCTGTTTATCCTTGGCATACCCCTCAAACTCTTCCCATCATATACAATCCTTTTGCAATTCACATACAGTCCCCATGTTCTCATCCTTTCCTTTTTAGTGTCCTATTTCCCAGTGTTGGCAAACAGTATAAGGGAACTCTTTGTTCTATCAAAGTCAGGTATTTAAAATAAGAAAAAGAACATTACAAAGTCCATTTGAAATCACTGGAGTAATGTTACCTTTCTTTCTTAATCAGCTTGATTCCAAATTGTTTTTCCTATAGGTCCCGAGTTATATTGTTCCTCTGAAATACACTGTAGGTTCATTTATCAAAGCGGGAAGAATACTCCAACCATCTGGATAGCCATAATTAAGACCTGTCAGAAAGCACTCTGCATGGAAGTTGAAAAAGACCAGGCGATCTGCTGCAGACCCTGGGGCACAAGAAGCCACTATCTATCCAAAGCTTCCTTCCTAGTTGGGAGCAGGATCAAATCTAGGATTGTATGGGAGTGTGTGAGACTACCTGAGAACACACAATATGTTAGGTTAATGAGAATTTTTAGGTAATTGGTGTTCAGATGATGGGCTTCTAATTGTTGCTATCTCTGAATAAATTTGGGATTAGCTTCTGAAATGGAGTTTAGCCTGTCCTGCTTTTGTTTGCTGCCTTTAGAATGATGAACTACACCTTAGTCATCTCACAATGATGGTGTGTTTAAATGTTTAATGATCAAGCAGCAGTTTGAAGTTTGGTACCCAACTCCTGACCCTAATTTTTATGGACATATCTTCCTGCGATGTCAGTACAAAACCTTGTGTTGGTATGTCGGAAGATTTCTGCACAAACATAGCGAAGGGCTGGCTATGTCCAAAGAAACAGAAGTAATAAGTTAGTTGTTGTTGTTCAGTCGTTAAGTCGTGTCCGACCCTTCGTGATCCCATGAACCATATCCCGCCAGGCCTTCCTATCCTCCACTACCTTCCTGAGTTCGCTCATTTTCATGTTCGTTGCATCGGTGATGCTGTCTAACCATCTCATCCGTTGCCTTCCCCTTCTCCTTTTGCCTTCAATCTTTCCCAGCATCAGAGTCTTCTCCAGAGACTCCTCTCTTCGCATTAGGTGGCCAAAATATTTGAGTTTCAGCCTCAGTACCTGTCCTTCCAGGGAACAGTCAGGGTTGATTTCATTTAGGATTGACTGATTTGATCTCCTAGCAGTCCAAGGGACTCTCAGGAGTCTTCTCCAGCACCACAGTTCGAAAGCATCTATTCTTCGGCGCTCAGCCTTCCTTATGGTCCAACTCTCGCAACCATACATTGCTACTGGGAACACCATCGCCCTGACTATGCGAACTTTTGTTGGCATGGTGATATCTCTGCTTTTTATTATGCTGTCTAAGTTTGCCATAGCTTTCCTTCCAAGGAGTAAGCGTCTTTTAATTTCATGGCTGCTGTCTCCGTCTGCAGTGATCTTGGAGCCCAGAAAAGTAAAATCTGTTACTGCTTCCATTTCTGCCCCTTCTATTTGCCAGGAATTGATGGGACCAGATGCCATGATCTTAGTTTTATTAATGTTGAGTTTCAAGCCAACTTTTGCACTCTCCTCTTTCACCCTCATCAAGAGGCTCTTTAGTTCTTCTTCACTTTCTGCCATTAGGGTGGTATCATCTGCATATCTAAGGTTGTTGATATTTCTCCTGGCAATCTTGATTCCGGCTTGCGTTTCATTCAGCCCTGCATTTCTCATAATGTACTCTGCATATAAGTTAAATAAGCATGGTGATAATATACAGCCTTGCCGTACTCCCTTCCCAATTTTGAACCAATCGGTTGTTCCATGGCCGGTCCGAACTGTTGCTCCTTGACCCGCATACAGGTTTCTCAGGAGACAGGTAAGGTGGTCTGGTACCCCCATCTCTTTAAGAATTTGCCACAGTTTGTTGTGATCCACACAATCAAAGACTTTTGCGTAGTCAATGAAGCAGAAGTAGGTGTTTTTTTGGAACTCTCGTGCTTTCTCCATGATCCAACGCATGTTGGCAATTTGATCTCTAGTTCCTCTGCCTCTTCGAAACCCAGCTTGTACTTCCGGTAGTTCTCGGTCCACGTACTGCTGAAGCCTAGCTTGTAGGATTTTGAGCATAACCTTGCTAGCATGTGAAATGAGTGCAATTGTGCGGTAGTTTGAACACTCTTTGGCACTGCCCTTCTTTGGAATTAGAACGTAAACTGACCTTTTCCAATCCTTTAGCCACTGCTGAGTTTTCCAAATTTGTTGGCATATTGAGTGCAGCACTTTCACAGCATCATCATTTAGGATTTTAAGTAGCTCCGCTGGGATATTATCATCTCCACTAGCTTTGTTGTTAGTAATGCTACCTAAGGCCCACTTGACTTCACTCTCTAGGATGTCCGGCTCTGGGTCAGTGACCACACTAGCATGGTCATCAGGAAGATTCAGATCTTTCTTGTATAGTTCTTCTGTGTATTCTTGCAATCTCTTCTTAATCTCTTCTGCTTCTGTTAGGTCTCTGCCTTTTTTGTCCTTTATCATGCCCATCTTTGCACAAAACGTTCCCTTGATATCTCCAATTTTCTTGAAGAGATCTCTAGTCCTCCCCATTCTGTTTGTTTTCCTCGATTTCCTTGCATTGTTCATTTAAGAAGGCCTTCTTATCTCTCCTTGCTATTCTCTGGAAATCTGCATTCAGTTGTTTATATATTTCCCTTTCACCCTTGCTTTTCGCATTCCTTCTTTCCACAGCTATTTGTAAAGCTATTTGATAAGCTAGTAGGGAATAACAGATGAAATAACAGATTATGTACAAATAATATTTATAATGATCCAAATATGTAATTTACAAGATTCAAATTACCTCACAAAAATAACAGGTGAAATAGTATTTGAAGTATATATCTAAAATCTAAACATTTCTGGGGGGGGGGATCATAGAATTACAGGGCCTTGACTGACAGCTGGGGGTGGGCAGATCAGGTCCGGGAGGAAGCAGGATCTGTGACTCTGCCACGCGCCATATCCTGTCCCCCTTCCAGGCCTTTTCTGCCTACACGGGGCTTCTCTGTTCTGCGAAAGCTAAAGAGCTTGCAAAGAACCGAGTAGCCCCATTATGGTAATGTCCCCTTGCCACAAGTAGACCTCCAGCCGCCTCCTTCCTCGCATAGGATTCAGTGTGGGGCATGCAGCCAACGCTGAATAGCCCAGGGCGGGGGAGGACAGGATTGGGCTGCCCATGTGGTGAAGAGGTGACTCATCGTTTATCAACATAGCCTTTTCATTGGACCTTCTCCTTGCCCCTTCTTGATGAGCATGGAGGAACAATTGTAGTTGCTGCAGACAACAATGGGCAGTAAAATTCTTGAAATATTGCCATCCCGGTCAATGCCCCTTTCTACTTGTTTTGCAGCCCAATCCTGCCTAACTTTATGCCCTGCGTTGTAGCCAGGCCAGTGCAGCCAAGCCAGCGCAGCCAATCCTGCAGCCAGGGTGAAAAGAGGCAAGCTAGAGGTCACCTTGGTGGAAGGGTACGTTAGTTCCCTTCCCCCGGGTAAAGCCCCAGCCACCCAAACAGGTCTTATCAGATCTGCACCAGCTATTTCACTGGTGCAAATCCAAGAGCCCCGTGTAGGGCAAACTGGTCAGGGACGGGGGCTAGGATTTGGTGTGTGCCGCTGCACCGATCCCGCCCTCTCCTTGGTCCAGTCAGCCCATGTCACTGCCCTCCCCCTGCCCTGGACCCCCCTCCTCACCTCCCCCCCCCGTCCCGGGATGCCTCCGCACCAAGCGGCATGGACTTACCATCTCTTCACTGCCTGCCGTGTGGATCCAGCACTCGGGCCAGTGTAGGCCTCTGCGATGGTCTAGAGCCATCACAACTGCCTTACAACAGCTTTTGCAATAGGTCTGGGCTGGCCCAAGATATGCTTCACCGGCCCAACGCTAGGTAGGATTGGGTCGTAACTAACTGATATTCCTTTTGGACTATGTTGTAGTCCTATGGGGTGACTTCAGGGGTCAGCCAGGTACCTCTGGCCAAGAGCCCACATCAGGCTGCGTCTTCTCAGAGTCCTGCCATACTTGGATAATGCCACACTGGGGGCAGAGGCACCACTCCCAAGCGGCTTCACCACAATCAGAAACTTGCGTTGATCAAGGTCACTGATAGCCATTGTGCATTGATAGGACCAGGTTGTAAGTTAAATAGCCTGATGCATGTGCTCAATCACTATATCTTAAGTGTATATAGCTTTCCAGCTTTCTCATTCATTTAAATGGAAGGATGCCATCTGGCACATATGCATTTGTTCTGTATATTAAAATTAATGGACAAAGGGAAGCACATACTGATTGGGTCCATCCATGAAAATGAATGGAAAAGATAATCCCAAGAGGTTGGTGAGAGCATTTGAATGCATGTGAAGGTCTGGACTGGGGCAAAATGTCTGATCCAGACTTCCTATCACCTCTATAACAGCTGTGTACTCTTTTCTTTAACAGCAATGAGTAATTACCATATTAATTTATATCTTGCCTTTCTACCTCAATATGAATTACTCAAACTGATTTGCAAGAGATCAGATCTTAACAACATATAATCAACATATTGATGTTTTTATTTGCTTCATCTTCTCACCCCACCCCACCGCAATTTTTGCTAGAAATTTGAAAAACCATGCACTGAAATTATCACTATTAATGTTTTTCTCCACATGTTCTTCAAGTGTTCATTGTCAAACTGATTTCTATCTGAGGGTAGAACCAGGGGCGTCACTGGGGGGTTGGGGGCAGACCGCACTGGGTGACACCCCAGGGGTGACCCCAAAATGACATTCCATTTGTTACCAGTTGTGCAAAAACGCACCAGTGGTTTTAATGGTTCTGGCTGTGATTTAAGGAAAGGAACCATACTTATTGTTATGCACAAGATTCCAGATGTCTCCCCTGGCATCACCAGTTGAAAAGGATCTCAAGTAGCTACAGTTGGAAAGACAACTGCAATAGATAAAGTTATTTCCCTTGTAGGCATTATCCTTACGCCCCCCCAAATAAGACACAAGACAAGCTGCTTCTTTTTGGAGAGATGGTCACTTTATTAAAGTTAACGTTAAAAACCTGCAGAGGCAAACCGAGGGGAAACTCATCCACCCCCCGAGGCGTGCAGGGTCTGGTCGGGAGAAATGGGCCTAGCCATTTTCCTCCCCCTGCTTGTTTTGGTGTCAAACACCCCGGCTCCAGGCCCCCCAGGCCAGCTGCCTGGGGAGCCTCTCATCGCCAACCCCAAAGGGCTGAGACAGCAGAGCAGGCTTTGAGACCCAAGTTATCGCAGCCATTGATGGGCCTCACCCGCACCAGCCGGAAAGCTTTCAAACCTGCCTCACCGAGCCGCAGGAGCATCGTTATGAGCGGTCTTGGCTCACTTCCTGACCTTGCTGAGCTCATGGTGCACGCCAATCCCTATCAAGCCTTACCTACCCTACCCGCACGCCACCTGCCAGGTGACCCACTGGCAGAGAGCCTACCCCCTATGGTCACAGTCTGAGGTAGGCGAAAAAAAACCTCCAATTGGTGCCAATCTATTGGAAGCAAAAAAAAATTCCTACCTGGCCCCCAACAGACAACCGGCTAATCCCAGACTATGCCAAGGGAGGGCAGGATAATCTCCCCGCTCCGCTATTGCAGAGCAGGGGCTTTCTCTGCATGCCCTGTCATGTTTTGTAGTCATGTTTCCTGGAAGTAGGAGCCTGCTGGCATAAGATTACTTTACTTAACAGATGCTGTAATCTGTTGTTGGATAAGGCCAGGAGCACAGGCGCTGGGATTGAGAAGGCTTTGTTTTTTGCTAAGAGGCTTGATTTTGGGGGATTGCAGTAAGGCTTCCGTTCCTTCTGTCTGCTGGAGTCTAGCTAGTCAGTGACCAGTTTGGTAGCTGCTCGATGTTATTGCCTCCCATTGAATGCTGGGATCTCTGGGGGTTGATGGGGTTTATGTCACTACTATTGCCATTACATTCAATGATAAACAGGAATTACGATGTATGAGTAACATTAGTACAAAAACATTACTAAGGATTCTGTATCGTCTGGTATGGGAGGAGGTCCATGGGGGTGACACCATGAGATATCTCCCTGGGTGCAGCAAACTCTAGCAACACCTCTGGGTAGAACTGCATATAATCTTAGCCAGTGCAAGTTCCAAACTTGTGTTTGCTGAGATGAATGCAGCCAAAATTTTTGCAGGAGAAAAACTGGAGAAAAAGTCGATTAAAGGTCTGGAGAAAAGGTTGATTAAATCCTGCTTCCTGCTGCTAAATTTCCCCTGTAAATGCCTCCTCCCAGCTGATTGATCCCTGGCTGGGCTTACTTCTGGTTTTGGAGTGCAACTGGGAAAATACGTTTTACTGTGAACCCTCCTCGATTTAATGGACTAATGGAGGGAAGGGGTGTTCATTAATGCCGAAAGTCCATTAAATCCAAACGTATTTATGTCTATATCTATCTATATAATCAATCAATCAATATTTTTTTTTATTTTTTGCTCTCTAATGCTTTCTGTTCACAATGTAGAAAGTTCTTTTTGCAACACCTTCTGTCATGGAACACTGTATGACAACTTACTCAAGGCAGTTACAAGTTGCCTGAGGTTTATTCAGCCAGGGAATTTTTTTAGGAGTTTTGGATTCTTGTTTCTTGGCATCTTGCTGTCACACAAAGCTGAAGATGGCTTTTTTTGACACCAAAACCAAAGAGAATTGGAACCAGCTGCTCCTCCAGTTTGTCCCAATCTGAATCAATCTAAATTAATTAAAGATTGTAAGCATTCAAGCAGAGCCTCCCTTTTATTTTTATCTTTTTACAACACCTAGAAGACAGTATAGGTGTATTGCTAAGTGATGCTTCCCCACCTCGGCTCCAACCCATTCTGCATCTGTCTTATTTATTTTTTACATTATCAAAGTGTGGTACAAACTATTGCATGTATCATTATAATAAAACTAAAGGGAAAGTACATATTCAATTACACATTCAATACATCATACAATAAACAATGCAATAAAATAACGATATTAAAATTATGGCCACTGTAGAGAAAGCATAATCACAAGTTTTATAAGCCCTGAACTGTTTTCAAATAGAATTAAGCCATTCAAAACTATATGGGGTATTAGCAAACAACCTCTGCATAAATAGTTCAACTGGCTGCTAGACTTCATTCAATTTCAGGAATGCGTCATATGATTTATGATATGAGTTTAACTAGTTTAACAGCCCAATCCTATAGCATGCAGCTGCATCAATGGAGCACATGCTGCATGCTGTGGTGGTGGGCGATAGGACAGTCTGCAGGAGAGAAGTAAAAATATACTTATCTTCAAATAGGCTGCCTGGTCATCTATGGGTCTCTTTGGACGTGCACCAGCCATTATGCTGCTGACACAGGTATGAGGTGAGCCAGGGGACATCGGGTTGGAAAATGGGGGATAGGATCCAGTGAAAGTCGCTCTTCCGGATCTACCTGCCCTCGGCATGTCCCCTGTTCCTCCCCTTCCCAGTAACTCTTCCTGCCCTCCCCACCTACGAACTGCACCACCGCTGCCCCCCCTCGTGCCAGCCTACCTGCCCTGGCACCATCCAGGGTCCATGGCAGTAGGAATCCACTGCTGCATCCACCTTGCAGCAGCCGCCTGCCCCCCCCCCTCGTGCCAGCCTACCTGCCCTGGCACCATCCAGGGTCCATGGTAGCAGGAATCCACTGCTGCATCCACCTTGCAGCAGCCGCCTCAAATGGCCAGGAAACGACTTAATCTTCACGCCGTCACAAGACCTTTTACGAGAGCAGGGTGCTAGTCCCAGTGCCATAAAAGGCCCATAGGATTAGATCTTAAGAGTTTCCCACCATTTCTCCACCCACTCTAATTATGTGTGGGCAATATTTAATTTCTAATATCTAGCAACTGTTAATCTTTCAGTTAACTCTAGAGCATACTAGTACTGTACCAGGTTACTTGCCTAAAGTTAACAGCATTGAGCACTTAACTGCACTTACATTTCTCTTGGTGAATGCCAGGAACCCCAACTTTTCCCAATGCCAAACACTCATCTGGAGCCCTTTTGTTTCTTAGGATTGTATCATTGCCACATGGGATGGAACAGTCATTTCTCATATAGTTACAGTGCAGCTTCCAGTGTGGGGGGTAGGTAATGTTGTCAAGCATCATGCTCTGACCCCCTCAGAGCACTACTGCATGTGCACTCAGGTAGCACCACTTTCCCTCACACACACTGAGTATGCATTCCGCTCCAGAGTTCATGTGTTGCTGATGCTGCTGTCTGTGTCTTGCTATGCTTGCTATGCTCGGGAGCGGCTGTGGTGCATGCCGAATCCTGACCCCTTCCCAGGCCTGATCCACCTTCCCAGGCCAATGTGGACTTGCGCCAGTGATTGTGCTGGTGCAGGTCCAAGTTTGTTTGTTTGTTTGTTTTTCACATTTTTTATGAGGCTTACCTCGGGGCAAGAGAACAATTGTCCCCTTACCCTGAGGAGACCTCCAGCAGCCAAAACATACCCTGCGAGATACAGTGGTATCCGCACCAGCGCTGCTGCATCGGCACATGGGGATTTAGTTAGGATTGGGCTGTAGATCTCTGAGTCCTAGCAGGCCGGGGGGCAGTTCGGGTTGGGAGGGGGCTGGATCTCATATTCTTTACCTTTCTTGGACTGTCTGGTCTTTCATCAGCAGCACTGCATGCTCTGGGTTGGCAGGGGATAGGATTGGGCTCTTAGTTATATTTGCCACCTACACATCATGCAGCCAAACCCTTGATGATGGGAACAGCTGCATATTCTTTCCTGCCAAAAGGCAAAAACAGAGGTATTCAAGAGAGGGTATATTGCTTGCTGTCACACAAATGCCACCTGTCCACAAAGCAGGTAATCATACATGTATCAAGACAATAAAATCAAACAGGAATGCTGAGAAAATCAAACACACACACACACACACACACACACACACACACACACACACACACACACACACACACACACATCAAATAAATATTGCTAGGCTGATTTCAAGGACATCTGATGAGTCTCTGACATGCCCCTGCTTGAATTTCACAGTAACAGATCCACATGTTGACAGTGTTGTGGTTCAGCCTGTCATCATAAGTGATGTTTGTGTTTGTGTAAGTAACAGCAGGAGAGCTCCCTCTGGGCTGTCTCCTAATATATAAGACATTGGAAACTGCACCATAATATACTGTTATCTTTAAGTCCTTTCTCATGCTTTATTAATGTGTTCCTCTCTGCATATTAGTTAGATGAGCCTATCCTCTTAATGCTAATTTTTTTTTTCAAGTGCAACATTGTTCCACAATATTTCTTAGTGGGAGAAGACAAAACAAATGCATACTGCAAATCACCGGGTGCTACAAACAGAGCAGAGTCTTGTTTAGAATTCCTTATTTTGCATACCGCATGTATCGCCTAATATTTACGACACAGCTGTCCAATCATTTGCCAAAATTGTAGCATTTAAGCTAGGTTCCTATTAAATATGTGGTGTTCCATTCAATTAGCCAGTTCTATAGGCAGCAAATTACTTCCTTCAGGGCTGACGTGGCCCCCTTGGGCAGCTGCTGGGGTCCAAGCAACCCAGAGGGGCCACCACTGAGGGCTGCTCTTCCTCCACCCTCCATTGGGACCAGCCAGTAACCAGTAATATTACACGGTGGAGGAAAAAACAAGCTGGCCAGCAGTTGCTGACTAGAATGTTGTTGCTACTGCTGGCACAAAGACACCAAAGTCTGCTGCCACATTCACCAACACATGGTGTTAAGGATAAGAAGGGGTCCACTGGGCACCATGCCAAACGTCACCTCAAACCTGAGGCAGACTCTGCCTTCATTTCTGTTGTCTTTAACAAATACGTTCAACTCTTGCCAAAAAAAATCTCGATTTTTTTCTTAAACAACAAAAAATTGCTGCCTTTTGTGCTGTTCTTTAGCAGTGTCCGTTTATTCATATACAAAATATTCAAAGATAGCATCTCCTATGCCAGACATTTTAAATGCATAGGCTATCACTTTGTGAAACCGAGGCTGAATTTTTAGAAGAGAGAAGTAACTTGCATATTGTATCGACTGGTAGGTTTCTCCTCTACGGCTTGAAAAGTTTGCTCTCCAGTGTCCTTATTTATGTTATTCAGAATACGAAGAAACCCCAGAAAGAAACTGTAGTAAAATGGCCAAGTCAGCAGATCTCATCTTAGTTTTTTCACCATGCATTTTCATTTGCACTCCATCCTTCTCTGCAATATTTCATTCTTTAGCTGTTTGCTTCTGTCAGAAGTTCAAAGACAGCCCAATTTCATAAAAGGGAGATAGTATTGATTCATCTAGCATATTGTCCCCCTCCCTTTTGACCAGTTCTCAATGCACATTCCCAATTTTGAAAAGCATTTTATGAATCAGTGTGCAATATGAAAAAAAAATCTATAAAATGAACTGATTACCATGCTGGTTGCTGAGTATTTTTCATTGGTTGTGTTTGCAATTCAAAACTAGTTCAAACAGCTTTTTACCTCTGGAGAAAAAAGGTAAGAAAAATAAAAAGCTCACATTAATGCATGCATTAATTATATAACATATAGAAGGGGTGAAATGAATGTAACAAGTTGCATCTATCGTATACTGTACTTCTTGTGTTTACTCTCTATTCCAGTGTTTCCCAAACGTTTTCGACCTACAGCTCCCTTGACCATTGGCGACCATTGGTCACAGCTCCCATATCACATTATGTTGATGCCTGCCAATTGGCATTGCACTGTTTTTCAAGAGGATTCCATGGCACTCTGTGGCTCCCCTGGCTGATTTCCGCAGCTTCCCTAGGAGCCGCGTCTCTCAGTTTGGGAACCACTGCTCTATTTATTAACCTGCTTATAATCCCAGCAGATTCTAAACTTCTTTGGTTGCAGCTTCTAAAGCCCACAATTTCATCAGAATTGATTCAACGAAAAAGTGCTCATTGTTCCTTCATCTTGTGATCTTTCTAAATATAAGACAACTGTGGCCTATTTTGTGTGATTATTACATTCAAAGAATAATATTGCACAGAGAATGGGACCCCTGTATTCACAAAGGAAAGAAACATTCTGATTGCCCAGATGGAACCATGCAAATTTCAGCAAGATGTAAGATGACATAGAATGAGATTTTAGATCAGGCGTTCCCAACCTGTGGTACGCGGACCGCAGGTCGGGGGTATGCGAGAGGCTGGCTGTTAACAGCTGCTGCGATCAACAGCTGATAGTTGGCGAAGAAGAAAAGAAGCTTCCGGTGAGCTGCGGATTCGGCTGAAGAAGAAAAGAATTTGGCGGCTGAACTAAGAAGCTTTCTTCGCAAAACGTAAGTGCCAGGGAGTTGCGCGATTCCCCCCCCAGGCACCCCCTTGTGACCCCCCAGTACTTTTAGTGAAGCAATCTTTGTTCAGCTGCCGAATTCACGGCTCGTCGGAAGCTTCTTCTTCTTTTCCATGCTGTCTCACCCTCTTTGGAGTCCTCCAGCCTGCGAGACTAGGTGCTAGAGAGGCTCTGCAAGGCTGAACAGCCTCTCTAGCACCTAGTCAACTTTGCAGAGCCTCTCTAGCACCTAGTCTCACAGGCTGGAGGACTCCAAGGAAGCTGAGACTGTAAGGAAAAGAAGCTTTTCAAAGAAGCTTTATTAGCTAATTAATTCTGGGGACCAGGATCATTTTTTTTACTTACCTCTCCATAGACTGCCAGGTCCAAAATGGGTCTCATTGAACCTACACCATCTCTTTTATCTTGTGTAAGTCCGAGGAGACTCTTGGGGATGGGCTCAGATCAGGAAAGGGAGCTAGGGTTCGGTGTACATGGCTGCCGCCAAGATCTTCCCACTCCCGCCCCAGCCTGCTCCCTGATCCAATCTACCCCAATCCTCCCTCGATCCGCCGATTTACTAGTGATGGTGGAGGACAGCGGATGTTCAGTGGGCTGCTGTTGCCCGCGTGTGGCCTCCAGGCATTTGCGCTGGCGGATGTGGCCCTCTGAATGGTGGAGCAGCTTTCGCACTGTTGGACCAGGACTTACAGTGGCAGGTTGCAAGATCCGTCACCATAAGGCCTGGATGGGCTTGGGCTGTTACTTACAAACAGGAGTCTGATTGGGGCAAAGAAAGTGTTTTACTTTCCCAGTATGATTGTCTCACATTGTCCGCTATCTTTCTCTCTTGGTCACATTGGGTATTTCCATTGTCAGTAGATGTGCTGTCATCAACATTGTAGTGTCCTTGCCCATGTTATGTGAAATTCATGGAAACTGTAAGCAATAATGTTATCACTTGTCTCAACCCAGTTCTGTCTGTGTTTCCCATCCTTTGTTGCTCTACTCTGCTCCCCATTGTTGGTACAAATGTTTAATATTTATCATTTATGCCTAAAATATAAGGCAGAAGAGAGCACAACAGCACATAGAGAATATGCAAGTTGCTGTTGCTTTGAAGGTTTTTTTTTTCTCAGTACTGTAGTTTAAATGACCTGAGGAGATCATCTGCAACTTGGATATTGGTGAACTTCTGCACCCATCTATCCTGTATTCTCCACCATTTCAATGCACAGTTAAGTCCCACACAGAAAAACATCTTGTGCAGGAAATTCTCTTATAAAAACAGGTCAACCACAGTTGCCCATAATAAACGTTGCCCTAAAGTATCAGCACTAGTCTGTTAGCATGAACATTAAAATGTTATCATTTTTAACAAAGAACAAATGAAAATGTTATTACAGAGGGTCACAAAACAGCTAAACATTTAAAGGTAAGGTCTGGGTTTGAGAAAAGGAGGAGGATGTTGAACAGCTGTAGATTCTGCATGGCAATGACTCGAAGGCATTTTGAATGTAGGGAACAGATGCTAACAGGGTGACTCTGGGGTTATTATGGGGAGAGCATTTGCATGCTCAGAAGTGGAAGCCCCAGTTACACAATAAGCAAATTGCACAGTTACACAAGCAATTGTATACATTTAAGCAATCAAGAAGGACAATTCTTATCTAATTCATATGTTGTACTTGGACTGTGTAAGAAATAATATTTTATTCATATACTGAAGTCTAGAGGAAAAAACACATATTTTCTTGTTACTCTCATTCTGCTGTCTATCCTAAGCCATACAAATTTTGGCCTCTATCAGGGAGGTGTTGGAATTGATCCAAAGCAGCTCATGCAATCATTGAAACAATTGGGAGTGGTTTTAAGTAAGACATAGCTGCTTGGTGCAATTAAATGTAACACTGAAATCTATCGTTTCTCAAATATTTCGCGAATTTTGAAGAACTGAAATCTATCTTTTCCCAAACATCTCCCAAATTTTGAAGAACATCCCATGACATGACTTACCCTGAAGCAGAAATTCCAAGGCCTAACACGGTACCTTCATTCACTGACACGAAGTTGACCATTCCATCCACCCCCACCCCCCAGGAAGGGGAATACTGTGTAGTGCACCATACGTAAATGCAGTGTACTTATGTAACCACTAGCATTGCATCACTCTTGTTCAGGGCTTCAACCAGTCCGAAACAGTGCTAGTGGTAGTGGTAACTCTTACAATGCTCCTGTTTGTGGTTAGCTACAGCCGAGAATGGAAGTGATATTTAGCACTATGGCTAGCACTACAGTGCCAGGACATGGTCCGTGAGGATCTGCCACCTGAATGACCCCCCCTAAACAAATCATGTACCCTCGCCACACCACCACCTCATCCTCTAAGCTGCTTAAAAAACCAGTGGGGGGAGGGAAAACGAGGACAGGGTGAGGCAAGACGAGGTAAGGCCAGCCTCAGCCCCCTTGCCTCCCGCTCCGGTGCCCACCTCCTTGCTCTTTCTCTCTGCAGTCCTGGGCACAGAGCCCAGCATGCTCTGCTCTTTCCATTTATTTTAAACAGTACCATGCAGATGAAGAATGAAGAGGTTGGATCTACCTCCCCTTCACCAGCCCTTTCGTAAGGAGCCAGGAGGGCATAGAAGTGGCAGCACCCAAGTATGCGTGCTTTTTCTATTTCCTTCTTCCTGCAGCAGTGAGCAGGAAGAGCAGAGTGGCTCAGTGAGCAGCAGACCAGAGAGGGGCAGCAGGCAGACATGTGGTGAGAGGTACTATCGTCAATTCATCACTCCCTCCAACTCGCTGCTCAAAATGGTGACTTGAGTTGGCTTCATTACTGGGCCAGCCCTGTATTGTACTCCTATTTGGGCCTGGAAGAACTTGACCTAAACGCACTGGCGTTGCTGAAGGTGGGGCGGAGCTCTAAGTTCCACTGCGGTCTGATCCTCCGTTACACGGGAGCAGGAAGCGGCCCCGCCCCTCGCCTTTGGAGCCATTCAAGTCAAGTCAAGTTTCACCGACTTGAATGGCTCCGAAGGTGAGGGGGCGGGGCCGCTTCGTGCTCCTGTGTAACGGAGGGTCGGACCGTGGTGGAACTTAGAGCTCCGCCCCCCTGCAGCGACGCCAGTGCCTAAACGTGAGTTGGAGGCTTACGTAACTATATGCTTCTCCACACAAAAAATCTGTTCCATGTAGAACATTTGATGCCAGAGAAAAAATGTGTTGCCTAGTCTTTTCACTAACATGTTAGTTTTCTCTTTGGAAGGATTTTATTTTTTTATTTTATTTTATGGAGGATAGGCCTGGAGGATAGGCCTGGACACCAGAAATTGGAGTCCATCTCAAGGTGACCACTGAAAGCAATCCTGAAGATTTTAACAGGGCCTCCAGGAATTTTCAACATGACACCATGCTAGGAAAAAACATCTTCAGGAATACCTTGACAATCCTAACAGAGGAGCATTCAGTCATGTGAACCTTACCACCTCAGTGAGAATTATGATGATCCACAAACAACATTCCTGAAAAAGTGATGTGAACTCTGGATATTTTTTTTTCCAATTTCTATCCCATCTTTCACTACATTGTCCCATGATGCAGTTCCATGGCTGAAGCTACTGTAGTAAGCAAATCTGGACACATGCAGTGCTTGGATGAGAGATTACCCAAGAATTCAGTGACTGCTCTGAGCAATTCAGATGGACAGGATACCATTTCTTGATTTCCATTAGGGAATCCTGACCAATTATCTAATTTACAGCGCAATCCACTGTAAGGATCCGGTCGGCGGCCCAAGGCCATCCGCCGGATCCTGTGCACAGGCTGCCCAGCACGTGCCGGACTTGAGGTCTACTCAGGGAAGGGGACGCTCGTCTCCTTCCCCGAGTTTAAATCCAGGCCAGCCCGATTGGCCTCCTTGGATTTCCGCCAGCTAAATAGGTGGCAGAAGTAGAGGAGGCCATGCAACAGCGTGGCCAGCCTGGCGGGGACGGGGATATGGCCGACGCCATCCCCCTCCCGGGCCAGCTAAGCCAATGGCCCCCCTCCCTCCTGGGCCGGATCGCCCATGTGGCCAGTGGCGGAGCTCATCCCTTTTGTTGCCGGCCGCATGGAGATCTGGCGCCGGAGTGAGCGAGGCCAGCCTTCCTTACTCCTGAGTCATCGCAAACGTGCTTTACGGCACGTTCGCGACATCTTTGGCAACGGAACGCTTGTTCCATCGACGTCAGAGTTTCCAGAATTGCGCCCACAATGAGGACTGTGATACATATTATGCACATTTTAACAGATACACCTGTACTGTGGACCTGTGGATGCTTTGTTTTTAAAACCTCATGTGTACCTCAGAAATATGGTATAAGGAGACTGACCCTGAGAATTTTTTTAAAAAATGGATGCACTTCAAACATTACCATTTTAGGGGGTACACCATGAATTTGCAACATGTTCTTACTAATGCAGTAATATGTAAAATAGCCTAGGTGTCAAGCAAGGCTGTTGATCAGCAACTTTTTGGCTCTGATATAATTCTGAACAGAAAGTAATCATTTCAGTGTCCCTTGCATTTTAAAAAGGAAATTACAACAGCTATTATTCACTCCATACTGAATCCAGCAAGTTAGTTGAACTCTTAAAAATGGTTTATTGACTTGTTTCCAAGTCAATTAAGTGTTTATGAACTCAGTCTTCACTCCTACTTCCTGCAAATCTAATTATTAAGTGTAATGTGTTTGTTCATCTTTCCACATTGCACACATATGTACTCAAAATGCTGTAAATAAGCATCCATGGAGCTAAAAAGCTTAAGTCTTGAGACCTTAACAATTATACAAAGTAACCTGGTTGTTTTCCAATTGGTTATAAATTTCCCTTGATAGACCATATCTGCACATAAAAACGATTGCAGGATTTACATTACACTGTTTGTTTATAATAGTACCAATTTGACTGCCAAGGGTTACTATGACCATCATAGTAATCTAATTAAATATCTGAGAATCAGATGACTGGACATGATTCAAGGCAAGCTCAGCATTAAATTACACAATTTAGCTTGGCCACTTAATCAGTAGACTCAGCAAGTATCTCTAGCTAGCTATCACCTCAACTCATAAGCTTGATGACTTGGTTAGACATACTGTGTAACAGATGTCCAACATACAACTATGAGCCTAAATCATAAATATGATTTGGTTGATTTGGCATGGAATAATATATGAAAAATTGGTTAACCTGCTAGCTGATTGTGGAAGAGAAAATAGTGGAAAAATGCATTAGCTATTTTTTGTAGCCTATTGCAGGAAATTTTAAAAACCACGCTAAATTTGCTTTCAATGATTAATCAAGCTGGCCTCTTTGTTCCACTAATTTGAGTGTCAGGTGAGACTACATGATAAAGAATTATCGCCTGATAGGATTCTTCTCATTTTGTCTGAACAACTAGTACTATTCAGATCTAAAACACTCACTGAATAAACAGCAAGAACATTTAAAGTGCCAACAGTCTTTGAAATAAGATAACACGTTTACTTCCTCATTGCTGAATTATCATGTGTAATAATCAGGTTTTACATTATTTTAAAAAATCACCAAGTGCTAATTCTGTGACATACTGGAGATGGTACTTGTTCCACTGTTAGTTCATGAGTGAATTAGTAAAGATGAAAAATGGATTTTAATGACACTTTCAGCCTTGAGAAAGATATCATTTGCAACCATGGATGAGTTAGCGTGCTGATAGTTTTTTCCTTAATGCAATCTTTGATCATGTACACAGGCTATAGATTAGATGTGATGCAATATATTACAGTTATTGTTTTCTGCAGGCTACTTGGAGGGTACTTTGTTCATAATCAAGAAGTGCATAATTTGAATCATAACATACTGTCATTTTAATCACTTCATAAGAAACCAACCTGGAAATTGGTTGCTTTGAAGGGGCCCATATTTAAATGTGGGGTCCCTAGAGCATGGAATGCATGTGAGCATGTGATTTAAGTTACTTTATTAAAGGTATGTACAGAGGAAGTATACATAATTAATTCAGCAAAACTGAAGGAAGGAAACCAGGAGCATACTTCTAAAACAAGCAGCAGCAACAACAAATTACAGAGATAGTTATGATCTAGAATTTGCATTACTTAACATTTTTAAAGATGATAGGATGTGATATGATATATTATGGTATGAATAACTGTTACACAGGAAGGATGATGGGTTATAGGATGTGACTTATTGATACGCATCATGATACCAAGAAGATACTAAAAAGGGCAAAAAATGAACCCCGGAAACAGAAAGTGGAACTATTTCACACAAAAAGTTAGAAATGAATATAAATTATATTACTGATGGAAAGCAGTAAGCACAATCTTTTAGTGAAAAGCACGAGAGAGAGAGAGAGAGAGAGAGAGAGAGAGAGAGAGAGAGAGAGAGAGAGAGAGAGATTCTCAAAGACAATGAATCTTTGAGGATAATAAAACAAATAATATGCATTTGATGATTGTGTTTCAAACAGAATTTTTGTTTTTTTAAAAAAGGTAAAGCTGGTCTCATCCTGCAAGTATGGAATGTTATTTTCAAAACGTATCATTTCTATTGATCAGAAGACCACCCACTGATTCAGTATGACATTGTAGAGCAGTGTGTGTAATACCGCAGGATGCAATTTTCTTTCCTACCTCTGTCTTCTGGGATGACTTATTTTTACTCCTTCATAAAGAAACAGAAGTAGCTTCTCTACTAAGATCAGATTTCTACCTAGGAATACAAACACCTAAATGGAAAAGCAACTGTTAACTTTGAACAGAGCTTGAAATTGTCTCTGAACCGGAGAAGAGACTTGAACTAGCGTAGTTTAGGACCCAGAAGGCGACGTCAGGCGATACTTGTGCAGATCACTGGGAGACTCTAAAAGGGTCCAGTTTTAATTCTGTCTCTAATCTCTGTAACAGCCGTGCTTCGTATAGCAGCTCAAGGTTGGCTTGCTTCTGTCCGTGGCTTTGGATTCTTCGCTCCCAATCTCCGGCGAGAAACATGTCACTGGCTTCTTCGCAATGGAAACCTTAGAGGAAAAAGTGGCTTCTGATGCTCTAGCGTGAGATCTCGGTATAAAGGAGGTGCACAAAAATGAAGACGCTGATGGTAAGTCCATGGCAGGAACTAATGAGCCCAGATCACCTCCGGGTACCTGAAATGAGACCACTCGATCTGACGGGGGAATTGGAGGAGGGGGGGTATATGATCGGCTGCGGGGTTATTTCAGCCTGGCCTGGGCGTGCAGCTCGTCCGGTTTATTTGGGGGTTATTTTGCTAACGGGGCTAAATGACCTGCTGGAAGAAGGGGCGAAGAACTTTCAGCCCGCCTTTCTTTGATGCATGTGGTTGCGTTTGGCGATCGAGGTCAAGAGCTCGCAGCGTGGCACTAAAACCAAAAACCAGCACGACGGGCTGGAAGAGGGGTTGAGGGTGCTGGGAACTCCGGGGCTTCGTGCAACAATTCCTAGCAGGCGTTTTGAAAAGCACGAGCAAAGGGGAGCGGGGGGCGGAGAAAGGAATGGAAATGAGGGGCAAAATAAGGCACCTGGAAAAGGGTGATAAGGAAGGGGCTAGGAAAGGGGTTGGAAAAAAGGAAAAGAGAAAACGGACTAAGGACGGGAGAAAGTGAAGAGAGGGTGTGTGTGAGAGACATTTTATTAACTACCTGCACTTTTTCCTGGGCTCCTCTGTTTTGCAACTTGCAGCAGGAGGTGCAATAGATCGCCCCCTCCATAACAGGCAAAATGTCAGCAGAGCGCCCAAAGAAAGAGCAGTCCGTCCGCCCCCAGCTAGTAGCCCTTTGAGCATTTCTCCTTCCAAAGAAAGCGCCAGTCCTTGCAGAAGTCAAACTTCCCAAGCCGGACTACAAAACACACACCGCCGCCCCTTTCTTCTCGAAGGACGGGAACTTGCGGGGGTACCTCGAAAGGCTGTCCCCTTGGGGGAGGGGCGGCAGTGCCCCGCCTTTCCTGTGGGCGAACCCAAACGGGACTTCCCCGTCCTCGGGGTGCTGTTGGGGGGCTTCGTTTGCGACAGCCCCACCGCTGGATTGGAAGGGGCAGGAAATGGGGCAGCCAGGAGGCAACGAGTGAAGAACGCTGTGCCTGGCTGGCAGGGAGAAGCGGACGGGCTGCAAAGGCGGTTATTTGTGCTGAGCTCGTGCGAGCTGGGAGTCGGACCCTGCCGCTGCCGTCCCTGCAGGCAGGTCATTGTCTCTCCCGCCCGCCGCCCCTTCAAGGTTTGGGGCTCGTGCCTCGTCCCTCCGGACCCGCACCACGCTGCCTCCGGCGAGGTCTCAGTCTATCTCCTTGTCCCCCTTGCAGCGACACGGGCTGGCTGTGTCTTTAGCGCTCACCACCACCATGTGCACCAGCTTGTTGCTCATGTACGGAAGCATCGGTGGTGGTGGAGGAGGAGGAGGTGGCGGCGGCGGCGGCGGCCAGAAAGAGCAAAACCAGCAGCAGCAGCAGCAGCAGCAGCAGGTGGCGGTGACAGCCAGCCAGAAGCCGGAGAACCCGCAGCCATTGGGCAGCAGCGGCCAGCGACGCCTACCGGGGCCGCCTGCTCGGCCCTTGGAAGGTTACATCAGTGTCCTGGACCACAAGGTGAGCAGAGCCACCGTGGCGAGGGGCGGGGAGGAGAGGGCACTCTCGGCACTGGGCACGCAAGGCAATGATTGACACATGACCTTAATTGACCTCCAGCCCTTGGGCTGCTATTTGCTGTACAGTACTATGTCTTGGAGGGGGGGGGGGAGAAACACATTCTGCTGTATCTGGACTTCACACCATGGAAAGAATAAGAACATGTTTCTTAAAATAAGGGCCATGTCTCAGCTGTGCTCTTCTGAAAGTTCTGAGGGCACAGTGCCCCATGGACATAGAGTTGTGGGATATTTTTAGAGGTCTCGCTGTCTTTTAAAAAAATTGCCTCATATTCTCTAGATTAGAAGATACTTGCTAATCCAGAATGAGTTTTTACAAAAATAACACTGCTTGATGGAAGTGCAACAAAGAGTCTTGTTGCACCTTCAGGACTAACACATTTGTTGTTAGTCTCTTTAAGATGGCACAAGTCTCTGTTGTTGTTTTGTTGTTGTTATAGTCTAACGTGGCAATCCCTCTGGAAGTTGTTCGTAGGGAAGGTGTTGCTTCAGAACAAATACTGGCAGAACAAATACTTGCTTCAGAACAAATACGGGTCTTCAGAACAAATACTGGCAACTCTTCCATGGCTTGTTAGGTATAAGTGTTATCGGATAGCTGCACATACATGCTGGTTTTAGGACAATTTGGAAGTGAAGAGTCTGTCTTACAAGGGTTTCCGTGGTCCTGTGATCCTATTTTCAAACAAAGCTTTGATGAGTGCTAAATTGTCTGAAGCAGACAGGTAAATAGATCTTGATCATTCCCTTTGGCAAAAATTGTTCTATTAAAAGGGACTAGCTTTTACAGGCCATTGCTTAATTTTAAAGTAAATAACATGCGCCAACTGCCTGTGATTGGTGACTTTTGCCTCCTAGCAGAGCAAAGTCTGCAACTTTTGTTTCTGGGGATCTGTAGATCCTAGAAGGAAAGAGGGTACAGTGCAAAAGAAGGCAGAAGGAAAGAGGGTGCAAAATTTCTACCCTAAGCTTTGCCTTCATGGCTTTGTTTTATGGGGTATATACAGATTGGAGCGCTCTATGGTGACTTGGATGTCTGATGCTGAGGAGGTGATGTTATACAAGCTCTATTGTCTACGCTTAACACATGCACAGAAAGAGACTATGGTTTTTAGTGGTGGTGTTAGTAATATTTGCTATATACAAGCTGATAATTTCAAGATACTGTACTATGGCAGCTTTTTATTGTCTTTAGAAGAGAATACAGTCAGAAGTATGGTACTGTATAATGCAGGAATAGCTTTGGAAAGAATTTTTGGAGTGCTGTAGTGTAATATGTTGTGAATGTACTGTATATTCTGTTTGTTCAAAATTGTATAAAATATCTGTATAGAAGCATATAGTACAGACATCTTTGGGCTGTATCAGTTCAGAATAAATTGCCTTCCATTAAAAAAACTAACATGGAAATTTAGTCTAGTCTTCTTCCTGACATGCTAGCTTTCTGCCTGGAAGGAGTTGGTTTTTATTTTTGTGTTGCTTTGTGTTTACATCTGTAATTCAACCATGTAACCCCCATCTTCAGTTTCACATGATTGAACATCCACGATAGTCTCTAGAACAAGTGTTCTTTCTAGTGTCAGGCTATGATCCTATGCACATTTAAAGGTAAAGGTGACCCCTGACAATTAAGTCCAGTCGTGTCCGACTCTAGGGTGTGGTGCTCATCCCCATTTCAAAGCCGAAGAGCCAGAGTTGTCCGAAGATGCCTCCGTGGTCATGTGGCCGGCATGACTCTCCTTGCCGCAGTGCGTAGCATGCAGCTGGAACACGGAATGCTGTTTACCTTCCTGCAAGCGGTACCTATTTATCTACTCGCATTAACATGCTTTGGAACTGCTAGGTTGGCAGGAGCTGGCCAAGCAACTAGAGCTCACCCCGTTGCAGATTCGAACTGCCAACCTTTCGATCGACAGCTCATGGTTCAGCGGTTTAACCCACTGCGCCACCCGCTGGCACATTTACCTGGAAGTAATTACCGTACCTTTCAGATCAACAGAACTTGAGGGGCAGCCCAGTCCTATCCCACGGTGATGCAGTGGGGCTGTGCAGCCCACGCTGTATCCTGCATGGGAATACTGCAGGCTAGAGGTCTCCCTGGGGTAAGGAGACATTTGTTTCCTTATCATGGGTAAAAGCCCCAGACTGCTCAATGGGGCAACTTGGATCTATGCTGGCTAAATAGCCCTTGTACTGCCCAGCAGGCTCTTATCTGTTTCGCAATGTGTCAGAGCCTGCACTGGCGCTGGTGGGATGGTGCAAGCCTTCCCGCCAGTGCCCCTATCTTCTGTGCTGTCACAACATGCTTTATGGAATGTTTGTGACAGCACGTGCTAGTGCCGCGGTCACTGCAACGGCACAAGAAGAAATTAGGATTCTGCCATAAATGTGTTTAGGGGGTCAGGTGCTGGGAGCAGTACATTGGAACAGGCATACTGAGGGTCAAACTAAACAAAACAGTAAATGTTGGCAGCATGTAGTTACTGGCTTAAGCTTACTTGTGAGTAGCAGCTGCATGTAGCTGTGATTCAGATGGGGACTGCACTACAGAGCTATGGGGCATTTAATCCTTTACATCTGCACTGTTTTCCTACAAAAAAGGGTCTCCTTCAAGGAGCTGTTTAGCCCCACTACTACTTCCCCTATTATTATTTTACATTATGATCAATAGTACCAGTTGCGTCGCTAGCAGACCACGGGGGGGGGGGAATGATGCGTTTTGCATCATCGCCCCACCCCCTCCGCTTCTGGAAGGCTTCAATTGAAGCCTTAGGACCTTGGGTGGACAGGAGGGCCTACAAAATGAGGCATTTTTAACATGTTTCAGCTCCACAGCTGTAAACACAACCCTCTGGCTGCAAAAAAGCAGCCACAGAGCTCTAAAATCTCACTGAGGCTCCTCCTTGAGACCGTGGTTGTCACCTGAGGGCATTGCATCCCCCCCCCGACCCCGCCATAGCGATACCACTGCTATAATAGTACCTGATTCACATAATTACTGTATCATGGATCAAGTCCTGACTGTATCTAAATGTCAACATTAGCTTTCCTCTTGATTTTCATGGAAAGTTCAAGATCTTTATAACTCTGGTCCACAGAAAGCAGTATTATTTTCTCAAGAATGAAGTGGCAATATAATTTACAGGTAACGTAACAAAAATGAGGCTGACAGTGACAGCAAAAAAGAGATAATGCTGGTATTTTGCAGGTAAATGCAATGTATAGAGCTGATACGAAAGAAAATACAGTATTACGCTTAACACATAGAACCACTAAAGGAATCTAGTTATTACAGGTGGGTTGTGGATTGTTGCCTTTTGCTAAAACTCTTCTTGCTAAAGCTGTTGCTAAAACTATTGAGACAACATTTGGGTACTGCCAAAGAAAATACGTTTTTGTATAGATATACTTGAAAGAAAACTGCCAAACATCAAAGAGGTTGTATTTCTAGAACAGGCCACATCCCAAAAAAAAATTTGAACCCTTAAGATATACAATATTCTTAAGTACTTCCAGGGAATGTGATGACCAGCATACAACATTTAAATGGATCACCGTAATGTCTGTATATTTTTAAAAAATGGATCAAAGAACAGTACAGTTAATTAAGTGTTTGCTGAAAAGCCAGTCTGCAAATACTGTAGTTCTGTATCTCCATAATCTCCAATATAGAAGAACATACATTGGGACATAATTACTGTACTTTGTGAAAATAGAACAGGGTGAGTGGGAGGAGTTACTGGTGTTCAGAACAAAGAAAATATGCTACAATCAGTTCTATGGAAAGCCATTTGTATGATATATAAAATGTCATTAGGAATCTATTGAAGAGTTTTCCCCCCTCTCTGAGTGGGTGGGTGGTGGGAGTCTATGCTAGTATTTGATTTAAGCTTTACATTGATTACTTCAATTCTTGATGTTGGCAAGTAAAGCTTTCAGATACCTGCTCTGAAAGACATTATATTTAGATTTTTAGGGTAGTAAAAAATGAACATTTTATCATACTTACATATGCCCGTGATGTGTGATAACATTTGCTTTCCCCTTGGCAAGATAATACAGCTCTCCGTGGCCTTTCCCCTCCTAATCTCTCTATTCTCACATCTCCAGCCGTGACCTTCGTTCCTCCAGCTCCATCACCTTCCACTGTCCCCTGCTCCCTCAAAGAAATTCCTTGTTTCACTGCTGCCCCTTATACCTCGAACTTCTCCCTCATCACCTAAATCAGTGTTTCCCAAACAGTGTTTTTTTGAACTGTGGCTCCCTTGACCATTGGTGACCATTGACCGTGGCTTACCATTACATTATGTTGATGCCTGCCAATTGGCATTGCATTGTTTTGTGAGAGGATTCCGTGGCACTCTGTGGCTCCCCTGGCTGGTTTCCGCAGCTCCCCTGGGAGCCGCACCTCCCAGTTTGGGTACCACTGACCTAAATTATTCCTCCTCCTCCTTACGTTCTTCAAATCCCTCCTCAAAACCCAGCTTTTCTGTACATGCGTTTACACAATTCTGCACAGTAGTTTCTTTACTATATTGCAACTAAGCCTAGGTATGTGTACACAAAATAATTGCATATTTTTGCCCGTTTTTGCTACCCCCACTCCCTCCCCCTTCTCTGTTGTCCCTAGTGTCTGTTTTTAGGTTCTGAGCCCCTTGGAACAGGGCCTGTCCTGTCATCTGTAAAATGCCATCTACATTGATGGTGCTGTTGTAATTATAATAATACTCTCAGGAGGGCTGAAAGCATTTCTACTGGTATTTGACTTATCTGTTATGGGCTCTTTGTTGTGAAATTAATTTAGCCAATAGTTGGACCTGACAGTTGGACCCAACCATTTAGCTGGTTAATTACCTTGCTTTTTGCATTAATAGATTAAATATCCAATTTAAAGAAATGTCACATCATCTCTTACATGTAATATTTTGAGAGTACTTAATTAGTGTAACTGTTCATCATGACCACGTCACATAGCCAAATTATATATTGTTGGGGAAACTGTTTCCTGGAAAGAAGGAATGTACAGTATAAAGAATGTTCAGAGCAGTCACCCCAATACAATGATTGGTTCATGTCTGTGTCAAGTAGCATTTTATCTCCACAGACACTTCCTGGATTTCCCTCTCCAAAATGGCTGGTTTTCTGCATGTACAAACTAGACTCTTTTGTTTTAAAAGACATCCTGGCATTTTTGTGTATTTTGTGCAATTTATGTAAATTAGCTAATTAGCCAATTAGCTGGGGGTACACCAAAAATGTTGGCGTACCCCCAGCCTCCAAAGATTGAGAACCCCTGAACTACAGTACAGTGCTGCAATAAATCAGGGAGAGGAAGTCGATCACTTTCAGTCTCTATCGACAGCTGCAAATGTCTGACCACCCCAGTCCTGGATGTGAGCAATGCAGTTGCCTAATCAAGTTATTTTATATAGGGGGGGGGAAGGGAAAGAACTAATTGCACATGGAAACATTTGTCCTGGGGTATCTCTGAACTGAAGTTACTGATGGTACTATGGAGTACTTTGTATAAAAGGACATTGGCAGTTAAAATCCTATTAAAACTTTATATTTTAAAATGTGTGATTAATGAATGAATTGATTAAGCAGACTTATTAATCAATAGAGCATTTGGTGTTAAATTTTTATTCCTTCTTCAGACTTGAAGAATAAATTGGAGCGAGTACCATAAATTACATTTAAATGTAGTGAGATTTGAATTAAACTGAGTGACTGAAAATTGCTTTATAAAGATTACCTTTGGAGCTCTGAGTAAGTGCTAGAGTTTAGTCACATGACTAAACTCTAGCACTTACTCATTCTAGCACCAGGCCACATTTTTTAATTTGCACTGCATATTTTTACTGCATATTTTTTACAGCATCACTGCTGACCAAGTAGAAGCATGATCGTTTCATTGCATGTTCAGAATGGCATGAACACACTTATCCCACATGTGAACATGTACCCAGGCTATGAATTGAATGTTGATACTGTGCATGTTGTTCTCTTTTTCCTACCAGCAGCATTATCTCTTTCTCTCAGCTCAAGAAATTGCACTACTGGTTCATTTTATTCTGATCGTTCTTGTTTAAACTTTCAGTGTGCATTAAGTGATAACATTCTGTCTGTATTACAAAGCAGTGGAACAAAGGTAGAAAATGGTACCTTTTGCTGCATGCCAGATTGCTAGTTTCTTTGCAAACAGCTGTCAGTCTTTACTTGGCACCAACTCTATTTGTAATCTCTTGAAGTACTTTATCCATTATTGCTGCTAACTGTGTATCAATCAGCTTAACATATTATGCATTTAAAATTTCGCACTATTATGCATTTGCTGTAGAAAAATATGACCTTATCCTGCTTCCTCACTATATTTGTTTGTTAGCTCGACACACAACGCAATCTTGCGCAAGGATCCGGCCGGTGGCCCAGGGTCGCCCGCCGGATCCTGTGCACCGGTGGCCAGGCTGCTGCCAGGCCGGAGTTCTACTCAGGGAAGGGGACGCGCGTCCCGGGTGTAAATGCCCGCCGACCCGACCAGCCTCCTCGGATTTCGAAAGTCAGAGGAGGCTGTGTAATGGCCCCGCCGCCCGGCAGGGACCGGGATATGCCCAAGACCATACCCCGCCCCCTCCCGGGACGGCTGGGCCAATGGCCCCCCTCCCTCACCTGGCGAAATGCCCCTGCACCCGCCGGATCCCTGCTTACCTGGTCCGGCGGCTGCAGGGGTGCTCTGTCAACAGAGCAAGGGAGGCTGGCCTCTGTGCCAGCCTTCCCTGCTCATGAATAGTTTGCGACTACTTCCGGTGATGGAACACTTGTTCCATCACCGGCAGCGTCTTCAGAATTGCGCTGCCCGAATGGTTAGGCTTTGCCTTGGCAAGAGAGCTGCTCTGAGCAGAGGCGTCGCTGTGGCATGGCGTGGCATGCGGGGGGCCCCAGGTGACGCACACACATGCCACACAGAAAGGTGACGCGTGCACACACGCGCGTCGCCTCTCCTGCGCGCACACGCGCGCGTCGCCTGGAGGCCTCCCGCCCGCCTCGCCAGGCCGAGCCGGGCACCCCCTCAATCGGGAGAGCCGGCTCGGGGACGTCTTCCCCGGGGCCTTCTGAGGAAGGCCCACTGTGCGAACGTTATTTATAACGTTTGTTTGCACATGGGCAGACCGTTCCTGAGGGAAAAGGACTGCCCTTTTCCCTCAGGAACAGTCTGCCCATGCGCAAACGAACGTTATAAATAACGTTCGCGCAGTGGGCCTTCCTCAGAAGGCCCCGGGCAGCTGGCCGGGGAAGACGTCCCCAAGCCGGCTCTCCCGACTGAAGGGGCGCCCGGAGTGGGTGTCCGTCGGGCACCCCCCCAAATTGCGACGCAGCCTACGGCCGCGCCGAAAATTAATACAGGGGGTGTGTCCGGAGGGGAGGCGTCACTAGGGTGACCCTAGTGACGTCTCTGGCTCTGAGTGTGGTCAGTAGGCTGGAATGCCATTCAGCTAAGGTCCAGTGGTTTGACTGAGGTTGTATACAAGGTAAATTGGCACGATAAAGTTAGAAATCTCTCTCTCCAGTAGATGTAATGTGTTGACAGCAGTTCATGGAGCACACCAGTATGTAGAATTCAGAGACCAGAAAAGAGAATTGGGAACAAGGCAAGATGGCAGGACACATAACTAACAGTAGCACGATAAAGTCAGACCTCTGGTGATCCCAAAGGCTCTGCATAATGTAGGGGCTGGTCCTTATATCTCTTCTTGCTTCTACGTGGTAAGAATTTCAACTCAGCCTCTTGCTGCTAGGATGGAAAGTTCTATACTATCTCCTCCAGCAGCAGTAACTTATTTCATAAAAAAAAAAACTCAGTAACGCTACATATGAGAACTAATCGGGTAGTTACAGCTACTCAGCCTCTGGCCGCATCATACATCCTAGGCATAATGTTACCCTACATAAATTCATAATCTGTGATGTGGCTTACTCATCACCCACACCTGCCCACGAGTCTGGGAGCATCCTAGTTTCTGAAAATGTAAAGATCAAAAGGTATGAATTGCCTCGCAAAATTGACAACTCTACAAATGTATCAAAATGGTTTTAAAAGTTTTTTGCATGATTAGTAGTTCAGTGCTCCATTTCCATGTAGTACAGATGTCTTTTACTATCCTGTATTTCATAGTAAGTTAAGGGAGCATGGCTGGCTTTTACTGTAAACAGTTTAAACAGAATTTGCTAACCCAACAGTATAATGAAATTGTGGGCTTTTGGTTTGAGTTTTCTTTTGTAATTGGCCTTCTGCTTTAACCTGCTCTGTGTTGCTCAGTAACACAAGCAGTAGCAGATAATGGCACCCATGAAACAATGGTGGCATGGATATTAAGGACTATGGTGTATTAATTTAACTCTTAATTAGGATAATCAACTCAGCTGAGCTTTGGTGCTGATATAAGCTGATGTGACAGCACAAAGGCCACTCTCAAGGTGAGTGTATTGCATTGCATTGGCGTTGCTTCTGTCCTATGCAGTGCTTCTCATTTGCTCCTTTTTCTGTGCTTCAAGACCATAATTATAGAAGCATAATTACAGAATCTTACTATAAACACAAATATTGGCAGGACTGAAAATCACTAAGACCACGCGTTTGAACATTTTTCACATATATGTGTCATATCAAGGATCTGAGCTATGTTTGACTATAAAGAACAAAGGTAAAGGTAAAGGTGACCCCTGACAATTAAGTCCAGTCGTGTCCGACTCTAGGGTGTGGTGCTCATCCCCATTTCAAAGCCGAAGAGCCAGCGTTGTCCGAAGATGCCTCCATGGTCATGTGGCCGGCATGACTCTCCTTGCCGCAGCGCGTAGCATGCAGCTGGAACACGGAGCGCTGTTTACCTTCCCGCAAGCGGTACCTATTTATCTACTTGCATTAACATGCTTTGGAACTGCTAGGTTGGCAGGAGCTGGCCAAGCAACGAGAGCTCACCCCGTCGCGGATTCGAACTGCCGACCTTTTGATCGACAGCTCATGGTTCAGCGGTTTAACCCACTGTGCCACCCGTAAGAACAAACCTACCAGTAATTCCTCTTTTACTGTTCTTTAGAAGAACGGTTGAAACTATTCTTTGGGACAGAGAATTGGGTCACACTACACCAAAATTGCCTGCATCAAGAAGTTCAGCTTTGTAGCTGGGGAATGATAATGTTTGTGGTACTTTCATACCCACAATGTGGAGTAATGCATGCATGTCTATGAGACATCATAAATGTAGAGCCCACCATTCTCTGAACTGCAGGATAGTAAGAACTGCTAATGGTACAATATACTGTATATGACAAATAACCCATGTTAAAAGCAATATTCTTCATTACAGTTTATAACTTATCCTGAGAAGGCATTTTATTATGGATATTTTGCCAAGGGAAGCTGTAAATAGCAGAAGTGGTGAAGGTATGTTAAATAGACTTTTGACATTTATCTCCTTTTCAATAACCAAGGATGCTAGAAATGTGGGTTAGGAATTTTGTACTTCTGAGTGCCCTCTGAAAGTACTAGTACAGTTGAAGATGTAGTCAAAACAGCACTATTGAATAGGCTTTTGATGAGAAATAGCATGGAAGACTGAGAGGATAATGGCTCCCATCAGGCTACGAATTGTGAAGATGTCTTGCTTTTTTCTTTTGGACTGTAAAATTTGCCTTGCCAGCCATGTCAAAGTAACCTCCAGTTTGTAGTCTGTTCAAGTGTGTTATTAGTACAGGTACATGTTAGATTTGCTGTGGCTTTAGTACCCATAAAATAAATATTTTGTAACATCCACCCTCTGCCTTATGTTAAATATGAATAAATTCTGCCCTTTGGTTAAGGGAAGGCCAGGAGTAGATAAAATGGTTGTAATAATACTGGATAGCATATTAGTCCCTACAGTTTTTTTCTAAGAGATAATAAAAATCAGCTCTGAAGAACTGTGGAACTGAAGAACTGTGTACATGTACTGTATATATGCGGCACAGTGTATATTGGGACCTTAAGGGGAACGTGTTGTGCGTGGGGAAATTGTTTAGTGAAAAATAATCAGTTTTAAGAGGACATGGTGCTTCTGGAGATGGTATTTGTTATCAGGAACATGTTCTCTTTCCAGTTCTCTCCGTAGTGATAAAATATTTTACCTTATTGCTCGAAGCTCCAGAGTGTGTTTCTCATCTTGTTCTTCTCTCCACCCTCTCTCCTCAATTTTAATTTCATTCTAGTGAAATTCACCTCCATTCTCCTTTAACGGAACACAGGATAGCTTTTAAAGTATGTAGCTGTAGTTTGCCTATTTGCTTTTTAAGAGCCAGGACTGCACAACTTTTAACCCGCCAAGCCGAATGCAACTTGATAAGCCTCCTGTTTGTTATTGCGCTAGGAATTGGTGGGCTACATTTGGCTTGGTGGGTCACCAGGCATGCTAAAGGCACAGATTGCAGAAACGTTCCCTTTAGTGAGATACTTTTAATGTCCCTAGTTTACCAGAATATTCAGTCTCATTCCAAAAAGCCTTTCTACTTTGAATAGAATTCCTGGAGCCTTTGAGCTCCATCCAGCAGAGAGTCTTAGACTCCAGGCTGCATGCATTGGGTTTCATTTAAAAGATACAACTGTGCGCTTGGCACTGGCAGTAGCAACTATATACAGTAGTGAAATGTATGAGCACTGAGGCTGTCACCCAATTAAAGAAAACTCATTAATTGTATGAGTTATAATTGATTAATTAGTTATATAAATCTGCATATGAATGGAACCAATAGTTCTGAAGAAAGCAGTATGATTTCTGTTGTTTTTAGTGTACGTGTCGTAGTTTTCACTGTCTTAAGGGAATGCCTCTCACAAATTTTGTATGTACTTGTGTAGGCGGGCCCTTGTGGGGGACCCTGGCAAAGGAGTTGTCAGGGCGGCTTCGGCCCCAAAGGGCTCCGCGGGGGAGGGGTCAACCTCCAGGCCGACCGTGCCGTCTAAATAGTTCCCCAGGGGTTTGGTTTACCCACCTGATGTTGTCTTCTTTAAGAGGGTCCTCCGGAGGGCAGGTCTACCCACCTTTGGGCTTACGAGTGATTATGGGTGGACAGGTCTACCCACAGGTGCTGCAGGAGAAGGCTTCCGCAGAGGACAGGTCTACCCAGTGTTATCTATAGAGTGGAGTCAGAGGGCAGGTCTACCCTCAGTAGCACTAAGGAGTCCCGGGGTGGTCAGGTCTACCTGGGAGCTGCCGTTCTTGTAAGGCCTCAGGAGGGGCTGGGGTAAAGGGGGTTAGTTTCACCCTTTTCCTTCCCCCAGCCAGCTGGTTTCCGAGGGGTCGGGCTGTCGCTCCTGAGTACCAGCCCGCTCGCCCCCCCCCCCTTCATCATTGGCCTGCTTAATCTTTATACTCCCGGCTAGCCCTTGTTCCTGCCCCTTTTTGCCCTTCCCCCAGCCCTGTAGCCAATCCCACCAGGACAGGCAGGGCTCTGACAGGCCGTCCGGCCTATCAGAAGAGGCTCCTTCGTTGTGCTGGCCTTGTGTGTCACGTGGTGCCTCCCCAGCCTGGCTCCCGCCCTCCTCCCTAATCTTTGCTAAGATGACTGGGCCAGATAGCGTCCTCTGGCCTACGCCCGTGGTTGCTTCTCCTCCTCGGGTGCTGTAGTCGCCTGCTTGTCCCTTCCTGGCCTTGGGTGAGTTTGGGGTCTCCCAGGCCTGTGTTCTTCTCTGCGGGGGGGGGGGGTGGAACCAGTCCGGAGCTGCGGTCCTCTCCAGCCGGGTCCGGGCATTTAGCCCCTGCGGGGCTCGGAGCATCGTGCCGGCTGGGGCAGGGCCCAGCTCCGGACAACTTGTATTAAAAACATTGATTAAAAATATTTTTTAAAAAATATGTTGTCTAATCAATAGGGCTCATTTTTATTAATCAGACTTACTGAGTAAACATTGCAGCCCTAGTGAAAACTCATTGTTAGAAGGATGATACATGAAAGAGACATATCCATTAACCTCCTGATATTTTCACATATCGATTTCTTCCTGAATATGATTCGTATGGGTAGAATGGGTGGCAGCCACGGAGACTGGAGTTCATATTCTGCCTTTAGCATAAACTTGCAAGGCATTATAATACACAAAAACCACCAGTTTAAACTCTTCTGAAACTGAATGGATTAATGAACTAATGCGGATGCACAACACTTGGACATTGCTAGACTGAAACATATGTGTCAAGAGGGACTGGCTTGTACAAAGGTTTCTCAAAACATACGGTATTTTGTATCAGCTTGTTGAATATGATTTTATTTTCTGCATCTCCCAAGGTTTTTTTGGTGTGTGTTATGCATGAGTGGGTTATATATTATTTATGTTACAGTACTGTAAGTGAAAAACAACGTTTTAAAGAATAATTCATATTTTAACTTTCTATTGCCATGATAATCTTGGAAAGTCTGTAACAGATGGGAAAGGAAGATTAATGCCACTTGAAAGCCTCAGACTTGGATTTAAAGGAGGCCACATTTAAATAAAGCCTCAGAAGTCCTTAACAGACACTTTTAAAAATTGGTCAGTGCAGTGATGTGAAGTCTGTGGAAATGGCTAGTCTGAAAAAGAGGTAATAATTTTAGAGTCATAGTTAAGGTAAGAATTTTGTCACGGGGTTATCTGAAATTGTGTGTTACATTTAGATCCTGGTGACAAAGGTTGCCTTATTGGTGTGTAACCAGAATTGTCCCTTTGTAATAAAATTAAAATGTATTCTGACTTCTTCCTATTTTCCCCCTAACAAAATAGTTCAGCAATGAATGTGATATTTACAACTTGCTCTCTGGCTGTTTTCATAAAGCTTACTTTTCCTTCTTCAGGAGTAAGAGTACCAAATATTACACTGGGTTTATTAAAGTTGTTCTCCATCCAGTAATGCACGCAAGATGTTTTATGTGCCTTAAGGATAAAGTTAAGCTTCTTTTTCAAGCATGTTACCATGGTAGGGGTGCTAATCTTTCACTGTCATAGCTTGGCTTGCTGTGGTCTTAGTTTAAGCAGCATGTAAGTGCAAATAAATTAAAAGGAATCAACCCCTCAGATATTTTACGTTTCACCATATTTCCACGGAGCAAAGGATAAAAGGTGAAGCTGTGTTAAATATCTTTTATAAGAAGGCTGGGGCTTACACTTCACTGCATCATAATTCCTTTTATGTCTCTATGTTGAAAGATGAAACTAAATTTGCAAAAGAAAAAAAAGAAGAAAAATCCATGAAAATGAGATGTACACTTGGGGACAGGAAAATCATAACACATTCTGCTTTTCCCTAATTAAAATTCCATGGAGTTATCTCCAGTATGTTCATGTTTTATTACATCAGTAATTACTCTCACTTTCCCCTTCCAAATTGCACATTAAGTCAGTAAGGAAGAATTATACAGTTATACAGTATGGGCAGCATCCCGAGTAGTGCTTCCGCCTTAGGGAGCTCCCTCTGGGAATGGAAGGAGCATTCTGCTTGGGCAAGGAATTGGACCCCTTATGTGAGTAGAATGCTTCTTCCGTTCCTGGAGGGAGTTCCCGATGAAGCATCAGGATCCTGTCATATATTTGGACAAGGAAATATGCTAAAATATTTGCACTCCTGCCACCCAAATCATAGGAATAATGAGTGACTAAAAATGTTAGAATGTTAGAAGGATTAAATTTCCATTTTTAGACCTAGCAGGTTATAACATAGTGTTAATAAAGGTATGTCTTGATAGACTTATGAGTATTACAACTTTAAGGCTTTAATGCAGTAGTTTAGCCAGGTCAGGGCCAGGCGGGGTGCAGTGCCCCCAGGTGACAGCAGTGGTCTCCCCGCCCGCGAGGAGAAACGGCAGCGGCAGTTTTTTGCTCCACAGCAGCTTTTTTGCAGTGAAGTGGCTGCATTGCAGCTGCGGAGCATTTTTGTGCCATTTTTGGCGCTTTGGGGGGGCCCGCCCACCCCGCCCACCCCGACTCCTAGAAGGCTTCAAATATAGAAAGCTTCAAATGAAGCCTTCCAAGAGTGCAGGGGGTGCGATGATGACGTGAAACACGTCATCACCACCACTACCCAGGCAGGCTAGCAACACCACTGCTTTAATGGGAAATATAACATTCGTGCTTGTCATGGTCATAACTTTGGTGTCTTAGAGGTTTTCTTTTTTGAAAGTTGACATCTACAAATGTATCAGAATACATTTTGGCAACTGAAGCTTTGTCTCTGCATGCTGCAGAATGAGGTGGTAATGTAATGGTGAAATGGACAGCACACAGAGCACTAGCACAAGTTCTATGTAGAAAACCACAACAGGAAATCGGTTGGTTGTGAACCTTTCCTTCTGATGTGCTAGTGTTTTGGTGTCGTGTTTACCTGCAGGTAGAATTTTACGTGGGAGAAGCATAAAAATGGTATATCCATTATGTGTGATACAGTTCTATCTACCACCTTATTCTGCTGCATGGGTAGACCATGCCTAATTGTCAAGCATAATGGTGATGTTGCCCTGTTGCTCCTATACAATGGCAGATCTCTTTTGTTGATAATTTGTTTTAATGTAAGAGCAAATTGTTTCTAATTTTTTAATTTACTGATCTAGCACTTTGCAAATCCGAAAACAAATGTCAAATCGTACTGAATGCCCACTTCACGGGGGGGGGGGGGGGGGAGCCTGCAGATCAGTCTGGGTGAAGTGGTTGCCCCAGGCAGTGATGCTATCCTGTGCCCACCCTGTGCCTCAGTCGACCATGTCAGTTGGTCTCCCTTGCCACTTCCCTCACTACCTTCTTTTCCTGCTAGTAAGGTAATTAAAAGAAGCAGGAAGAGGATAGCAAAAGTGTGTAGGGAGAAGGATTGATGACCTACCGGTAAACGGTCCCTGCTGCCCCCCGCATACCTTGTTGTTGCTTGTGGCCCATTGCACTGTCATGCGAGTACCACTTTTGTCATACTTAATGCTGCACAAACCTTTACATCCTGCCTTTGGCCAAGCCTCTTGGGAACGATGAGAAGGGCCCTTCCACCAGCCCAGAGCCTCCTACCTGCGTTTTCTGACCTCTGAAAACCCAGAAGTAACTGGCGATGATGTCATCGCCAGTCACTTCCAGTGGTACACAGCAGGAGAGTGGTGCCAGAGGTGGTACTCCAGCCGGGAAGGGGTTGAGAACCCCTAACCTAGATGTTCTCCTGACATGCTTCTTCTCTCTCCCCCCCCCCCCCCATGTCACATAGTCGTTTTTCTTGTGCTCATGCCTTCTAGGGCCTCTAGTCAGTACACAGACAAATATTAAGGTTATCAGTGCTGGTTGTCTTACAGTTGTCTTGCAATGCAGCTATAAGCTTAGCTTCCATGGTTTCTGGGCTGATATTCATGCACTGTTACTTGCTTTCAGTCCTGGCCTTTCGTCACAGCAGTAGCACACAGCTGTAGCGCAAAGTGAATGGTGTCAAGATTATAGTCCATGGAGGGATCGTGGATTTCCGGCATTTTAATACTTCAAGCTAGTGCTGAGTTGCAACCCCGGAGGTTTACTAAAAGGTCAGTGCTTTCCTTCATAAGCCACTGACCTTTCTTCTTGATTATCTTTGTGAATTGCTGCTGTCTTTGGGTTAATAGAACTTTGTAATCAAAGAACTGAGACTAGGGGCCTGAAATGAAAGTGACAGTTTGGTTAAATGTGTGGCAAATACAGGGAAAAAAGAGGGTGATGTTGGCTGTATGGGAATGAAAACAGTAGTAACAAACCTACCCGAAGAATACAAAACTGTATTGCATCGCATTGTAGATGTATTCAGCTTCTCTGTGGGAAATATAATCTCTGCTTGTAAATATCATTACGCAGAGATTGCCAACTCTGCTACCAAGCTTGGGGGCAAAATAGTTTGTTCATTCAATAAGGCACACTCATTCCCCATTTCTTCGAGGTTCATACATTATTTCCTCATGGGCCACGGGGTGCCGAGAATAGCCACAGGTATTTATTTCTGATAGTGTCCTGCTCCAGGAAATAAGAGCCAAGCAAATTTTGATTGTTTTGATCAAAATTGATCACCTCAACAGGAGAATTTGTACTTTGTTGGAAGTAGAATAATTAAGCCCTATTTGCAAGCTGAGATCACATTACAAGGAACCATCAGGAGTGACCTATGTTGTACTTTTAAGTTATGAAATCTTAAAAAAAAAACTTATTTTGTACTCTGTTGTAATGTCTTTCTTATTGAATTCTCCCTAGAGTATTGATTTGTGCCATGTACTGCCTCATTCAACCCTGGTTTAACTGATCAATGATCATGTAAATATGGGTGGTTAATTTCAGTCATGGAATGGAATACAGTCCCCTTCGCTTTCCTGAAATTATGGTCCTGGAAGTGCGACTGAAACACTCTGGATTTCTTTCATTAAAGTAACAACTCTGAGGATCTCTTCTCTTGCGCTTGCAGGAGCGTGAAAGCTGTTTCCCTATCATTTGACCCTACAGCACCTCAGAACATGTGACTGTATGGGTGACGCTGATGCCACCTGACACAGGTACCATAGTTGCGTTATACTGAGTTCAAACCATTGGTCCATCTAGCTTAGTGTTATCTGACTGGCTATGGCTTTCAAGATTCTAAAAGTTTCTTGGGGGGCTTTTCAGAGCTCTACCTGGAGATGCCGAAGATTGAGCCTGGGACCTTCTACATGCAAAGCAAGTTCTCTCGCACTGAGCTGTGACTGCTCCCTGGATTTTGACCATGGCCTGCCAGCCTTTAATCACTCACATGTTAGTGATGTGGAATCATACCATGGGGAACAAGTTTCCACACCACTGCTGGTAAAAATGGTCCGAATCTCTAAATGACTTCAAGGATCCATGATGGTGTCAACAGGTTATTCTGAGAAACTGGAAAAATAGTTCTGTTTCAATACATCTTTTTGCTGAGAAAATCTGAAGAACGTCTGCTAGGGGAAGAAAAGTGACAACCCAGCGCCAGTTTCTCTTGTAGGCTTTTAGAAATTTTAAAGAAATACATGGGTGTGATCAGTGAGCCCTTTCAAAATGTGGTAGATTTTGATTTTATTCATGGCAGGCATAAGTCAGCAATTTAATGCATGCATCAGGTGCTGCTAATGCTTTTTACTCTTCCTTTCAGATCCCATTTTTTAGCACTTAACTTTCATTCTCTGAGTTCTCAGGATACCTTGAACTTAACATCCAAATAAATAAATAAAATTCCTAAAGGAGCTGTTGAGAAACCGCTAGGAAATGGAATACTATCTGCACCTTCTTCTTATGGGTAATTTAACTGCTCCCGCGTTGAATACTTATTTTCCTGTCTTAAGCAATTTGCTCAAGCATTCTTCTAAGTTCTCACTGGGGACATGTGTGTGTTGGACCAGCACTGAATTCAGGACACATTTCCATCAAAAGAACACTTGCCATCCTGATTTGTTGAGAACCAAGTATTTAAAGGAGACAACTTTTATTTATTGTTGTAATTGACAAAAAAACAAAGAAACATTGTATTCCATTTATAATCCATTGTTACCCAAATGCATATAGTGTGAAGTTTCTTGTTGTTCGTTGTTGTTTTTAATAAGCTATGTTCTGTCTGACTGAATATCGTACAAGCAGGAGGGATTTGGTTAATAAATATTGCTGTTATATAGCTGACAGTAAACTGCTTAGTATGTTGATGTACAGAAGATGTCATGATGCATTTTATGTTCAGAACTTTGCATGTTTATTTGTGGTGTTTTGTAAAGGTAGTCCATATCAGTATTCTATAAATGTATCATTCCCACCCCATTCCACCCCCTGCCTGCCTCCCTCTGACCCTCTGCAAGGCCTTACCTGCACCAGTGGGTGTCCTTGGTCCGTCTTTGCACAGACCCGGCTGCTTGTCACTTGCGGTGGCAGCCAAGCTGTGCACTCTGGCGGTGTCGTGTTTAGTGTTGTTTTTCTGAATATTGCTGAAATCTGTAGCTTCAAAAAACACCAGAATCAGGTATGTCTTTTACTGCCCAATCTGATTCTCCGCCATGTTATAGCATGCAGCCACAACAAAGGAGGCTCTTAATAGCCGGCGCGGCATCCCAATCCACCCCCACCCACCCCACCCAGCCGAGAAAACCTCCCTCCCTCCCGGTAACCCCCCAACCCCCTACCACCCCGGGCCAGCAGAGACGCCCCCCCCCGCAACCCCCTTCCCCTTCCAAAGCCCAGGCCCGGACCGAGACGGCCGGACAACCCCCGAAAAGAAAGAGGGGAGCAGCGGAAGCAAAGAAGGGAACGAGGAAGGAAAGGATGCAGCCGAAGGGGTAGGAAGAAACATGGGGGGGGTTGGAAAGGAAGCCCAAGACCCCCCCACCCAATGCCCACTGCCATGGTCCCGGACCGGGGGGGAAAAAAAAAACCCTTAACAACCGAAAGGAACTCACCAGCTCTGCTGATCCGAGACGTGGAGTCCCAACCGAAGCCCACCACCTGGCAATGAAACCCGAGTGCAGCAACGATGAAGGAGACCTTAACCGTTGCTGCGCTCAGGTGAGAGACCGGACCAGAGTGTGGCCAGGGCAGAGCCAACAGGTACTGCCCCTCTCACACTCCACCCACAGTAATCCGATATGGGGGCGTCACTGCCCCCTACCTGTCCATGCGTTTCCCGGACCACCCAGTAAACGGGAGCATCTCATTATGGGATGGATGCTCGGCCTACTAGCCACTTATTTGAAATGACATCAAAATGGTTTGTTTGAGAAATTTTCACCATGCCAGGAAAACCCTCCCATATTTAGAAGACTTTTTCCATCATCTTTGAAAAGTATATGTGGGAACCACAATTGCCTGAAGCATGCAGCTAATTACAAACTGATGTCACTATGTAGTTGAGGATCTCAATGGCAACCACATTGTTGGGATGTTTCAAGAACTGAGTAAAATCTTACCCTTAATGCACAACCCTCTGAAACTGGCAGTGATTTCACAGCAGTTGTCCCAAAAATAAATAGTCGAAGCTAAGGAGTTGTGTATTCGCCCATTCTTTTATGAGGTTTATTTCTGTTTCTCTTCCTGAAAATACTTTTCTGGGTTCAGACCATACTTCTTGCGGTCATACAGTTGTCACGCCATTCTTCACCAGCTTTATTGCAACATATCGAAAATTGTGTGTGGAGGGGGAGCGTTCTGAAAGGTCATCGTCTTTATCGTATTTTGATTTTTTTTCAGTAACATAGTTTTCACTTCTGGTTGATCTTGATAGGAGAAGATGATAGGGTGTGATTTACCATGCATCATGATTTTGAAATCAATGCAACATTTTGAAAAATGTGGTAGAATAAAAACCCTTTTTTAATAAAAGTAAATAGGAAATATCTATTAGTATTCATGGCGTGCAGTATGCATTGCATTGGCTGTTTAATATAATTTATCAGACATGGTACATTGAATCCTGTTGAAATCAATGAGAAATGGATATAGGACAATTCATTGTGCTCATTTGTTGCAATTTTGTGCTTATTTAGAGATGTGAAGTGCTGGGGTTTATCACTTGATATGCATTTTATATGAATAGTGATCATCCTTCATAAACAGTAGACGGTTTCTCAGCTAGATAGGGTCTGTCTCTTTCCTAGGTTGGATTGAAGTTGCAAAGGTGGATGGGTGGGAGCTATACAGTCTTTTTTATGGATAGCTTAAGGGAAGTGTGTTTGAAAAAGAAAAAAACATGAGGCACATGTAAAATATCAGTATACGGAACAACTAACGCAGACTGGTAATTGAGTAGATGCCTCATTGCCTTTGGTGAATTAAAAAAAATGCCTCTAGGTAGCCTGCTATGGCTCACATCCTGTTGCATGTAAGATCTGAGCACAGATGCAGCAGAAATGCTGCTCTGGTCTTTTTCTTAGGCAGAGAACTACCAGACTCCTATCGCAGCAGGCTGTTGTGTTTCTCTGCTTGTTTTTGTCCCCCCTGGAATGACAGATGTGTGGCTTTTCCACCAGACCTGAGTCCAACTACTCAAGCTAGTTTTGGAGCCTCAGACAGTGGGGTTTTCTCTGTTCAGGCTTGTAAGATAGAGTCTTCTATGTAGAATATTTTTTTGCTAAAAACTACCAGCTAGATATACTACCAGCTAGCACTATATCAATCACCCTTTGTGATAAGCAAAGGAAACCAGGAATCCAGCAGTAATCAAGGCAAGATATGCAATATGCTGTGAACATCACAAACTAATGGCACAATCCTAACCTTGGATAGCGCCAGCAGAGTGCGTGCTCTGCTGGTGCTAGCTATTGCAAAAGTGGAATGCGCTTTGCAACAGTGCAGAGGCCTGGTGCGCCAGCAGGAAGGCCAGAGTCTTCCTGTGTGTGCTGGCGGAGCTGACTCCCACTGGAGCACTGGTCTAGCACTGTGCAGCACAGGGGTGGGGAGAGGGTGGGGAGGGGTGAGGGCAGCGACAGGGGTGGGCAGCAATGGAGAGGGCAGATTGAACCCAGGATCGGCGGTGCGCACCATATCCTATCCTCCTTCCTGGGCCTGATCTGCTGACATGTGTCAACTTGGATTTGTACCAGCAATATTGCTGGTGCGGGTCCAAGTTGACCTGTTGCCGTGGCTGGGGCTTTTCCCGTGGCAAGGGAACAAATGTCCTCTTACCCTGAGGAGACCTCCAGCCTGCTAAATTCCGCCATGGGATGCAGCACAGCACAGCACTGATGCTGCTGCATTGGCGCAGGGGAATTTAGTTAGGATTGGGCTGTAATTGTAGTATGGGTTGTATGCCCTATCTGGACTGCTTGGGATGGGAAGTTGTCTGGATTTTGGATTTGTTTGGATTTTGTAATATTTGCATAAATATAATGAGATTTTGGGGAAAGGACCCAAGTCTAAACATGAAATTCATTTATGTCTCATATATACCTTATACACATATCCTGAAGGTAATTTTATATAATATTTTTAATAATTTTGGGCCACAACATGCCTTGTGCTATGCCAGCCAGGTGCTGAATTAAAAAAAAAAAAAACATCATAGCCCCCAAAACATTTGGATTTCGGAATAGTCTGGATTTTGGATGTCCGGATAAGGGGTAATCAACCTGTAGTAATAGCAGTGGGTCATGCGAAACTGTCAATGGTACACTCCTAGAGTGATTCTATAGTGACACAAAATGGACAGTGACACAAAATGTCACAACAGTGCACAAACACTTTCTGAGTTATATCTAAATTGGGGCCTGTATTAAGGCATTTCTGCCCACTGGTGTATATACACAACAGGAACCAAATGTGTACACCTGTGGGCCGGGCAGAAATTTAATTGGTGTTTTGTTTTCTAGTCGAATCACTATATGAGAGAACACAGGTATAAATAAGTTCTCTGTTGCATTCATACATGCACAGCTGCTGTCCCAAACAGTAGCTGAAAATGTAACTAAAGATAAATGTAATCAACGATGGAGTAATTAAGGTAATTATAGTATAAGGCTAGCCCACAACACTTGTAACATCTGCTAGGTGTATCAGGTTCCAATACTGAATGAGACTGCAAGCTCATGATTACAGGTGTGGGTGTTCATGAGGCAGCTCAATAAGGCTTGCCAGAGATTTTGTTTCAGGTTTCTAAAATTTTCTAATACAAAACCGTATGCTTCCACTGAAGTGTTCTCAGAGTAAACTCCTCTGAGTCAGCTCCTTGTAAAGTGGTCCAGAGTCAGCAGATGTGAAGGATTTCCTGCCCTCGAACCCTGCAGAGCCTTGCAGTTTGATTAAACATGCTTGAGTTCCCCCTATGCCACAATCACCCCCGTTATCCCAGGGTCTGAAGATCCAAGATGGCAAGTGAACTTGAACAGAAGCACCATTAGACGGTAGAGTGTTCTCCTGGCAGCACTAAGGCTGCATTTCTATACACACCTGGGAGTAAGCCCTATGGAACTAAATGGGGCTTACTCCTGAGTAGGCATGCATAGGCTTGTGCTGTATATGTCCCTTGCCCAAGGTCTGTTCCCTGAGGACAAACTCCTGATTTAAATGCTTCCACAACCAGGGCCTCCAACCATATATGTCACAGGAAGTATGAGATAGGTTATTATTAGAACCTTCAGTTTGTCCTGCCTTGTGCTGTCAGCACAGGGGTACTTGCAGTATGTACCTAGGCATGTCTACTCAGAAGGCATGTCTAATCCTAGGCATGTCTACTCAGAAGCAAACCCCATTGTGCTCAATGGGTTTAACCCATTGCTCTAAGGGGTTAATAAGCTACACCTGCCCACATTCCTTCTCCTAAAGACCTAGCACTCTGTCCCGGTATGGATCTGGTAAGCCTACTTATGGATAGTGCTCCAGCTGTTCTAGCTACCCATGTTTCCCCGAAAATAAGACAGTGTCTTATATTAATTGTGGCTCCAAAAATGCAGTAGGTCTTATTTTCAGGGAGGTCTTATTTTCCCAACCATGTGGCGCGACCCCACCCCCCGAGACCCCCTCGGCACTTACTTTGACTGATTAAAGCTTCATTCTTTCCCAAGGGTGCAAGGCTCTGCAAGGCCTGCACTTGAGTCCTCCACCATGGAGACGACATGCTAGAGAGGACTGCAAGGAGGCTGCAACCTTGCAGAGTCTAGCACGTCGTCGCCATGGTGGAGGACTTGAGTGCAGGCCTTCCAGGCCTTGCAAAGCCTTGCACCCTTGGGAAAGAATGAAGCATAAATCGTGCTGTAAGTAAGTGCTGGGGGGGGGGTCGCGTCCATCTGGCTGATTATCCTAGCTAGGTCTTACTTTCGGGGAGGACTTATATTGACGAGTGCCAGCAAAAATCATGCAAAAATGATGGTAGGTCTTACTTTCGAGGGAGGTCTTATTTTCAGGGAAACGGGGTATACTATTATGACTCCATCTTTCTTCCTGGCTGGACAGCTCCCCATCTTGCTGGCAAACCCAGGACTCTCTACCTTCTGGCTCCTGTGTTAATACGAATAAGATAAATATAATTTTCATCCCTTTTCATGATTTATTGGATCTGCTTTATTATCAAGAAAAGGCTTTTATATTTTCTGAAATATCAATGCAAGTTTTTTTTTTGTTCTTGCCGATGTATTTGGGAAGGGAAGAGACATGTCCTCTCATCTTTTTGTTATTATTATTCAGTTCTGCCTGGGACAGTACTATGTACAGGGTCTCAGGACTGCAGTAAAGTGAAATGCTAAATAGCACGATTCCCTGCATCTGTTAAGCTTTAGTTGGTCGACCTGTATCACTGGATTACAAACTTTTAACAAACATAATGAGCTTCAGGTGAAGGCCATCAACAACCCCAAAACACCAGGATGTAAATGAGTTGTTAAAGTTTATGGATTCTCACAGCAGGAATTGGGAAAGAGTGCTAACTTATAGAAAGGTTATATTCTCCAGGATCATCCTGGGATCGCTGACTCCTGTGGAGTTAGTACTGATCTTTTCCTCCGGCACTTTCCTTTCAATAACCAGCCCTTCTTTCTTTTCCTTGGCTGATATGTCAGGCGTGTCTTTTATCCCCCTTTTTGTCTTAACCTGTTTTGGATGTTAGGCAGAAAAAAAATATCTGAAGAGTGTCGTCTTGCTTTCTCATACACCTTAAATAGCTGCAGTGCTTCTAAGACTTCGACTAGAAAGACGTGCATGAGTTTATCAGCAACTTTTCCTTCGTAAATTGTCCTGTATTATTATCCTATTATTGCAGTGATGGATGTTTTCTGCATGATTAGCTGATATTTGGCTAAAACATTAAAAGCAATCATTTTTCATTTTCTGTATGGATTTGAATCTGATCTTTGTGCATGTAAGTATTAGCTCTGACCTGCCATTTACACAGGAATCTGCTGTGAAGTTCAGGGGCAGTGTTGTTGTTATTCCAGAACAGTATTGTTAAAAGCTTTATTATAATTGAACGAATGAATGAAACCTTTATTGACATAAATTTATTATAATTAAGCGAGCACAGTATGGTTTATATTTTGTACACACATGTTCACAATTTAATCTAGCACTACTATACCTGGATCTTTGCAACTGGGGTTCTTTGGGTCACACACACACACCCATGGTGATTTTGTGTGTGTGTGAGGGGGTACGGAGTGACTTGCTCAAAATTAAAACAAAAGAGACAAATCTACTCTCTGTCTCTTTCCACTTCCATTGCTTTGAAGCAGCTCTGCATGTAAAATTCCTTTGCACCTTTACACCTACTGCCTCCCCCAGCTCCCTTCTTGTACTCAGAGAGTTGTACGGTTTGGAGCCTCTCTAGCACCAAGACTGCTTGCTAGAATCATTCAGGCTCTGTGCTATAAGCAGCACTCTGCTGCTTATAGCGTTCTTTTTAAGCAAGACCCATGCTGGCTTGGTGCCAACGCTAAAGAAGTAAAGGTAAGGGGTTGCAGTGGGGGTGCGGGGGACATTTCCCCCATCTGCGGTTTTCAAGTATCTGCAGGGGGGCCTATTAGATATCCCCCATGGATACAGGCCCCCCTGTACTTACATAAGGACTTCCTGTGCGCTCTGACTCCTCCACAGGCACCCACAGACGTGATAGTGCTCTTAGTTTTTATTATTTTATCATGGCAGTTTATTTTGACATCATTTTTTGAAGCACTTATGATAAAATAACGAAAGCATAGTTATCAAAGGGAAAATGCATATCCCTTCAAAAGACTTGAGTTTTACTATTCTAATAAATTCTAACAAAGGAAATACTATAACTGTAGTCATTTCAAATATAAAGTCTTCTAAATTGCTGTTTCTTGCTTCAGAAATCTATCCTTAAAATTGTTTCAGTGGGCAGAAAAACTAGTGGGCAAACATTTTCCTTGCAGAAGTTATTTGCAGAAGTGGATGCAGATAATTATTTGATAAATCATATTGCATAGCATGTGTCATTAAAATGGAGAAACACATTTTCAGAGTGTTGGATTTTAGTTTAGTTTTCTAACAGTCTTAGTTTGAGACTTTGAGTGCATGTTTGTGAAAAAGGGCAAGTATTTTTAGATTATTTTATGTGCATATAGCATGTAAGTAATTATAATATGAATAACATTTTTTAAACATGATATAGAAGATATGGAAAAGCCAGGGATATTATGATACCTATTAACAGGATAAATGAATGTTTACTATTGTCTTAGTTTTTCACAAGAACTTGTAAATCTATTAGAGACAGGCAGTTTGTCTTCTTGAGTAGTCTCTCTGTTGGTGCAATCCACCAATCCACATTAAAATCCATCCAATTCAGTGGAGCTCATAAGGCAGAAGGTTTCAGCAGATTGTGACCATTTCTAAAGAAGAGTAGCAAATTTGGAGTATAACGCTGTAAATAAAGTTTATAGCAGAGCAATTCTGTGCATGTTTACTCGGAAGCAAGTACCATTCTGTTCAATGGGGCTTACACTCAGATAAGTGTGCATAGATTGCAGCCTAAATATACATAGATATATTAATATATATTTTCTCTGCTTAGAAAGTAAAAAAAGCTTAAAAGGTAAAAGAAATTGAGTTCTAGTTTATTTCATTCAGAGACAAATTAGTCTCTGAATTATTTCCAGCGTTGTTTAATGCTTACCAGACTCGCAGCCCAATCCTATCCTTTTCTCCGTCATAGCATGCAGCCGTGCCAAAACAGGCTGTGCCTCATGCTGTGGTGGTGAGGTGCTGATCAGGAGGTTTGGGAGGGGAAAAGGAAAATATTTTCCCTTACCCTTTCATAAGCCCCTCAATCGCCAGTGGTTCTCCTCGGACCTGTGCCAGCTCTTTAGCTAGTTCAAGTTCGAGGAGACAAAGGGGGGGTCAATTCACTCTGGAGGGGATCCAGCACAAGTCGTTTGCTTCGGATGCCACCCTCTCCCTCCCCTCCCCTCCCCTCTGATCTGCCCACCTCCCTGCCCTGTTCCGCCCACCCCACTGACTCTCCGATGTTGGCGGGGCTCCATTTCTCCACTATAGTGGCGGCCTGGAAGCGCACA